>CM053029.1:344482113-345082113 GCA_028564925.1 Lithobates sylvaticus | reverse complement strand
CTGGGAGGAGATGGACGTGCTGACGTAGCGCGATCAGCACGGAGGGAGGGGCTTGAGCTCGTCAGCCAGGCAGGTCAGGAGCGAGGCGGAGGAGAACGCCGGCACCCCGTGGAACGAGCACGAGCGTGTGGATGACACATGCGCCGCCCGAGAAGCCGAGACCATCGTGGCCCCGCCGGAGGACGTAAGGAGCGCAGGAAGTGCCCCTTGATGCGGCTCCAACTCCCGGCGAGCGTGGCCTGAACGCCCTCTCCCCTGCCTCCCCCCCGCCCGCCGCCCACCCCCGCATGCAGCCCGGCTCCAGCAGACCATATGAAGGGAATGAGGATTCAACACTCGGAACCCCCACTCGTGGAAGCAACCACCCACCCGCCCTGGTCCGTGAGTACATGGCCCGGTAACGGACCTTAGGTTAAGGACCGATCTAAAAGTGAAAGTAAACAGGTAAAACAGCAGTAATAACTAAACAAGCTGAATACTATTTGGAAGATTTTTGGTGATCATGTACAATGTATGACTGTTTCCCGGGGCAGAGGGAGAGTTTCGTTGCTTGAGGTCCTGTTTCCAAATCTGATTAATATCTGATTAATACCTGTTTAAATGGAACTGAATAATGTGAGGAGGGCAGACCATTGAGTCTCAATGGGGGGTACCCCCTCATGACCCCCCTTTTTTTTTTTTGTACTAAAGCCTTATTATCGCTCCACAAAATTTTCCGAGTCTTGCAAATTAATCTAGGGGCTCTCGAAACTCAATAGTGCTATAGGAGTGGTACAAGGAGTTTCAGCCAACTGCACGGAGCGGGTGGGGTGGTCCCCCCCCCCCCCCATGACCCGCCACGATCCAACACTTATTACAGACACCATATAGAGACCAGTCTAAGGAATTTTTTTTTTTTTTTTTTTTTTTTTTTTTTTTTGAATGCTTCCCTGTACTGGACTGCAAACCAGAGAAACTGCATTTAATTTCAACAAGTTAAAAGGCGGAATTGAGAACATCAGTGGGTGGGGCGGAGTACGGGAGGCCTCGCCCTCCTATGGCCCCCGCTGTTTTGCTGCACCTTTCCTCCTCTGCTTGTTTGTAAATCTGATAAGTGTCCTTTAAACTGAATCAAATGTCGTATGAGTGGAGTGAGGAGTAACAGTGGGTGGGACGGAATACGTGAAGCCAGACTCCCCCGCGACCCCCTCAGCACCGAAATTCTATTATAGGCATCATAAACATATTGAGCCCTGATAGACCTACTTGTGAACACCCCTTAAGTGGTATCTCCCCCCTTGAGGACCTAACCCATGTCAAAGACATCATAAACACATAGAGACTCGATTTGCGAATTGTTGCCCTCAACCCTCTTGAGCAGGGAGCCTGTTATCAAGGAACAGACAGCGATTTACGTTAGGGTTCACTGCAGCTTGAGATACGGCCCCTGGAGGGTGGTGTTTTTATTGAGGGGATTACAATTTCCGAGCCAGAGCAGGAATAAAGAGGAAGGCCGGTCGCGGTGTTTGTTTTCCCTGGAATATCCCCTCACCGCCCCTGGGATCCCCCCCGATCCCCCCCGAACGTTTGAGGACAAATCCAGCGAATCTAGTATACCCTGCTTAGCCCAAGTCCAGCCTCATCCTGCCATAACATTCAGGAGGGTATTTCCTGAAGCACGGGGCATTCTTCAGAGCAGTGCAGACATACCCAATTAGAAAGGGTAGGGAGGAGGAGGGGGAAAGAGAGGGAAGGAGAGTAAGAAGGAGAGAGGAACAACCATAGGCGACTGGAACGATATACTGTTAAGCTGGGGAAAAGAATAAGAGGAACAAAAAGAAACACCATGAGCAAAGACCCCAACAAATTGCCTAAGAAAGGGGCCACAAAAGCACAAAAAAGCGACTCAAGCTCCATAAAGCACTATCTCAGGCAGGGGGCCAGTCCGACAGCCCCTGGACTTGACCACTCCCCAAAGGTCACTAAGGACAAGGGAAAGGGAAAAGATAAACCCCGCAAATCAGACGTAGCACAAGAACACCCGAGGACGGAATCCCCAACTGAGAGCGAGGGGGACGTGAGCAGGATGGAGGAGCCACCATTGGGCTCGCAACCTCCGTCCAAAAGGGATATGGAGGAGATGATGTTGAGGCTGGAAAACGTGTTCAAAAGCGAAGTCAGCAAAATAAGAGATGATATGGGCCAGCTGCTAACCAGGGTGGAGGGGACGGAGAGGAGAGCGGACAACACCGACCAAGAAATCCTAGAACTAAAGCTACAACTCAAGAAAATTCAGATCCACCAGAGAGACATTGCCTATAAAATGGAAGACCGGGAGAACCGCGACAGAAGGCTGAATCTGAGGGTTAGAGCTATCCCCGAACGAAGGGGGGAGAACCTGGAGTTAATCGTGAGGAAGATTTTCGCCCCTATAATAGGAACAGGGGAAGACCAGTTCCCCAAACTAGAAAGAGTACACCGGATCGGTAGAGCAGACCGAGTGGAGACAGGCAGAACCCGGGACGTTATAGTTCGATTCAGCTTCTTCAAAGACAGGGAGGAAATATGGCAAAAGATTAGAGGAAAGACACCTCTCAAGTTTGAAGAGGCTGAAATCCAGATTTATGCCGACCTGTCTGCCAGGACCCTCGAGAGGAGGAGGATGCAGAGACCCCTCTTAGAGTCCCTCCGTAATAACAACATTAAATATAACTGGGGGTTCCCGGCATGCTTGGTAGGCTCAAAAGAGGGCAGATCGGCTGTTCTGAGACACCCCGAGGAACTGACAGAGTTTTGCAGGAAATTTGAGATCTCGGTTCCTGATCTCTCGGGTTGGGTGGAATGAGTTGAATTTGGGCTGGGGGCTGGTGCGGGGGGGGGGGAGGCTATGGGGGGGGGGGGTCGGGAGGTGGCCGGGATAACGAGGGCCCAATCCCGTTTGGGTACGCTCGGCCTAGCCTGGTCTCCCGCACCCCTAGCCCTTGTACATCGGGGTAGGGGGCGGAAGGGCTAGGACGGGCACAAAATCTTCCCTCTCCGGAGATCATGAGCTTAGGGGAGGCCAAGAGGAGTTGGCACCCTTGGGTTCAGAGACCCAGAGTAGGGCAAGTGGGGTTAGAGGGGAGTAGACCAGAGGGGGGTGGGGGGATGGGGGTGTGGGGAGAGGGAGGGGGAGGGGGTTGGGCGGGGAGGAGGGGGGAGGGGATAGGAGTGGGTAAGGGGGTAGTTGGGAGAGAGAAAGGAACATGGGAGGGGGACCCTGCCGCCGGGGGTCACTTTAGAGTGGCTGAGGCCATGACAACAAAATTAGGATGCCTGTAATAAAATGTCTGACCTACAACGTGAGAGGGTTGAATGCCCCAAGCAAGAGGTTTAGGGTTTTGGACGAATTGAAGAGATATGGCGCGGACCTGGTTTTTCTGCAGGAGACCCACATCTCTCTCTCATCTAATATCAAGTTGTTCTCCAAAAAACACCCCATTTGGTACTATAGCGACACAGCTTCTAGCAGGACGAGAGGGGTGGCGATAGGGTTGGCAGGCGACTTGCAATTCAATATAGAAGATAGACAGACAGACCCAGAGGGAAGGTTCCTTTTTTTAAGGGGCACCCTCTATGGGACACCCTACACCCTTGCAAACATATACGCCCCAAATACGAGATCCCCGGAATTCATGGTCAAGATCCTAGCTAAGCTAAGATCCTTCAGAAAGGGCTACTTGATATTGATGGGTGACTTAAACCTGGTCTTGGACCCCGAGGTGGATAGTTCGTCCGGTGCACAGGGGACGGGAAGTGCTCAACTGAAATTATTAAAGAAGAAGATGAGCTCTGAGCAACTGGTGGATGTATGGAGAGTGCAGCACCCTCAGATCAGAGACTATACCTTTTTCTCCCCTGTGCACGGGACGTACTCGAGGCTAGATTACATCTGGGTGGACCATGGACTTTTAGAGAGGGTATCAGATACCAAGGTCGAGATTGTAACACTTTCAGACCACGCACCGGTCAGCATGAACTTAAATATTCCAGAACATAGACCGCCGAGCAGCGGGTGGAAGCTTAATGAAGAGCTTTTAATGGACAAAGAAATCAGAGAAAGCGTGGGGAAAGAGTTGGAATGGTTCTTTAAAACGAACGATAATGGGGAGGTAATGGGGTCGAGTCTATGGGATTCCCATAAGGCCTTCATTAGGGGGGTTCTGATTTCAAAGGCGTCGTGGAAAAAAAGAGATAGACTAAGAAAAATACACAACCTGACGAACGACATAAAAACCTTAGAACAAAAACACAAGGGGGACCCCAATCAGCATCAGGCAATACTCCAAGAGATAATTTTTAAGAGAGAGGAGCTAAAAGAATGGACAGAACAGGAAGCCAAACAAGTATTTAACAAAATCACCAAAGATCGCTACATCTGGGGCAACAAGTCAGGCAAAGTACTCGCAAGGGTGCTCCAAAAAAATAAGTCCAAAAATTTTATAGAAAAAATAAAAAATAAAAAAGGAGAGGTGAAGTTTATTTCTAAAGATATCGCGTCGACGTTCAGGGATTTCTATGAGGAACTCTACTCCGTTGGGCAAAAGGGGGACGGAAAAAAGGGAGAGAATAGGGATAAAATCGATAAGTTCTTGAGAGGAGCTAAGTTGCAGTCCCTAGGACCAGAGGATAGGGAAAGGCTGGAAAGTCCAATTACCGCGGAGGAAATCTCAAGAGCCTTGAACAACTCGCCAATGGGCAAGAGCCCAGGCCCCGATGGGTTCACGGCTCTTTATTACAAAACCTACAGCGAGATTCTAGTACCCAGACTCCTCAGCTACATGAACGGCCTTGGCTCCGAGTTTCGCATGAGCGAGGCTTCATTGTCAGCTACAATCACGGTTCTGCGTAAGGAAGGGAAAGACGACTCGACGTGCGCGGGGTTCAGGCCGATATCTCTGTTAAATTTCGAAACAAAGCTCTACGCGAAGATCTTAGCGGAACGTATAAAGGGCTGCTTAGATGAGTTGATCCACCCGGATCAAGTGGGCTTTACGCCGGGAAGAGAGGGCAGGGACAATAGTGTTCGAACTTTACTAGTGATGCAAGCAATGAGGGCTGCCCGAACCCCCAGTCTACTAATGTCTATCGATGCTGAAAAAGCGTTTGACCGAGTAGACTGGGGGTTCCTGTTTAGTACCTTGGAGGCCATGGGTTTTGGACCCAAAATAATTCAGAAAATAAGAGTCCTGTATAGCCAGCCAAAAGCCAACATTAAAGTGAACGGAACCATCTCCTCCCTCTTCGAAATGCATAATGGGACAAGACAGGGTTGCCCCCTGTCCCCTCTCTTGTTTATACTCTCGCTGGAACCCCTGTTGGCATCGATAAGGCTAAATCCGGGTATCGAAGGCTGCGTGGTGGGAGGGGAAGACCATAGACTTGCGGCATTTGCAGATGACGTCCTTTTTTATGTAAGCTCTCCACAGAAATCATTGCCAAATATTTTGAAACTGATTAGTACGTTCGGGGAAATCTCAAATTTTAAGATCAACCAAGCAAAAACTTTCATACTTAGCATTAATATAAATAAGACAGAGAAACGGGACCTTATGAAAACATATAAATTCGCATGGAAAAAACAGATTAACTATCTAGGAATTACATTGACTAACACTATAGGGAAAATATACAAGGCTAATTATCTCCCTCTCCTAGATGAAGTAAAAAAGAAATGCCAAGAGTTTAAGAATAGACCCATCTCTTGGCTTGGCCGTATCAATGCGATTAAAATGATGGTACTCCCGTTAATAACCTATAAGTTTCAAATGGTACCAATCTCCTTACCAGAACAATACCTGAGGAAATTAAAAACAATTATCATGGATTTTGTGTGGCAACAGAAAAAACATAGAATTTCACTTCAAACTCTGAAAATGGACAAAGATCAGGGGGGCCTAGCGGTACCCGACATTATTAACTATTACTACGCAGCCGTACTATTAAGAATACCAGAATGGGGGAAGGCGCCGAGCGTGAAAAGATGGGTAAGCCTAGAAGAAGCACTGAGTGAAGCACAATTAGGAAAAGCTATTTGGAACCCCCCGAAATATAGAAGGTTAGGGGAGAAAACGCACTCAATCACTATAAACACTCTCAAGGTATGGGATAAAATCCACAAAAAATTGAAAATAAAATTTAATTCACCTTTAATTGCACTTAAAGAAAACGACCTCTTTCCCCCAGGAAGAAGAGAAATAGGAGGGGAGTGGTTAAAAAACGAAAATTCACGGTTAGGAGATTTAATAAGTAGGGGGAAAATCTTGGTTATGCAAGATTTACAAAAAAAAAAAAAAAAAAAAAAAAAAAAAAAAAAACGATTTATTCACAATTGATGAATGGCGGTACCGGCAGCTATGTCACTTTATAGGTTCGATCCCTCCCCCTTTGAGAGGACGGGAAGACCTTACGGCGATGGAACGCATCTTTACAGCAGAAAACACAAAAAAAATAATTACAAAAATTTATAAATTCTTGCTGTCGAAAGATAGACCGGAGGAGCCGCCGTTTCTCAAGAAATGGGAGGGAGAATTAGGCACACCAATACACACGGGGTTAATTAAAAAAATCTTCAAGCATACCCATAGCTCGGCGGTCGACATGAGAACGGCAGAAACCAACTACAAATGCTTATCGGGCTGGTATCTGACCCCCGACAAAATAAATAGATTCCAGCCAGAAGCCTCAGCAGATTGCTGGAGAGGCTGTAAAAAGAGGGGAACCATGGGCCACCTTTGGTGGGATTGTCCAAAAATCAAAATATTTTGGAGTTCCATCCTCAAGAATATAGAGGAAATAACCCAAGTCGTAGTAAGAAACGACCCCTGGGCTGTACTGATGCACGCCACAGAGGTAGGAACCAGGCAATACAAAGGATCCTTGGTACCTCACTTGCTCAATGCAGCGAAACGCGTAATTCCAAAAAGATGGAGGGACCAAGAGACCCCGCCTATTTGGGAATGGGTCGACGCAGTGGAAAGAACATACACCTTGGAATGCCTAGCTAACAGTGGGGCAGAGGAAAGAGAGGACACGAGAACTAAATGGGAGGGCTGGAGAAAGTTTAAAAAGGCTTGGAGCTATGCCGAAGCCTTAAGAAAGTAGGATCAGAGACAGTTGGTAGACATCTAACCTAATTAAAAGCCAGTAAATCAAAATTAGGATTAAACCATTCTAGCCACTTTGGGGAGACTCCGGCGGCAGGGGGGGTGAAGGGAAGGGGGGGGGGGGGGGGGGGGGCGGGATGGGGGGGGAAGGGGGGGGGTGCTGGGTTATTTAATGATTTTTGAATTCTAATGGTAATGGAGCGAGCTCAAGCAAGAATTAATGGAAAAGCTCCCACAGGTGTTGTTAAGGCTGTGAATATGGAAAAAAAAAAAAAAAAAAAAAAAAAAACTATTTCCACAATGATGTTAAGACAAATAGGGACGCTGTTGAGGGCGCTACTGATTCAGTCCCCTTGGGATTCTTGCTGAGGTGGAAAAAAAAAAAAAAAAAAAAAAAAAAAAAAAAAAAAAAAAATCAAAAGTGCTAATTTTAAAGACTTATATGCAAGTTATTGTCATAAAAAGTGTTTGGGGACCTGGGTCCTGCCTCAGGGGACATGTATCAATGCAAATTTTTTTTTAAAAACTGCAGTTTTTTCAGGAGCAGTGGTTTTAATAATGCTTAATGTGAAACAAAAGTGTAATATTCCTTTAAATTTCGTACCTGGGGTGTGTGTATAGTATGCCTGTGAAGGGGCGCATGTTTCCCATGTTTAGAACTGTCCCTGCACAAAGTGTCATTTTTGCAGAAAAAAAGCTATTTAAAATCACGTGCGGCTAATGAATTGCCGGCTTCCATAATACAGAGAACATTCATTCATTGAAAGTCATTGATAAAAAAAAAAAAAAAGCGTGGGGGTTCCCCCAAATTCAATTACCAGGCCCTTCAGGTCTGGGATGGATTTTTAAGCAGACCCTTATCCGAGCACGCAACCTGGCAGGCCGCAGGAAAAGAGGGGGGGACGAGAGCGCCCCCCCCTCCTGAACCGTACCAGGCCACATGCCCTCAACATTGGGAGGGTGCTTTGGGGGTCTGTGACCCCTCAAAGCACCATGTCCCCATGTTGATGGGGACAAGGGCCTCTTCCCCACAACCCTGGCCATTGGTTGTGGGGGTCTGTGGGCGGGGGGCTTATCAGAATCTGGAAGCCCCCTTTAACAATGGGACCCCCAGATCCCGGCCCCCCCTGTGTAAAATGGTAACCAAAAAAGTGACAAAAATGACAGGAGACGGTCTTTGACAATTCCTTTATTAAAATCTTCTTTCATCTTCTTTCTTCTGGTCTTCCTTCTTCCTTTCTTCATCCTTCGGTTTCTTCCTCCATCTTCTTCTTCCATCTTCTTCCTCCGATACGCTTCTTCTTGCTCTGGTCTTCTCGTCCGGCATCTTCTTCCACGGCGTCTGCGTCTCTTCTTCTGTGTCGGGCCGCTCCTCGCAATGGGAGGCTCCCGCTGTGTGAGGCTTCGCTGCGCCTGACAGCTCTTTTATAACAGAGGGCGGGGCCGCCTGGTGACCCCGCCCCCCTCTGACGCACGGGGACGTCATGGGGACTTCCCTATGGCTTTCGCCATGACGTCAGAGGGGGGCGGGGGAAGCTGTTCGAAGCTCATCCCTAGCACTAATATGCAGCACTGATGGGCACTGACAGGCAGAACTGGCAGCACTGGTGGACCCTTTTGGGGCTGTACTGATGATCAATGTCCTGATTGTCAGTGCAGATGTCCCCACTGAGGAATGCCTACCTGCTCTCCTCTTCTCATGCTCTGTCAACGTGAGGAGAGGAATGCTGATAACTGTAATTTCCTGTTTACACTAAGATCAGCTGTGATTGGACACAGCTGCTCACATGGTAAAAAGCCTACGTCATAGGATCTTTATCGTGATTGGCGATGCACTGTGTCCCAGGGTGCACCACCAAACGCCCCGCTGAGGATGGGAGGATGTCATATGAGGTCCTCCCAGAATGAGAGTGCAGTTAATCATTTCAAGGGTTTGTTAACCCACATGTCTTACTTTATATAATTTGCTCGGTCCTGCTCCTAAGGATATATGTGTGTGTGTGTGTGTGTGTTTTGTAGGGAAAAAAAGCTGTATATACCTTATTTGTGAGTGCTGATCAGCGGTCACGTGACACGCCACATGTCTCCCCTCCCCGTCTGTCAGATGCAGCGGGAGGGGCCGAGATTCCCCCACTGACATCAGTCTGGAGGGCTAAAACTAGCGGCGCTTTACCGCTAACTCCGGCACCGCTCCAGTGTGAAAGTACCCTTACTGGCCTTAAGGTCCACACATGTCAAATAAAAAATTCCCAGCTCAACTTACCAACCAGCGTACAACAAACCAAATTGTCCTGTCTAAAGCCTCGTACACACGGTACGATTGTTGGACAACAAGAGTCTAATTTTTGTCATAAGGGTGTGTGCCAGGATCTTGTCTTGCATACTAACGGTACACAATTGTCAGCCAACAAACTCGAACGTAGTGACGTACTACGAGGAATTTTAGCTCTTGAGCGCCACCCTTTGGGCCCTTCTGCTAAGTTTGTGTTTAGTGAGCATTGATTCTGAGCATGTGTGTTCGTGCTTTGGACTTTTGTGTGACGGATTTGTGTACTGACCAACCGAAAATCTGATGTGGAGCCATCGTTTGACAAAAATTTACTAGCTTGTCATCCAACATTTGTTGGCTGAAAATTGGAGAACAATTGTTGAAAGGAGCGTACTAACGTAAGAACTTCGGACAACAGTCTGTCAAACGACAATCCCCTTCTGATTTTTTCTTTTACAGTGGTACTAAAGTCTAAACTTTTTTTTTTTTTTTTTTTACCCTGAAGCATTCTCTGCATTAAAGCGGAAGTAAACCCACCGATTTAACAGTCTAAAAAAAAAAGGCATGCCGTGAATGCTAACTGCACATTGGCTGTGCTCTCAACCAAACAGTCAAACCATCCAATGGCTGGTGTCATAACGGATCACATGTGCAGCACTGTGGCAGTTGAAGATTAAACAGAGGCAAAGATGGCAGCTTCCTTGGCTGAAAACAATAGGGGGGGTTTACTTCCACTTTAAGGTGAAAAGCGCTCCTTTCACTTCCTGCTTTGACAGGAGACATTGAAGGCAGCTGGGCCATAGACACCTGCTGCTATCAGTCAAAGTCTTTGAAAAGGGAGTCGGGGGTATAGCTCACGTGTGTGTGTGTGTGTGTGTGTGTGTGTGTGTGTGTGTGTCTATGAATGCGAACATGAGCACCTAGCTTGCTAAAGGAAGCACCGGAAAGAGGGGAGAGCTGATAGCGCCTGCAGGGGATTTCCAGAAGAGAAGGAAAGCGACCTTTCTATATAATATCGTTGCACAGAGCAGGTAAGTATAACCTCTTTATTTAATAAAGATAAATTTGCCTTAGTAGCACTTTAAAGTGGTTATAAACCCTTACAGACCACTTTGACCTACAGGTAAGCCTAGATTAAGGCTTACCTGTAGGTCCAAGAAATATCTCCCAAATCTAAAAGGTTTAGGAGATATTTACAGAAACAACGGCACCACTCTCTATGGCGCGCTGCAAGTGAAGGCAAACATGCTGTCACGGCTCCCGCGCGTATGTGCCGGAGTGACGTCATCGCTGCTCCAACCACTCACAGCGCCGGAGCAGCGATACCCAGAAGGAAGATGGACGCTTCGTGCAACAGGGGACAGCGGTGACATCGCTGGTTCCTGTGTCAGGTAAGTGACACATAATGGGCTGCTATGCGATGCATAGTAGTGCATTATGCTTTACCTTTGCAGGGAAACAAAGAGGCAGTAAACCCATCAGGGTTTACTTCCTCTTTAAGCCTGGGTTCATACTATTGCGAACACAGACTGGCATGTGATTCGCACTGCTGCGCCGATCACATGCAATATCTGTGCAATGCGAGTTCAGCCATACAGTTGTATGGCTGAACTCGCATTGGATTTGCATTAAAAAAGGTGTAGGGACTTTTTTTCCTGCACTGGAATCGGATCGTGTGGGTGTTCACACCTATGCGATTTGATTCCTGTACGAATCTACAGTTCGCACTGCGATCTGTGAATTGATCTGGGGGTGTCATTAACAATGTATTGACACCCGCAGCAGTTCGCAGAGGGCAGTGTGTACTGCCTGCGGGAGAGATGCGATGTGGGAACCAGCGCTGGAATTGCGCTGGTTCCCGCATCGCTATAGTTTGAACCCAGGCTAAAAGAACATTTTAACCACTGGCTGACCACATAACATAGATCTACAGTGGCAAGTCAAGAGCAAATATTGCGCCAGATCAAATATCTAGTACATTATCTGACAAGTCTTGGTAGGGGGGCGAGCTCAAACCCATGCCCACTGTTATTACACACAACGGAAGCCGATCGGCTGGATGCCTGCTGATCATTAGGCAGAGAGCCAGAACCGCAATGTAAATAAGGCAGATTGTCGTTCTGACGGGAAGAATTCGGATTTGTGTCCCTGCAAAGCATGTCTTCCCCTAGTAAAAAGCACCTAACATTGGAGTTAGTAGCACACAGCCTAGGCACAGTTAATCCCTTCCCAACCAGTGTCATTAGTACAGTGACGGTGCATATTTTTTTTTTTTTAGCACTGGTCCCCAAAAAGTGTCAGAATGTCCACTGCAATCTCGCAGTTGCTGATCGCCGCCATTACTAGTAAAAATAAATAAATCTATCCCATACTTTGGTTTGCACAAAATTTATTGCGTCTACAATCTATATACGCTTATTGGGATTTTTTTTTTTTTTTTTTTTTAATACTGGAAACATGTAGCAGAATACATATTGACCTAAATTTATGAAGAAATTAGATTTTTTTTCTATTTTTTTTTTAATACATATGTTTTTTAGCAGAAAATAAAAACTACGGTTTTTATTATTTTTTTTAATTGTCCTTTTTTTTTTTGTTTGTTTATAGTGCAAAATATAAAAAAAAAAAACCTTAGCTGCTAACTTTTAATATAAGGACATTTACCTGTCAAGTAAATGTCCATCCTGTCCGCAATGTCGGCACCCCAAGCCGATTCGTCCATCGGCTTCTGGTGTAGGTCTCGGCATTGCAAGGTTTCCTACTGATAGCAAGCCCAAGTTGTGCTCTGCTTTCTGAATGGTCCCGTCATCTTCTTGGACACGCACAGGTCCCAGAAGGCAGCAGGGGGAAGGAGGAGGGGCTGGACATGACATATATCGCTATGTGGCAATCTTACCAGGAAGTGGGAGCGGGTACCTGTCAAAATCGGGTACCCGCTCCCCCCAAAAAGTAATCAAATACCACTCGAAGAAAGCGCTGTTTGTTGGGGGGAAAAAAAAAGGACATCAGTTTTATTTGGGTACAGCGTCGCATGACCGTGCAATTGTCAGATAAGAGCAATCTGCAGGCTGACTAAACTTGTACCTAGCCAATTATTGGACACTTCAAATTATATTTATAAAAGATTGCATTTGAACATTGTTTGTTAGTTATGTATACAGTCTTCTCAGTGCTTCATGCAGTTTTTATATTGTAAGGAATTCTTCTTTTTTTTTTTTATATATTATACTTCTTTTTTGTTTTTGTACTTTGAACGTTGTTGAATAATGAGGAAAGGAATATTGCAACTTGAAGTGGAATGTTTGAATGTCGCAAGAGACACGAGCAACACTAACGTCTTCTCCAATTTATTTTCCATCACAAGGAATAAGCAACTGCAGTGACGCGCAATTTACGGCAGATTGTTCCTTCTCGGGCACCGTACACGTTCGTACGTCCTGGACGTGCACACGCAGCGGATTTTGCCTACTGCTATAGTGATTGGCTGGAGGATTGGATGACGGATTAGTAAGCGCCGGAAGTGAGCGAATGCTAGTGGAGGTGTTGGTGTTCGTCACACAGGGATACGTTTGTTTATATCATGGAGAATAGCAACGAGAGGAAAGTAAGTGGGGTTCACGAGGAGAGAGGGAAGTTTTATAAGGGAGTGAATGATTATAGTAAGGGTAATACTATGTCTTCTCACAGTAGCCAGCTTATCAGACCCCATACTAGTGGTGCTACTGTAACTCGGCCTTATGTGGCTGTACCAGGGTCACACACACTGCAATATCGCCACCTATAGCCAAATAGACCGACCTCAAGTCCTGTGTGGGACTTACTTTTCTCTGCTTTCTGCACAACACTTTTTGTGATCCTAGAAGTAGGATCACAAGTACCACTGGTCAGGGCCCAGTTTAATTAAAGAGGGGGCAGCAAGGCCAGGAAGATATAGGGGTGGCACACTGCTCAGATGTTCACATTCTTCCATTTACATCACTTGTAACTACAAACAGGAGGAGAATATAGGGGGAGAAATTGAGAATAGTAGTATGTACTAAATTACTCAAGTAGAACTGTAGGAAAAAATGTTTTCCTTATTTTAGAGCAAGGAAAGGCTATAACCCCTTTCAATTTTATTTATGATGGTTTTAGGGTTTATTTTTGCCATCTTTGTTCCATTGCAGAGATTTCCCTTCACTTCCTGTTCTATAGCCAAAATAGGAAGTTAGAGGAGATCCCTGCAAGTTAAAGTGGATGTAAATTTTGATGTCATAATGTAGAGAATAAGATTTCCTTTCATTTGAGCCCAGTCTTGCCACACAAATTTACTCCAGCCCTGAGAAATCCTCTTTTATTGTTCAGTTAGAAAGATCTTGACAAAGTGCTAAAAACTTTGTCAAAAACGCCCCCTTGCTGTGAGTGACAGGTGATTTACATATCTCATGCACTAGCCTGAGACAGGCAAAGACCAGAGTGAAAATAAATGTATTCTTGAGTGAACAGCAAGAAGAATATAGGGGAGATGTATGTAGTCAGAGCTGGGCAGAGTAGAACATGCAGTGATCTGATGATTGTTATAGTGCAGTGTGTGTGTCTGAGGATACATTGATCACAGGATTTGTTATGTGGTGGAATTCTCACTTTTTATAATTACACAGGATGTGCCTCTCAGGCTAGTGCATGAGATGTAAATCACCTGTCACTCACAGCAAGGGGGCGTTTGACAAAGTTTTTAGCACTTTGTCAAGATCTTTCTAACTGAACAATAAAAGAGGATTTCTCAGGGCTGGAGTAAATCTGTGTGGCAAGACTGGGCTTAAATGAAAGAATCTTATTCTCTACATTATGACATCAAAAAAAAAAAAAAAAAAGTTTAAAGTTTACAGTTTACATCCACCGCCCCCCCCCCCCCCCCCCCCCAGGTCTCCAGAACTTGTGTCCCCATTGGCAGATGTACCCTCTATTACTTTTCTGGGGATAACCCAAACTTTGGGATTTTCTTTTACTTTCAATGACAACGGTAAACAGAATAAATAGAGTGAATATCCCTAATGGGGGCACAGACTGCAATAAAAGCCTGACAGGCATTCTAATCCATCTCTCTGGGGAAAAAAAAGTTTTGTCTTTAGTTACACTTTCATTTAGAACATGGGGCAGAAGTAAAGTTCCACCCAAGAACAGATTCTATATAAGACTTGTTAATAAATTAGAAAATACGTTTTACAGCAAGCTACTTAAAAACTGCTCACCATTTTTTTACTTTATTTTGCTACAAAATGGAGGGGGACTGTAATGTAGCTGTAGTGCATATAGATAGAATTGTACAAACCGCAGTACTTCACAATGGAGTCACATAAGCTCCCCCCTATGGTAACAGTTCATGAACTTACTATAATAACTTGGTAATTAATTCAGATAAAAGAGGACTTCAATCAAGAACATGCATGCACAGGATGTGATTATGCCAAAGTGCTGGGCTAAGTTTTAGGAGATCATTTTTCATTTAAAGCGGAACTAAACCCATCAATTTAAAGTGGAACTTTACCCTTAACAACTTGATAAAAATGATGTTCTATAGAAAGGAACATACATTCTACAATAATAATTATGTTACCAAAATTAGTGTGCTCTGTAAATTACCTCCAGTAGTGTTCCTGTTTCTTTTTACTGGAGGCTGCCATTTTGCTGAAGCCCAGAGCCCCAGCTGTAAATCGTAAAGCAGAACTAAACTCTTTGATTTACCAGTTTAAAAAAAGTTTGTTTTGTGTCCTCAACCAAACTGTCAAACCATCAAATAGCTGGTGTCATAACTGATCACATGTGCAGCACCATTTCAGTTCAAACAGGAGCAGCTTCATTGGCTGTAAAGGTTAGGAGGGTTTAATTCCACTTTAAGGCTGTCAGCAGATCGGCCTCTACAAATTCAGCAGTGCCTAAAAATACCTAAACATGGACAGCAACTGAGCATGTGCAGAGCAGGGTGAGACAGTGTATTACTGAATTTTAAATAGTATAGGGACTTTTTTCATGGTTTTTATGAGGCCTGTAAAAGAGGCGAGCCTGAAGTGCTCTAGCAGGACTTAATTTTCTGACCAAAGTTCCACTTTAACGGTTTAAAAAACAGTTACGTTCCCAACATGCCAGGAATGCAAACTGTCACATTTGCTTGTCCTTTCAATTAATTTGTCAAACTATCACATGGCTGGGTGTCCTAACTGATGACGTGCAGTATCATTTCAGATGAAACAGAGGCTAAGATGGCAGCTTCCTTGGCTGAAAAGGATAGGATGGTTTAGTCCCGCTTTAAACTGAATTCTGCTTAATGTCCCACAACCCCAACATTTTATGTAACCGTTAAAGTGAGCCCTATCACTTAACCTTGATTTGGCCGTGCTATTTTTTCGGTCTGCGCCAGGAACTAAAGCAGTGGTGGCATGCGGGTCCTGCACTTCAATTATGCAATGATGAGATTCCTTATGCCAGTAAAAGCTGCTCTGCTGATTTAATCAGCCAAAGGAGCTTTTTCTCCCATTTAATTGTAAGTTTTAATAACTATAATATAATAACATGTCACGCTTCAAAATTGCGTCCCCTCGTGGAATTGAGACGAACATTTACCCTTAAAAATCTCCATAGGCGACGTTTAAAAAATGCTACAGGTTGCATGTTTTGAGTTACAGAGGAGGTCTAGGGCTAGAATTATTGCTCTTGACGATTGTGGCAATACCTCACATGTGTGGTTTTAACACTGTTTTCATATGCGGGCGCTACTCATGGATGCGTTCGCTTCTGTTTAAAATGCTTTTATTTTTTTTCTTATTAATTTTTACACTGTTTTTTAAAAAAAAAAAAAAAAAAATGTCACTTTTATTCCTATTACAATATTAGATCTGGGGTTAAAAAAAACTCATATTTACACTGCAATGTAATACATTTTTATTTTAATTTTTTTAATTTTGTCACTTAAATATGGCCCTTTAAGAGCAATGGGTGCAAGTGACATTTTGGAGTGTGTGGGGGGGGGGGGGCCTTCTCACAGCAAATCCACCACAGAGACCACTATTATCTTAAACCGGACTGCCCGCCGAAGAAGAGGATACCAGGGTTATGGCAGCTAGCTTCTGCCATAACAAAGATATCCCTCTTCAAAGTTAGGACGTATATCGCCTTGCGGCGGTCCGGAAGTAGTATTAAGAATTTTCGTTCGTATTTCGCACCATTAGTGAGCTGCAGCGACAGCCAATTTTCGTGCGGCCATCGAATTTGAGTAATCGGACATGTTGGAAATTTTTTGAAAAACTAGCGATTTTCTAATTGATGATGGGAGAATCGTGCGAGAAATGCGCAAGAAAAGAAAATTCCCGGAAAGAAAATAAGATTCCCAGCCACAAAAGTTTTTTTCTGTAGCCACAGGAGGTGAAATTGAAGGCTGGGTTGGCCGAATTTCTAAATCAGTGGTGGCACCATCGGATCACAAAAAGCACACATTTTCTGATTTTCAAAAGAAAATTCTTTCGAAATTCGACCATGTATGGCTAGCCTAAGTGCAATAATTTTTTTTTTTTTTTTAATTTTTTATTTTACTTCGGAACAGGGTCCGCATGGACCAACAATTTACATAACATTACATCATACCTTACAGACACTAATCGGCAATCAGTAGAAAACAAATATGTATACCAAACTAGCCACTATTGAACCCTTCCCTGGAGCGTTATGCGATATGCTGTCTGATTGTGGTTTGTCCGGGATATAGTTCCCCTGCTTCTGCTTAGCGTGGTTAGTACATGTTTGGTTGGGGGGGTATGAGGTAGTCAACATCTCGTAGTGAGATATTAGTATAGTCTCTACCCCTTGTTCTCTTAAGTTTTTTTTTCTTGTACCGTAAGGGAGCTGTCTAAATATTCGCAGACCCTGTCCCACATTTTCCTTTTCCTATTTATCTGTGTGTAATGAGTTACCCGCCCCCCCCCCCCCCCGACTTCTCACCACGGTCCCCACTCTTGTGGGGAATCTGCCGCAGCTCAAAGTCTCAGGGGGGGGGGAGCGAGAAGAAGAGGAAGAAGAGATAGATGACAGGAGTGAAAGGCGGGGGGTGGGGGTATAGGATGGTTAAAGAGGGAGAAGGGAAATATGGAGGTAGGAAGGGCAGGAAAGAGGGGGGAGGGAGGGTAAGGGTTTGAGGGGGGGGGGGCGCCCGCGGCCATGGAGCGTCCGGCGGTCATGTCTAGGATATGTCTAGGTCGCCTGTTGGTCTGCTTTTCTGTTCAGGGTGTGACTATATTGGTGACCCCCCTAGACTTGTAGTTAAGGGTTTGCTTCAGGGCCACGCAGTGCTTGGCCTTCTGTCGAATAAATGAACATGGTCCATAATTGCCACGTTTTGGTGAAGGTCTCTTGTCTATTTTGCGCTGTGAGAATGAGGTCTTCCATCCTCCTTATGTCGTCAACTTTTTGAAGCCATAAGTTAATGGACGGTGGGTGGGTAGACTTCCAGAGGAGGGGTATGCATGCCTTAGCGGCATCGAGTAGGTGACGTATGACAGATTTCTTATATGTCCTATTCGGAATGTCATTCGCGTGAAGAAGAAAAAATGCTGGATCGGCCGGGATGGGCCTTTCCGTGAGCCATTGTATTGTTTCTCGAATGACCCCCCAGAAATGCTGTAGCTTAGGGCATGCCCAGAAGATATGCAGCAGTGTCCCTTTCTTAGACTGACAATGCCAGCATAGATCCGATGTCGTCGGGAAGATCTTATGTAGCCTATCCGGGGTTTTGTACCATCGTGACATGATTTTATAATTGGTTTCCTGGGACTTGGCACAAATAGATGATTTATGAGTATATTGGAGGATATGTTGTCTTTTGGTGGGGCTAAACTGAGTTCCCAGATCTTCTTCCCATCTAAGTATTCCCGGTGGCACAAAATCCTCTGCGGGTTTGTTTATCAGAGTGTAAGTCAGGGATAGTGTATGAGGCAAGGCGCCAGTGTCGTTGCACAAGTCTTCCAGTGTCGTAAGTTGTTGGTCATTGTCCGGGGGTGGTGGAATGGTCCTGAGAAAGTGGTGGATTTGTATGGCACTCATAAACTCTAGGTGAAAGGGGCCCAAAGGGTCTGTCAGCTCTGCAATCGATTTCCACCGTCCCCTAGAGCTAAATTGGCGGGCTTGGTGTATGCCTGACTCTGCTAGATGTTTAAAGGGTCCGTTTCCCACGCCTGGGGTGAATAGGGGGTTCCCCAGTATTGGGTAGAGAGGTGAGTTTGGGCTCGATATTGAACCCAGAGGGATGAGTTGTGCGCATATCTTGGCCGTGTTCCCTATCAGCGGGTGTCTTTTAGTCTCCGGTGGTAGTCCCAGGTAGCACCATGGGAGTCCTCTGAGGGGTGTCCTGCATTGGGCCTGCTCCACCTGGGCCCACAACTTGGTCTCCTGGTGGCGGCACCAATCCAGTAACCTACCCAGGTGTGCCGCTTGGTAATAGGCTCGTATGTTAGGTAATGCCAAGCCACCTGACTGTTTGGGAAGGACTAGTAGTTTATTGGCAAGTCTAGGTCTCTTTCCCGCCCAGACGAACTGCGTGAACAGGGATTGTATTTGCTTAAAGTAGGTGTGTGGTATGTGTATCGGTAGGGCTTGCATTAGGTAAAGGAACTTCGGGAGAATAGACATTTTCAAAATGTTACAACGACCTAGCCACGAATGTAGGCCAGATTGCCATTGCTGTAGCAGTGTCCTGACTCTGTGAAGGAGGGGGGAAAGTTGAGATCGTAAATTTTCGCGAAGTTCTGGGGGATGTGCGTGCCTAGGTATTTCAGGGCTGTCGACGTCCATTTCAGCTTGAAGCTGGATTGGAGTTGAGTAAGTTGGGCTGGTAGTATGTTTATCCCCATCGCCTCTGATTTGGCAAATAAGTGCAATAATTTAACCCACAAAAACAGCCTTTCTCAGCCAGGGTTCCTTCAGAGGTTACTAAGGGTTCAATGAGCTTTGTCTAATTGTCTTTCCATCTGATGGTGCCTGTTTAGATCCTGCCACTAAGCAGAGCCAGCAGCTTAACAGTTATTTTTTTTATTTTTATCTTTCTCTAAGGGTGGCAATAAAAACTGTCACCGTAAAGGGGGCATTCTTTCTACTGACGACCAATGTAAGGGGCATTTTCCTTATGACCCCTGATTGACTAATCTTTACCAGGGGTTCCTTGAGACCTGAAAATTGTTTCAATGTTTTCTTTGGGCTAAAAAGGTTAAGAAAGTCTGCTCTAAAAGTATAATCTATGCAAACAAAGTCAAAACAACGCTTACATGTGTAAACAGGAAAATGAAACAAATTAAAATATCCCAGGATATATTGTACTAAAATGTAAAAGTTAATATACATCCACAGAGGCTGCCCATCTAAATATAATAAAATATGGGACCAATGGCTAGAACACTCAGCCATTTGTGTGTAAATACCCATATTGTAATGTGTGGAGGGCTTGTACAAAAGCTCCTTGGGTTGTTCTCTATCCACCCGATCTTTGTCCAGTCATATCGATACTTTGTGGCAAACAGCCTATGAACCTCCTTCACCTTGTTACCTTTTAATTATGTTACCTCTCACCTCCTATAACCTAAAGTATTATTTATTCTGTATATTACACATGTGTGTACTTACATTGATGTAAGTCACATTCTATAGGGTTGTGTTTAACATTGTCTTTTTTACTTGTACTGTATATGTGCAACAAGTCTCAATAATGAACTTATTTTTTTCAATATTAAAAATAAATGCCTGTGTTTCCACAGAGAGCCCATCCAGAGGATGAAGAGCCTGAACTTTCAGAAGATGACGACTATGTACCCTACGTTACTGTCAAGGAAAGGAAATCTCAGATGGTATATTATTTTCTGGGTTCTTACCTTGAGATTTAATGATTCTTTGTGCAATCCAAGAAGCAAATTCAGTTTTACATTAATAGTCAAGCCAACCATCAGATGTGTCATGATAGTGCCATACAGGTTTCATGTACAGTAATTCACCTCTGACATTCCCATACATAAAGTTATTTCACAATTCATATTTCCATTGTTGATTTAGGTGAGTATCGGGGTAATTTATATGGATTGTGAAAAAATGTTATGTAGTTCTACTGTATTAGGATGTCTGGGGTGAATTACTGTACGTGAAATATGTATGCATAAGGAACAGCACATGCACATTTTATTTTGAATACGTTTAAAAGGGAAAAATTATTTATATATATATATATATATATATATATATATATATATATATATATATATATATATATCATTTTTTTATTAAATTTTTTTATATAGTCAGTTTTTGATTTGATAAATAACAAAACTATGTGTGTGCAAGTGAGTGAACCAAAAATAATATTCGTAGCTGTGTCACTTAGCTTATGTCACTGTCCTCTGTGGCTGTGCATATACAAATCAAAATGGTGCAGCGCTACTTCTATCCATATATCAGTGTGCAGATTACAAATGTAACAAATTTTACATGTATAAACTAATGTTCCATATACACCGGCCTTTTGGGGTCTCCTCTTCCACCAATCACCAGATGTGCTCTCACCTTATACATGACCTACACAAACTGTAAGGTCAAATAGTGCATGTGACCCTTTTTTATTTATTTTTTTTTTTTTCCAGCAAGATGCTGCTTTTATCCTTCCTCTCCTGCTCTCAGCGTCGTAGAATAATAAAAAAAAAAGGCTACCTAGTGTTTACCTTTTAAAATATATTTTATTCTTATCCACTCATGTAAAATAAAACTCACATTTTAATGTGCGCTTCAGCACACCCACATATACCGGCACAAAACTTGAAAAACGAATGCTGAACTTCCTGGTTCCCAGAGTATGTTGTGACGTCATCCAAAGCCCTGCCCCTAGGCTTTTTGTCAAAGGGACACGTGACTTCCTTGGGGATCACCATCTTATGGAAGGGTGCTCTACCTTCAATTCCATAACTTAACTTTATAACGAGTCATAAAAAAAAATTAAACACTTTGCAGAATTTAAAAGTACCATACATACCATAAAATATACATAAAACATGGTTAAAAACCTAAGCGGAAATGCTCTTAACAGCCATAAGAACAAACTTGAATTACATAATTGATAATATAATTTAAATTCATAGACTGAAATATTGGACAGAGAAACGTAAGCTAGTAATAATGAAACAATTCGCATCCCATTCTTTATTTAACCAAATGGGGTGAATGTTTTTAAATCGTAAATCCAACAAGTCTTCAGTTTAGAAATTTAGTCTAATTTAACTACCTCTCCAATTTGCAATAAATTTATCAAAAGCCATAAAAATAGTACCCTCTCAATTTTTTTCTATGATGAACCTCCTACTGCTTTGAAACACTATGTCCAGGAAAACCCAGCTGTATATTTGCAACGTGTTCATTCAGATGGGTTTGTAAAATTCGTACTAGAGTGTCAATACCTTCTGGTAAGGAGCTTATGTTACTCACTGTTGGTGGCACTTGGGTGAATACTCCGTTACATAATAATTATTTTTATGTTTTTCTTTTTTGTTTTATGGTTTGGAGGTGGTTCACGTTTTTCAAAAAAATTTCACTTTTTGGGACTTCAGATGGATTCATTTATTTTTAGCATTCACTAAGAGAGGACTTTATGTTTTTCTTTTATAATATTTCTATATTTAAAGTCTTTATTGGAATATTATTCATATATTGTTGGATAGCACTACACTTGCATATATCATAGAACTTATACGTATATGCAGGCAAGAGTGCATATTGGAGACTTTGCAAACAAAAAAATACATGATTGTTAAATGTCATAACACAGATTTGTCATCGCAATTTAGTTTCATATTTTGATGGATGTTAATGTTTTCCATAATTGCAGCTCCGAAAGCGACTACAGATGCGAAAGAAGGGTGTTATAGAAGTAGAGCAGAGGGACAGTGGAAGTGATCAACGAGGGGATGAAGATGACATTCCTTTGGGACCCCGGTCTAATGTCAGCCTCTTGGATCAGCATCAGCATCTAAAAGAAAAAGCAGAAGGTGTGTGAATTTTTCTATATGTGTTAAGTGATTATCTGCACAAGTTTTGATGCATGATAATTAAACAAGAATCCGTTGCTGTATTAATTTGTGAGTGTCTTTCACAGCTAGAAAAGAATCTGCCAAAGAGAAGCAGCTGAAAGAAGAAGAGAAGATCTTGGAGAGTGTTACAGAAGGAAGAGGTGAGCATTTTGGGCATATTTAATGCACTGTCGCACAGTAAGTTTCAGATACTGTCTACTGTTAATTGCGTATTTAAGATAAGATACATACACAAGCTTGGATGTCTGTGCAGTAGTCGGGTGGTGCTAAAGAACATGGCACTTTTTATTTGTGCTCAGCTTAAACAATATATTTTTTTCTTATCGTACATCACGGGACACAGAGCCATAGTATTTACTATGTGGGTTTAATAGGCCACCTTCCGGTGCTGGAGACTGGCACGCCCTAAAATTAAAAAGTGCCCTCCCTACATAACCCCTCCCACTGGTGGGAGTACCTCCAGTTTCTAAGGTGTTGGTCACGAGTGAAGATGTGCTGTGCTAAGCTCCACTGGAGCAATCCTTGCTGGGGCTAGCCATGCTGACCAAATCCATTCAAAGGTGTTTTTTTTTTTTTTGGCCGAATTGAATGGTACACGAGGTTTTGCCTGTGAATGCTTTTCTTTTTAGAGAGCTGGACCCTGGGATCCAGTACTTTTTGGTAGTGAGGCCATAATGTTTTTACTGGCAGGGTGCTATTGCAGATCCAGGATTGTGGGTTTCCTCAAGGATCCCCAGCTCCTGAAGGTTTAACGGAACCCACCGTGAAGGGTGAAGTTTGGGTCTGTTGGTTTACCACAGAAAACCCTGCAGCGGGAAAGGTAAGTGGAGTTTTCTAAAGAAATTAAAAAAATTCTCTTATAAATGTCTCCTTTTAAAATTTTAAATGTTGTCATGCCTATGTAGTCACCACTGGGGGCTGTATTGAGCACTTTTGTAACGCGTGCTTCTCCGAGAGCCACGATGTGATCCAGGAAGGAGAAAGTTCCTCCCCACCAGACGTCCCATGTGCAGTCTATTTTCTCCCTCTCTTCTCGGGTGGGAAAGAGCGCCAATTAAAAAAAAATAAATAAATACACGAATGGACGCCGCTGAGCGGCTTCCAGCTCCCCCCTTGCCATGCCTGCCTCTTCCTGGGATCCTCCATAGGGTCAGCAATGTGGGAAAAGCGCATTTTTAAAAGACTGGAAGGGCCGTAGAAGGCAGGGGGGTGGGGGCTTAGCGCTGCCTTGGCATCCTCCAACGTCCAGCGCAGAGGCCGTAGACAGGCATATATTTAATGTATAATTTTTATTCTTTTGGCTTTATAATACATTTATATTTTTATTATTAATGTGTGTTTTTTATTATATATGTATGTTATTTATCTAATATTTATATTCAATGTTATGTTTTTAATCCATTTTTGTGGTTTTTGTTTTGTACCTATGTACAAAAAATGTTTATTAAGCGTATGATTATCATCAATTAATGTATTTTTTATTTTAAGTTGTATATATTTTTGTTTAGATATGTGTATAACTTTATACCCTATATATTGTATTTTTATATTGTATTGTGTTTTATTTTTGTTTGGTCTTTCGCCTATTTGTTAATTGTTGTGTTACGAGTATTGGTTGAACATAGAAACTACATTTAATATATAAATATTATGTGAATTCTGCTATCATATAATTGCTCATGTATTCGATATATTAGTATATTATCTAATAAAGTTACTCTAAATTTATATTTATGATTTCGTTTTTTACTAATACTAGTCATTTATTATATTCATGATTTCTTTTAATTGCAATCTTACAAATATTATATTTATTTCTTATATTAATATGTTCGTGTTCATATATATATGTTTCATATGTAGTTATAATATGAATATTATAACTTGTTCAAATTTATAATTATTAGTTATACCTATTTTATGCTATTTTTAAATCATACTTGGTAGTTCATCAAAATGATATTAATTGAAATTATTATTTTCCATTAATGTCTTAATGTATTTTTTTATTATTATATTTATATATTTAATCATTTGATATTACTTATTATTATAATTATTATCCTAATTTTTATATTTTGGTTGTGGAATCGTCATTCATAATTCTTTTCTATTTATTTCATAATATTGTTAATATTCATTAAAGTATGTATTTATTAGTGTTATAACTTTTTTGTTACTATCTTATTCATTTTATTTAATCATTATATTTTAAATTTCTCTATATATTGATTGATCTCTTATTGTTTTATATAAATGATCATATTACAATGAAACCATAAACCTAAATTGTTCGCATAATATACTTAATTGAAATCATTTTTTATATTTGATATTTTTTATATATATTTATGTATTTTTTATATTTTGCTATAAATATTATTTTTATATATTTTTATTGTTAAGATGTAATATTTTTATTTTTAATTGTTTATTTTTTTTGTTTTTTGTTGATTTTTTGTTTTTTTCTAATTTTATTTTATGATATTTGATTGTTTTTTTTTTGTATATTATTTTATTATTCTTAGTTTCATTTTTTGCTGTGTTATATTGACTATTGTATATTAATGAGTTATTCTTTCAGTGCTTAATTATTTTGAGAGTTTATTATTTTTATATCCCTATTATTATAATTATTTCTATTATTTATATTATATCTATTTTGTTATTACTATATCTTTTTTTATATATGTGATATTATGGTACTTTGATGTATCTATTTTGTGTTATTGTATTAAATTAATATGTTCACTGTACTTATATTAGGAATTTGATTTAGATAATGTTTAATTCATAATTCTGATTAACTTGATCTGTGTTAGTAGTTATTATTTTACTATTTGTTAATTTTTTTTTTTGATTATTATAAATTGATTGTTATTGTTATATTTTATAATTTTTTTTTCTATGAATTGTTATGTTAAAAGTGACTACTATTACTTTTACTATCATATTGTTCAATATTATATTATATTATTATCTCATTGTTTATATATATTTAATTTTACAATTAACTTATATTACTATATTATTTTAAATATATTTTATGTATGAGTCTCCTAATCATGATTTTTTTATAATATTATATATTTTGTTGATAATATTTATTAATTTTCATAATAATATTTATTTATTTATATTTATTTATATTAAATATTTTTTTTAATATATATATATTGTATCATTGGTTTATTTATAATTTTTATTTCTTATAAATTTATATTTTATATGTATTATATATATTATATAAATAAGTATATTGGTAATATATATTTTTTATATATAAATTTATTTTTTACCTAATTGATTAGTATATTTATTTTTTTATTATCTTTTTTATGTATTATAATTTTTGATTAATCCTCAATTTTTCATATAATTATGATTAATTTGTGCTATGTTTTATAGTTAATTATGATATTTATTTTTTGTTTTAATATTTATATTATATCATTATTATTATGGTAATATGTAATGTTATATAATGAATTTTATTACTTTTATGTATTTTTTATGTTCATATATTTCTTTTAATTATTTTTTTTATATTATATTTAATTAATTTGCTTAGAATGTATGAATTTATATATATCTGAGTATATTTTATAATGTTTATAAATGTTTAAATTATTTTTTACTTTGTTTTTATTTTTTAGTTGTTTATGTTCTTTATATAGTTGTTATTGTACTTAAGCATTTGTCTATATTTAATAATATATGTTTTGACTAACTTGTATGATTGTTTCTTACCATTATTATAATGTAATCTGTTTTGTAATTGTGATAAATTTTTATTATATAATTATCCTTTTGCGCATTTTTCATTTTATCATGTGAGTGTTATATTTGTATTACTGTATAGGTGTTTCTAGTGTTTTTATATTGAGATTCATTTTCTATATATCTATCTTTGTGTTTATGTTATTGTTGTCGTTTATTATGTATATACTCTATAATTATTATACGGTAATTATGTTATGATATGTTTATTAATATTTATTCTGCTATGTACTAGATTCTCTATAATTTGTTACTATTAATGTATTTTAATGGTGAATTCTTTTATGTATGTATAGTAATATATACTGTTTCTATTCATTTGAATGATTTGTATTTTCTAATTTGCTATTAATCATTTATATCTATTTATGGATGATTTTTTTGCTATTACGATGATTGATTTTTATTTTAATTTATCATATATATTTATCATGAAATGTATTGTTTCTAATTCTGTATGTCAATATTTATATATATATTTACTTTATAGTATTTTTTGTATAGTTATATTTTTAATTTATTGTATTTTCGTATTTATGTGATTTATTATTGATATTAATTAGTTATTGCATTTTTTTTTTTTTTTTTTTTTTTTTTTTATTGTTTTTTTTGATTTTGTATGTTGATTATTTGTTTCATATTATAAATTTATGTAGTGTATTATTATATATTTTATTGTTTTTATTGTATATTATTTATTTCCCTATGCTATTTATATATATTGTTTGATTCTTTTTATTGTATATGAAATATATACTATTGGTATATATTTTATTAATGTGATTATGCATTTTTATATTAATATATTTCGATGTTATAATATTTTGTTATTATTTATGTTCTTGTTATTATTACTATTAATTATTATTTTTATCTTATAATTTTGATGATATTTTACTTAATGTATTTTTTATTATATTGTTATATATTCTATTTTATAATTGTAGAAGGCAGGGGGTGTTAGGGCCTGGGCAGTCCTCCAAACGATTTCTGGGGGGTGGGGGCTTAGCGCTGCCTTGGCATCCTCCAACGTCCAGCGCGGGAAGGGATGCTTTTAAAAAGGCACTATTATGTCTGTTAATGCTGCTGGAGGGACACAGAAGCAGAGGTGTTTTGGTTTGGTGACACAGACAATCCCTTTGACACATTTACAGCATCAGGCTGAGCATTAATAGCAGCGATTAAGCTGTACTATTGTTCATGCAGTTGATGCACTCCTTCTGGTAGTACCTCTGCTTTGTGCATTGGGCTATGAGTGGAAGGGGGGTAAAAAAACACCTCAAAAGGGGGCTCTAGTAAGAGGAATACAGTCACACGGCAGCCTAGAAACATCTCAAAAAAGATGTCATCATCCCCTGAGAGTGATATGATCAGAGTAAGTCATCAGGAGGGGCAAGTGTTGCAGCTGCTCTTGACACTGCAGCCCCTATGTATATTACCCAGGAGGTTTTTTCTTCAACCATTTTAAGCTTGGAGCAAAAAATTGATGCTTTATTTGCATTCCAGACTGGGGCTAAGCGTAGCAGGTCCCCGTCCATTGTTCAGGACCTTCATTCTGACGAGCAAGAGAAGACGATTTGTCTTCTAAGGACCAGGAAGAGGCTAACGTCTCTGCGCCTGAGGAACCTGATAGCGAGATATCAGGTTCGCAGAAAAGATTGTTAGTACAATCTCACTGGGTTGGTCCGCTCTACTTTTTCGCTGCCAGCGCAGTCAGTTAATGAGCCCACGTCTGGTTTGGGTTCACTAAAGCTTCCCCAATCTGATCATTCATTCTTTTCCTATCCAATCGTGGAGGAAGCTTATGTATTCTGAATGGGAGCACCCAGATAAACATTTTTCCCTCCCAAAAAAGTTTTCTATACTTTATCCTATGGGGGAAGACTTTTATAAAAAATTGGTAATTCCAGCTATTGATGATGCTGCTATTTCCTCTGTAAATAAAAACCTGACTTGTCCAGTTGACTGCTCAGATGTTAAAGGATCCAACAGATAAGAAGTTGGAGTTCCTTTTTAAGAACTATATTTCACTCGCAGGTTCAGTCGTTCAACCTGCGCTGGCAGCGATCGGAGTATCTCAGTCCTTAATGGACCAGTTTACAGATGTACTCAGTTATTCCTGATCAGCAGGCCCAGAATTTGGCCAGTATATCAGAAGCATTGTGTTTCACAGTAGACGCTATGAGAGGCTCTATTCTCCAGGCCTCACGGCTTATGCTAAGGCTGGTACATGTGCGTAGAATCCTATGGTTGAAAAATTGGTCAGCCGAAGCGCCATGCAAAAAGGTCTTGGCCAGTTTCCCTTTTCATGGTGAACGATTGGATAAGTATATCTAAAGAATTTCTAATGGGAAAAGTTCCCTTTTTACCGGTTAAGAAAATGTTTAAACGTTTTACTTTTAAACGTACTTCTTCAGTGCCAGGCAGTCTCGACGGCCCCCACTGTCAGATTCTAGAGGTAAAGCTCTCGGTGAGTCCCAGGTCCAAAAGAAGACCTTGGGGTGGAAGCCCACAAAACAATATACTAAAGCCTCCTTACGAAGGGACGCCCCCGCTCGCTCGGGTGGGGGGAAGGCTTCTGCAGTTTTCAAGAGTTTGGCAGACAGATGGGTGGCTTCCTCAATTTCTCTAGGTTACAAACTAGAGTTCCCGTATACTCGTTTTCTCAGATCAGACGTTCCCAAAGATCCAATGAAAAAGATGTCTCTTTATAGCTCTGGATCATCTCTAGATAAGGAATGATATCAGAGGTCCCTTTTGAAGAGCAAGGTTTGGGTTTTTATTCAAACCTGTTCATAGTTTCAAAACCAAATGGGGATGTCAGACCCATTTTAGATCTCAATCATCTAAACCGTTTTTTAACGGTCAATCCGATCTGTAGTCTCCTTCCTACAAGGGGGAGAACTTCTGGCGTCAATCGACATCAAGGATGCCTATCTCCATGTGCCAATTTTCCCCGCTCATCAGAAATTTCTACGCTTCGAGGTAGAAAATCGTCCCTTTCAGTTTTTAGCTCTACCTTTTGGACTGGCTACTGCACCTCAAGTGTTTACAAAGGTTCTGGCTCCTCTTTTAGTCAGGTTAAGGGCCAAAGGTATAGCAGTACTAGCCTACTTCGACAATCTACTCTTGATAGATCAATCGGTAGCCCGCTTAAACCAAACTTTGGTCACCACAGTCAGCTACCTGGAAGACCTAGGTTGGATTCTCAACCTAGAGAAATCTTTAAAACCATCAAGGAGATTGCATTACTTGGGGCTGATCATAGATACAGCTCAGAAGGAAGAGGGTGTTTCTGCCCCAGGAAAGGATCAGTTCCATAAAGGAACTGATCCAGGTGGTCAAAACAAAGAAAAATCCTTCTATTCGTCTTTGCATGAAATTGTTGGGAAAGATGGTGGCTTCTTTCGAGGCAGTTCCTTATTCGCAGTTTTTTTTTTCGAGACTGCTACTAAACCGTATCCTATCTACTCAGAACAAGAAGGTCCATGCTCTGGACTTTCCAATGCATTTATCCCCTAGTGTGCGTCAGAGCCTCAATTGGTGGTTGAGATCCAAGAATCTTCAAAAAGAGAAATCCTTTCTGCCAGTCACCTGGAAGGTGGTAACAGATGCCAGCCTTTTGAGCTGGGGAGCAGTCCTGGAAGAAGCATCTGTCCAGGGGAAATGGTCCATCTCGGAGAGGACCTTGCCCATCAATATTCTAGAAATTTGAGCAGTGCGCCTGGCCCTAGAGGCCTGGATGCTCAGACTACGGAATCATCTTGCCAGGATTCAATCCGGCATTGCCACAGCCATGGCCTATATCAATCACCAAGGGGGCACGAGAAGTCGTGCTGCCCAGAGAGGTGAATCCTATTCTTTCTTGGGCAGAAAGCAACATTCCTTGCCTATTAGCAATTTTTATTCTAGGGATAGAGAATTGGCAGGCGGACTTCTTGAGTCACCAACAATTGTTCCCAGGAGAATGGTCCCTTCATCCCGAAATTTTTCTGTCAATGGGGAGTTCTGGATGTGGATCTGTTTGCATCCAGATTCAACAACCAGATCAACAACTTTGTGTCCGGGACAAGGGATCCGATGGCATGCGGAACATATGCCTTGGTCTTTCTTTGGGATCAGTTCTCACTGATCTATGCGTTCCCTCCTTTTCTGCTGCTTCGGCTTTTTCTTTGCAGGATCAAGCAAGAAGGGAAGGAGATGATTGTTGTGGCCCAGGAGGTCTTGGTTTGCCGAGATCATAAAAATGGCGGTAGGGGACCCTTGGACCCTACCACAGGCCAGACCTTCTCTCGCAAGGTCCGGTATTCCATCCTACCTTACAAACGCTAAATTTAATGGTTTGGCTATTGAGACCCACATTCTAAAGGACAGTGGTCTGTCAACTTCAGTAGTTTCTACTATGGTTAATGCTAGGAAGCCGGCATCCAGAATCCTATACTATAGAATCTGGAAGGCATATGTCTCCTGGTGTAAATCCAGGGGTTGGCACCCCAGAAAATGTCATAGGTAGGATCCTTGAATTCCTACAGATGTTACTCAAGGCCAGCTTCATTTCTAATCCTATCAAAGGCCATATGTCGGCTTTATCAGTGTTTTTTTTTTTTCCAACAACCACTTGCTTCACACTCTCTGGTTCGTAACTATTTTCAGGGGGTAACGCATATTAATCCTCCAGTTGGGTCACCCCTGAACCCTTGGGACTTAAATTTAGTCCTGTCGGCTTACAGAAGCAGCCTTTTGAGCCAATACGAGATATTCCCTTGGTCCTCTTGATGAGGAAAAATAATTTTCTTGGTTGTCATATCTTCTGCAGGAAGAGTATCAGAGTTGGCTGCTCTTGGTCTCCATATTGGTTTATTTATCCTGAATTCTTACCAAAGGTAGTATCGTGTTTTTTATTTTTTTTATTTATTTAAACCAGGATATTGTTCTTTCTTAATTTATTTCCATATTCTCGTTCTGTGGAAGAAAGGTCACTACATTCTTTTGATGTGGTAAGAGCGGTCAAAGTCTATTGAAAGTGTCCGCTCAGATTCATAAAACAGATGTTTTGTTTGTGTTGCCAGACAGTCCTAAAAGAGGACAGGCAGCGTTGAAATCTACTATTTCTAAATGGATTTGTCAAGTGATTGTTCAAGCTTATGGTTTAAAGAGGAAAATTCCTCCTTTTCATATTTAAGCGCACTTCTCCAGGGCTATTAGTGCTTCTTGGGCAGTGCATCACTAAGCCTCCATGGCTCAGATCTGCAAGGCCACAACTTGGTCTTCAGTCTATACATTTACCAGATTCTATCAAGTAGATGTAAAAGAGCGTGAGGATATCACCTTTGGGCGCAGTGTACTGCAGTATGAGTCCTCTAGTCTCTTGGTGCCCTACTTTTGTTGTGTCTCCCTCCCTTCAGTTGGCATTACTATGGGATATTCCACATAGTAACTACTATGGCTCTGTGTCCCGTAATGTACGATATGAAAATAGGATTTTTATAACAGCTTACCTGTAAAATCCTTTTCTTTGAAGTACATCACGGGACACAGAGGTCCCTCCCTTCTTTGGTATACACGTGTATTGCTTTGCTACAAAACGGAGGTACTCCCACCAGTGGGAGGGGGTTATATAGGGAGTGCACTTTTTAATTTAGGGCGTGCCAGTGTCCATCACCTGAAGATGGCCTATAACCCACATAGTAACTACTATGGCTCTGTGTCCCGTGATGTACTTCAAAGAAAAGGATTTTACAGGTAAGCTGTTATAAAAATCCTATTGCAATTACTGAAAAGTTATTGTAATAAATGTAGGACTCCAGCATTAGAAACTGAGCACTAGAACAAAAATTCATTATACAATAGCTTTTGAATAGAGTTCTACATTTATTACAATAACTTTTGAGTCTTTGCAAAATCCCTGCAACATCTATTTCAAGATTCATTGATTCCTAGGGAACCGTTTGTGGGAGTTGATGATCTGTAACATTTTTTTTTTACTTTCTCTGCAGCTCTGATGTCTGTAAAGGAAATGGCAAAAGGAATTACTTATGATGATCCTATAAAAACTAGGTGGGTCTTGAATTTTACCATACTTTAAGTCATTGGATGTGAGAGTCCCTGAAAACTGATAACAGTGGGGGAACCTGCTGTAGTCTTTTTGTTTTTCGTTGGGGTCTATTTATCGATGCTTTCTCCCAAGATTCACCCTAAAGTGGTATTGAAGGTTCGGCTTAAAAAAAAAGTCATACTTACCTGCTCTGTGCAGTGGTTTTGCACAGAGCTGCCCTGCTCTTCCTCTTCTCAGGTCACCCACCGGCACTCCCTGACCAGTGCCCCCAATAGAAAGCAGCTTGCTATGGGGGCACTGGTGCATGTTCCTCTCAAGCCCTGGTCTATGCGTTCATAAGACACATCTCTCCTTATTGGCTATGATTGGCAGCCAGGTCCGCTGATGGGGGGGCGGGACCAGCGGACCTCCTGTAGGGGGCCTGGCACACAGAGGGGCCCAGGGAGCAGGAGGATTGGTGAAGCAGAGAATTAAGGATGACAGAACGATGCCATGTGTGTCTCTCCCTCCAGCAACTGAAAGCTGGTTTCTTCCTCTCCCTCTCGGCAGCTTTTAGCTGCAAGGTGAGAGACACACATGACTGGATTTAGGGGGGGGGGGGGGGGGGTGCTGGGGTGGGTTGCGTCCAGACAGATTTCAGTTCTGCCCCCCCAAGCGGGTCCTTCCTTGATTTGATGTGGCGTGCCTGTCCGGCGGCCGCTGAGCTCCTTCCCCAACCCGCACTCACAGCCGAGACAAGGTGATGGCAGCCTGTAGGCTTGAGCAGTGGGAGGAGAAATGGCAGAAAGAAAGGAGAAAAGGTGAGGAGGTGCGCTGCGATGTGTTGTGTTCTTGTCTCCTGTCAGAGTGTTCATCTATACAACGCAGGATCGATCTTACTGTAGATCGCACTGTACATTTTGTGCCAGGAGGGGGTGGTGGTATTTGGGCTAATAGAATGGATTGGGGGGCAGATTTACGGTAGAAGATTTGTGCTAGGATACAAAGTTTGAGAAGAAAGATGTGTGCTAGATAGGGTTATTTTTATTTTTTTTTTTGGGGGGGGGGGGGATGTAAGGGAGATGCTAGGAGGGGGGATTTGAGTTGGGGGGGGGGGGGGTTAGGAACTGGGAGTTGGTAGAATATGTGCTTTATTGTTTGGGGAGTTTTGGCTTGCAGGCGGAATTGGTTTGTGTCCACTAATGATTTCCATGTATTTTTTTTTTTTTTTTTGTGTGTGTGTGTGTGTGTTGTGTGTGTGTGTGTGTGTGTGTGTGTGTGTGTGTGTGTGTGTGTGGTGTGTGGGGGGGGCGTCAGGCTGTACGGGGCCCAGTGGTTTATAAAGGCAGCTCTGTTGGCAGCTGTGGCATACGATGGCTCCAGCTGCTGTCTCAGCCAATTAGGAGAGGGAGCAATGCGACAGCTGAGGCTCTCGTGCACATCGCTGGATCGAGAGGGAGCTCAGGTGAGTATTAGGGGGGACTGTGGGGGGACCAGCACAGGTTTTTTACCTTCATGATGTATGAAGGTAAAAAAACCTTCGGCCTTTACAACCACAATTTGTTCACACATTTTTCACATAAGAATCAGAAAAAAATTAATGAATCTTGAATGAAACATTTCGCCATCTTGGGTAAAACCATAAACAGACTCATATGTATTTTTGTGATAGATTTTTCTAAAGTTGTATTGTGTCCCTGTGCAGGTAAAAGCCAGTGACAATAAGGATTATGTGCTGCCATTTATTTTTATGGACCCATATTATATGTTTGTTTGTTTTTTTTTTTTATCTTAAATTTTCAAACGCTCATCAGGACGTTTGGCTGAGACCCATTGTATTTGAGTTTTACTTTAATAAACCCTCCAACTTTCACAAGCAGGAGAGTGATGGTAGGCGATAATGTGTGTTTTTCCCAGCAGCAGAGCTTTCTTTATCTTGAACATTGAATAAATATATCCATAGATTGTGTAGTACTGTTTATCTCATATTTTCTACTAAAAAGTTTCTTGGACACCTTGATGCACCGAAGTGCTATTTTTATTTTCGCAAGTGTCTTTAGTAGTTCAAATATATCTTCCTTTTTTTTACATTTTTTTTTTTCTGACAGCTGGCGAGCTCCACGTAATATTCGAGCAATGTCTCAAGCACGCCATGAACGTGTCCGGCGAAAATACCACATTTTGGTGGAAGGCGAGGGCATTCCACAACCTATCAAGAGTTTTAAGGAAATGAAGTTACCTGCGGGTAAGTATGAGTACCTACTGTATATTTTCCCATTTTTAATATTCTTGTGATGGACATTTTTTTTACACCACATGATTTTCTCTTAAGCAATTTTACGAGGGCTAAAGAAAAAAGGAATTCTGCATCCTACTCCAATCCAGATCCAGGGCATTCCTACCATGTGAGTAGATTTTATTTTTTATTTTTATTTTTTCATATGAGATTTAAGAGCTCACAGAAGATGTTGGGAGGAGGCCAGGAGTGTGTCTAAATCTGACAAGGCAGCTGTGCAGCTACCAGATTGCTTCCACACACACGCATAAGTGGCGGTCCTCTCCGCATGCCCTTGCCATGTTTCTCTGGCTCCATGTACTCATCGATGGACCTGGGATCAGCATGGTGGGTGCAAGTAGGTAGAGGGGAGTGTGTAAAACCTCACTTCTGGGTACTGGTGTAACATTCCCCAGCCCCTAATGCCTCATTTAACAGAAAGAAACGCCAAAGAAAAAAAATCATTACATAGGGTACTTTTTGTCCCCTATGTGAGGAAAAATAAAGTTTAGTGGAAACATTTTGAGCCCCCACATAAATGCAAGCGTGAACCTAAATGCATGCGTTTGGGGTGCCTACGCACAATATCATTGATTATGATACACGTGTTGCATATCGCCAAGCGCACCAGTTTGTGAGCAATAATTCTAGGCCCATTATTACTCTAAACTGAGAACCTCTAGTGGCATTTACAGCGTTGCCTATGGAAAACATTGGTACTAAAGTGTGTTGTCATTTCACAAGCGCATGCAATTTTAAGCCTTGATATGCTGGGTATCTATTTACTAGGTGCTACCTCATCTTTTATATTTTACCAAAAAAATGGGTAATATATTTGTGTTTGTACACTGAAATTAACTTTAGTGTATTTTACTGAAAGTTTGCATTTCATAAACCACTGCGCTAATATCGCGTGACATAAAAAATTTGGAGCAACCAATATACCGTATATACTAGAGTATAAGCCAAGTTTTTCAGCACATTTTTTTTGTGCTGAAAGTGCCCCCCTCAGCTTATACTCGAGTCAAGCGCTTTTCTGCAGCAGAGAATGACATTTTCTGACCTGACTTTGGGGCCCTGTATGTCGGGGCCGCTTGTGCAAACCCAGTGGAACCAACAATACAACATATCCAAATTGGGGGTTCCTAGCACCAAGTGGCCCTGAGATACAGGGCCCCAAAGTCGGTCAACTGTGTCCATCTGCAGCAATGTCATTTCGGGACCCTTTGAGTCCAGAGACCCCAAATTTTGGCTGCAGCTAGGGGGCATATATGAACCCTTAACTACCAAGTTTGAAGTTAGGGGGACCTATGGCTGCAAATGGGCATTGTTGATTCTCTTTTCCACTTACAGTAGCTGCGCATTTCTCACCCTAGGCTTATACTCGAGTCAATAAGTGTTCCCAGTTTTTTGTGGTAAAATTAGGTGCCTCGGCTTATATATTCGGGTCGGCTTATACTCGAGTATATATGGAAGTCATCTTTAGGGTGTCTGCTTTCAGAAATTATATAATGTATAAGGGTTTTAACTATTTTTCAGGCCTAACATTATTCTTTAAACCATGTGCAAAAAAAAACGAAAAAACAGCTCTGACAGGGTAAAGGTTAAAATGAGTATAGTAAACTTTTTTTTTTATATTGACTTTTATATTGACTTTTATTAACTTTTATTGCATATTTTATTGCAGCTTATCAGGAAGGGATATGATCGGCATTGCATTTACTGGCTCTGGAAAAACGCTGGTGTTCACCTTGCCTGTCATTATGTTTGGTCTGGAGCAAGAAAAGAGACTACCTTTCACAAAGAGAGAAGGCCCCTATGGACTCATCATTTGCCCATCGGTAATTCAGTCTTCAGATATTGTACTCTCTGTGCCACTCTCTTTTTGTACATTGTGTAAAATGCTAACTAATTATCAGCCACATATAGATATAGTTATAGTATATAGTTAGAATTATTTGTCTACTAGAAATGGTTAAAGTACAATCGTTGGGCTGCGACTACAGCACAGCATAAATCCAATAAAGTGCCAAAACGCAACAATGCTATCTACACGGATAGATTTTGTTTTTAGTTTTGGGAATCCAGGGGCTGGGCTGCCTCTCCCATATATAGTTAAAGCAAACATTGCTTTAATCTAGGGCTGCAACTAATGATTATTTTCATAATCGATTAGTTGGCCGATTATTGTTTCGAATAATCGGTTAACCTTTAAAAAAAAAAAAAAAAGTGTGGTGTATAATTTAGTTAATATGTAAAGTTTTTAAAAAAAAAAAAAAAGGCAATTTATTCTTAAATATCTATATGCAGTGGTAAATATAAATAACCAACTATATGGTTAGGGAGCAAAATATTTAAACCACTCTGAGACTAACAGACAGAAGAGATATACTTTTTTTGTGCAATTAGTTGGGCAGATTCAAAAACACAAATTGCTGCAAAAACGCATTACATGCTTTTGTGCAGCTTCTCCATTGAAGTATATTGAACCAAAAAAAAACACCGTTTTGCTTTAAAAAAAAAAAAAAGTCCCATACCCTTTCCAAACAGCAGCGGCTGAAAAAAGCCTAGATGTGAGCGTGTCCCATAGGAAACCATGTAAATGAACTGTAGTGCGCTTCTGCAAAAAGCACCAAAAAAAAACGTGAACCAGGCCTGAGACGTTTAGTAACATAATGGGGGTTAAAAAAAAAAAAAATTAGCCCTTTATAGTACAGCAAAAAAGCAGATAATCACTACTGTAAGGGGTTCATTTTATTTTATTTTTTACTGTAGAACTGTGAAAGTAATTTATAGTAGTAATTATTTGCTCTTTTTATACTATAAAGGGCTCATTTTATTTTTTTTTTTATTTATTTTTTTAACCCCATTATGTTACTGGCCGATTAATCGATTATGAAAATGGTAATCGATTAATTTCATAATCGATTAGTTGTCGATTAATTTATTAGTTGTTTCAGCCCTACTTTAATCAGTAAATAAGTAACCAGTCCTGCTCCTAAAAATATCCCATGCTGGGCCTGCCATCCAAAATGAATTTCCAATCTATTAGAATGGATTTGGGACCCTTAAGATTATTACTGGTTTTAAAGTATAAGTTCACCTTTAAAAAAAATAAATGCATATCTTTTTGCAGGCAGGAGCCTGGAAAGCATTGCACCTGCGATCAGCATAGCAACACACCATGCAGGACTCCTGCAGACTTTTTAATGTATCTGTTTGCACATACCTCGTATGAGTAGGCTGTTACACACTGACAGGAAGAGGCAATGAACTACCTAGAGCTCTCAACAGTGCCCTGATACTTAAATTGAGGACTACAAGCTGGCATCTGCTGTCAGTACTTGCAGTTTCCTATTCACAATTTTTTTTTTTTTCAATTGGTGACAGCGAGCCGGGGGAGGTGATCCCCACTTGTCACTAGATGCAACATATTGGAGAGACGCTGCTGGAGTGGTAACATGTTACATGTTTCACCCTCAAAACAGGTGAAACATGCAAAAGAATTCCCAAAGGTGAATTTATCCTTTTAAATAGTGTAACCCTACCTACCCATATTCTTCCACAGCCTAATCCTTTTCAGCACTTTTAATTTCCAATAAAAATAAAGCCTTTGGCCAAGTCTTACAAGTTCACTATTTTTGGAAGTGTTGAATGCTTGCGTTTCACACCGCACACCTTGGTTTCTTTTCAAACCCCTAATTTACTACAGGGCCAGCAGGAGTAACCACAGTGTAGGTACTGTACTGCCTGCATCTAAATGGGGTTGGTAGAGCTCCGTTAAGGGAAAGTTGATTAGAAGGCTGGAGGAGCTAGAATCTTGCGGGAGGGATCAGAAAGGGATATGCCAAAAGGAGAGCAAGGGTCTATGGGGGAACAAGATAGATAGATAAGCCCTGCTCTCCCCAATTGTTCCACTATATATATATATATATATATATATATTAGTGGAACAATTGGGGAGAGCAGGGCTTAACTAGATAGCAGAGGAATTGCATCACCTAAGAGTAGTGGCAAAAATCTGACAAAAGCCCAGACGCCAAGATGCAATTTCTAGTCGCCGTGGGGATCTGGCGCCTGGCATTTGTCGAGCCCTGCCATGTTATAGAAAAGAGGCAAGTTGGTATGACAACAGCGCTAAATTTCAAAAAATATAACTTCAATAAGTTGCGATCCACTAAATGGGACGAAATATTTGCAACAAAGTGGGGATGTTTTTTAAAGATGAATTTAAAAGAGTGCACCCGTGCTCCCCTTATTCCCAGGAAACATGGAATTCCCCAAACCTTAAAGTGTGACTCCTGGCAGACCCTCATTTTTAGTGGGGAAACCCTGCATGGGAGATAAGTGGGGAGGGTGCTCTCAGGGGTAGTCTGCCAGATGCCAAAAGCTAGTAAGGGCATGAGTGAGCTGCGGTTTCACATTGACCTATCCTAGTTACTTTGAGTATGCTGTTTTTGTCCACTCCCCCCCCCCCCCCCCCAGGGGGAGGAGGTATTTACCTTCATGCTCACCACCCCAGCTCTGCCCTGTGCAGGAGGTAGAAGTTTTTTTTGGTCGTTCTGTGCATAGTCATAATAAATGACTCCTTCCTTAAATGGTGTGCCCCAGGGTTCTGTTTTGAGGTCAATGCTGTTCAGTTGGTTTAATAATAATAATTATATAGAGGTTGTAATCAAGGTTCATTTCAGTGCAGGGTAATAATTTTGGCACATGACATAGCATCATTACAGGATAACCTAGGCAGCTACATGGCAGATGAGATTCAGATGCAAATTACACATTAGGAGGGACTCCTCTAAGAGAATCAGTGATTGCAAAGGATCTGGGGGTGCTTGTGATGCATTAAAAAGGGCATACATTAAAGAACACTGGTTGGCCTTTTCTTTAATAAGCAGTTCAGTTTTGGTCACCAATCCTCAGGAAAAACATTTAACTAGAAGAAGTTCAACGACAGGCAAAAAAGGAATAAGGGGTTGGAAGACCTCGGCTATGAGGATCGATTACATAGATTAGTTATTCACTCTGGAGAAGAGGCACTTGAGGGGATATGATTACATTGTTAAATATATCAAAGGTGATTTCAGTAACTATAATAAACTGTTTACGCCAAGGTCACTGAAGGGGACATGTGACCATGCTTTGCTTTGAGGTTAGAAGAAAGGAGGTGTAACTGTAGATTGCAAAACGGAATTCCTCCTCAAGCTTGCTTGCATGCACACGATCGTACAAAAGTTTTCTGGACTTTTGACCGTCAAGAACAAGGGTGATGTACAACACTACGATGAGCTGAGAAAATGAAGTTCAATGCTTCCGAGCATGCGTGATTTTTTTGTGCGTCCGAATTGCATACAGACGATCGCATTTTCGGACAGGAACTTTTTTCGACCAAAAAATAGAGAACATGCTCTCAATCTTTTGCTGGCTGAAATTCCACCAGCAAAAGACTGATGGAGCATACACACGGTCGCATTTTCCTACAACCTTATAAACCGTGTCACGGTCAGTGCATGGTGGGAGATACAGGCATTCAGCACTCTTTACCAAACTTTGATTCAAGTAGATATAAAATCTCGACAAACATCTTTAACTCCCAAAATGCCACCACTGTTGCAATGCAGAAAGTAAGGCGTAGCTATCTAGACAAGATCACAGAAGCCCCCTTAAAGCAAACTTGTGCTTTGCCCATGCAGTCTATAGGTGCAGAAAAATAGCTTGTGTTTGGGGAATAAGGAAAGGTAAGTACCGTATATGCAGCTTGCTGGGCTTTTTATTGTATAGGCAAAGTTCTGGCTCAATTTAGGAATTCTACACATATTCTAATGGGGTCCTTTAACACCAATAAGAAGGAATTTTCCCAGTGAGCACGCAGCTGTCTCTAAAGCTTCGGCAGAATACATTTGGCATTAATTGGCAATCTGCAAGGTGTTGGCAGATGCCGCCTGTTTCTCTGGTAGCCATACCAAAATTCATGATCTTTTCTTAAGATTTACTGATTATTTGTATCTTGTTTTTGTCTCGCACAGAGAGAGTTGGCACGTCAGACACACAGCATCCTTGAGTATTTTTGCAAATTGTTGCAAGAAGACAACTTCCCAACTTTGCGTACAGCGCTCTGTATAGGTGGCATGTCTGTCAAAGAACAAATGGAAACCATTAAGCAGTAAGTCTTCATTTCTTACACAAAGACGCAGCATATAACGATCTACCTGTCTGTAGAAAACATGGCCACCCTATACTACTTTCTTCTTTTGTAAGGGCAGGTATGGTACCTACTGCACATTTTCTCTCCTGTCTGGGATCTCTGCTTGGAGATTTACCCCTACCGCTTTTATTAGCACAGTAGTCACAGACTGAGCTTTACTTTTCAGTTGAACTGCTAGTTTCTCCAGCCAAGTTATGTTCTCCTTAAAGGGTAATTAGCTTTATAGGACAATTTTTTTATTTTATTTGTTTAAACATTTATAGACTGATGTTTTGAAATATTTATTATCTGCGTGTTGAATCTTTATTTTACAGATATTTATTTATTAAAGCATACCAGGCTTTCTAGCAAAAAATAAATAATCAACGCACTGCACGTGCACTTGATTGCTATGCAAAATAAAATTGTAGATGGATCTTCTCTTTGGAAGGTGGCATCCCTCAACTGGCATCATTTAGTTATTATTTATATATAATTGGATTCCCTGCTCTACTGGTTTATTCACGACACAGGCTTTTCACTACATAGCAAAAAATCTACCTGAAAAGCCTGAGTTGTAGTCTTGCGCTTGTCAGCTGTTGGCAGCAAGTGCTAAATACCTAACTGAAAAATAATAAAAATACACTTCAAACTTTTTTTTTTTTTTTTACAACTTGAACATAAAATATACCAAACACTATTCACTCCTTTTTAAATGACTAAGAACAATTTGCTAGGATGGCCCTGACTCCTACATGCCCTTTCATCCTCCCTCTAGTGTATTCGTCATATATCTTTCTATCTTATACTGTGTTACTGGTCTTCATTCTTCTGTAAAGTGATACATGTGCTTAGGCTTGCCATATGAATAAGCAGACATTTCAGCGGTGCAGCTTAGTTAAAATATATATTGTATAATATTGTGAAGCCTCGAAGCTGCTTGGCTGACACTTGATGCACATATTTTTCTTGTCTTTTTGTAATGCAATCCCTGCATTAGCTGTTTGTGAGGTATCTGTAAGGACTTGTTAGTGTTGTCAACATAATAACCTTTAATACTTTAACTCTTTGACAGCATTGGCTTGCCACGTGTAGTACTTCATATAGCTGGATGTAAAATGAACAACATGATTCTAAAACCTTAATTAACACTAGTGCAAAGAGTAATGTATGTACCGTATATACTCGAGTATATTTTGTGCTGAAAATGCCCCCCTCGGCTTATACTGGAGTCAAGCACTTGTGCAGCAGAGAATGACATTTTTCGACCCGACTTTGGGGCCTCGTATCTCAGGTGTAGTGCAAACCCAGTGGAACTAGCACTACAACATATCCATCGGGGTTCCTAGCACCAAGTGGCCCCGAGATACGGGACTTCAAAATTCGGTTCAGAAAATGTCATTCTTTGCTGCAGAAAAGTGCTTGACATTTTCTCTATCTGAATTTGGGGCCCCGTATCTAGGGGCCACTTGGAATTTGCACACCAAATTTGGGGTTCCTAGCACCAAGTGGCCCCTAGATACGGGGCCCCAAAGTCGGTCAACTGTGTCCATCTGCAGCAATGTAATTTCGGGACCCTTTGGGTCCAGAGACCCCAAATTTTGGCTGCAGCAAGTTTGAAGTTAGGGGGACCTATGGCTGCAAATGGGCACAGTGAGGCTGCAAATGGGCATTGTTGACCCTCTTTTCCACCTACAGTAGCTGCGCATTTCTCACCCTAGGCTTATACTCGAGTCAATATGTTTTCGTATATACGGTACCTATTGCTTCTAACAACCAGTCAGCTTTTTACAGACCAATGCATTAAGAAATGGGTCCTGTTTTTACTTAAACATATCTTGTCCAAATATCTTTGCCTTAATAAAATTGCCCAGTAGTTTGCTGAATGTAGGGCATACAGCCTTGAGTCATAAACGTTCTTAAAAAAACCTCAATATTGAAACCTACGGACTAAGACTTGGATGCCACTAAAGTTCATGTATGTGTAAAGGCAGGCGTCCAAATACTTTTGGTAATATACTGTGTATGCATATACACTCACCAGCCACTTTATTAGGTACACCTTGCTAGTACTGGGTTTGACCCCCCCCCCCTTTTGCCTTCTGAACTGCCTTAATTCTTCGTGTCATAAATTCAACAAGGTGTTGGAAACATTCCTCAGAGATTTTGGTCCATATTGGCAGGATGGCATCACACAGTTGCTGCAGATTTGTTGGCTGCACATCCATGGTGCGAATCTCCCGTTCCACCACATCCCAAATGTTCTTTATTGGATTGAGATCTGGTGACTGTGGAGGCCATTGGAGTACAGTGACCTCATTATCATGTTCAAGAAACCAGTGGTGAGATGATTTGAGCTTTGTGACATGGTGCATTATCTTGCTAGAAGGAGCCATCAGAAGATGGGTGCACTGTAGTCATAAAGGGATGGACATGGTCAGCAACAATACTCAGGTAGGCTGTTGTGTTTAAACTTTGCTCAATTGGTACCAAGGGGCCCAAATTGTGCCAAGAAAATATCCGCTACATCATTACACCACCACTCTGAACCAATGACACAAGACAGATCCATGCTTTCATGTTGTTTACGCCAAATTCTGACCCTACCGTCTGAATGTCACAGCTGAAATCGAGACTCCTCAGATCAGGCAACATTTTTCCAATCTTCTATTGTCCAATTTTTGTGAGCCTGTGCGAATTGTTGCCTTCGTTTCCTTTTCTTAGCTGACAGGAGTGGCACCAGGTATGGTCTTCTGCTGTAGCCCATCTGCTTCAAGGTTTGATGCATTGTGCGTTCAGAGATGGTATTCTGCATACCTTGGTTGTAACGAGTGGGTATTTGAGTTACTTTTGCCAACCAGTCTGCCCATTCTCCTCTGAAATCAACAAGGTTCCTCTCCTCTGACATCAAACTACTGCTCACTGGATATTTATTTTTTTCGGGCCATTCGCTGTAAACCCTGGAGATGGTTGTGCGTGAAAATCCTGGTAAGATCACAAGTTTTTGAAATACTCAGACCAGCCCATCTGGCACCAACAACCATGATTGGCTGATTAGCAATTTGTGTTGCCAAGCAATGGAACAGGTGTACGTAATAAAGTGGTCGAAGAGTGTGTGTATGTATGTTATTTATAATATAACACACTTATATATATATATATATATATTTTTTTTTTTTTTTTTTTTCTGCTGTATGCTTGTAAGAGGTGTTGGCAAGTATGTGTAAATGGTGAATAGACAAGAGAGAAGCAAAGGAAAAAGGGTCATTATCTAACAACCAATAACTAAGATATTTTTGCCCGAAGAGGCATAGCAGCATTGGCTAGTTATGAGACAAAAGAAAAATATTTTAGTACATCCTTTTTAAATTAATTCATCCCCTCAACTGTAGCTTTTTGTAAACGAGTAATCTTCCTTCCTTTAGAGAATCATTCTTTGTTGTTTTTCGAGTGTAATGTATAGTAACAATAAAAGCAAGTTACACCTGGGAAAAACTGCTAAACACATATTGCATTTATTTTCTTTCTTAGGGGAGTTCACATGATGGTGGCAACTCCAGGTCGGCTTATGGACCTCCTACAGAAAAAGATGGTGAGCCTGGATATCTGCAGGTATCTGGCTCTGGACGAGGCTGATCGTATGATTGATATGGGCTTTGAAGAGGATATTAGGACAATCTTTTCATACTTTAAGGTTGCTAACCTTCCACTTATTACTTTTTTTTTGTTATTTTTTTGGGGGGGGGGGGGGGTTATTCTTGCGTACGAACACATTTTATGTTCATCTCTTAGTTACTCTAACAAAGAAAATATTTTCTGTGGGTTTCTGTACACAACATTTTTTTTATTGCATTGCCTTCTAGGTTAAACACCGAGCATAGGTGAAAATTATACTGTGTTAATAATCATCTCCAGCCATATCTGTAATGTGTGTTTCCTAATATAAAGGCTTCCCTGACAATTGTATATCTAAAAAAAAATAAAAAAATAAAAAAATTCAGTTGGGCTTTAAATAGGCCAATTTTTCACTGTGTCTTTTTTTTACCTTCTGCGTATACATATAGGGTCAGCGACAGACATTGCTTTTTAGTGCTACTATGCCCAAGAAGATCCAGAACTTTGCCAAGAGTGCCCTTGTAAAGCCAGTCACCATTAACGTGGGGCGAGCAGGTGCTGCCAGCTTAGATGTGATACAAGTAAGGCCCTTCTCTTTAAATTTCTATACATTTTTTTTTCAAAGTTTGTAAAGTATAACTTGTCTGGTAATGTAAATAGCATGAGCAAATATGGTGTCTCAATAGCTATGTAAAATGTAATGGTATAAAACCACTTATGTCATGCTTTTCCATTTTTCAGGAAGTGGAATATGTCAAGGAGGAAGCAAAGATGGTTTATTTATTAGAGTGTTTGCAGAAGACTCCCCCTCCTGTGAGTATATTAATTCAACCAATTATTAAAAATGAAAAAAAAAAATAGCATTTTAATAGGCAAAAAAAAAACGAATAGAAGAGCTGTTCGATGTCGAAAAGCTTGCCATAAGCACAGACATATTTTTCCATAGTTGAAGCAGTGACTTTTTTTTGTTTAGTAAATTGTGCATATGGTCCTGCTGTAGCTGATAATGTCAAAGGAATCCCCTGCTGATTGCTTTCACGGCGCTGATGGTGTTGTGTTGGACAAACAGTATGAGGATAGCCAATCCCCTTTGATACTCTGTCATGCTAATTCAGTTACATTCTGAGTTATTGAGGCTCTGGTATTAAAAGGCAAAAAAGGTGAATACAATGTAAATAACCTAACCTGTTTTTCAATCAATAACAAAAAAAAAAGAAAATGGTGATTGAAGAACAAATTTATGTTTTTTTGAATTGTAGTGCTCCATGTTTAGGACATGTCTAGAACGGAGATGGTTTCTACTGAGTTTTGATATATGTAAGAAACTATAAGAAACTATAAACATGAATATGAAGTTCATTTTATACACAAAATATTTCAAAAGCTCAAGATAATGGAGCAGAAATATGACCAGTTCAGTGTAGAATCTATACACTTTCGGAGACCCTTGCCCTTGGACTGCATGTTTGTCTACCCACTATCCCTTCTAAATGTGTTTTTTCTAGGTGCTGATATTTGCAGAGAAGAAGGCAGATGTAGATGCTATACATGAATATCTGCTTCTCAAGGGGGTGGAGGCAGTGGCTGTACATGGAGGCAAAGGTGAGAATTGTATTGTCTTTTTGCCTTTTATGAATTTCTTTATGCTGAGCACACAAGTAGAAAGTTTCCATGTAATTGGCCTTTGACATTTGCACAGTGAAAGGGCAAACAGGCTGAATATTGGGCAGCATTAGAAACAGGTTGACATTTGGCCCATCTGGCCGTCTTCTGTCGAAGGGGCATGCCTGAAAAAAGGTCTGCCGCCAGGATCCGATCAGCGCTTCCAGCCAATGACAGAGCTCTGGCGTTTGTGTGTGTGTGTGTGTGGGTGTGGGGGGGGGGGGGGGGGGGTACCCCCTTTTAGAGCATAGCTAAATAGGGTAGATCGCTGTACTAACATTGCATAAAAAAAAAAAAAAAATACAACGGCTCCTCCAGAGAACTTCATTTTTTTTTTTTTTCTTGTTCAGCCCTCTAATGGTGTGTACCAGGCTTTAGGTCTGCAGAAGTGACACATTTTGGGAGCTCCCAGGACAACAGGATTTCTATGCTCTGCACCACAGAGGCAGTTGGGTACTTGAACTGGAAGTTTTGGTTTTGTATTGGGATAGAATAAACCAAAGCTTGCAAAGTGACCTGTTAAGCAGTAAGTAAAATGTGAGGAGGCCAGCCCTGGAGCCCATCCCTTCCTAAACAATTAAGTTCCAGTATTTGTGTTCCAACAAACTTTTTTAACTTTAAAGGCTTTGTTGTTCACCTTTGTAAAAAATAAATGTAAATCTTTTTGCATGTATTTTTTTTTTTAATTTTATTTATTTTTATTTTTATTGGGAGCCTAGAAAGTATTGCATTTACGATCAGCAGATCACATGTGCAATTTCAGGCTCCTGCAAACTGACAGTGTAGCTGTCTGCCCATACCTCCTATGAGCAGGCAGTTATTAAATGACAGGAAGATTCATAAAACTAGCTAGAGCGCTCAACAGCGCCCTGGTAGATCATTGCGAATTGCAAGCCATCAGCTGCAATGGCTGACAGTAGTGTTAGTTTTCCCATTCACAGAACTCTGAATGACGCAGCCGGATGGGTTTAGTTATTTTTTTTATTATTACAGCGAGCGGGTACAAGGAGAAGATCCCTGACCTACTGTCACAATGGGGGGTGCAGGGGCTGCTCATTTACTAACATTTTACCTCCTGGATACAGGAGTAACATATATTGTGAAAGGTGAACTTTATCCTTTTAATAAGTCCTTTCCCCCATGCTCAGGACAGAGATGATTTGTACTGAGTTTTAATATATGTAAGAAACCATAAACATGAATATGACGTTCATTTATATACACACACAATAATTGAAAAGCTCAAGATGACTACAATTTAAGTACACAAAACCTATATAATTCAGCAGAAGTCAGTTAAGAGATACTATATCTTCAGAGCCTTCCGCACTGAGAAGCACTACGGGCCTTAAAAACGACTTTTCCTATCTGATTCAAAATTTGTAAAGAAATTTTTGGTAACTATGTCATGGTTGACCTCTATACAGTGCATCCGGAAAGTAATCGCAGCGCTTCACTTTTTCCACATTTTGTTATGTTACAGCCTTATTCCAAAATGGATTAAATTCATTATTTTCCTAAATATTCTACAAACAATACTCCATAATGACAACATAAAAGAAGTTTGTTTGAAATCTTTGCAAATTTATAAAAAAAATCACATAAGTATTTACAGCCTTTGCCATGACACTCAAAATTTAGTTTAGGTGCATCCTTTTTCCACTGAGCTCCTTGATCTAACGTCAGGATGATGGTGCTACATAAAAAAATGGATCCTATACATGGTTTTACCACGCACAGTTCTTGCATTAACCTCCCTGGCGTTCTGATTGTCATTATTTTTGCCTGTCAAAGCAGTACATTGTTGTGCATGGAAATTTGTTGTTTTATATTGTAGGCCTGTAATTCTTAGAAATAACTCAGTTAAACATGTCCAAACAAGATTCTAGTAGACATCCTGGGTATGATGAAGTTTTGAAACACAGTTATAATATAAAAAATAATAATTTTATTCAATAATGTAATCAAACCAAAAATACTGAAATTTGTCTAAACAAGGGTGCAATATTACTAGTCACTGTAATACTAGAACCTGCATATTGGTTTAGTAAACATCCCGGGTATGAAAATTTTTGAACCATGGGACTGCACAAAGTCCGACGTCACAATCGGGACAATGGCATCTTTTCTTTCTGATTTTTTTTCTTTCCACTGTCATCTTGCTTCGAGCAACAAACCACGCACATCCTTGTAGGTGCTGACTTTTTCTCGGTTGGTGGGATGTAGTCCATGAAGTGACGACCAGTTAAGCATTCTTGGTTGACAACACCAACCGCACGACGTCCAGCTCCATTTACAGCCATTGATGGTGTTTGGTTCACAAAGATACGTTTGGCAACTTTCCAAATTAAGTCAGAATGAATCACAGGCTTGTCCTTCTTCTTCTTCTTCTTCTTCTTCTTTTTTTTATTTATTTTTTTCAATAGAATGTAGGCATTCGATAAGCATTGCTCAAGCAGATGCCTGAAGATCTTCTTGTAGTACTTCTTTTAAGTTTCCTCATTGCTGGGTAGAATGTCATTGCTTGGTTGGTTCTGTTGACACCTCCCATGGTGTTTATTGTAGCCTATCACTACTTGTGGCTTCATGATTTCTTTCCCACCTTTTGTGCGTACCATACCGTGGAGGTATTTAGAACTGTACTCATTAGGCACACATCTTTCTTGTCACGCCATCATTTTGCCTTTCTTCAGTCTTCAGCTTCTTATTGCCAAAGATTGGTGGCATGTCGTGACGGTTTGCCCTAACGGCCCCATAGGCATAAAGTTCAGTAGACGAATAAAAGTTGTTTAGCAAAGTCTCAATGAGTGAAAGAACGGAAGATGTTGCCTTTCCATAGTTGCTGTATTTTGGATTGAATTTTGTTCCTTTTCCTGTGTATATGACTGAGTTCCAAATGTAGCCAGTTGACTGTTCGCATAGCATGTAGGATTTTTGTACCAAATCGTGCTCTCTTTGATGCAATGTATTGTACCCAGCTGAGCCTTCCCTTGTAGGTCATTAAACTTTCATCTATGCTGATATCTCTTTCTGGCACATAGCTCCGATAGAAAATCTTTAGAATCATTTGAGATACTTCCCAAATTTTCTTTAGTTTTGGTGCAGGATTAGTTTCATCAAATTGTTTGTTGTTTTTGAAGTGTAAATATTTTATGATCAGGGAAAATCTGTACTCTGACATGACCGTGCCAAAGAATGGAGTGGCAAGGCATTTATTAGTTGTCCAATTCCACTTCTGCGGGGGCTTCCCCGACACTCTCTGAAGTATTATTAGGCCCAGAAATATCCAAATGTCATCTTTTTGATTCAAGTTCCGATGTGTAGTAGCTATATGTTGCACTTTGTACCCGTTTTGTCTCGGTAACAATTTTTTCAATAACCTCTTCGGTCAGGAATAATTGTAAGTATGCCAAGGGGTTGTCGTGTTCAACGTCAACTTTCATACCAGATGGTGCAGTAAATGGCAATCTTGGGGGCTCTGCGTGATCCGTACCACAGTCAATAGAGCACCAAGTTCGGACATCACTGAGTTCAGTCGCAGAATCGTCGCTGTCGTTTCTTTCAGTGTCTGATGGCTAATTTCCCCATGAATCACTATTGCTCAATTCTGCAAGTGATTTGAATTCACTATCGCTCTTTTCTAGCTGGTCCAAAACCGCTTTTGACATAAAGTGACCCTTTTTTTTTTTTATTTTTTATTTTTTTTTTGGACGTTCTCAAGTTTCTAGGCAGAAAGAATGGTAAAAGTGCAGACAGAGCACTGGTCAAAGCACTAGGGACAAAACCTGAGGTGAAATGGTTTGATATAGTAATGTAATCCTAACAGATTACAGTGTGTGTTTTGAACTTTTTTGAATTTCCCGCCTGGCTATGCCCCCCCCCCCCCCCCCCCCCCCCCCCTGTGCTCACAGAGAAGAGAACCTGGAAGACGGTTGCAACGGCCGTAGGACACAGTGGGAGGACATTTGGGGGATCGTAGGGACAAGGTAAGTACCATTACAGGGATACTACTGTGTGGCTCAGGGTTACCGATTTTTGGTACTGAAAATTTAACCCCCGGGCCACACTTGGGATTACCACTAGGGAGGTTAACTTAATACGGATAATTATGCATTTAAAAATGTGCCTCTGACTGGTCCTTTGTACTGTGCTATTTTAAGACAACATGCAGCCAAATGTAAGAATGACATTGTTCTGCTTAATACTGTTAATTCATCTTGCACAAAACAAGGTCATAGGTGGCATACTATGCTTGTACACTTTTTACACCACTTCTTTTGCTGCTTATCTGTCAACAAGCCTTGTCTTGCTCTTTCAGATCAAGAAGAGAGAACAAAAGCAATTGAGGCTTTCCGAGAAGGCAAGAAAGATGTTCTGGTTGCTACTGATGTTGCTTCCAAAGGTCTGGACTTTCCAGCTATACAGCATGTGATCAACTATGATATGCCAGAGGAGATAGAGAACTATGGTGAGTGTGAAGACTCAAATGCATGCTGCTGGGATGTGAGCGAGTGTTAACTGTTCTGCAGTTCTTGTATGTGCTGTTCCTGGTAGTACATTTTAATGATCTATGCGTATGCTGTTAGCGAAAATTAAGTGCATAGTTCTCCCTCTAAGAGAGGAAGGATTTAGGGGTACACCTAGTTGGAGCGTCACAATAGTTAGGATAGCAAATGGTTAGGACTACAGTGGGGTTGGGGATGCACATTCCTCAGCCTCTGGGGCTAAAAGGCTGCTTGCGGCAAATGCCTCAATACACATCACTTGTAAAAGGCCAACAAAGTGCTTCAGAGGAATGGTGCCTGCAGTATCTGGCAAGATTTTTTACTGCATCACCCTGTCATGTTAGTGGCACATACAAGCAGGCAGCATATGAGCTTATCCAGGGCTCAGGCTTCACACAAAATGTGACAGTCAAGCCATAAGATCATTAGCTCTGTGTGAAAAGTGGTTTACTTAAATTTTTTTAGTGTAGTTTAATAAATGGAAACAGGAATGTTTGAGATGACAGTACCCCCTATTATTTTTTCAGGTTAGTTTATGTGGACTTGATTAGCTTCTTTGAGTTGATGAAAAGTTGAGTGAAAGTCTTGCTGGATAGTCCTGGTGTATTTGATTTTACTGTACATAGAATGGCATTGGTTTTATCACAACAATGAAAAATTTTGAGATTCTCCATAATACAATACCAAATACATTTTTAAGGAGTTAGTCTCGCTTTCAACTGTGCATGTGTGAACCGCGCTGCACTTTGTGATTGATCCCAGGAGGCTGCGGGGGAGCAAGCCTCTTGGAATCTGGCTTTCTCTCAGATTTCCACCGCAATCTCAGACCCCGACAACCAACGGCCAGGGTTGTCGGAAAGAGGCCCTTGTCCTCATCAGCATGGGGACAAGGTGCTTTGGGGTGGGGGGGCCGCACGGCCCCCTTTCCCCAGGGCACCCCCCATGTTGAGGGCACGCGGCCTGGTACGGCTCAGGAGGGGGGGGGGGGGGGAGGCGCTCGCTCGTCCCCACCCCTTTCCTGGCCTGCCGGGCTGCGTGCTCGGATAAGGGTCTGAGATGGATTTGGGGGGGATCCCCACGCCGTTTTTCGGCGTGGGGAGTCCCTTTAAATCCATGCCAGGTGACGGAGCTAGTGAGCCGGCATTTACTGCCTACGCTAACTACGTATACCTGAAGTTACGTTCTAAATGAACGGACTGCTCCGTGTGTGGGCAAGTCCGTTCATTTTCAAAAGCCCCGCGGACTTTGTCCAGCGGATTGTCCGCCGGAGAAGTCCGGGCGTGTGTGGGCAAGTCACACGCTCGGAAAGTCCGGCGAAGCCCCGCTGGAAAGTCTGGCGGATTGTCCGCTGGACTAGGTCCGGCGGACAAAGTCCGCACGTGTGTACGCGGCATTAGGCTCACCTCACCTTACCTTACCTTATCTTTCATAGGAGATCAAATTAGCTTAGCCCTTCCTTGATCAATAGGACAATTGATGCCAATACAGAAAACTATCTTGTGAACCAGCAAAAGAGCGTAAATAATATGTTAACCATTCTGTGTTCTGAAAAAACGATTTGTTTGTCCAATCCTTTCTCAAGCTGAGTCAGATATCTGACTGTTTGTGGAAGATTGTTAGAGAGAGGTACTATATTGACTTTAAATCAATATAGTGGGCAGACAAAGTGCTGGCTCTTTTCTTATCAATTACATTTTTGGTGGGGTGAATTTCTTTAAAGGGATAGCACACAGATCTTGTTTTTAACTAAATCTCCTTTCTTCTGTTTAGTCCACAGAATAGGACGTACTGGTCGATCGGGTAACACTGGCATTGCGACCACTTTTATTAACAAGTCATGCGGTAAGTATATTTGTTTGTGGTCATTAGACTTCACTTGGTGACTTTTTGTATGGTTATGGTGATTTAGGATTCATAATAACAAATTTACCATTTCATCACACAGATGAATCTGTTTTGATGGACCTGAAGGCTCTGCTTCTGGAGGCCAAGCAGCGTGTACCTCCTGTACTGCAAGTGCTCAACCCAAGTGATGAAACTATGCTGGATATTTCAGGTGAGCAATCCCAAACATCACCACAAATTTCTCTGAGCTATGTATTCACATGTTTGCCATTGTTTTAAGCATTTCCACATGTGAACAGCTTATATTCCTCTTACATTGAACATTTAGGGATTAAATGGTGTAATTACGATTCCCTGAGATGTGCAAACAGATTAGTGTAAAGGGCGTTGCTCTGAAAGGCATGAGCTGAGCAGTGTCTGTTGGTTCCTATTTGTCTTTTGAAAGCTGTAAAAGAGACTTTAAAGCCGGATTACAGAATCTCAAAATCTATAGCTTGGCCCTTAATATTTTAAAGGGTTTTGTGATGTATGACATGTTAGAAATAGTATATGGACACTTTTTCAATATATAGCATGTTGACCATTAACATGCAATATATTATTACCCCATCCGTCTTCCAAAATCCACCTGACTTCTGATTTTGTCTAAAAGTTTTACACTGTTATTCATTTTGCCCTAAAACATAAAATAGACTGAAAATGCAGTATGCTAATCTTGCCTAAAACCTTAAAACAAAACAAAGTTTGCTTAGGGTGAACAATGGAATAGAGGTGTGTTACATGTCATTACCATAAATGGAGTCTCACATTTTGAGGTGTTCCTGTTTTAACACGTCTTACATTTTTTGTATGATTTTGATGCATGCTGCATCAAACTCGCAAGATGTACACCGTAATCTGTAATAGATATGGTTACTTCAATGTCTTGACACGTTAATGTGCTTTAAAAAGTTCACCCAAAACACAAACTATGGTGGCTACTGCCTTCTCTATAATAATGGATACATCAGCAATTATAATTTTGTCTCTAATCTGATTTTTTTTTTTCCTGTCTTTTAGAGGAACAAGGCTGTGCCTTTTGTGGAGGTTTGGGTCATCGTATTACAGATTGTCCCAAACTGGAAGCAATGCAAACCAAACAAGTCAGCACCATTGGAAGAAAAGACTACCTGGCCACAGGTTCCATGGATTTCTAAGGGTGGAAGGCCACGGCCGGCTCTTAGTTGGAGGATTCTATTTTGTGAATCTCCTGGATGTATCTGTACATTGAGCTTTGTCTGTCTTAAAGAAATATTCTACAGCAAAGTATGTATTTATTTGTGGTGATTTACCTGGTAGTGACTTGTCCTCTAGGCACCAAAACTTACGTTTCTATGAAACCTTTTATCTTCTCTCAGAACATATATAAATCTCCCCAACTGTGTACAATTTTACTTGTATCATTATCTTTCTGTATTTTTATGGTTTGTGAACACTGTGATGTCTGTCTCCATAATGTGTCTGCCCATGAACTGTGTTCTAAATGCTCTACTCAACAGACTGTGAGAGTGTTGGCATGGAGTCCTTTTGATGATGGTAAGCCACATTATAGGAGATTACATTCTGACTAATGAAGTCTGCATTGCCAAACCGTTAATATTGGAAAAAATACCAATCACTAATGCTCCATTTTGTACTGACTACATGTTCTGTTGTACATCCACAATAAAAGATTGTGAACACAATAAAAGATGAGTGAAATGTCAAGTTTTTAAAGAAAACAAATGAGTAACGTTCCTTTCACACTTGTTTGAATTAGGATCCAACTTGTGAAAGCCAAAATCTCAGGACATGTAAAATGCCATGTATCTCTGAGAGCCATTCAAATTATCACTACAGAAGTCACTGCGACTTCAGAAAAGGTTCCTGCACTACACAACGTCAATGCCAGAGAGTGTAAAAGTAATTTCAAAGTCGGACTCCAAAGTTTCACCAAAAATTGCACAACTTTGGAGTTGGCTAGTGTGAAAGGAGCCTAAAAGGAACAAAAAGCAAAAGCTCTTGCTTTTCAATGGTAATTGAATTCTTTTTGCCCAGGCCAATTCTGACATTTCTCACATACATGAAAAAATCTTCCTCTTTTCTTTGCTTGAAAATTACTTAGCACCCCCCCCCCCCCCCCCCCCCCCCCAAATTTTAATATTTTACAGATGCAATGTCCTGTAGAGGTGTTTTTTTCAGTGTTTGTGTTTTTTTCAGTGTTTGTTTTTTTTTTTTTTTTTTTTTTTATCATGATATTTGCAATATGGTTTATCAAACACAAATTTTCAGGAAAAAAATGCTTTTGAAAAATACACGTTACTCAGAGTAAATAGATACCTAATATGTCACACTTTAAAATTGTGGAATGGAAACAAACTATGGTACATTAAATGATCCATACCATTACCAGTTTAGAGTTACACAGGAGGTCTGGCATTAGAATTATTGCTCTCACTCTGACCTTCATAGCGATGCCTCACTGCTTTACTTATGGTGTGGGATTTATGTGTGTGTTCACATTTGGGCATGGGGGAGTGGGCTTTAAACATTTTATTTCACATTTATTTTATTTTTTTTACACAGTTTTTATGGTCAGATGCTTGCCTAGCTAGTAACGGCTAGTAAACAACAAACCCAAACTGGAACTGACCAAATCCTTGATGCTTTCAGCCTTATTTGTGACACAGTAGGGGAAGAAACAGATGTATCTTCTCCTCCTTTGTCTGAAGCTGGCCCATACAGCAGTTGGGAAGTGGTTAATATTACCAAAACGTGGCTGTGTGGGGCACCTCCCGGCCATGTCATTCATTCACAGAGTTCTGTGAATATGAAGATAAAAGTACCAACCGCCTTTGCGGCTGTCTGCTTGTAGTTCTCAAGGAAACTACCACAGCACTCATCAGTGCTGTGGTAGTTCATTGATTATTCCTGTCAGTGTGAAACTGCTTGCTCATACGAGCTGACAGCTTACAATGACGGTCTGCAGGAGACCTACATGGCACCAGCGATCTTCTGATTGCTGGTGCAATGCTTTTCAGGCTCCTAAAAAAAAAAAATGCACATTTTTAATTTTTTTTACCTGCAAAGCAATATGCTTTTTATAATTTTTTCTTTTTCTCAAAAGATACTTTTTAGCTTTTTTGCCGTGTTTTTCAAGTGTAGGATGCGAATTGTGAAACATGCACTAAAACGCACATATGCTTGATGCACTACATAGTGTGAATCGCTGTGGAAGAAGGCTTTAGAGCAGGGATATGCAATTAGCGGACCTCCAGCTGTTGCAAAACTACAAGTCCCATGATGCCTTTGCTTCTGGGTGTCACGCTTGTAGCTGTCAGTCTTGCGATGCCTCATGGGGCTTGTAGTTCTGCAACAGCTGGAGATCCACTAATTGCATATCTTTGCTTTAGGTCACTTTCACACTGAGGCGCTTCAAAACTGCCAGTAAAAACACTGAGCGCTTTTGAAGAGCTTTTCAGGCGCTTTTGAAGAGCTTTCCATTCATTTCAATGGGGAGGGGAGTTTTTCACAGCCCTGCCAGCACACTGCCCCAATGTGAAAGCGTTCATTGATTTTAATGAAAATTTGTTTTCGTGAGCTTTTTATTCGCTGTTTTTAGCATGAAAGCGCCTGAAAAGCGCCTCAGTGTGAAAGGGGTCTTAGAGTTTCTGTAGGAGCAGCACTGGAAATAAGGTGAGTATCGGATACACCTGTACGCTGTACTAGTGTTTACGATAAAACCACCATATACATGAGCACAGCAGCACACAGCCATTCATGTCAATGACCAGCCATACGCTGCCTGGGCAGAGGAAATACACTGAACAGGGATCAGCCAGCATGTGTGCAAGAGCTCTAAGGATTCTTCACTTCAACTACAATGGTTTGGTAGTAGTTTGCAATGTTTGTGCAAGTAAGGGCTGGGCACATGCTTTATAAAACAGCTGGTAAATGTGGTTTTATTATTTTTGTGTTTGATAATAAACAGTATTTGATCATAAAGCTTTTTTACTAGCCTGTAGAGAAATTATTTTGCGCTGCTGTAAGAAGCTGTCGGGAGGGCAATGAAATATGTAACATTAGTTCAAAAACAATGTGATCTAAAAATGCTTTTTCACATGTTTTAATGTTAGTTTTTTTTTTAGTGAGCCATTCATTTTAACTTAATGCAGTATTAACCCCCAAAAATATATTGCATTGAAGTTTACCATTTCTTAGATGGCTGCATTTGTTTCCTTTTTACAATGTTGTTTTTATTTTTTTTTCCTTTTATTTTAACTTGATGATCAGGCAAGTCTAACATTTTTAAAATTCCTTAGCCCAGGTTCACACTGAATGCGGGTTAGAAATCATGCAAGTTCAGCTGATCTCGCACGATTTCCAACCAGACATGCAGTCCGACTTTGGGGGAAATTTGACAGACATCTGTGCGGGTTCATGCAAAGATGTCTATTCAAATTGCCCCTGAAGCTGCCAAAAGTAGTACAGGAACTGCTTTTGGGAATCTGTGCGGAGCCGCACCAATTCGGACGGTGCGATTTCCGGCAATAGCTGGCGATTTGGCATGCCTGCAAGGTAAAGCCATTATGTGAAACTTACCTGAAAACAAAGCATTCCAGCAATGTGATGTCATCGCTGGAGGCTGTTCCTGTTTTATCTGTCTTCCTTGCAGGTCTGCAGACTCCGGCTGTGTGACTGCCCGGAGCCGTGATGACGTCACTCCCGTGCATGCGCGGGGGAGCCGCCATTTGTATGGCACAGGATGCCATGCATGCGGCGATGATGTCATCTGCTGCATTAATAGTAAATCTCTCCTAAACGGTGCACATATAGGAGATATTTACAGTACCTATAGTTAAGCCTATAATGAGGCTACCTATAGGTACAAGTATAAGACAGATGTTTACAACCATTTTAACAGACCAAGTTGTCAAGCAAAACGGGGTTGAAACAAACCATTTAACACTGACGGGGGTGCTTACAATGGTCAATTTTTATTTATGTAAAACCTTTTATATCAAAAAGAACAAAAAAAAGTTTCTGTAACTGCTTGAAAAATGTTAGTTGGAGTTTGGCTTTTGTTTGATGCACTAGCAAATTTAGATGGCCCAAACACTACTGTGACAGGAGTGACTTTGGGTCGGGGGTTTGTGGAACTCAGCTTGCCCTGGAGAGTTCTGGAGGCTCCTTGTCCAGCTTCCCCTGACCTTCTTATGTGTAAATCACCCTGTGTCTCTAGGACACAGGGTGAATGAGAACCCCCCCCCCCCCTATAATCTGTGCTAGTCAGATTCAATGCAGGATATGTAAAGACTATTCTTAGTTTGTTGATGAACTCAAGATGTTAATTGAGAGAGCTGATCACATTGTCCTCTGTACAATGTAGGAGACGGGCCGACTCCTAATGGAGCTCCTGCTGTCTTGTGGAGTTGATGATATTAGCTCGGTGACAACAAGTCTGACCTGTAGTGAAATCCTGATGGGCACAGAGTCCCATCGGCTGCTTAAAGGGATTAGTTAATAAGCTCATGTTAATTTGTTACAGGTGTATTGTTAGGGTAAAATGGGCAGGAGGGGGGGTCTCCTCTTCTACTGTATATAAATACTTGTCAGTTTGGTTCTAATAAAACAGTCCATGTTGAGACGCTAAGCAAGTGTCGTCTCGTTTAGTGCGATCTTTATCCAGACTGGGAGGAAGTGGTATATGACGAAAGCACTCAAGAGGAGTGTGGGAGCGTTTCGTCACAACTACCCTCTCCCCAGATCGACAATGCTGTAGTCCAAAGGGGTCTTTTTTGTTGCTCCTCTATCCAGAAAGGAGACACCATAAGACAGGAAGTGTTACAGGCTGCATCACCAGGTGGAAATAAAAGGGTAAAAAAGCCTAAAATCGAATGCAGCCACCACTTTTAAAGAATAGTAAACTGCAAAATATTCGTAATGTTTTTGGGTTTAATACTGCTTTAAATGTACATGCATGATGAGTTGAACATTTTTATTATTTTGGAACGTGGGTATATTTTATATCATTTACAATTTTATACATTTTTTTTTTTTTTTTTGCAAATCACTTATTTATTTTTAAAACAGTTTAGCATTCAAATGTGCTGGGATAACAATAATTGAAAATAAATGTAAACCAACAGTTTAAAATCTTAGTTAAGAAAAAAAGCATAAATAAAAAGCTGCTTGTCTGTTCTTGGTCAATGTATCAAGAGTACTAAAGTCAGAAGGGGAAGTGTCATTTTTAAAAGGAGTGGCATTTAAAAAAAATGATTTGCCTACATTGTTTTGTTTAGCACAAGTTTCGTTTAAATGTGGTATCTCATCTATCCCTTTTCTAGTAGAATAGGGAAGGTTTAGAATCTCTGCCAGATTACAGGGGATGATTTACCCCTTTCCTGACCAAGCCCCTTTTTGCGATACGGCACTGCGTTGATTTAACTGACAATTGCATGGTCGTGCGCTGTTGTACCCAAACAAAATTAACGTCCTTTTTTTTCCCCACAAATGGTGCTTCCTTTGGTGGTATTTGATCACCTCCTGCGGTTTTTTATTTTTTGCGATATAAACAAAAAAAGAGCGACAATTCTGAAAAAAAGCAATATTTTTTACTTTTTGCAATAATAAATTTCCCCCAAAAAATATTAAACGAATTTCTTCCTCGGTTTAGGATAATATGTATTCTTCTTCTACATATTTTCGGTTAAAAAAAAAAAAAATCGCAATTATCGGTGGTCACAAGATGGCGCCAAGAAGCAGCGCGTAGCTGTGATCTCCCGTGCGATACCCCGAGCGAATATGATAGGAGTTACTAGAAAGCTGCAACTCCTTTAGTGAAGCTGGTCTATGTCCCTGTTTTTGGCAATTGTTTATCACCTGACATCTACCTGATCCAGGTCTCGAGGTCCTTCTGCTGCCTGTTTCCCCTTGCTCTTGGCTGGACTCCTCCGTAGTGGGCTGTGAGCCGGGTCGGCGCTGGTGATAGGAGAAGAGAGGGACGGAGCCGCAGAGGCACCGGTCGGTCCCCCTGCCTGTGAGAGCGGTCAGAAGGCAGTTGTGCCTGTGAGCGGAGATCTGACTGGTTGCTGCACTGCCTGTGAGAGAGGTCAGGGGGCGGGAGTGTCTGTGAGCTCGTGAGCGGAGATCAGACCAGTAGCTGGAGTCGGACGGGTCCCGAGGGAACGCAGGCGCCAGTCAGCTTTCGGAAACCCAGAAGAACCTAAGACAGTGTGAAGGAGTTCGGAGGGGATTGAAGAGACGACCAGAGTCCCTTCAGTACAAGCGGGCCAGTTGATCTGGGAGGATCAAATATCGGGTAGGATCTACTAGTTTATAAAATAAAGAAAAAGTGGGGAGCTTGAATGTTTGAACGTGGTAGAAGAAAAGCTGTAATACTTTGGTATGGAAGCAGAAGGGGGCTAACCTGAGGATATCCTTAACTTAAAGCTTTATCTGCTCATCAGTAAGGGGCTGTCGGAAATAAGCTACTGAGGAGTTAATGAGGAAGGACTATTTCCAGCTTACAGTTTGCCCTGTCATGTAGAGACTGTTCTGTGGACTGTTTGTGTTGCCCCCCCCCCCCAGAAGCTTAAAAGAGATTTAACTTGTATAATACATTGACTGCATATACTTGCTGGATTTTGCCTTTTATATCTGCTTAGTTACCTGCTGTCTAGTCACATAGCTACTTGCCAGCTAAATAACTTTATGCAATATGATTTTTTTCACCTGAAAGTGCCTGAATAACAACTTTAAATAAACACACATATTCACCTGTGTACCTACTTGCATTCCTGCCTGCACCTCTACCTGTATACTTATTTGCATACGGATTGCATATCTAGCTGCACCCCTACCTGCAAATTTACCCGCATCTTTACACCTTACCTGTGAACTCAATTTGAAATGTCTATATGAAGGTTTAACTACTCTGCAAATTCAAGTGTATATAAGTTTGTTTAAGCGTATAAACTGCCAGCTGCGCTATTTTCACACTCAATTGTGACTGAAAGGGTTAAATACCCACTGGCCTGAATTATATTTTATCTCCTTTTTTCTTTTCTCCCCTTCTGATATATTTACTAGCATAGATCCTTGCATAAGGTCTTTTGCATATTTGTAGGAATTATCTTCATATTTATCTGCAGACCCCTTGGTACAATTTCTCTCTGTGTAACTGTTTGCGTGATTGAGCAATAAGTTTATCTGTAAGATGGTGAACACGCAGAGGGAGTAATAATTTGGACGGAAGGAACAATGGGGAGTAAAGGAGTAAAAACCAATCAAACAGATGACGGGATTTGTAATTCCATAAAAACATACATGGTGCAGGATAAAGGGGACCAAAGGAAGGAACAAGTAGTTGAGAACGCAGAAGAAATAACCACTCCAGAAGGACAAACAAATATATTGGTTTGGAGGAGGAAGAAACCTTGCCGAAAGACCAACAACATCATAAAACTTAAAAAGAATTGGATAGCCTACAAGCACTACCTACAAAGCAAGGTATGGCAGAGATGTCTCATTTAAAATGTATGATTAAAGTAGAACTGAATGCTACTAGAATGGACATACAGAATGTACTACAAACGGTAGAAGAATCCGAAGTTCATTTAGATGAACATAAAAAAGCGATTATGTATTTGCGGGAGAGGGCTGAGCTGGATTGGCCAGAAATAAGGAGTAATTGACACATGCTTGAAGATTAAGAAAACCGAAACGGGCGGAATAACTTAAGGATTCACTGACTATAAAAAATAGTTATCTAGAAATATGAGGTGTTCAATAAAATATTGAAAAAAATAAATAGCTCCTCCTATACGCTTTGAAAGGGTACACAGAATAAAAAAATGACTATGTCCTCAATAGATACCACGAGAAATGTAATAGCGAGATTTTCCCACTATGAAATAAAACAACAAGTTTCATACGGCATGAGAAGTGCTGCACTGATCTAATTCAAGGGAGCGGAGATACTTACTTATTTTTACAGAATTATCACAAGAGACCTTGGCCCGCAGGAGGGCTCTGAAACCCCTGATAAATCATCTACAAGCAAAAAATATTTCTTACAGATGGGGCTTCCCAGCATGTTTAATAGCAAAAACACCAAGGGGTCTCAGCTACATTGCTATTCCCAGAGGACTTGAAAGAATTTTGCAGCAAACTAGACCTACCACTGGTTAATTTGGAAAACTGGGGAAAAAAAACTGAATGGGGGAAACTAAAAGAGCAGTTATGGGGACGGGGTTGCGTGACCGGATGTGAGAGGTCTGGGAGTATGGAGAGAGAGGTGAACGTGTGAGGATGCAGTCGGGCCCTCTCTGACTTCCCCCTCTGAAGCTTGCTGTCTCGGAGCCTCCTGCTCAACTTATACCAGTGGAGGGATCGGCTTGTTGTGCTTGGCGTTTGCTAGTCACCGGATTTTATCTGTTCCCCATATCTCCTATCTTCTTGTTGACCCCCTATTCACTGCTGTGCCGATACGGGAGACGGGAGGATAGCTGTCGCCTTCTAGCTACACGGAGGAAGGCGGGGTGATGACCAGAGAGCCGACGCTCAGCTGCCCTGCCGCCCACTGACGCGAGTCATTTGAATCCCAGCGGCGCTCGATCAGCTGACGCTGCTGTGTGGGATGCATTGAGAGCACCGGGTGTTGGGAGACCAGCAGCGAGACACGCCAACACGGAGCCACATGCGGAAGATTACAGTGGTGCCAGGTCCCAGTGTGCGGAGATGTCGGGGGTGGGTCTTTCTTTAGGAGGATTTTAGGCAACAAAAGGGTGCCACTGCCAACGCCACTGCCAACGATAATTGCCCTAACTACCTGGGGTTTAGGAACCAATCACACTCCCCATACCTGGGGAAGGAGAGGGGGCTAACCTTACCCTGCTTAGTAAGGTCACCATGTCAAGAAAAAGACCACCAGAGGAGCACCCACCCCAGGAAGCACCCCAAAATACACGCGCTGCAAAAGACAGAAATAACCAGGTTGCAGCTGCCGCGGCCACAAAACTGGAGAAATTTGCACATTTAGCAACAGCTCCAGCCTCCCCCAACAAGCTGAACATCCAGCAATCAACCAATCAACCTACTTTGCAGGCTAAGGACCAAAAAAATCCTGCGCCAGACAGAAAGAGCCAGGGAGGCGCAGCACTTAATCTATCTACCCCCTCAGCCACTAAAAAGTCTACAAATAAGGGATCAGGAGGGTCCAAAATGTCTTCGATCCAGTTGAATGTAGAGGACAGTTGCCCCTCAACTCTTACGCCAACCACTGCCTCTGATACTACCTCGGAAGCTATGGAGATAGAACCCACACTAAGGGAGGTATTAAATGCAATAAATGAGTGTTAAAAACTCAATCTCCAATTTTGATAATCAATTAAGGAGTATTAGGGATGAATTAGTCTCCATAAAACATGAGTTAAACAAAACAACACAAAGAATAGTAGAAGTGGAAGAGCGAGTAAGCGCAATAGAAGATGAACTGACCCCAGCAAAGCGCGAGATTCAATGGCTTAAAAATACTATGAACGCACATGTAGCTAAATTGGACGAAATGGAAAACAGGAATCGTAGAAACAATATTAGAATTATAGGCCTACCTGAACGGAGTGAAGGCCCTAATCTAATAAAGTTCCTGGAGGACTGGTTTGGGGAGATTTTTGGGGGGTCCTCTTTTAGCCCCTTATTTGTTATTGAACGGGCTCATCGCACTATTTCGAGAAATCAGCATGGGGGAGATCGGCCGAGGCCCATATTACTTAAAATCTTAAATTATAACGACAAGGTCACTTTGCTGCGGAGGGCTAGAGAGTTGGGAGACATTAGGCTTCAAGGCGCTAGAGTCTCATTCTATCCGGATTTCTCGCCTGACCTGCAGAAACGCAGAGCTGAATTTATCCCGATTAAACGCACCATGATTAACTACAAAATAGACTATGCTCTATTATACCCGGCCCGGCTGAGAGTGACAGCTCTCGGCAAGACGTTTTTTTTTCAACTCCCCTACTGAAGCTCTGCAATGGCTCGAGGAGAACAAGAAGGACTTTTAAGGAGAGGGGGATGGGGGGGGGTTTGTTGTTTTTTGTTGGTTTTCTGTTTTTTTTTTTTTTTCTCTTTCCCCTCCCCCCCCCAATTCTTTTGGGGAGGGGAAGGGAAGCACTATTTTTATGCTTCCAAAAATTGCTATAGGCATATGGTTCTTGGTAGGAGGGGAGAGAGAGGGGGGAATAGATGGTGGGAGGTATTATTGGACAAGCTTCAATGGGGTGTGAGATGAAATAACTGTTGAATTATGAGATATATCACGGTTAGGGGGGAAATTGGAGAGAGCCCATGGGTAATGGGGAAGAACAAATGTATGTGTGGGTGGGGGGGGCGGTTTGGCCCTTTAGTTTTGCTTAAATTTGCACCAATCACTTTAATGAAGAGAGTTTTAGTGGTAGGAAGAGAGGGAGTTGGTATGGTCACGAACGCACCTGTTAGGGGTTGCCCTGATGGGCTGGGGAGGAGGCGGGGGGGAGGGTGGGGGGTTGGGGGAAGGGGGGGAGGGAAGTTTGGGATCAAGGGGGGGGGGGGGGCGGGTAAAAGTCAAGCACAGGGTTCAGATCTGCACTTTGTATGCGTCACTAGAAAGAAAGTTAAATATATTTAGGAGTAGGGGGAAGTACACATATAGGGGCAATAATTTATTTAAGGAGGATTGTTTCATTAAGGGCCTGTGTTTATTATTGCTCTTTTTTGTAATAGCATTTGCACTTTGTGAGAACGGGAATATCACTTATCTACGTTGTAATGCACGAATTAAGTAGAAATGGTAGTTATGTATTTTATTGCTAGGATAGGAGGGGAGAGGGGTTTGATCGTCAGTTTGTCTGGGGCTATTTCTCTCCCCTCCCGGTTTTCTCCCCTTTCGGTTTTCTCCTCTTCTTCGCCTGTGTCTCTTATTTTTTTTTATTGTTTTTTTTCCCCCTTTTTTTTTTTTTTCACCTAGTCCTACTTTACGGTTAGGAATGCCCGACGGCTCTAATACTTTTTTTGATACCTACCCCACACAAGAAGGCTTATATTTATGTGAAGCATAGATGCAGACAAAGAGACTTGATTTGATCTCTTGGAATGTTCGGGGCCTGGGGGACCCGGCCAAGAGAGCTTTGGTCCTGTCCCTCTTGGAGGGCAGGGGGCCAGGTATCTTGTGCCTCCAGGAGACACATCTTGTTCACGATACAGTGCCTTTGCTCCGCGGTCGGAAATGGCAGGCCCAGTACCACTCAGTATACTCCTCCTACTCGAGGTGTGAGTATCCTGATCGGTAGGGGAATACTATTTTCATGTTATAAAGTACAAATAGACCCAAAGGGCCGCTATGTTTTTTTACATTGCTCATTGGAAAATAAACCATATGTTCTAGCAAATATCTATGTTCCTCCACCATTCAAATTGGAGATTTTATACGAATTAATCGCATTCATTATAGATAAGGCTGGGATCCCGGTGTTAGCAATGGGGGACTATAATCAGGTACTGGACAAGTCAATCGATAAGTTCCCTGATCTTGAGCCCGGTTTCTACAAGAAACAGGGCTAAGCGAAGCCTGGAGAATACGGCATCCGCAGGCAAGGCAATATTCTTGCTTTTCAGCCTCTTTCTCTACCTTATCTAGACTTGATATGGTTTTTGTTAACTCAGACGTGAGCAATAGAATAGACCCAGCCTGGTTGGAGCTAATTGAAAGTCCTGAAGTAGTAAAGATGGCTTTGAAAGAATTTATTACCATAAATACTGACACGGCTCCAATTGGGGTGGTTTGGGATTCTTTGAAAGCACATCTTAGAGGCCTCCTTATCCAGCAAGTTGCCAGAATCAAAAGTAAGACGCGAGAAAGGGAAGGGGAAGCTAAAAAGGCAGTAATGCTAGCAAAACAGAAATATATCCTTAATTCAAATCAGGAAACCCAAAAGAAATGGCTAGAGAAACAGCAAGACTATAAGTCAGTCAGCAATAGGATTAATGAGGATAAATGCATATTCCTGAGGCAATTAAATTATGGCGAAGGCGAGAAGGTGGGTCGTATGCTGTCATTGTTGGTCAAAGCAAATATGTCAAAGCAAATATGCCCCCCTCAACGGTCTTGGCAGTGAGGACCACACAGGGAGCTATCTCTTCGGATCTGACGATTATAACAAAAACATTTAGTGACTATTATAGCTCTCTATATAAATCACAGATAGATGTCGACAGAGGGGAAAACATCCCCTTTCTCGACAATATAAATTTTCCAACTCTGTCAGAGGTGGAACGGCAACTAATGGAGGCCCCAATCACCCTACAGGAGTTAACCGATGCTGTGGCCGGCATGCCAAATTCAAAGTCACCCGGCCCGGACGGACTACCAACCGAGATCTATAAAAGATATGGTGAAATTTTACTCCCAGAATTACTCAAGATGTTGGGCCAGGTGCAGTCCATGGGGTCTCTTCCAGCTTCGATGACGGAGGCGACTATTGTCGTTATCTCGAAGGAGGGAAAAGACCCCATGGACCCCTCCTCATACCGCCCGATTTCTTTGTTGTGCACCGATGTAAAAATCCTGGCCAAAGTTTTAGCTGCTCGATTAAACACATGTGTGCATAACCTAGTGCATCCTGATCAGTCTGGGTTTATCCCAATGAGGTCAACGAGCACAAATATACACAGAACCTACCTGAACATACAATTACCAACAGACAACGAGGGCCCAAGGGCTATTATGGCATTGGATGCCGCTAAGGCATTTGATAGCCTTGAATGGGCTTATCTATTTAAGGTACTGGGAAAATTTGGTTTTGGATCAAACTTCATAAATTGGGTAAGACTACTTTATACCAACCCAAGAGCAAAAATAAAGATTAACAACGTATATTCTGATTTTTTTAGCTTGGAAAGAGGAACGAGACAAGGGTGTCCCTTGTCTCCTCTCCTTTTTGCCCTGGCAATAGAGCCATTGGCCATTGCCGTTAGAGCCAATGGGGATATATGTGGATTCAGGCGTGGGTCAGTGGAAGAGAAGATAGCACTATTTGCCGATGACGTTCTGTTTTACCTAGGAGATGTTCATTCTTCACTAAAAGCAGCAATACAAATGATGGGCGAGTTCGGTAACATCTCTGGACTGACAATCAATTGGGATAAGACGGCCCTCATGCCAATAGATCCAATGCCAGGCGATATAATACTCGACAATTTTACCTTCAAACCAGTCGATAAATTGAAGTACCTAGGGATATGGATAACTAGGGATATAAACCTGTTCATTAAATACAATTTAGCTCCGTTATTATTAAAACTTAAACAGAAGGCTGAGGTGTGGGGCCGCCTCCCTCTCTCGGGGGCAGGGAGGTGTAACCTCATTAAAATGATATGGCTGCCCCAGATCCTATATCTTCTCCACAATGCCCCCTTGTGGATTGGGCAGAAGTGGTTTAGGAAGATGGATTCCCTCTTCAGAGATCTGATCTGGAAGAAAGGACAGTCTAGGATTGCCCTTACTACGCTTCAACTTCCGCTAGAAGAGGGAGGATTAGCGATCCCGCACACTAGACGGTACTTTGTGGCGTCTCAGCTACAGCACCTAGCAGGGGGGGGGCTAGCTGGGGATTCTGGTGCAAGCCGGCTGTTGATAGGTAGCCCACACTACACACTTATAGAAGCCCTTGAGGCTGGGTCTCTTTCCAAACGCTGCCCAACGGTAAATCTAATAATAAGGCTTTGGCAAACAGCCAAGGCCATGTTAGGATATCAGGGTATATCAGAGCTAGCCCCTTTGTGGTATAACAACAACCTAGAAGAGCTAGCTAAAATTACCAAGTCTAGGGACTGGGAAAATCAGGGCCTTACTCGAGTAAGCCAAATATATGCCGGGGATAAATTGAAAACATTTGCCGTTTTGAAACAGGAATTTTCCCTTCCCAATAGCACTTTCTACAAATATCTCCAGGTGAGGCATGCAGCCCAGACCCAATTTAGACTGCAAGCACCGTGCTGGACTCAGATACCCACATTGGCGCAACTTGTGTCCTCGGAACCAGCTAAGGGGATAATCTCTGGGCTGTATGCCAAACTGGGGGATAAAACGCGGGACCGCAGCGGTCCAACTAAGACTAGGGTATCATGGGAGAGAGAGATGGGCCCATTGTCAGCAGAAGAATGGGATTGTGTTATTGGGCAAGTAAAACGGGTCTCAATCTCCCCCTCACACAAGATGTCACAACTCTATTTTTTATACAGAGTATATTATACTCCAAGTAAAATGCTAAAATTGGGTTGGCGGGATAATGACCGTTGCCCCAGATGTGGCCTAGCTGGAGACTTCATCCATATGTTTTGGAAATGTCCAAAACTGTTTAGATATTGGATGAAGATCATCGAGGTAATTAATGCGATTTTGAGGCTAAATCTCGAGGCAACGGCCAAAACCTGCCTTTTGGGTCTCTTGAAGAGAGAGAGGATTCCGGATAACCTCTTCGACTCTATTTTAAGGGCCTTATTCCAAGCCAGGAAGCTGATTGCTCAGCATTGGCAGGCGCAGCTACCCCCGACATTAGAGGAGTGGAATAGAAATATGAACACGGTAATTGGCAATGAGAGAGTATTCTTTATTAAGCAGGGCAACTACAGGAAATTTCAAATGGTATGGGGACCATGGACGACAACGCCCGTAGATAGAGAGTGATATCCTATTTCTACTTTTAGAGAGGTCAAGATTAGGTCCAATGTATGTTCCTGTTTTTTTTTTTCTTTTTTCCTCCCCTCCTTTTTCTATCTTCCCCGGCTGCCCCTCGGCCCCACTGTGAAATACGGTTTGGTGACACGGTAATTTGGGGCTTGACGTGGGGGGGGGGGGGGGGATGGCGGGGTGGGAGAAAAGGGGCGATAGATAAACTAGGGGGAACCCACCTGTACTAGAACTTTTTCTGTATACAAGTCACTGAAGCTGGCCGGAGTCTAACCCTATAGCGTATTAAGACTAGATGTTAATAGCTGTTTGTTGATGTAAATGTCTTTATTATAAAAACAATAAAAAATAAATTGGAAAAAAAAAAAAAAGAGCAGTTATGGAATAAAGTATGAAGCTCTAATAAAAGAAATAAAACGGGATAAACAAATAAGTGGTATAGTTGGAGGTAAGGGGAAGATGGGCCGGTAAGGGAGGAAGAATTGCTTGGGGGGGGGCACTGGGGTTTGGCGATGCCTGCCTACTCCCTCAGAACCATTTCCGAATTTCGACTAGGCTCCTCAGGAGCTACTGACGACACAGATGTGCCCCTCCCTGTAGTGTTAGTCCAGCTCCTCTTTTGAAGACATTGCAAGCCACAAAAAGGGAATACCTGGGTTTAGCCTTTACACACCCCAGAATGGAGACCCTTTTAATAGGGCTTACCAAGTCCCTATGCAACAATCCTGCTAAGCACCTTAGCCTGTCAACCAACAACTGGTGACTCGTGTGACCCGGGTAAGGAGAAATTAACTGCTGAAAATGACTGGTTCAGAGCCTACTCTGTGTCCCACAGCTGTCCCCTGGAAGCAGCGTTTGCCATACTCGGCTTATAAAAGCTGGCTGTGCGATGGGACACTACGCGCAAACATGCGCAGTCCTTGTCATTCTTACCTGCTCTGTACAATGGTTTTGCACAGAGCAGCAATACTCCTTAAAGCTGCTTGCTATAAGGGCACTCGTACAAGCTTGATCCTGACCCATGCGGCCCATTTCTGTAGCCAAATACAATGTGGCTTTGCCCCGCCCAACGCTCCATCACATAATTTGATTGACAGTAGTGAGAGCCAATGGCTCCCACTGCTATCAATCTGCCCTGTGAGGAGGGAGAAAGAGGAAAGATTCGCTGCTCTTGTACACAGCGATGGATCAAAATTGGGCTCAGGTAAGTGTTATGCCGCGTACACACGAAGGGACAATCCCGCGGGATTATCCTCTGGACTGAAGTCCAGCGGATAATCCCCTCGTGTGTGGGCGCCGGCGGACTTTTTGGCGCCAAAGTCCGGCGGACTTTTTGGCGCCAAAGTTTTAAGTTTGGTTTTAAAATTATCCGCTGGACTTGGCAGTCCAGTGGACAAACACGCCGTTAGTGGGCAAGTCCGCGGGACTTTTGAAATGAACGGACTTGCCGCTCATCGGCAAGTCCGTTCATTTAGCACGTGACTTCAGGTTACGTAGCTAGCGTAGGCAGTTACTGCCGCCGCGCTAGCTCCGTGACCTGGCATGGATTTAAAGGGAATCCCCACGCCGAAAAAACTGCGTGGGGGTTCCCCCCAAATCCATGTCAGACCCTCATCCGAGCACGCAGCCTGGCAGGCCAGGAAAGGGGTGGGGACGAACGAGCGCCCCCCCCTCCTGAGCCGTACCAGGCCGCGTGCCCTCAACATGGGGGGTGCCCTGGGGAAAGGGGGGCCGTGCGGCCCCCCCCACCCCAAAGCACCTTGTCCCCATGTTGATGAGGACAAGGGCCTCTTCCCGACAACCCTGGCCGTTGGTTGTCGGGGTCTGCGGGCGGGGGCTTATCGGAATCTGGGAGCCCCCTTTAATAAGGGGGCCCCCAGATACCGGCCCCCCACCCTATGTGAATGAGTATGGGGTACGATGTACCCCTACCCATTCACCTAAGGTGTAAAATGTAAAGTACAAAAACACACACACTTCTTCCGTCTTGGGGGTCTTCTCGCCGGACTCCTCCGCTCTCTTCTGCTCTTTTACCTAGCTCTTTCACGAGCGGGGGGAGTCCGGCTACCTTCTTCGTCGTCGCCGCCGTCTGGGGGTCTCGATCCGCCTTCGGGGGTCTTCTCGCCGGACTCCCCCGCCATTTACCAAGCTCTTTTACCGAGCGGGGGAAGTCCGGCTACCTTCTTCGTCGTCGCCGCCGTCGTCTGGGGGTCTCGATCCGCCTTCGGGGGTCTTCCGGGGGTCTCTTCTGTTCTTGCGGCGGTCGTCGTCTTCCGCGCCGCCGGCGCCTTGTCCTTCTTCTTGTCCTTCTTCTTGTCCTTGTTCTTCTTCTTCTTCCGATGTTGACCCGACGCTCTCTCTGCCCGGAATGCCTGTGCCGCTCTGCGCTCGGACTTATATAGGGACATGGGGGACATGTCACATGGTGACCCCGCCCCCTTGCGATGTCACAGTCCCAGCATCCTCCGGGACTGTGACAACACAAGGGGGCGGGGTCACCATGTGACATGTGCATGTGACCCTGTCCCCATTCCCCTATATAAGTCTCAGCGCAGAGCGGCACAGGCATTCCGGGCAGAGAGAGCGTCGGGTCAACATCGGAAGAAGAAGAAGAACAAGAACAAGAAGGACAGATTCCGATAAGCCCCCGCCCGCAGACCCCGACAACCAACGGCCAGGGTTGTCGGGAAGAGGCCCTTGTCCTCATCAACATGGGGACAAGGTGCTTTGGGGTGGGGGGGGGCCGCACGGCCCCCCTTTCCCCAGGGCACCCCCCATGTTGAGGGCACGCGGCCTGGTACGGCTCAGGAGGGGGGGGGGCGCTCGTTCGTCCCCACCCCTTTCCTGGCCTGCCAGGCTGCGTGCTCGGATGAGGGTCTGACATGGATTTGGGGGGAACCCCCACGCCGTTTTTCCCCCCCCCCCCAGCCCCCCCGCCCAGCCCCCCCCCCCCCCCCCCGCCCCACCGCCCCCCGCCCCCCCCCCCCCCCCGCCAGCCCCCCCCCCCCGCGCCCCCAGCCCCCCCCCCCCCGCCCCCCCCCCCCCAGCCCCCCCCCCGCCCCCCGCAGCCCCCGCCCCCCCCAAGCCGCCCCCGCCCACCCCCCCCCCAGCCCCCACCCCCACCAGCCCCCCGCCCCCCCCCCCCGCCCCCCCGCCCCCCTCGCCCCCCCCCCCAGCCCCCAAAGCCCCCCCGCCCCGCCCCCCCCCGCCCCCCCCCCCCCCCCCCCAGCAAGCCCCCCCCCCGCCCCCCCCGCTCAGCCGCCCCCCCGCCCCCCCCCGGTCGCCCCCCCGCCCCCGCCCGCCCCCCCCCCCCGCCCCCCCCCCCCCCCCCACCCCCCCCCCCCCCCCCCCCCCCCCCCCCCCCCCCCCCCCCCCCCCCCCCCCCCCCCCCCCCCCCCCCCCCCCCCCCCCCCCCCGCCAGCCCCCCCGCCCCACCCCCCCCCCCCCCCGCCCCCCCCCCGCCCCCCCCCCCCCCCCCCCGCCCCCCCCGCCCCCCGCCCCCCCCCCCCCCCCCCCCCCCCCCCCCCAGCCCCCGCCCCCCCCCCCCCCCCCCCCCCCCCCCCGCCCCCCCCCGCCCCCCCCCCCCCCCCGCCCCCCCCAGCCCCCCCCCCCCGCCCGCCCCCCCCCCCACCCCCCCCCCCCCCCGCCCCCCCCCCCCGCCCCCCCCCCCCCCCCGCCCCGCCGCCCCCCCCCCCCCAGCCCCCCCCCCCCCGCCCCCCCCGCCCCCCCCCCCCCCCGCCCCCCCCCCCCCCCCCCCCGCCCCCCCCGCCCCCCCCCGCCCCCCCCCCCCCGCCCCCGCCCCCCCCCCCCCCCCCCCCCCCCCCCCCCCCCCCGCCCCCCCCCCCCCCCCCCCAGCCGCGCCGCCCCCCCAGCCCCCCGCCTAAGCCCAAAGCCCCCCAAGCCCGAGCCCACCCCCGCCCCCCCGCCCCCAAGCCCGAGAGCCTAAGAGCCCAGAGCCCCGCCCCCCAGCAGCCCCCCCCCCCCAGCCCAGCCCCCCAGCCCCCTAAGCCGGCGCCCTGCCAGCCCCCGCCAGCCCCCCCCCCCAGCCAGCACCGCCCCCCCCAGGCCCCCCCCCGAGCCCCCCCCCCAGAGCCGCCAGGCCCCCCCCCCCCGCCCCCCCCCCCCCCGCCCCAAGCCAGAAGCCCGCCCCCAGCCCCAGCCCAGGCCCAAAGCCCAGCCCCAGCCGCCCCAGCCATCCCCCAGCCCAAAGCCCCCCCTCTAAGGCCCCCCCAGCCCCGCCCAAGCCGCCCCCAAGCCCCAAGCCAGCCCCGCCCCCCCCCAAGCCAGCCCCCCCCCCAGCAAGCCCGCCGCCCCCCCCGCCCCCCCACCCCCAGCCAGGCCCCGCCCGCCCAAGCCCGCCCCCGGCCGACCCCCAAGAGCCGCCGCCCCCCCCCCGCGCGGAAGAGCCCTCCAGCCGCCCCCCGGCCGAGCCCCCCCCGCCCAGCACCCCCCACCCCCCATCCCCGCCCCACACACGGCGCTCGCCCCACCCCCCCGCCAGCCTCCGATAAGCCCCCGCCCCCCATAAGCCACCCAAACCGCCAGCCCCCCCCCCCCGCCCCCCCCCCCTAAGCCCCAGAGGCCCAAGCCACCCCGGCCCAAGAGCCCCAGTCCGAAGCCGCCCCCACCCCCGAGCCAGAGCGCCAGCCCTCGCCCCCCCGCCCAGCCCCAGCCCCAGCCCCAAGCCCAAGCCCACCCCCCCCCCCCAGCCTCGCCAGCCCCCCCCCAGCCCCCAGCCCCCAGCCCCGCCGCCCCCCGCACCAAAAGCCCCCCCGCCCCAGCCCCCCCCCCAGCACCACCCAGCCACCAGCCCCCCAGCCGCCCAGCCCCAAGCCCCCCCAAGCCCCCCCCCCCAGAAGCCCCCCCCAGCCCCCCCACCCCCCCCCCCCCCCCCCCCCCCGCCCCCCCACCCCAGCCCCCCCCCCCGCCCCCCGCCCCCCCGCCCCCCCCCCCCGCCCGAGCCCCCCCCCCCCCCCCCCCCCCCCCCCCCCCCCCCCCCCCCCCCCCACCCCCCCCCCCCCCCCCCCCCCCCCCCCCCCCACCAGCCCCCCCCCGCCCCCCAGCCCACCCCCCCCCACCTCGAGCCCCCCCCCCCCCCTCCCAGCCCCCCGCCCCCCAGCCCCCAGGCCGCCCCCCCCCCCCCCCCAGCCCCCACAGACCCCCCCCACCCCCCGCCCCCCCACCCCCCAGCCCCGCCGAGCCCCCCCCCCCCCCCCCCCCACCGCCCCAAGCCCACCCACCCCGCCCCCCGCCCCCCCCCAAGCCGCCCAGCCCCCCCCCCCCCCCCAGCCCCCCCCGCCCCCCCCCAGCCGCCCCTCACCCCCCCCCCCCCCCCCCCCCCCCCCCCCCCCCTCCCCCCCAAAGCCCCCCCAGAGCCGCCGCGCCCCGCCCCAGCCCAATCCCTCCCCAGCCCCCAACCCCCCCCCCGCCAGCCCCCCCGCCAGCCCCCCCCTAAGCCCCCCCCAAGGGGCCCCCCCCCCCCCCACAATCCAGCCCCACCCCAGCCCGCCCCCCCCAGCCAAAGCCAGCCCCCCCCCCCCCCCAAGCCGCCCCAAGCCGCCCCAGCCCCAAGGCCCGCCCCCCCCCCCCGCCCAGCCCCCCCCCCCCCCCCAAGCACCCCGCCCCTGCGCCAAGCCAAGAGGCCCCCCCCGGCAGCCAAGCACCCCCAGCCCCTCCCCCGCCCGCCCGCCAGCCCGAACCGCCCTCCCGCGCGCCCAGCCCCCCGCCCCAGCCAGCCCCAGCCCAGCCCGCCCCCCCCACCCCCTCCCCCCCCCCCACCCCCCCCAAGCCCGCGTCCCGCCAAGAGCCCAACCCCCTAAGCCCGCCCCCCCCCCAAGCCCCCCGCCCCAGCCGCCCGCCCCCCGCCCCCCCCCCGCCCCAGCCCCCCCCCCCCCCCCCCTGCCCCGGCCCCCCCCCCCCCCCCCCCCCCCCCCCCCCCGAGCCCCCCCCCCCCCCCCCCCCCCCGCCCCCCAGCCCCCCCGCCCCCCCCGCCCCCAGCCGCCCCCCCCCGCCCCCCCCCCCAGCCCCCCCCCCCCCCCCCCCCCCCCCCCCCCCCCCCCCCCCCCCCCCCCCCCCCCCCAGCCCCCCCCCACCCCCCCCCCCCCCCCCCCCCCCCCCCCCCCCCCCCCGCCGCCCCCCCCCCCCCCCCCCCGGCCCCCCCCCCCCGCCCCCCCCCCCCGCGCCCCCCCCCGCCCCCCCCCCCCCCCCCCCCCCCCCCCCCCCCCCCCCCCCCCCCCGCCCCGGCCCCCCCCCCCCCGCCCCCCCCCCCCCCCCCCCCCCCCCCCCCCCCGCCCCCCCCCAGCCCCTCCCCCCCCCCCCCCCCCCCCCCCCCCCCGCCCCCGCCCCCCCCCCCCCCCCCCCCCCCCCCCCCGCCCCCCCCCCCCCCCCCCCCCCCAGCCCCAGCCCCCCGCCCCCCCCCTCCCCCCCCCCCCCCACCCCCCCCCCTAGCCCCCAGCCCCCCCCCCCCCCCCCCCCCCCCCCCCCCGCCCCCCCACGCCCCAGTCCCCCCCCCCCGCCCCCCCCCCCCCAGCCCCCCCCCACCCCCCCCCCGCCCCGGCGACCCCCGCCCCCCCCCAAGCCCCAGCCGCCCCCCCAGCCCCCAGCCCAGCCCCCCCCCCCCCACCCCCCCGCCCCCCCCCCAGCCCCCCCCCCCCCCCCAGCCCCCCGGCCCCGCCCCAGCGCCCCCCCCCCCCCACCCCCCCCCCCCCAAAGCCCCACCACCCCCGCCCCCCCCCCCGCCCCGCCCCCCCCAGCGCCCCCCCCGCCCGCCCACCAGCCCCCCCCCCCCGCCCACGCGCCCCCCCCCCCCCCCCCCCCCTCCCCCCCCCCCCCCCCCCCCCCCCCCCCCCCCCCCCCGCCCCGCCCCCCGCCCCCCCCCCCCCCGCCCGCCCCCCCCCCCCCCCCCCCCCCCCCCCCCCCCCCCCCCCCCCCCCCGCCCCCCCCACCCCCCCCCCCCCCCCCCCCCCCCCCCCCCAACCCCCCAGCCCCCCCCCCCCTCGGCGTGGGGATTCCCTTTAAATCCATGCCAGCTTGCGGAGCTAGCGCGGCGGCATTTACTGCCTACGCTAGCTACGTAACCTGAAGTTACGTTCGAAATGAACGGACTGCTCCGTGTGTGGGCAAGTCCGTTCATTTTCAAAAGTCCCGCGGACTTTTGGCCGGCGGATTATCCGCTGGAGAAGTCCGTGCGTGTGTGGGCAAGTCCACACGCTCGGAAAGTCCAGCGGACCCAGCTGGAAAGTCCTGCGGGATTGTCCGCTGGACTAGGTCCGCCGGCAAAAGTCCGCACGTGTGTACGCGGCATAAGGAGGTCTGTTCTTTTTTTTTTCCTGTGGCACAGAAGCTTTTTTTTTTTTTTTTTTTTACCGTAATGCATTAAAGTAGATGTAAACCCACACACATACCCAGGAAAGTGAACAGCCTCAGATGATACACAGAGATGAAACAAATCTCCCTATATAAGTTTTACATGTACAGTATATCTGCTGTTTTCAGCGTTCTATATTCTTTAGATTGTGTTAGATTTTCTTTTCCTGTTCAACACTGCAGTGATGTCTGGGCATACAGCCAAGACAGTTGATTGGAGGAAAGGCACACACCCCCTCTCCACATAGGCAGAGACTTGAAGAGCTGTTTTGTGAATAGTTCAGCTCTCTGCTAATCGATTTATAGCAACCTCCCATGACCCAAAATTCATGCTGCTTTTATCTCGGTTGATGGAGAACTTGTCAGAAGTTATCATGCTGATAACAGACGAATGGAGTGGTAGACAGCTACAGGACTTAGGGCTTTGAAGAGAGATAAGAAAACACTGCAGATATGTGCCCAGCTGAAATTTCATGAATCAGGGTTAAATCCACTTTAACCACTTCCCTTCCGGCCTATAGCAAATTGCCGAGCGGTAGTTCAGTTATCCTGACTGGACGTCTTTAAGGATAACTGCTGGCCGCGCTCCCGTGGCACGCAGCGATTGGTGGTGCGGCCTGTCATACTGACACACCACAACACCTATTTCAATAAAAGAGACTCTGACGGAGGCTCTTCACTATGTGATCACCCGTGTCCAATAACGGCTGATCACAGTGTAAACTGGAAGAGCTATTTATCGGCTTTTCCTCATTCACGTCTCACAGACCGAGTAGAGGAGAGCCGATCGGTGGCTCTCCTGACAGAGGGGAGGGTCTGCGCTGATTGTTTATGGCTAGCACACATGGATGACCGGGTATGCCCCCCATGGCCACCAGGGATGCCACACAGTGCCCAGAAATTGTGCCAGTCAGTGCCCACTACAAATGCCTGCCAGATGTCTCAGTGATGCCCAGCAGTGCCCACCTATCAGCGCCCACCTGTGCCACCTATCAGTGTCACCCACAAGTACCCATCAGTGCAGCCTTTCAGTGCCCATCAGTGGGTACCCATCAGTGCTGCATTCCTGTGCCACCCTTCAGTGCCCATTGGTGCCATCTCATCCGTGCCTGTCGGTGCAGCCTCATGAGTGCCCGTCAGTGAAGGAGAAAACTTACTTATTTACAACATTTTATAACAAAGAAAAACGTTTCCCCCCCAAATTTACGGTCTTTTGTTATTTGTTGTGCAAAAAGAAACCCCCAGCAGTGATCAAATACCACCAAAAGAAAGCTCTAGTTGTGGGAACAAAAAGCTAAAAAAATTGTTTGGGTACAGTGTTACATGACCGCGCAATTGTCATTCAAAGTGCGACAGCGCTGAAAGCTAAAAATTGGCCTGGGTAGGAAGGGGCTAAAGGTCCTGGTATTGAAGTGGTTAAGGTAAGGCTCCATTCACATATGCTGCGGTTCACAGCATTGGGTCCAGTGTGTCCCTGTTCACCGATTCAGGTGCGAATCGGGTGCAAAATTTTGTCTAACATCACACCTGATTCGGACCAGAAGACAAACAGGACCCTTCATCGATGTGGACCACGGCCGCCCTGGAGCTGTGTGAATCGTCTCCATTGAGAGTTGGTCACACTTTCCTGTCATTCCAATCTGATGTGGGGACACTCGCATCCGATTGCCACATTTCAGGAGGGGGGTACCTGTTTTTGACAGGTACCTGTCCCCACTTTCGAGAGATCTCGCCAAGGCAAACTCTGCTTTAAGTGTGAACCAGGCCTTACTGCGTGTGCTACTGAGTACAGTCTGCGACACATCAGGGTGCCTGACTAATAGTATCTAATTCTAAATCAACCGTTACATCAGGAATATTATATGCTTTCTCATGTCCATGGCATGCAGTTTGCTCAGCAAGGCTTTCACCCAAATTTACCCTGTGCATTACATGGTAAAGGCGTTGCATGTTACCTTAGGGGCAAGGACTGTTGAAAGAAATGCTTCTTAGTACATATTAAATAATCATCATTTATGTAATGAATTGGCACATAAACATAAATGAGTTGCAAACATTACATGATGGTGTATCTTTCATATTTTGCTTCATAGCTCATTCTTAGATGGAAATGCACCACTGATGGGAGAAGTTATTACCATTTAGGAATACTGGAAACAGAACGACATTATGTAGTTTTAGACTGGATGAAAATGGCAGCAGCATTGTGCATCTGCACTGCAGAGGATTTTATGTCTGTTGCCCTAAACTGAATGCAGTATCAGCCTGGATCCTGCAGAGGTCAACCCTTGCTCAACCTTCATGCTTTAGAAAGCCTTGATTCAGTCCCTGAAAGGTAACTTCTGAAAGATATCACCAAATTAGGAAGATGAGAACCTCTGTCTAAATTCCTGAGGCTGTGCCAAGTCCTAGGAGATTTACAAAGGCCACATTACACTGCAGCACTAAACTGTTAACCCTTGTCTATAATGTACTTGCTGACTGATATTTAATGAACCAAAATGTGTATTACACTAACAGCTTTAAATCATAAGAGAAATGACAGCCGTACCATAGTAACCATAATCTATATGGAGCCACATTAGCATGACTAATTCAGAAACAATTTGGATTTTTTTCTTTACTTCACTTTGATCAGCTTAGCTCACAAACTGCTGAAAAAAAATCACCTGGGTGTCCATGGCGGCTTAACCACTTCCGCCCCGGAAGGATTTACCCCCTTCCTGACAATTTGGCACTGCGCTGCTTTAACTGGTAAATGCGCGGTCATACAATGCTGTACCCAAATGAAATTTCGTCCTTTTTTTCACACAAATAGAGCTTACTTTTGGTGGTATTTAATCACCTCTGCGGTTTTTATTTTTTGCAATATAAACAACATTTTTGCTATAAAAAAAAAAACAAATAAACTAAATTTTAGTCATACATTTAGGCCAAAAAGCATTCAGCCACATGTCTCGGTAAAAAAAAAAAAAAATTAAATAAGCATATATTTATTGGTTTGCACAAAAGTTATAGCATCTACAAACTAAGGGTACGTTTCCTGGAATTTACGCAGCTTTTAGTTTGACTGCCTATCTCATTTATTGAGGCGCTAAATTGGCAGGGCAGTACAATTCCCCCCCAAATGACCCCATTTTGGAAAGTAGACAACCCAAGGAATATGCTGAGAGGCTTGTTGAGCACATTGAATATAAATATAAAATATTCCATGGACACAACATGCCTCTCAGCAAATAGCTTGAAGTGTCTACTTTCCAAAATAGGGACATTTGTGGGGGTTTTGTGCCATCTTGACATTTCATGGCCTCCAAAACTGTGATAGTTAGTGAGGAAGTGAAATCGCCATTTTAACACCCTAATGCCCGGTACACACGATCGGATTTTCCGACATCAAATGTTGGATGTGAGCTTGTTGGCTGAAAGTCCGAATGTGTGTATGCTCCATCGAACATTTGTTGTCAGACTTCCAGCCAACAAATGTTGGCTAGCAGGTTCTCAAATTGAATTAACGATCGTGTGTACACAAGTCCAACGCACAAAAAGTTCACGCATGCTTGGAGTCAAGCAGAAGGAGCCACACTGGCTATAGAACTTCCTTTTTCTCGGCTCGTCGTACATCTTGTACGTCACCATGTCCCCACGTTCGTAATTGTTGGCCAACATTTGTGTGACCGTGTGTATACAAGACAAGTTTGAGCCAACATCCTTTCCAGCCTGAAGGCGGTGATTGGTTTTTGGGGTCCTGGACATGGCTAGGCTCCCAAAAAGTATTACACATGTGGTATCCCCATACTCAGAAGCAGCAGAATGTATTGTCATTTTTCTGAAACTTGTGGCAAAATATAAAATATTTCATGGATTCAACATGCCTATCAGCAAATAGCTTGGGGTGTCTACTTTCCAAAAAGGGGTAATTTGGGGGGGGGGGGGACGGGTTTGACCTGTCCTGTTATTTTATGCACAACATTGGAAGCTTATGCCACACATCAACCACTCTTCTAACCACTTGATGACACTTTTTGTTTACATGTAAAAAACGAATTTTTTGCTAGAAAATTACATTATATATATATTTTTTTAAAGCAAAGGCCCTACAGATTAAAATGGTGGGTGTTTAATAAAATATAAAAGATTATCTTATCCCGAGTACATAGATACCAAAACAACACACTTTAAAATTGCATACAACCGTGCAGCGGCAACAAACTACATACATATTTAAAAGCCTTTACAGGTTACCACTTTAGATGTACAGGGGAGGTTTAGTGCTAAAATGACTGCCCTCAATCTGGCCTTCGTGGTGATACCTCACATGCATGGTGCAATTGCTGTTTACATATGATATATGGCATCATTCTGGTATAACCACTCAAAGTCCAGCAACATACCAGTACGTTGCTGGTCCTTGTTGGGCATATATTGTAATGTTCTTTTTTTTCATGCAGCCTGAGGGCTGAATGAAAAAAAAAATTGACCAGTGGGTATGCCCACCATTAGAATACCACTCTGCATCCACCCACTTCTAATGATGGGCATACATGCACCATTTTGTTTTTAACTGTGGTGGTGAAATCACCTCCTACAGCGCTGGAGTCGCTGATTTACGTATCGTGAGAGCAAATGCTGTTGCTGTCAAGATAAATAAATCAGTGCTGCAGCTGAATGGTGTACCTGAAAAGCAAACAATGGTAACAATAAAACATTAACTCAATAAAACCACAACAATCTGTGCCAAAAAAAAAAAGAGTAAAAAATATATGCCGAAGCATGAGGGCAATCCGCTACTAATGTTAGGGGCAAATCGCACCTCCACCCCTGCCCCCATGCTTCGGTATATATGCTATTCTTTTTTTTTTACTGTGATTGTGAAATCACCTCCTACAGCGCTGGAGTCCCTGATTTACATATCGTGAGAGCAAACACTGTTGCTGTCAAGATAAATAAATCAGTGCTGCAGCTGAATGGCGTATCTGAAAAAAAATAATGGTTAACAATAAAACACAGTAAACAGTAAAGTATAAAAGAATTACATACCTGAAAAGCAAACATGATAAAACATAGTAAAAAGAGCAGAACAATAGAGAGAGCTTTTATATATATATATATATATATATATATATATATATATAATCATTTTTTTTTTACACTTTTATATGTAACAGTAACGGTTCCAGGTTCGGGTCTCTCAAAATGCGATGGCATCTTTGGAGACCCTGTGAAAGTGTCCTAGTCTGTGCATTGCTGTACCTTACGCTAATACTCCACTAGTGTGTAGTAGCATTCGAAACATTCCCCATTGCAAAGACCAGGATGGTCAGGACAGGAGGGACAACAATAGCGGGTGTCACGCCTATATCCGCGCTTGCTACAGACAGGACTTCTTCTTTGGGGTGATCGTTGGGTTGGGGTATCAGGGAGGACATACGGAAAATGCCTTCCATGCAGCCAGCTTACTGCATTTGCGTTGGGAAGTTGGGGCACAGCACCGTATGGAAACAGAAGGGTTGTGACGATCGCTTCCTGGAATTTAAGGAAGGATCCAGTTCGTCCTGACGCTTTGTATAGCACCCAGCGGGCAGTTAAGTATGGCACCATCAACTGGTCGTTGAGGTCCACCCCTCCCATATTAAGGTTGTATTCGTGGACACAGAGGGGTTTCTCCACAACACCAGTCGCCGTTTGAATTTGTACTGTCATGTCTGCGTGAAGGTAGGACAGAACGAAAACAATTCTGTGACTCCCTCCACTTCACTGTGAGCAAATTATTTCTTCTCAAACAGGCTCTTTTCCCCCAGCCTAAGACAGGAATCTACAAGCTGCTGGGTAAGCCCCGGCGATTAGATCGCACAGTGCCACATGCGCCAATTCCATGATCGAACAAGTGACTAAAAAGTGGCATGCTTGTGTAATAATTGTCCACATACAAGTGGTACCCCTTTCTGAATAAGGGTGACACCAAGTCCCACACAATCTTACCAGCGCTCCCTATGTAGTTTGGGCAGTTCTCCGGCTCCACGTAACTATGTTTTCCCTCGTAAACCATAAAACTATATGTATAGCCTGTTGCCCTGTCACAGAGCTTATACATCTTGACCCCATATCTGGCACACTTGCTGGGAAGATACTGTTTAAATGACAAGAGGCCAGAAAACTTAATCAGGGACTCATCAACGCAGCCAACTTGATCAGGAGTAAACAAGGCTGCAAACTGTTGGTTGAAGTGGTTTATGAGGGGCTGAATTTGGTGGAGCCGATCGTATTCAGGGTCACCCCGAGAACTGCAGAGTTCATTGTCGTTGAAGTGCATAAATCGCAAGATCTGCTCGTATCTAACCCTGGTCATGGAGGCAGAGAACACGGGCATATGGTACATTGGGTCACTGGACCAATATGACCGCAACTCACTTTTTTTAGTTATGCCCATGAGGAGGGATAGGCCCAGAAAGGTTTTAAATTCAGAGACCGTGATAGGTCTCCAATCTCTGGCAAGGGTCAACTGGGGATTAGCGGGGATGAATTGACCAGCATACAAATTGTTTTGGTCCACAATAGATCTAGAGATCTTCAATGAAAAACAGCGAATAAAAATCAAGTGAAGTAAAATCAACTGTTTCCACCTGAATTCCGGGTTGACCAGTGAATGGGGGAAGTACAGGTGCTGCAGAAGTGGTGGGCTCCCAATTCGGATTGGCAAATGCAGCAGGAAGGGCACTATGGGCTCGACAGGCCTGTCTTTGTCTTCTACAAGCACACTAGCTCATCATTCCTTTGTCTTGCAGGTTTTTTTTTTTTTTTTTTTTACAGAAGTTTACAACCTCTTTAACATGCACAATATAGCTTTTAGGTCCATCGTAAATTGATCACTTTCCCATGTATATGTAGAAAAGTTCCCAATTAACAGTAAATAAGCAGCATAGAAATGAATGAAAAGGTTAAGGTATATAGTTTACCAAAAGACCGGTATTGATGGAGAGAAAGCAGAATGCACAGCAAGCAACCTGGAGAAGCTCCAACTCTCATTATGTGCAGGATGTTAACACTGCTGTCTGGGAATGCATGACAGGGCCAGAAAACCACAAATTTGCGCAATTCCAGAAAATCTTATTTTTTGCTGAGGTCCCCTGATGAAGCTTATTTTCACAAACTGGCCATAGGGTGGCTCACTAACCTAGACTATTATTGTTTTTTAACTGGTTTTATTCTTCTAGAGAGAGATTATTAAAAGTTTAACTTCAGTTTTGTTGAGAAAAAAAACACTCTCTCTCTATCTGAACTTCATACAATGTGAGGAAATGAGCAAACTGTGTTTTGCAGATTCGCAGTTCTCTGGCGTCATTTCTCTGGCTGATTCCTGAATTAGAGGATCAGTCTTTATTACAGGGGGCTTTGCTAGGGTTGTGAGAGACTTAAGCCGGGTACACACTATTAGTGTGAACGGAAAAAAACAAAAACCTGTCAGCTCCGGTTGGAGCCACTGTACCAACCATGCAAGGTTAGTACATCACGGTCGTGCCCTTTCTAAAGTGTGCATGCGCCGATGACGTCGGCGCAAGAGTATTTAGTAAATATCTCCTAAACCGTGCAGGTTTAGGAGATATTTCCAGTACCTACAGGTAAGCCTTATTATAGGCACGCAGTGACGCCACCACACTACACGAGGGGAGGACGGGCTCCCGAAATTGCTGGCCGGCTCTGTTTGTGATTTTATGCAATCGAGTACTTTTGTAAGTGCATTACTTTCCTTTTATTTATTAAAATGTTCAAGCAGTTTTACACTATGGGCAGTCTCTTTTCTTTTTGAGCCATCGCTGGAGAAACTACCCCATGGATTATATAAGTGACGGTTTCAGTGTGAGGTCTTGTTCCAGTGTGCTATAAGGTCCCTTGGCATATGCTTCAGGCTGTTGACGTGTCAGATTAAATGCTCCTTACGATTCGCCATCTGGTAAGCGCAATATTATCTCGGTGGTCGGGCACTTCCTTCACTTTACCATTCATGTGTGAAGTCACCGTGGTGTTTTAATCAAGATCAACTTAATTGGACTTTGCTATTTGCCATTTTTTGCCTTTTCAAATTATTATTATTTTTTCAATTTCTGCCAATGAAAGATCTCCATAGAATAGTTACTATCAGCATTTCATGATTAACTGATGTGGACTCATATATGCAATTGAATTGATTAATTATTATTCAATCCTTCTCATTTTTGATTTTTATTGTTATTTTTAATATTTGATTATTTTAATATTGTAATTGGCGCAGCTCTTCAATTGTTTTTCCTATCGCTTGTGTGTGTATCCCACCTTGAGCTGCAGCCTATAGATTTATTTAGGTGCCATTTATTTATTATCTATTTTTATCAAGGTTTACCTTTTCTATATTACCTGTAGGTAAAGTGGTGTGTAGGAGGCCCTTAGGCACTGCAACCACTTTTAAGGGACCCTTAGGCACTGTAAGTATAAGAATCATGTAGTGCACCATGGTGAATGGTGGATGTGGCCTCCCTGCGCTGGTAGTGGGAGGGGCATACTTAAATAGAACCTACGCCTGCACGTATGCACAGCACACATACAGTCCTTATACCTACAAAATATGATTTAATTATTGTACCACGAACAAGAGTCTCCCAGACACATATAAACCTCAGCACATTCATCTAAAAAAATGTATCTATTATATGTGCTTTTCTACTGAGAGAATTTAGACAGAGCGCTAACACTTTGTCTGAGCCTACTTTCAAGAAGAACTTTATTAAACTAGTTGGGAACTACTTAGCAAACTGCAACTATTGATACAATGAAAACTTTGGTCAGGAGTATGTAATTACAATATAATATATAGAGTGCAAGGGTCAGGAGTTTATAATGTACAGAGTTGCAGTGGTCAGAAGTATATCATGTACAGCCCAGCATACAAATAGCAGTGCTTGGTGTATGGGGTATGTAATATGCAGCCAAGGGTACCGTAGCCATAAGTATTTAAGATACAACAGTAAAAGGTATGTACCACACAGTACAGCATACATGAGTATGGTCAGGAGAATGTTATATACTCTATTGAGGAGAGGTGCTAAAACTGGAGTGTGCAAAATCTGGTGCAGCTCTGCATTGAAACCAAGCAGCTTCCAGTTTTTTTTTTAATGTAATCTTTATTTGAATTTTTGCACCACATAACATACAAAAGACAGGAAGCCAAAAGGCAAAAACGTCATATATAAGAATAAAAACAGACAGGTTCACATCAGAGTCAGTCATGATGCTCCATATAATGACCAGAAAAGGTAGGGGATCAAGGCAAGGGGAGCAGCATAATCGTACTATATCTGATGAACAAAAACATAATTGTGGTGCCTCAACTAACCCATTACTGTGTGTGTGGCTGAAGCCTCGTACACATGATCCGATTGTTGGCCAACCGAGCGTCTGATTTATGTCCAAAGGGGATGTGCCAGGAAATTGTCTTGCATACTAATGGTACACAATTTTCGGCCAACAAAAACGAGCATAGTGACGTACTATGAGGAATTTCAGCTCGAGAGCCACCCATTGGGCACCTTCTGCTAACTTCGTGTTTGGTGAGCATTGATTTTGAGCATACGTATTAGTACATCAGTCCATCACACAAAAGTTGAAAGTACAGACAAGACGAAAATCTGACAACAGACCGAAAATTTACTAGCCTGCCATCCAACAATTGTTGGCCGAATGTTGGACAACAATTGTCAGATGGAGCATACTAATGGTCAGATTTTACGACAACAGTCCCCTGCCAACAATCATACAGTGTGTACAAGACTTTAGGCTGACTGAGACCCCAGTACGTGAATCAGAGACTAAGGAGGGATAAGAAGAAGGGGGACAAAACAAAACAGTCTAAACAGAGCTTCCAGGTTTTAATGTCAAAGCTTAATTGAACAAGCTAAAGCTACAGTAGAAGCTGAATGGCTACCATACACAGCTGCACCAGATTCTGAGTGCTCCAGTTTTAGTAAATCCCCCCCCCCCCATGTTACAGAATCTTGACAGCTGCAATTTGTATGCTGTGTTGTACATCGCATACTCCTTTTCAATACTTCTATATTAGACATGTGTAGAACAAAAACATTTGTTGTGTTTCGTTTCAATTTGTTATTTACATACATTTGTTTAGTTTAATTTGTTTAATTACAAATTGTGGGAGGGGAGGACGCATTCCAGTGCAGCACAATCTCCCTTTTGGCATAGAAGAAGAGATAAGTCAATAACAATTTGGTGTATCTAGGCCTTTGGTCATCATCCTGGATGCCCAGTAGCGCCAGCTTGGGAGACACCGGAAGGCTCAGTTGAAGGCGACCATTGACAGAACCCACCACCTCCCTCCAGTAGACCACTATTTTAGGGCAACTCCAGAACATGTGGAGATACGTTCCTTCACTGCCCAAGCAGCGAGGGCAGTTTGGCGACCGCTGCGGATAGACCCTGTGGAGCCTCTGGGGGGTGTAGTATACCCTATGCAGAAACTTGACCTGAATAAGGCGCTCTCTGGAGGCACTGTCGGCCAGACAATCGGTCCAATCCTCCAGGTCTAGATCTGGAATATCTGCCTTCCATTGGTCATATAATCTATCTATCTTAGTTGAGTCAGTCTTCAGGAGGTTGATATATAGGGCCGAGAGGGGTTTTTCGAGTTCGTCCTGTGCTAGCACTTTCTCAATGGGGTCCATCTCCAACCTGATGGGGGCGGGGAATTGGGCTCTAGTAGCATGACTCAGCTGCATGTACCGAAAGTGCATCCAGCCTGGTAGTTGATGTGTAGCCTGGAGGATCGGGAATGAAGCCAACCCTCCAGCCACCATAATGTCACTAACGGTCTTTACCCCAAATCTGGCCCAGATCACCGGATCCGGCACAGTCCTGATGTGGGGAAGGTTGGGATTTCCCCATAGTGGACAGCGGGGAGACCAACATCGTGCTCCCTGGAGTCCCTTCCTTGAGGCGGTCCATACCCTAAGGGTAGTTCGAGTGGGTAGCGGGAGATCTGCATAGGCCCTGCCACCCCTATACACTAAGTTGCCTAGCTCTTGTAATGATCCTATGATCGCCGCCTCCAGGCACACCACTGCGTTACCCCTGGAGAGGACATACCACCACCTGACCGTGACCAAGACCGCCGCCCAAAAGTATGTCCTGTAGTCTGGCATTGCCAGGCTGCCACATTGTACCGGGAGAGTCAGGGTGGACCTTGCCAGCCTCGGGGCGGCTCCCCCCCAGATAAACGAACCAACACATTTGTCGACCTCCGCAAAAAAGGATCTGGGTATCCAGGTGGGACTATTTCGAAAAACATATAGGAACTTGGGAAGGAAAATCATCTTTAACAAATTTATGCGGCCCATAAGATTAAGGGGCAGAGATGCCCATGTGGTGCACTTATTCCGCAGTTGGGTCATAATTGGCCGAAGGTTAAGATCTTGAAAGCTTGTCAGCTCTCTCCTGACCTGGATACCCAAATACTTGAATTGATCGACCCATATGAGTGGGATTCCAGTGGTCCCCTCCCGTGCCCGTGGATCTAGGGGGAAAATGTTGGACTTGGTCCAGTTAATACGTACCCCTGAGAACTTTCCAAACGTGTTGAAAATATCCAGGGCGGCCTTCAGTGAGTTCCCTGGATCCTGGAGGTAAAGTAGCGCGTCGTCCGCGTATAATGAGATTTTTTCAACCAGTGCTCCCACCTTTAGACCCTCTACTCTATCCGAATTCCTAATTAGGGTTGCCAGGGGTTCAAGCGCAAGGGCAAACAGGGCTGGGGACAGCGGGCACCCCTGACGCGTACCCCTCTGTAGGGGAAATGAGGCCGATATCCTGTCATTCGTCCTAATGCGGGCCCTGGGCGTCTGGTAGAGCATGTGAATCCACTTAATGAACCTGGGCCCGAACCCAAACCGACCCAGGGTCTCCCACAGGAATACCCACTCCACCGAGTCAAATGCCTTCTCAGCGTCCAGGGAGGCTATGACTCTCCTACCACTGTTGGTATGTGTGGTGAACATGTTAAGAAAGAGGCGGCGGAGGTTGATGTCAGTACCCTTCCCAGGCATAAACCCGGTTTGATCCGGATGGACTACCTCCCCCAGGACTGACGACACCCTGTTGGCCAGGATTTTTGCCAATACCTTGGCATCAACATTCAGGAGGGATATCGGTCGGTAGGAGGCGCAGTCCTCCGGATCCTTGCCAGGCTTGGGTATCAGGACCACCACCGCCTCAGACATTGACTCGGGGAGGGCCCCCCTCTGAAAGAACTGGGCAAACAGAGACACGAGCCGGGGCGCCAGCAGGTCTAAATGTTGCGAGTAAAACTCCCTGGGTAGGCCGTCCGCCCCGGGGGTCTTCCCTGCCTGGAGCTGGGAAATTGCCGTCTGTACCTCCTCCAGGGTGATGTCTGCCTCCAGGGCCTCGCAGGTCTGGTCGCTAATAGTCGGTAGGGGGATCCCAGCCAAGTAGTCGGTCAGTTCCCGGGGAGAGTACTCCACCCTGGTGGAGTATAGTTGTTTATAATATTGGGCAAATCTATTATTAATGTCCTGTGGGGCCCTCAGTAGCGACCCGTCTGAGTCTCTGACCGCGGCAATATAGGTGACAGCGAACTGCCCCTTTGCGAGCCACGCCAATAGGCGACCGCTCTTATTGCCGTACTCGAAGACCCTGTGTGCCGTGCCGAGAAGGGACTTATGCATACCATCTATCCTGCAAAGGGACAGTTGGTGTAAAGCAAACTGCCATTCTCCATACGCCTCCCGGGTCGGATTAGCCACATACGCCTCCTCTCCCCTCCCGGCCTTCTCCTCTAGATCCTCCAAAGAGCGCCTGGCCCTCCTTCGGGCATTCGCTATTCGGGCAATGTATTCTCCCCTGGTCCAGGCCTTAAATGCGTCCCAAGCAATCAGGGGATCAGTGCCTTCAGTGTTCTCCAACCAAAAGTGGCAAACCCCCTCTTGCACCAATTCCTGAATCTCCTCATCCTCCACCCAGTACCTAGACAGCCTCCACAACCTCTCCCCCGGTGTTCCAAAGGACAACTTCAGGAGTAGCGGTGTATGATCAGATATACCCCGGGGCAGAATGCTACTATCCACAGTTTTAGTAAGCATGGAGCGGGATGCGAACATCAAGTCAATGCGATATAGAGTTTTGAATGTCGTGGAGTGACACGTGTATTGTTTATTCAGAGGGTTAGAGTTACGCCATACATCTGTGAGAGCAAAATCGTTGGCCCATTGAGTCAACCCCGGGACCCACCTGGAGGTGGAGTGTAGTCTGTCCAGGCCTGAGGTGGGGGTCAAATTAAAATCTCCCATTACCAAGACATCGTCCACCCCATACTCAACCACCATCTGCATAATCTTGTAAAGTAGGGAAACATCCGCCGGGGGAGGGAGGTACAGACCCACCAACACACATGGGTTACTTGCGATCAATGCGTGGATAATCACATACCTGCCCCCGGGATCAATTTTCACCCCTATAAGCTGGAATGGTAGCTGTTTGTGGATGAGAATGCTGACCCCCCTGGAGTAGGTGGAATACGTTGTATGGTAGTGGCTGCCCACCCACGCCTTTTTAAGACCTAAAATACGGGAACCAACCAAATGCATCTCCTGAAAGACACAGATGTGCGGTGCATATTTTTTCCAAAAATTAAATACCAAAGACCTTTTGTGCGCTGAGTTAAGACCGCGCACATTCCAGGAGATTACCGAGACTTGAGCCATGGGATTTGGTAGATAATAATTGGTGCCAGGGTATAGACTATGGATGTGACCTCCCCACTGCCCCGGGGGACCTGCCGGCCCAACCAGTGCCCCAATACCTTTCCCACTGTTTCAGTAAATATGGTACATCTTAGCACATGCAATGTATTAATCATTAGACAGGTATAATCTTGACTCTTTTTTAAAAAAACATTCTGAACCATGACCAAACTAATGGTCAGAACTCTATCGGCAACGGCCGATTCCTTCCCAACCCCCCTCCCCCCCCCCCGCATGTCCCACCCAAAGTAAGACAGCATCAATCCCAAAAACTCGCCCAAAGGCAACCAACGTCTGGGGGACGTGTATACCATCAAGAACGGCAGTTCACTGTGTCAGGACCATCCGGTCACTCACAGCAGTTAACACCAAACGGTCTTTTTCCACTGTATGTGCTTGGAGAGCATCCATACAGAGAGATGCCACTTGAAACATAATTGAAACAGGCAAACCAGTCTTTGTTGTTCTCCTGGGCAGGGCCAGGGGCTCTTCACTTAAGCATATCGTGGTAGATAGTAGGTACCGCATAAGAGGCCAAGTAGTATAACTTCAAACAGATAAAAGTTGAAAGTAAATGGAAAGCACGGATGTCCCCGGTCGTGTCCATGTGACCCGGGACCGTCCATCAGGGAAGGAAAGGCCCAGTCCCCCCACTGCCCGCCGGCCGGGGGGGGGGGGAAGCCTCCGAGCAGGGGTATCAAAAAGAAAAGAAACATAGGGTGTCCTGGACATGGATGTACTCTTCCTGGGTAGAAGGGGGACAGAGAACGTTACGTCCAGTCCTCCTAAGCCCGCCGCCCCCTTACCTCCATCCAGTAGGTCTTCCGCGTATGAGTAGGCTCGGCCGATCCCACCCCAGACATGGCAGAGGTAAACAGATAAATGAACCGGGGCCCCAGGCCTACAAACAGGCCCAACCGCGCGGTCCTCTCAAGGGTGCTAGTTCTTTACCAGGGGCCTACGTTGTCTCATCCCAGGGGAGGGAGAGTCTCCAGCCATCTTGCAGCCTCCTTGGGGGATGTGAAGAATCTTGTTGTTTCTCCGTCGATGACCCGAAGTTTTGCGGGGAAAAGAACGCTGTACTTTATGCCCTTGGCTCTGAGACCTGCTTTCACAGCATCGAATGAGCGTCACAATTTCTGTGTCTCAATAGAGAAATCCGGGAACAGCATTAGGCGGTTGTTCTGGTGCTTCAGGTCCCCTGCCGCTCTGGCAGCTCTGAGTAGCTCATCCCGATCCCTAAAGTTCAGGAGCCGCATTATGAAGGTACGGGGAGGGGAGCCCTGCGGGCCGGGCTGTGGCGGGAGTCTGTGTGCCCTTTCCACCGCGAAATAAGGGGATAGGTCCGCAAACACCGTGGGGTTCTTACCCTCCGCTCCCTCCGCCAGGCCGACGATCCTGATATTGTTCCTGCGGCACTTGTTTTCGGAGTCCTCGGCCCTATGTTCCAGGATCTTAACTCTCGACTGCAGGGAGCGGATGGCGCCTGTGTTTTCATGCGCCACGTCCTCCACCAGGCCCACGCGGTGTTCGGCCTCCGTCATCCGGGAGCGGACCTTGTCCAGGTCCTGCCTGAGGAGGCCTACGTCCATCTGGACCTCCTCTATCTTGCCGGTCAGGGCTGTCTGGCATGCAGCGATGCCTGGGGCGGATGGAGCCGTTCCCTCCTGTGTTTCTGTCTGCGACGCCATGTCCGCACAGGGCGTCTGCTGCTTGCTAGGCCTCAGCGGCAAGGGACTGGTCTCCGGCAGGATCTCAGGCGGGAACTTCAGTTTCTTTGCCCCTTTACCGCGTCCGGGTGTTCTGGAAGGCATTCACTGCCTAAAGGGTCGGTCAATGACACGGCTTGCCTGCTTTAAATGAGTGTGAATGAATGAATGAATGAATGATTTGTATAGCGCTGCAACTGCGAACTGAATCGCCTCGAGGCGCTTGACTGCTCATGTTGGGATGCCATGTATTAGAAGAGGTGGGTCTTGAGTTTTTTCCTGAAGGCCTGATGGTTTTCTTCCATGCGGATGTTGTTTGGTAGAGCATTCCATAGCCGGGGTCCCTGTACTGCGAATCTTCGTTCTCCCTTCGATTTGTAGCGGGCTTTGGGGATGAGAAGGCGATTTTGGTTTGTTGATCGAAGTCTGCGATTCGGTATGTATTTTTCTATTTTCTCACAAAGGTATTGAGGCGCATTTCCTTGTGTACATTTGTGGGTGAGGCAGAGGGTCTTGAATGTGATCCTGTCTTTTACCTTGAGCCAATGGAGCATCCTTAGGGATGGGGAGATGGATTCCCAGGGTTTCTTTCCGGTGACTATTCTTGCTGCTGTGTTTTGGACAATTTGAAGGCGCGCAATCTGGTAATCCGGTAATCCTATGTAGAGTGAGTTTGCGTAGTCGAGCCGTGAATTGATGATCGTTCCTACTACTACCGCTTTTTCCCTTTTCCGGGATGAAGGGGATGAGTCTGCGTAGCATGCGAAGGAGATGGTGGGATCCGCTGATTACGGATCCTATTTGTGCCTCCATTGTCATCTCTGAATCAAAGATTACTCCGAGGCTTTTGGCTTTGTTGCTTGGAAGGATGGTCTGTCCCAAGATGGTTGGTGGTGTCCAAGGGGTCTTCGTCTTTTTCCTTGAGTTTGCGTCGAGGAGCAGTAATTCTGTTTTTGATCCATTTAGTTTGAGGGAGCTAGTGGTCATCCAGTCATCTATCAATGTGAGACATTTTCCTAGTTCCTGGTATTGGTCTTTTTGTCCGGTGATCCGGAAGTACAGTTGAGTGTCGTCCGCGTATGAGTGGAAGCACAGATCCAATTTGCTAATTATTTTGAAGAGTGGTCGGATGTAAATGTTGAACAGTGCTGGTGACAATGGTGATCCTTGAGGGACTCCATAAGTGATTGCCCGAGTTTCCGAAGTGAAGGCTCCTAGTTTCACTGTTTGTGACCGGTTTCCTAAGAAGGAAGCGAACCATGGCAGATCTCCATCTGTAACTCCTGCCACTTCCTTGAGGCGGCTGAGAAGCATGTTGTGGTCCACTGTGTCGAACGCCGCACTGAGATCCAGCAATACCAGAAGACACGATTCTCCCTCATCCGCTGCTTCTAGGGCGTCATCCCATATTTTCAGAAGTGCCGTTTCTGTGCCATGGCCTGGGCGGAAGCCCGATTGTAGTGGGTCTAGGAGCTTGTGTGTGTCCAGATGAAGTTGAAGCTGTTGTACTACTGCTTTCTCCATGATCTTGGAAATGGTGTTCAGGCTTGTTACCGGTCTGCGATTGTTCGGATCCTTGGGGTCGAGGTTGGGTTTCTTTAGTAATGGTTTGATGATGCCTTGCTTGAGGGAATTCGGAACCAATCCTTCTTTGAACGACTGATTTACTAGGTGTGTGATAGCGGGGGCCAGAATGTCGGAGCATTCTTTCAAGAGTTTTGTGGGGATGATGTCGTTTGGCGAGGTGCTGTCTCGGAGGCTCTTGATGACATTTTTGGTTTCATCCGTTGTGATCGGGGTAAGTGAAAAATGTGGTGCTTGTGCGCTGTGGATGTAAAATTCCTTACCTGGGTTGAGTTGAGTAGAGCTGGTTGTTGTTTTTTTTTGTTGAATTATTTTCTGAATGTTGTCTATTTTGTTGATGAAAAAATCTGATAATTTGTTGCAGTATTCTTGAGTTTCGTTTCCTAGGGGCTCAAGGCAGGTGGGGTTCATAGTCTGGGCGACTAGTTTGAAAAGTTCCCGTGGTCGGTTTAAGGCTTTTGAGAGGGTGTTTGAGACATGTTCTTTTTTTGCTGTGAAAATTGCTTTATGATATCTCTTGGTGAGTATTCTGTAGTTTGTGTGATTTTCCTTTGTGGTGTTTCTTCTCCAGGCTCTTTCTGCTCTTCTGTGTTCCCGTTTCAATACACGTCTGTTCACTCCGCCATCTTGGACACGCCCCCTAGTTTAATTTGTTTAATTTGTTTTTCGGGATTTGTTTAGTTTATAAGTTTTCGAATTCGAAAAGTTTTCGAATCAAATTCGAAAAGTTTTCCAATTCGAAAAGTTTTCCAATTTCCAAAAATAATAAAATAGAATAGAAAATAAAGGAATAGAAACATTTTTTTTCTATTCTATTCGTTTATTTTCTATTTTATTCTCTTTGGAAATTGGAAAACTATTTGAATTCAAATTTCGTCCAAATTTGAATTTCGCTATTTCGGATTCGTTTTAATTCGGTACTATTCTAATTTGGAAATTCGGATACATCCGAATAACAAAAATTTGTCAGAATTTAAATTCGCAATGAAAGAACTGCACATGTCTTACTCTATACTTTACTATACATTATATAATCCTGACCCCTGCTCTCTTTACAGTAGGCTGATGATGCTCCTGACCACTACACTCTGTAAGCTGTGCTGTACATTACATAATAATCACTTCTGAACTCTTTATGCTGTGGTGTACATTGCTCACTCTTAACTGCTACACTTCCAGCATACAGAGTGGTTGCCAGGAAACCAAGTGGCCTAAAGCACTACAAAACTCAGGATCATTGCTGAGTGGTCGTTAGCTCCTTGTTTCTGTGATATACCCAGTTTGCCTTCTGACTATGCCTGATCTCGATCCCTACAGTACCTGACCTCTGGTTGATTCCGCGCCTTGTTTATCCCTTTGGCTCATCTTCTGCCAGTGTGAAAATGACCTCAGCATGGCTCCTGTTAATGCTCTTGTTTTCTGAATCTGTACCTCTGCTGCCTACACATTGCCAACTTTTGCTTGTCTGACCATGTTCCTGCCTCCTACTTCTGCAAGTTCTGTAAAGACATCCAGCACAAGTTCCTGTTCTTCAGCTTTTACATGACTGCAATATCCCATTCTCCTGCTGGCCAGGACTTACTACAGGTGCCTGTGCCACTCCACATCCTGTCCTACCTTATCAAAAACCTGGGGGGATAAAAAAAACATGATGTTTAAGGGAGAGCCTTCATCAGTTAAGCCTCTACCAGGTAAATGACAGTGGTCAGGATTATGTAACATAGAGGCCTGTATATGTAGTGCAGTGGTCAGGAGTTTGTAATGTACAGCCCAGTGTACAGAGTGCAGTGGTCAGGAGTATGTAACATATAGCCCAGTGTACAGCATACAGAGTATATCATGTGCAGCCTAACATACTGATTACAGGGCTCAGGAATATGTAACATATGCCTCATCATACAGAATGCTGCATTCAAGAGTACAGTCCAGTGGCATGTACTGGCATGAAAGAAAGCAAACAATACAATACTACAACTATTTATGACATGGGTTAATCGTCAAACTTATTTTTAGCCTGTTTGTTTTACTATATATACAAACATGTTGTATTACAGTTTTTTATTGTAGTTACTACAAGATAAAGGATTCCCAGAGCTTGGTAGTTAACAAGACACATCAGAGACTGCTCACTTTGAGATTTAGTTTTAATGGATGAAAATTCACACTTAGCTATCGAAGAAGGGAATAGTCACTGCATTTATGGTCCATTGAGTTCTGTAAACTATGGGCTTCATATTTATCTTACTTAAAGTGGATGTAAACCCTCACATATACCCCGTGAAATTAACAGCCTCAGATGATGCACAGAGATTTAACAAATCTCCCTACATATGTTTTGAATGTATATTTATATTATCTTCAGCTTTCTATTCTATTATATTCTATTCTTTAGAAAGTGAACATGAATTTGAATTTCTACTTCCTCTTTCAGCAGTGGGAGGGGAGTCTGGGCATACACTGTGTGACAGCTGATTGGAGGAAAGGCACACACCCCCCTCCACATAGGCAGAGGAAGAAAGAAACATGCAGAGCTGTGCAGTAAATAGATCAGCTCTCTGCTTATCTTATCTTCTTTATAGCACCCTCCCCAACACAAATTTTCAGCTGCTTTTATCTCGTGTCTAAGAGCTTGTCAGAAGTTATGCTGATAACAGAGGAACGAAGCAGCAGAAAGACATGGGACTTTAGGCTTTGGAGAGAGATAAGTAAACACTGCAGATACATGTGCCCAGGTCAAATTTTATGAATCGGGTTTACTTCGACTAACACATTTTTTAAAGTTATTGGTATAATTTTAACTTTAATAATTGTAGCGCTCACCCCTGAAGGGGCCGCTGAGAATATGCTTAGGTCTCCTTTGTTAGTACAGAAGCTGCCAGGCACAGTTCCATGCACACCAACAATACAGGCTCAGTCTAGGCTGTAGGGGAAGTGTCCAGTATATATAAAAGACGGCCCTGACAAGAGGGATTGTAAAGTGCTGTCACTAATCCCTGCCTCTTCGCAGCTCACCATTTTAGTTGCCTCTTCAAAAGGGGCCAAAAAAGGTACAGGCCTCCTGAAGGATGAGCCAATGGCTGGGAGTAAAACCCAGCCTCACAAAGCCTGTTTACGTGCCATAAACACATAGGAGGAGTAGGAGAAGGGTATATAGGGGGGAAGGAGGTCACATCAGAAATGCTTTCCATCTACTACCCCCATCCTGCAGCACCTCTACCTCTCTTTTTAGGCTTACAATTTTTTTTTCTAGATAGTCTGCATTTTGGGAGGAGTAGTATCCAATCACCAGCTAGGTTTTTCTGCTGCCTGCCCTTCTTCCCCGACCGTAGGAGTACCCCCCTCCATTTGCTGCTGCCTGCTTTTCCCTCTGTGTTGTGGGGCTGGCAGTCTATGGCCATAGGTTTTCCCCTGCAGCTATGCTTTCAATGCCCTGACTAAAATTAATAAATAAATATTTTTAAAAATACAACTGGCTGCTGAGTTCCTGGAAATGTTCCTGGGGTGGAGATTCTGGTGCCGACGTCACGCTGCTGTACGATTCCGGGTCAGCAGCTGCTTCCCATGTGAGTTGTACAAGATTCACTGTTCTTTACTGCATTGTGGCTGTTATATGTTGAATAATAAACGTACTACTCTATTGGAATTTTTTCTGGCTCCTGGCAAGCTTTATTTATCCTCATTTGGAGGAATATTAGGGGATGTCAATGAAGTTTGCATGCCGCAGTGATTCCTGTATGTTTGCTTGGGCGTGTATGCTGCTCTCATGATAGCCATTGGTTTTGGTAAGCCTTTAATTCACTCAATGTTGGTGGCTGGTCATTGGAGCACCTTCTGAAGAATAGTTACATGAACACTGGCATTGTTTTATACAACATTTATTCTCACTGGTCATATACACTGTGGGAACTTGCTTTATGATCACTGGACTTTATACTTTGACACTATTTACATGCAATTTATTTCTTCTTATTGCTTTCTAATTTATTTACGGCACTGCACTATTATTTTTCACATTGCGATTGGAGGTTTTAGTTATACTACCTTTTGTGCCAGCAGCCCCATTTGGATGTTTTAATATACCTATCACATATTATCTCTCACATTTTTAATATTTAAAATGTCACTAAACCCACATCATAAAAAAACTGTCAATGCTGTATTACAATGCTGTTCTTACTCATCCAACTCAATATTGAACCCTACAGACTAAGACTGGGATGCCATTAACCACTTCCCTACCCGCCCATAGTCATATGACGCCCACAAGGTGGATCTCCCATCCTGGGTTGGGCGTCATATGACGTCCTACCATTCCCGGACGCCTAGGGGGCGCGCGCCCACGGCGTCGCTCGGGACCCGGTGCGCGTGCCCGGCGGCCGCGATGTCGCCGGGCACCCGCGATTGCCCGTTAAAACAGCGGGGCTGTGCGGGACCGTGGAGCTGTGTGTGTAAACACACAGCTCCTTGTCCTGTCAGTGCAGAGGAGACCGATCATGTGTTCCCAGTACGGAGGAACACTGATCGGTCTCCTCCCCTTGTGAGTCCCCTCCCCCCACAGTTAGAATCACTACCTTAGGGAACACATTAACCCCTGCAGCGCCCCCTAGTGTTAACCCCTTCCCTGCCAGTCACATTTACACAGTAATCACTGCAATTTTATAGCAACGATAAATGTGAATGGTCCCAAAAATGTGTCAAAAGTGTCTGAAGTGTCCGCCGCAATGTCGCAGTCACGAAAAAAAAATCACAGATCGCCGCCATTACTAGTAAAAAAAAAAAAAAAAATGCAATAAATCTATCCCCCATTTTGTAGACGCTATAACTTTTGCGCAAACCGATCTATATACGCTTATTGCGATTTTTTTTACCTAAAATTTGTAGAAGAATACGTATCGGCCTAAACTGAGTAAAAAAAATGTTTTTTTTTTTTAAAATGGGATATTTATTATAGCAAAAAGTAAAAAATAATGTGTTTTTTTCAAAATTGTCGCTCTTTTTTTGTTTATAGCGCAAAAAATAAAAACCGCAGAGGTGATCAAATACCACCAAAAGAAAGCTCTATTTGTGGGAAAAAAAGAACGTCAATTTTGTTTAGGTGTAACGTCGCACGACTGCGCAATTGTTAGTTAAATCGACGCAGTGCCGAATCGCAAAAAGTGCTCTGGTAAGGAAGGGGGTAAAATCGCCCGGTGCTGAAGTGGTTAAAGTTCACGTGCGTGTAAAGGAAGGTGTCCCAATACTTTTGGCAATATAGTGTATCTCAGTATAGTCGAGCTCTGATCAGGGTGCTTGGAGTCTTTTAAATCGTGTAAGACATTGTGATGTCAGACCCGCTGGCCTTTGAAAAGTATATATATTTTATTGCCATACGCACTTAATAAAGGTTATCTATTATAATGTTAATAATCTTTAATAAATAATAATAGCAACCAATCATAGTTTACCCGTATCCTGTTTAGAGAGAGAATTACTGATTGATTTTACATGTCGCTGCATTTTGCTTTAGCTAACTGAATAACAAAAAAGTATGACTAGTTCTACAAAACAGGGTTTGTTCCATCTATTCTTCACTTTCTTGCATCCCGTAGAACAAGTGTCCTGTCTAAGATGAAGAGAGAAGAAAAATACTTTTTCATCTTTATTTTAACCCACTGCAAGTTATTTCTCAATCTGTAACCCTGGAGTCACAGCATATTACCTAATGACATTCTTTCAGCATGCTGTTGCCCAAGTATATTTGTGAGTCACAAATTTCTTCCATATAAACCAGAAATTGGTATCATATTGCCTATTTAGGTAATCTAACCTGAAGTCCTAAAACGCTAAGAAATGTTTTAAGTAGAATTCCCCTTCTCAGTACTTGCAGTACTTGTACATTGCACTAAATTGCAGTTTGTGAGCAGGGTGCAGTGTGGTGTGTCAGAGAGCAGTGATCAAGCAGAGGATGAGGTGAATGAGAACAGTGTGTTAAGAAAGTCCCAGCAGTGCACAATTAGGCCCAGCGGGTAGGTACAGCCAACCGGAACCACTCACAAAACTGTATCAGTGGAGCATTAGCTTGACATGGTGTTGACAGCTTCTGCAACGAGGAGTGGGAATGCAGCCTGACCAGTACACACCCAAATGGGAGGCTTTCTAAAACCGAGGAAGGACATTCCCTGCCCAGTCTCTACTCCTTCGGAAAACCTTTTACTACCTCTGAACACTCTCTCTGACAGAAGGGGAGCCTGTCCCTACACTTAACCACTCACTAACTGCATGCCAAACCCAGGAGCCAGTGTTTTAAATATACACTCTTAAAGCGGAAGTAAACCCATCCATAAAACAGTTTCTTCCGACACGAGGCCCCGGTACCATTCAATTTGGCCTGGAAAAGACACTTTGAATGGATCCGGTTGCATGGTTTGCCCCAGCAAAGATTCCTCCAGCGGAGCTCAGCACAGCACATCTTTGCTCGTGACCAACACCTAAGACACTGGCGAAAAAACTGAGGTATTCACAGTAAGGGGAGGGGTTATATAGGGAGCTAAACTTCCTGTCTAGGGTGTGCCAGTGTCCATCACCTAAAGGTGCCTATATAACCCATACAGTTATTACTGTGGCTCTGTGTGCCGTGATGTATGATTAATAAATCACCGTAGTAGTTGGAGTTACTACAGGGATAGCTGCAATCTTTAAAGTGGTTGGTTTTTTCTACAGATAAGCCTATAATTAGGCTTACCTGTAGCTACCCCAGATATCTCCTAAACCTGCATGGTTTAGGAAACATCCCCTGTATCTGCATGTGCTGACCTCATCTGCACATGAGCACTGAAGCAATGGCACGTACGTGCCGATTGCTATAGTGAGTGTGCCGCTACCGGCGGCTCACGCGCACATGCGTGGGAGTGAAGTCATCACAGCTCCGGCCAATCACAGCGCCAGACGTGTGATACCCGGAAATAACTCCGGGGAGAAATGTCCCCGGTCGGTGCTGTGTATGAGCACCGCAGCAGGGGCTTCCATCTCAGGTGAGTATTACATAATGAGCTAGTATGCTATGCATACTAGCTCATTATGCCTTTGTCTTGCAGGTCTTTTTTTTTTCATGTGGGTTTACAACCACTTTAAGCCCCTGCTCTGGTTTTGTGTGAGTACACTGACCACAGAGGAAGTCACAAGCTTGATACTGCCACTATTCATGGAGTACCCTGTATTTATTTCAGTGAATACAAGGCGTTCTCTGAATGAGATAGAGATCGTGATTTTACCACCCCTCCTTTCCAACTTGTCTAATCAGGGAAACTTGTATTCATTAAAAATATTAATGAATAAGACGCTGTATAGTGGCAATGCTAAGTGAGCAATCCTCTGTGGTCAGCAAGGTCACACAAAACAGGTCATGGAAGATCACGGCTATCACTGTAGTGGTGTCAAATACAACAGTATTCTTCAGCTTCCTCTGCACCCCATCAGGATATGGACACTTACATTGTTCCAAGCTGTAGCAATGTACGCATTCAATACAGATAAATTCTGGAGTTCAACATTAATGTTAACACCACCATGCCACATTCAAGGAACATCCCTGCCAAACACAGACCCTGGACCAATGAAAGTTATAATTCATGATCTTCCAGTAAGACAGCTGTAATTGGTGCTCAGGAACTGGCTAAGGTAGCATGATAGCTTTGCACTGCTTCTTTTGGGCCGTCCTCTGACATTGGCCATCATTGAATGATGAATTGGTTAGCCAAAGGACAAGAGTGACTAAATTAAGCAAACCTGAGGTAGGAGCTCAGGGAAGGTCTCTGCCTATACTAGCAGATTAGCAATCCAGGTGATAAAGTCTAGATCAAGACAGAATTGTTTGAGTTGTACTTATTAGCTAAGAGCCCAATCCTCAGGAACCTCAAGAAGATCTGGACCACAGTGATCGACAGAAATTAATCATCTCATATAGGGAATTAAATAAGAACTATAAAAAAAAAATATTTTTTATTTTGGATAGAGTAATGGAAGGTTATAGCCCTTTCAGTTTTTTTTGCCATCTGTGAGAATTAGCCTGCTCCCTGTCTCATAGCTAAAACAGGAATTCAGAGGAAATCCCTGCAAATTAAGGGAATCCCTTGCCTGTCCCAGACTACCAGGACTAGTGTCCCATTGGAAGATTTCTCCACTAAAAATGCTCTTATATCTTTTTTTGCCTGCTTTATATCTAGTGTCTATATTCAGAATGTTTTAGAATCTTCAAAATGATCTAATGGAAACTATTACAAAAGCACATATTTCTCTCACACATTGCAGAGTGTGCTGAATTTAACAAAATTTGGCACATATTAATTATTGGAGAAAATTCTTGAATCCATTATGGAGAAAGCCTGCATTCTTAACATTCTGCTTGAAGCATTTCAATAGGGAATCAGAATTACAGAATCTAGAAAAGCAGCACAATGTTCTCATATTAAAATAGAATTCATAGCAGTGCTTTTACTAAACACTGTTCATTGTTAAGCACGTCAAGGATGATGATGATGAACAAAAATAAAAAGCAATATGTAGAAATCTATGTTGAATTTAAAAGCAAAAACTAATATCTGTTTGGGATGGACACCAATGAATTAAAGGAGAAGTATAGCCAAAGCTATGTTCTCAGGATCTGAAGCCTGGACCAGCAGCTGGCTCAGCCTCTCACTGAGCCGCTGAGAGCCTGAGCACACTGCTCCGGCCCCCTCCACAGCTCAATGTTCCAGTGAGCACTGGAGGGTCAGAGCACTCAGCAGCTCTCTGCTCACAGAACACTGAGAACAGAGCTATCAGCGGTCTTTGATCACTCAGTTCTCAGTCTCCTAATGACATTGGCAGTATGTTTGAGTTCGTTGTCCTGCTACAGAATAAATTTGAGGCCAATCACACTCCTCCTTGATGGTAAGGCACGATGGATACATATCTGCCTGTATTTCTCAGCATTGAGGACACTTATTGGGCAGCTTTGGGGATCACAGTGGTTGGCCAAGTATGCCCCACAGATGCTCAATAGGGTTTAGGTCTGGAGACATGCTTGGCCAGTCCATCACTTTTACCCTCGGCTTCTTTAGCAAGGCAGTGGTCGTCTTGAAGGTGTGTTTGGGGTCACTATCATGTTGGATCATGCTCTTCTTTCAGTATGTCACAGTACATGTTGGCATTCATAGTTCTCTCAATGAACTGTAGCACCCCAGTGCCAGCAGCACTCATGCAGCCCCAGACCATGACACTCCATAGGAAAATATACAAGGACAAAACCATCAATACAAGCAAAGGCATGACCCCAAAGGCCCAAAGAGAAAATCTCCCCCAATACAAAGAAAAAATAAATACATGGACATATACCTCTAGCTAGAAAACGAATACAATCCAACACTAGAAGGAATAAGACAGATAAAAGATTTGCAACCCATCATAACAGAGTAGCAAAAGCAAATCAGAAGACAGAAGGTGGAAACACTGCACCACAGCCACTATACAGACAGGTGAAGATATGGCTTCAGCCAAAGCTCCTTCTGACTACACTCCTCTAACATGTTCCACCCCACCCATGGGGCTTAATCATTGAGATCTCTATGAGTAAGCCCCATGAGCGGGGCGAAACATGTCAGAGGACCAGAGGAGTGTAGTCATGAGGAGCTTAGCTTATAGCCATATCTTCATCTGTCTGTATAGTGGCTGGGCTTCAGTGTGCAGTGTTTCTAACTTCTGTCTTCCGATTTGCTTCTGCTAGCCTGGATGAGCTTGTTTGAACACCGGCACCCATTTTGTGTTTTGGACTGCAGGGGGAGGTTTGTAGTGTTTTGAGCGGTGCTCCAAGTTCTTTGAATATTATATAAGAGATATTCCAACAACCCCCAATGCTAGCTTTCCAGCAACCACCCAGACTCAGACAGATTATTCAGCAGGAAACTTCATTCTGATTATGAAGTCACAATTAAAGGAACCAAGCCGTGCAACAAAAACTGCTGCAAACTGTGTATCCAAAGCAATCCATTAAAAAGTGTCTCACACACAAAAGGGACCTTCAATATTACACAATCATACACCTGTACCTTCAGTAATGTTGTGTACCTTGTTCATTGCAAACAATGCAGCCAAAGATCTAAACAGGACAGAAATTAAAAACACTAATTATTTTACACAAACACACCATTAAAGAACATAGGGAGGATGATTTCCTTGTTAAAAGATTGTATTGCAAATGACATACATTTTAGATACAATAATGACTATACAATCAAGGTAATGAAGTTTACTCACAGATCCAAAAGTATTATTATCATTATCTGAATTCATTTAAAGACATAAATGGTACATTTTTAATAAATCCTTAACTAATAAACAATAATATCATTAATAATTTGTAAATCAAGGATCTTGCAAAATTAGACGCAATCCTCTGAACTATAATAAGATAGAAACAACTTGAATGCATATTTTTATAATGATATGTGAGTATGAGTATAGTAAAAGAAAAGAATATGAGAGAGAAATGAAAAGATATAAAGAGAAAAAAGGAAAGGAAGAAAAGAAAGAGGGGAAGGGAAGGAATACGCGGAATTGGGCCGAGAGCCGCCGCTATTTCTGAAATGAATGTATTCAGGATGATATGTTCTCAATCAATTACCAAGGGAGGATGATTTCTGCACACCTGTGGGACATCATCTCTCACAACCAGACCACACTAAAGCCCCATACACACGGTCGGACTTTTTCATGGATTCTGTCCGATCGGACAATGTTGTTGAAAAATCAGACCGTGTGTATGCACCATCGGACAGTGTACGTCGGATTGTCCGACGGACAAAGTCTTATCTCCTGCTGGAAAGATTTGCCGACAACACGGTCCGATCACACCAAATCTGATCGTGTGTACGGTTGTCCGACCGGACAAAGTGCTACGCATGCTCAGATCACATTACAAGACCAAAGCTATTGGCTACTAGCCTCTACGTAGTCCCGTCGTAGGCAACAAACGTCACCACGTTCAGAATGATCGGATTTTCCGACAACTTTGTCCGACCGTGTGTACGCAAAACCAACATCAGACAAAGTATGACGGACAGGATCCGACCGACCTGGTCCGCGGATTGTCCGACCGTGTGTATGGGGCTTGAGGAAGACATGAATGGTTTAGTTCTTAAAGGGAACTTCAAAACCACCCAGGAAAGGAAAACTTTTAAATGAAGAATGATAGTTCAACGCAAAAGATAATGCACTAAATGTGGACCTCAGTTTTCGAAATCACTATCCAACAGTTTTATGACTACTCATACATCTGTGATTTTTTCCCCCATCCCATTCCATAACTCTCTCCCTGCCTTATCTTACAAACTATCCAAGCTCAATTACCATTGCTGTGTACATTTGCAATTAAAAATAAAAAATCACGAATATTACTCAATTGTTTCTGTTGCAAGTACACCAATATGGCTACAATCATCTGACAGTGTGCTAAAGAATTTATGAAGCAAACATAAAATGCAGGCACGGTGTGGAGTGTGTACTGTTTACTTTTTAATATACAGTAGATATACTATATGTATGATATAGGGTCTGAGATTAAAAGTTCCATTTCAGTGTTTGCAAATAACACCAAACTATGCAGTGGAATAACATCATTACAGGACATCTCCAACCTACAAGCCTACCTCAATGCTCTGTTAAAAACATGCATGAATCATACATACTAGGGGGAGTGCAACTGGGAGAATCAATGGTGGAGAAGGCTCTAAACCTAATAATAGCACACAATGCCAAGCAGCAGTTTCCAAGCAAGCAAAATACTTTATTCTACTAAGAGAGGTATAGAAGAGAGAGAGAGAGAGAGAGAGAGAGAGAGAGAAAGAGAAAGAGCGAGAGAGAGAAAGAACGAAAGAAAGAGAGAGAGAATGAGCGAAATAAAGAAAGAAAGAAAGAAAGAAAGAGAGAGCGAGAGATCATTTTACACCTGAACAAATCATTAGTAATACATCATCTAATACAATGCCAAGCAGCAGTTTCCAATGCAAGCAAAATACTTTATTCTACTAAGAGAGGTATAGAAGAGAGAGAGAGTTATAGGAGAGAGAGAGAGAGAGAGAGAGAGAGAGAGAGAGAGAGAGATCACTTTACGCCTGAACAAATCATTAGTAATACATCATCTAAAATATGCAGTTCAGTTTTTTTCAGTTCACAAAAAGGATATTAAGGAACTGGAGAAAGTGAAGAGAAGGGCAACCAAACTGATAAGAGGCATGGAGGAGCTCAGCTATGAGGAAAGATTAGAGGAACTGAATTTACTCTCTTGAGAAGAGGAGATTTAGGGGGGATATGATTAACATGTAAAAAAATACATAAGTGGTCCATATAGTGAACTTGGTGTTGAGTTATTCACTTTAAGGTCATCACAGGTCATCACAGACGACAAGGGAGCACTCTTTACATCTGTAGGAAAAGAGATTTAATCTACAAATACGGAAAGATTTCTTCACAGTAAGAGCTGTGAAAATGTGGAATATACTACCTCAAGAGCTGGTTCTGTTCAGCTCAGTAGATTGCTAAAAGCCTAGACATTTTCTAAATGTACATAATATAACTGGATACTAACATTTATAGGTAAAGTTGATCCAATGAATATCCAATAGCCTCTTGGGGGATCAGGAAGGATCAAATCCTTTTTGAATTTATGAAATCCCTGACCATGGTGAGAGGAAAGAGTGGTGTTACCATAGATGATTAACCCCTTGGGGGAAAGTGCTGACTGACCTACTCTACTCTATCACCTGTCCCACATCTGTCCATTCCATGCATGTGCTTGAACTGTGGAGACACTTATAAATTTGTAGTTTTAGAACTGAAAGCAACACAGGGTGCCGTGACGAGGCCTTGCAGCTTTCACATGCGTTTCCAAATGTGTGCTAACTGAACTCCTACTTATAACAGACGGTTAGAGAGGCTAATTTGGTTGGTCAGCTGACTGGTTGGTGAGTTGAGCTATGAAATTGTTTTTGTCTTACTCTAGCAGGGGGTCAATCCTGTCTGGATATAATGAAAGATGATTGCTCAATCCTGAAGCCGTAGCTTAAGGAATTAGATGCATTTATACACCAACTGCAAGAAGAGCTGGCTCGTGGTAAGCTTTATTTACCCCTAGTTGGAGTACATCAGGAGGTGCCATTGGAAGTGAGTTGTCGTACTGATTCCTGAGGGATTTCCATACATTCTTATGTGCATATGCTGCTGTAATGGTAGCCATTTGCTCTGGTGAGTTTTGAATTCACTTGATGTTGGTGGCTGGTCATCTAAGCACCTTTGAGAAGCATCTTCACGAAAACTGGCGTTGCTGCATCAAGTGTATTTTCACTAATTATATACACTGTGGGAATCATTTTCTGTCACCTTTGGACTTTTATGCTTTTCGTTCTTGCATCATTTTTTTTTTGCTTATTTTTATGCTTATTATTTCACATATAGTTTGTATATTGGCGCTACACCAAAGTTCAGAAGTTGTTCACCTATACAGTGCTTACTGCAGCCTCCAAACATACAGACACAGCTTTGAATCCAGATGTACCCGATAAGTGAGAACTGCACTAAAAATTATACATTTTACCTGAAAAGTGCCATATCTGGACACTAGTGTTGACTGCGAATACCTCATCCTGATGACTTATGCACTTCTCACCAGGTCAGCATGTGTTCTCCTGGCCAGAAATGCACTGCATGTGAATAACTTTTGAACTGACCATCTGGTTCTTATCAGCATTTGACACTATTATTTCTCTGCCGAAAAATGTTTTGAAAAAGCATATCCAGATGTTTCATGTTATTAAAAAAAAAATGGTAGTAGGAGAACATTGATGTGTTTCTGACAAAATTTGGTTTCAAGTTAAGATGTTTGTGTATCCATGACTATTAAAAAATACATGAATAAACTCAATGTTTCAGATGTCTAAATACATTCATTTACCTTATTTGCCAATGCTGTTTGGGACTATTCTAATAAATTCCTCTTCATCGTGATGTGATTAAAAATATGTAACATAGTAAAATGATAGAATCATGGCAGCCACCATGAATATGCTGATGGAGCTGCAGTAATTTTGGATAAAGTTTCCCTATTAAAGAAATATTTTTGCCTGTTTTAGTTTATAGTCTCTTCAGATTCCTCTGTAATTAATATCAGATGATCCACTGTAATGCTTTTGCTGTCAAGTAATCTAAGCTCTAGTCTGGATTTATTGCAGAGCTTTCTGTAAAGGCAACAGAGAGACAACATGAGAACAGGATTGTATGATGTGAAATGTTCTTCTGCTGCATACCAGCCTGCACATACTTGATTAACTTAGGTTCGTTGCCTAAATGCTAAAACTTCAATGTATTTTAATCATAATACAATTTGATTTAGGTCAGAAAAAACAGAAGAGCAACTTTAGGGATCTGCCCCCATTTTTCGCAGATCAATAATGGCTTTAGGCTACCATTTTGGCAGAGAAGCCAGAAGTTGTAGTCTGAACAGACCTTTTTACCCCCCTATTTTTTTTTTGCTTTACAACTCTTTTAAGGATAGAATAGGTCATCTGCCAATTAACCCCACATATCCAAGATTTTAGTGCATTGCGGTATCTGTTATTAGCACACAGCTATATAATGATCTTAATGGCTATACTGTAGACTTCCCAAGAAACACTTGATATACACCAAAAGCCACCACCCACACCATGAATGTTTTGCTGTATTTCATGTATCAATCTGTCTTATGTTTTGCTCCATTAAGGTATCTGTTCGTATCACTTTCTACAGCATTGCAGGACACATTTATGCTATAGGAATAATTACTATTATTAATTATAATAACTAATCATTGTATACATTCCAGATTGACACCTTTGAAAAGCTTAAAGAGTAACTCCACTTTTGTTGAGAAAAAAACATTACCTCTGGGTGATCTATGTACATGTAGCAAGGTCTCTGGCCTTTTCCAGTCTAATTAGGACCTCCAAGGCCAAAGATAGCTGACATCCTTCAATATGTAGTGGGTTGTGAGGCATAGTGGGTGCAAAGATTGTGAAAGTCATTGGGCACCAGATACTTCTTGGATGCAAAAGAGGTTTTATTTATTTTGACAGTCCTTTTTGTATTTTTTTTGGGGGGGGGGGGGGGGGGGGGTTAGGGCCAGGACACCCTTAAGTAGTGATAGATTCAATTGGCAAACACCAAGACTTCAATAGGAAGACAGCCGTGCAGGGAAAGGCCCCAGCAAGGTGCCAGATCTGCACATGCAGGAATTCTGTCTCCTATGGTAACAGTCTTTACCAGTTCCTAACTCAAACGTAACAGTCCTTTCAGTTCCACTAAAGCTGCCTGTTGTAGTTCTTCAATCCTGAGCTCCCGATCTCTCACTAGACCCTAGGGCAAGCGTCTCCTCCATGGGTTGGGTCCCTGACTTGATCACCACCTGAAGTTTCCCGATTCTCCACCATGCCCATTCGGTGAGAATGTGGTTCTGGTACTTGCTTCAGTTACTCACTGTGGTCCCTGGTAAAGGAAGTTGGTCCCTTTTGTGGCGACAGCTTCCCTTCTACCTCTGACCACTGACAGGTTCTCCGGCCGACAGAACTGTCACTTTCGGTTGGACTTCAAGCCGCAGTCCCAACCCTGTGCTGCCCTCTTACTTCTGGATAGGCCCTCACACAGCTTGGCAGCCAGATGCCCCCAGGATAGGCCCAATCCCCGACCTAGCAGCCCAGGGCGTACAACACACATACACCCAGACAGCCGTCCAGATGGCACAGAACAGAGATCACCTGACCTCCCCTGAATATATAGGTTCTCCCAGCAGGCCAAGGGATTCAAGAAAACCCCTGCCCATTGGCTGAGATACCCCGTATACTCATAACCTGACCTTGGGTTGCCCTTCTCATATCTAGTACCACCATGTACCCGGCCACCTAGTGGTGGAAGAGAAAAGTGCAAAAAGGCCAAACTTAGGGAGAAATCAATAGATCTTTATCAATCGACCTAGATAACTACTCTTGGCAAGTAAATTTGTGAGGAGCTCCCTGACTAAACCCCAGGCTGCTACATACATTAAAAGGATTTTAGCCTTAGGATTTTACCATCTTTGTACAGAACACCTCCAGGTTGCCATATTGCATTGTGTCTTACAGAAATGTACAGTGCTACAGTTTGAAAAGGAAAGGTAATATTTAATAACATTAAATTGCAATATGACTTGCAAATGTATATGCTATATACAGCCCTCAAAAATGTCACTCACCTAATCGCATTTACTGAGTGGAATTTGAGGGATGGCAAGAGTGGACTGCCTGGGAGCGGGGGGGAGGGGGGGTGAGCACCGCGGGGTTATGGGAGCCGTTCGTGGAGGGGAAGAAAGAGAGAGGAGAGCAGGCGGCCGGATGATCAGAGCGCAGAGGGAGGCAGGGCTGTATGTGACGGCAAGCAGCGGCAACATACAGCAATTGAAATGAAAGCTGTGATGTTCCTCGGCGCTTTGAGTGCAGCCATTGTATTCCTCTCCATTTACAGCAGATTCTGTGAGATGGCCAGTGGGTGGACCCTGGGGAATGTTGTTGGTCAGGCTCGGGGGGCCCAGGCCCTAAAATTTCTGGTGGCTGCTCTGGTGGGAGTATCATGGTCTGGGGCTGCATGAGTGCTTCCGGCACTGGGGAGCTACAGTTCATTGAGGGAACCATGAATGCCAACATGTACTGTGACATACTGAAGTGGAGCATGATCTCCCTCCCTTCGTAGACTGGGCCGCAGGGCAGTATTCCAACATGATAACGACCCCAAAAACACCTTCAAGACAACTACTGCCTTGCTAAAGAAGGGTAAAGGTGATGGACTGGCCAAGCATGTCTCCAGACCTAAACCCTATTGAACATCTGTGGGGCATCCTCAAACGGGAGGTGGAGGAGCGCAAGGTCTCTAACATCCACAAGCTCTGTGATGTTGCCATGGAGGAGTGGAAGAGGACTCCAGTGGCAAGCTGTGAAGCTCTAGTGAACTCCATGCCCAAGAGGGTTAAGGCAGTGCTGGAAAATAATGGTGGCCACACAAAATATTGACATTTTCAGCCCAATTTGGACATTTTCACTTTAGAGTGTTGAGTTATTTTGAGGGGACAGCTAATTTACACTGTTATACAAGCTGTACACTCACTACTTTACATTGTAGCAAAGTGTAATTTCTTCAGTGTTGTCAAATGAAAAGGTATAATAAAATATTTACAAAACTGGGAAGGGGGTACCCACTTTTGTGTGATTATATATATATATATATATATATATATATATATATATATATATATTGTGGTAGTGAGGTACCCCACCAGTGTATGAATACAGGATTTTCAACCAAGCAGGTTGAGGGGCTCCAGTGTATTTGCTCGTTTGGGAGGAAACTGGCTTTTCCGTTTCCTCATTATTTACTAAAGTCCACTATGGGACCTGGAGCCCAGGGATTTCTTAGAGATCCGGGTGGGATGAAATCCCCAGTCCTGGGTCCGGGGTTTGAGACTCATTGGCACACTGATTGTTCAGGTGTATGTGGGCCTGATAGTAGAGTCAGGACCAGGGTTCTGGGCTCCTCCCTCCTGAGGGGTCCAGGCTTGAGACCTGAGTCTGAGGTCTCTGACAGTAGTCAGGAGAGCTCCGTGTGGGAGCCTTAGCAGTGGTGTGTCTGCTGCTGAAGAGAGCCAGGTGGCTTTGTATTTTTGTTTGCAATGCTGCATGTTTAAGCCAGGAGGCTGAATATTCATTTTTTTTGTTGCTGGCGATGAAAACCCCTTGCAAGGGAAACCACTTTTGCTGGAACCTTGTTTGATTTTCTTTAATAAAAGTGGGCCAAAAAGCCCTGAAAAGGAATCATTTGTGTGGACTGCTCTCGCTAGCGGGTGCTACACTTGAGCTAAACAACCCCCAAACTTTACTTTATATACATACACACACACACACACACACACACACACACACACACACACACACACACACTGCCTTCAAAAAGTATTCATACCCCTTGAAGTTTTCCACATTTTGTCAATACTTGTAGAACCACCTTTTCGGCGCAAATACAGCTGAAAGTCTTTTTGGGGATGTCTCTACCAGCTTTGCACATCCAGACAGTGACATTTTTGCCCATTCTTCTTTGCAAAATAGCTCAAGCTCTGTCAGATTGGATGGAGAGCGACTGTGAACAGCAACAGCAAGTCTTGCCACAGATTCTCAATTGGATTTAGGTCTGGATTTTAACGGGACCATTCTAACACATGAACATAGGCGTGCGCAGGAGGGGTGCCTAATCCCCTGACATACTTGTCTACACCTGGATGAGAGGGGCAGCAGGTGGCAATGCCTTTGGGAGGAAGAGGAGGAGAAGTGAGCATTCAGGGGCTGCATGGAGGAAAATGCAGAGCATCGGTTGTTCTATATGCCGCCCCGCTGCCCCTTATATCCATCCTGGTGCTCTATGTTTCCATTGGCTACTAGAACTGCTGGCTCCGCCTCACAGCTCCCCCTGACTCCTTCATTCTAAGTAACTGCTGCAGGACCTCCCACCCAGCATCCATCCCCCCACCCAGCACTGCCACCGATCCCATCCATCCCCCCACCCAGCACTGCCGCCAATCCCATCCATCTCCCCACCCAGCACTGTCACCGTTGAATTAACAGCAGCAGGCAGATGGGGGCATGGCATCCGGGGGACTAGTAGAGCCAGCTGATCCAGTAGAAGGAGCGAATGAGGTCTCCACTGTGTGAGGAGACACGTGAAGCCTGGAGGGAGCAGGAGACACAGCAAGCATGGTGTCCACACTGAGAGCAAGTGAGTGCCACCGATCCCCCCCCCCAGCACTGCCACCGATCCCATCCATCCCCCCACCCAGCAATAACACCGATCCCATCTATCCCTCCACCCAGCACTGCCCCGATCCCATCCATCCCCCCCAGCACTGCCACTGATCCCATCAATCCCCTAGCACTGCCACTGATCACCCCCCCTCTCCAGCACTGCCACTGATCCCATGCCCTCCAGCACTTCCACTCATTTCATCCCCCCAGCACTGCCATAGACATGGGAACTGTCAAAAAATTTGTTTTGTTTCGTTCCGTTTCGTATATAAAAAAAAAATTCGTAATTCGTAATTTGTGTACGAAATTCCGTTCGAATCGTTAGTAAAGTTACGAATCGTTACGAATCGTTAACGTGGCTAATGAATTGTCGGTTCCCGTAACACAGAGAACAATTCGAATCCAACTACAAATATCGAATTTCAACTAATACGAAAGAAATTATTATAGCGGATATAACGAATGCTTCGAATGAATTCGAGATTCAGTATATGTAATATCGAGAACTGTTCCTGCACAAAGTGTCATTTTTGCAGGAAAAAAAGCTATTTAATTCACTCAGGGCTAATGAATTGTTGGCTCTGTAACACAGAGAACAGTCATTTATTGATTAAAAAAAAAAGCGTGGGGGTCCCCCCAAATTCAATAACCAGGCCCTTCAGGTCTGGTATGGATATTAAGGGGAACCCAGCCAAAAAAAATGGCGTGGGGTCCCCCCTAAATATACATACCAGACCCTTCAGGTCTGGGATGGATTTTAAGGGGAACCCCGGCCAAAAAAAAAAAATGGCTTGGGGTCCCCCTCAAAATCCATACCAGACCCTTTATCCGAGCACGCAACCTGGCAGGTCGCAGGAAAAGAGGGGGGGACGAGAGCACCCCCCCCCCTCCTGAACCGTACCAGGCCACATGCCCTCAACATTGGGAGGGTGCTTTGGGGGTCAAAGCACCTTGTCCCCATGTTGATGAGGACAAGGGCCTCGTCCCCACAACCCTGGCCATTGGTTGTGGGGGTCTGCGGGCGCGGGCAGGGGGCTTATCAGAATCTGGAAGCCCCCTTTAACAAGAGGACCCCCAGATCCCCCCCCCCCCTGTGTGAAATGGTAAGGGGGTACAAAAGTACCCCTACCATTTCACCAAAAAAGTGACAAAAATTTTAAAAATTACAGGAGACGGTCTTTGACAATTCCTTTATTAAAATCTTCTTTCTTCTGCTCTTCCTTCTTCCTTTCTTCATCCTTTGGTTTCTTCATCTTCTCCTTCCGGCATCTTCTTCCATCTTCTTCTTCCTCCGATCCGCTTCTTCTTCCTCCAGTCTTCTCGTCCTTCTCGTCCGGCATCTTCTTCCATGGCGTCGGCGTCTGTTCTTCTGTCGGGCCGCTACTCGCAATGGGAGGCTACCGCTGTGTGAGGCTTCGCTCTGGCTGACAGGTCTTTTATAACGGAGGGCACCTGGTGACCCCGCCCCCCTCTGACGCACGGGGACGTCATGGGGACTTCCCTATGGCTTTCCCCATGACGTCAGAGGGGGACGAATTCGTACGAAACTAAACACACATGTCTACACTGTCACTGATCCCATTCCCCTCCCCCCACCACCACTGCCAACTGATCCCATCTCCCCCCTCTCTCACCCCCACTTTCTACCTCTGACCAGCTCTGCCATAAAATGTAAAATGTATTGAAATATTAAAAATAGTTTTAACACATTTCTAAAAATGTTTGTTTACATGTATTTAAAAAGCGTGTGTCTGTATAAAATATATATTATATATATATATATATATATATATATATATATATATATATATATATATATATATATATATTTACACACACACACACACACACACACACACACACACACACACACACACACCTACACACGTGTGTGTTTGAGTTTTGGGGTGCACACCTTTGATCTAAACCATTCTTTTGTAGCTCTGGCTGTATGTTTAGGGTCGTTGTCCTGCTACAAGGTGAACCTCCTCCCCAGTCTCAAGTCTTTTGCGGGTTTTCACATCAACTCAGACCAGCTTCCCTGTCCCTGTTGAAGAAAAGCATCCCCACAACATGATGCTGCCACCACCATGTTTCACAGTGGGGATGGTGTGTTCAGGGTGATGTGCAGTGTTAGTTTTCTGACACACATAGCGTTTTGCTTTTAGGCCAAAAAAGCTAAATTTTGGTCTCATCTAACCAGAGCACCTTCTTCCACATGTTTTCTGTGCCCCCACATGGCTTCTCGCAAACTGCAAATGGAACTTCTTATGGCTTTCTTTCAACAATGGCTTTCTTCTTGCCACTCTTCCATAAGGGCAAGATTTGGGTAGTGCACGACTAATAGTTGTCCTGTGTTACAGATCATTCTCCCACCTGAACTGTGGATCTCTGCAGTTCCTATAGTTACCATGGGCCTCATGGCTGTTTCTCTGATTAATGCTCTCCTTGCCCGGTCTATCAGTTTAGGTGGACGGCCATGTCTTGGTAGGTTTGCAGTTGTGCCATACTCTTTCCATTTGCGAATGATGGATTTAACAGTGCTCCGTGAGATGTTCAAAGCTTGGGATATTTTTCTATAACTTAACCCTGATTTAAACATCTCCACAACTTTATCCCTGACCTGTCTGGTGTGTTCCTTGGCCTTCATGATGCTGTTTGTTCACTAAGGATCTCTAACAAATCTCTGAGGGCTTTGCAGAACAGCTGTATTTATACTGAGATTAAATTATACACATTTACTAATTTGGTGACTTCTGAAAGCAATTGGTTCCACTAGATTTTAGTTAGGGGTATCAGAGTAAAGGGGACTGAATACAAATGCCCGCCACACTTTTCATATATTTATTTGTAAAAAATGTTGAACTATTTATCATTTTCCTTCAACTTCACAATTATGTGCTACTTTGTGTTTATCACATAAAAATACATTTACATTTTTGGTTGCAACATGACAAAATTTGAAAAATGTCAAAGGTTATGAATACAGGGGTATATACAGTGCCTTGCAAAAGTATTACCCCCTACCTGTTTTTTTTTTTACCTATTTTGTTACATTACAGCCTTTAGTTCAATGTTTTTTTAATCTGAATTATATGTGATGGATCAGAACACAATAATCTAAGTTGGTGACGTAAAATTAGAAACATCTATACATTAAAAAAAACTCTGAAAAAAAAATAAAAATGATAATTGCCATGTGCGTATGTATTCACCCCCTTTGTTATGAAGCCCATAAAAGGCTCTGGTGCAACCAATTACCTTCAGAAGTCACATAATTAGTGAAATGATGTCCACCTGTGTGCAATCTAAAGCCCCATACACACGCGCGGACAATCCGTGGACCAGGTCCGTCGGACCATGTCCGTCATACTTTGTCTGATGTTGGTTTTGCGTACACACGATCGGACAAAGTTGTTGGAAAATCCGATCATTCTGAACGTGGTGACGTTTGTTGCCTACGACGGGACTACGTAGAGGCTAGTAGCCAATAGCTTTGGTCTTGTAATGTGATCTGAGCATGCGTAGCACTTTGTCCGGTCGGACAAGCGTACACACGCTCGGATTTGGTGTGATCGGACCGGGTTGACGGGAAATCTTTCCAGCAGGAGATAAGACTTTGTCCGACGGACAAACCCACCTGTGTGCGACCGTGTGTATGGGGCTTAAGTGTCACATTATCTGTCATTACATATACACACCTTTTTGAAAGGCCCCAGAGGCTGCAAGAGGCACCACTAACCAAACACTGCCATGAAGACCAAGGAACTCTCCAAACAAGTAAGGGACAATGTTGTTGAGAATCATAACCTTTTTTCTTGTTAAAAAAGCCATTACTTTCAGCAAAAAACAAAATGGCACGTTTTGAGTTTGCAAAAAAGGCATATAGGACACTCCCAAAATGTATGGAGGAAGGTACTCTGGTCTGATTAGACTAAAATTTAACTTTTTGGCCATCAAAGAAAAGCCATGTCTGGCGCAAACCCAACACATCACATCACCCAAAAAACACCAACCCCACAGTGAAACATGGTGGTGGCAGCATCATGCTGTGGGGATGTTTTTCATCAGTAGGGACTGGGAAACTGGTCAGAGGTGAGGGAAAGATGGATGGTGCTAAATACAAGGATATTTTTGAGCAAAACCTGTACCACTCTGTGTGTGATTTGAGGCTAGGATGGAGGTTCAACTTCCAGCAGGACAATGACCCCAAACACACTGCTAAAGCAACACTTGAGTGGTTTAAGGGAAAACGTGCAAATGTGTTGGAATGGCCTAGTCAAAGCCCAGACCTCAATCCAATAGAAAATCTGTGGTCAGACTGAAAGATTGCTGTTCACAAGCGCAAGCCATCCAACTTGAAGGAGCTGGAGCAGTTTTGCAAGGAGGAATGGACAAAAATCCCAGTGGTAAGATGTGGCAAGCTCATAGAGACTTATCCAAAGCGACTTGGAGCTGTTATAGCCGCAAAAGATGGCTCTACAAAGTATTGACCTTAGGGGGGTGAATAGTTATGCACATTGACTTTTTCTGTTATTTTGTCCTATTTGTTGTTTGCTTCACAATAAAAAAAAAAATATTCAAAGTTGTGGGCATGTTCTGTAAATTAAATGATGCAAATTCTCCAAAAATCCATGTCAATTCCAGGTTGTGAGGCAACAAAACACAAAAAATCCCAAGGGGGTGAATACTTTTGCAAGGCACTTTACGGGGCTCAAAAATTCAAGTCCTGAGCTACTAGCCAGGCCTCAAGGGTTACTCGCCACCAGTTGCCCCACCCAACCTCTACCCTGCCCCACCCTTATTTCCACCCCTAAACACGCCCTCGTAAATTATCTCATGAAATTACACTAAAAATGTTTTATGCAGAATTAAGTTATAAAAATAAATAATAACAACAACTTTATCCATTCCCATCAGTGCAGCCTGCCTGTGTCCATCAATGTAGCCTGCCCGTGTCCATCAATGCATCCTGCCCGTGTCCATCAATGCAGCCTGCCCGTGTCCATCAATGTAGCCTGCCCATGTCTATCAATGCAGTCTGCACGTGTCCATCAAAGCAGGCCGCCCATCAATGCAGCCTGTCCGTGTCAAACAATGCAGCCTGTGCCTAACAATGCAGCCTGTGTCCACCAATGCAACCTGTGACCACCAATGCAGCCTACCTGTGCAGGGGAAGAGAGGAGGGGAATTGCCGGCCAGATGATCAGAGCGCCGAGGAACATCACAGCTTTCATTTCAATTGCTGTATGTTCCCACCGCTTGCCGTCACATACAGCCCCACCTATTGGCTGGGGAACTTTGATATACGTCACACATCCCAGGATTGGATGGGTGATCTGTCTATCAAAGTCCCCGGACAAGGAGGAGGGGCTGTATGTGACAGCGAGTGGGGGAACACACAGCAATTGAAATGAAAGCTGTGATCGGCTGTGTTCCTCGGCACTATGATCATCCAGCCGCCTGTGAAAGGCTCCCATACAACCCCGCCTGTTGACGGTGCTCCCACCCCCCGCTCCCAGGCAGCCTATCCTCGCCAGCCCTCAAATTCCATTTGCAAAATGCGAGCTGGCCCTCCAAGGTGTTGCCAGTTATAGGCTGAGAGCTTAATATCTTAATATATATCTAGACCATTGATGGTGATGGCACGCAGAGCCTGCTCCGTGGGAATGCGAGTAAGAGCGCACACTGACTGGCCATCCTATACACACCGCTTCCCCCCCATAAAACTACATCTTCCACATGGCTCTGGGGCCAGGGGTGATGTGTCCGGGGTGGGTGTGGACGAGACAAGGTGGTGATTCCGGGTTGGAGGGAGTCACACGGACACTGGAGCCGGGTGAGATTCTAATGTGCTGCTGCAGCCTGCCACTATCTGTCCATGGTCTCAGCAGTCGCCCTTCACACTTATCAAATACTCTGTTCAGGGGGGTACACATGGGGATCAGTGCAGAGGGACAGGAGGACAATCACAGGATGTTGCACTGTTTCTCTCCTTCCAGCAACTGAAAGCTGGCTTCTTTCCCTCTCCCGCCAGCTTTCAGCTGCTGAAAGGAAAAAAACAGTGCAGCATCCTGTAATTGTCCTCCTGTCCCTGAGCCTGTCACTATTACTGCCAAGGGCTGCTACAGTGTGTGCAGCTGATTGATAAAAAAAAATAACACTGCATTCATGTGAAAATAGCATGACATTCCCATGTAAACAGAGCACTATATGTAAATAGTGCAGCAATCAGATGTAAATAACGTGACCGGCCATATGCAGTTCAAGCTTCTCCCCCAGTTCCCACCCACCATCATCTCCTGAATGGTGCCCAAAGAGTGGATGCAAACAAATGGAAGCAGGCTTGAGAATCCTGCTTGCCACTGCCATGCTGGATATTTCATCAGGTACAAAGGTGAGCAGGGGGTTGGGGTGCAAAGGTGGGCAAAGAGGCAGTTTGCAGAGGACAGCAGCTTTGTGGGGGTGCAATAGTGAGAAGTGGAGGGCATGTAGAAGTAAGCAAAGAAAGGGTGCTTTGGGGTGCAGAGGTGAGCAGCTGGATTGGGGTGCATTTACATATGCAGCAGCCCTTGCTGTCCCTCTAAGAAGCAATCCATGGTGAATCAATTTTCAGAAGGCAGTTGACAGGTGGCTGGGAGGTGATATATCACCTTCTCACAACCAATATTAGCACTGGCACTTTGAAATAAATAAGTTGGTTTTGTGTTGCAGTTTGGACACTCGGGGTCAAAAAGATTCGCCATCACTGATCTAGACTGTGAGGTGTCTGATTCTATGGAAAGTACACTAGAGGGCACATTAAACAATATTTCCGTATCCTAGTGATTTCTTCTCAAGAACATATAAGGAACTTAGATTTGTGACTCACCCTGGGGAAGTAGACATCTTAATTTCTAAGGATCTACTGGGACAAAAAAAATGAAGTATGTTTTAATAGCTCAAAAAGTCTTTGAATAAAAAAAACAAGAGACATTTTTTTTAAACATATTACTATTGCACAGGAGTGTCTACTCTATATTCCTTTCATCCACAGTTTTCTTGATGTTTCAGGGAAAATTAGTCACCCCCTTGCATCAGGCTTACTGTTCTATGCATCAGTCTTGATCTTTCAGTCAACTCATTCATTGTTTTGAAATTCACATTGCACGTGACTGTGACCAAAAGAGGCCAGGCATTTCTTGGATCAGCAGCATTTTTTAGAGTGAACATGTACTTCAGGGGAAATGAGATCAGCTTTAAAAAAATGTCTATCTTCATGGAATTCCTTTACTACCACAGCTAACCCTTTAACACTAGAAAGTGAAAGATATATAGACTAGACTAACAAATGAGTTCAACCTCTCTGAACCCAGTGGGAGACATTCATAAGGACACAAATTAGATTCGGATGTCTTTGCATACCTCCCAACTTTCTGAGATGGGAATGAGGGACACCTATTAGCAAAAGTGGTTAAACCCACAAGTTTTTTTTACCACTACGATTCCTTTATTTTGGCTTTTGGAATTTACAAATGCAGCAATTTAGAAATTGGATGAAAGGTTTAGCACTGGGAAACACTTTTTGATAGATAAGTAGTGCATTTTTTAAATAACTATATAGATCAGACCAAAACGAGGGACAAAAGAGGAGGAAAGATGGACAGAGGGACTTTGTTCCAAATCAGGCACAGTCCCTCAAAATCAGGGACAGTTGGGAGCTATGGTCTTTGTCACCTATGGAGTTAGAGAGCTTGCCTTATTCCATATGTTGTCCTGAGCAGTGTTCTTGGAGCCATGTGGGCCAAATACTGTTAACAACCTAACTCTTATTTTTTTTTTTGGTACATTTTGGACAGAATGGGGAAATAATAAAACCATTTCCAATATTTTATTTGAGTTCTGTGTCCCCTTCTGGGATTTTTCCTGTCTGGACAGGAAGTTATTGGAATTTCTCCGGTGGAGACACAGACCCTCTTTTTCAGTACAATGGGGACAGGGTTAGAACCACTGTCAGTGTATTGTAAACAATTATGTTTAAAAGTTCCCAACAAAAGGCTTGATGATAGATCTAGTGTTAGGACTACAACTAAGGCCAGGATTGGCTGAAACGTGTTAGCACTAGTATGGTTTTTAATCTGAACTTGCTATGAAGAATTAAACTTGCATTGCAGAAACGTCAGAAGTGCTGACTTTGTGACCTGCTAAGGGAAAAAATCTGGGAAACTTTCATCCTTTTAACGGAGAGCTAATCATTTGCCACTACTACCAGTAAAAACAGAAGCTTCTCTTGTTGCTATACTGACATTCATATTTTAATATTTTCAAAAAACAAAATACCCCTCCAGTTTTTAATAGATACAGTTGTGCTCATAAGTTTACACACCCTGACAGAATTTATGATTTATTGGCCATTTTTCAGAGAATATGAATAATAACACAAAAGCATTTCTTTCACTCATGGTTAGTGTTTGGCTGAAGCCATTTATTATCTACTGTGTTAACTCTTTTTAAAACATAATGACAACAGAAACTACCCAAATGACCCTGATCAAAAGTTTACATACCCTGGCGATTTTGGCCTGATAACATGCACAGAAGTTGACACAGAGGGGTTTGAATGGCTATTAAAAGGTAACCATCCTCACCTGTGATCTGTTTGCTTATAATTAGTGTGTGTGTGTGTGTGTGTGTGTATAAAAAGTCAATGAGTTTCTGGACTCCTGACAGACCCTTGCATCTTTCATCCAGTGCTGCACTGATGTTTCTGGATTCTGAGTCATGGAGAAAGCAAAAGAATTGTCAAAGAATCTGCGGGAAAAGGTAGTTGAACTGTATAAAACAGGAAAGGGATATAAAAAAATATCCAAGGAATTGAGAATGCCAATCAGCAGTGTTCAAACTCTAATCAAGAAGGGGGTTCTGTTGAAACCAAACCACGGTCAGGTAGACCAATTAAAATTTCAGCCACAACTGCCAGGAAAATTGTTCGGGATGCAAAGAAAAACCCACAAATAACTCAGGTGAAATACAGGACTCTCTGAAAACATGAGGTGTGGCTGTTTCAAGATGCACAATAAGAAGGCACTTGAAGAAAGATGGGCTGCATGGTCAAGTCGCCAGGATAAAGCCATTACTACGCAAATGCCGCAAAGTATCCCGCTTACAATATGCCAAAAAGTACAGGTACAAGCCTCAAACCTTCTGGCACAAAGTCGTTTGGAGTGATGAGATCAAAATAGAGCTTTTTGGCCACAACCATAAATGCTACATTTGGAGAGGAGTCAACACGGCCTATGATGAAAGGTACGGAGGTGAATCGCTGATGTTTTGGGGATGTGTGAGCTACAAAAGGCACAGGAAATTTGGTCAAAATTGTTGGCAAGATGAATACAGTATGTTATCAAAAAATACTGGAGGAACATTTGCATTCATCAGCCAGGAAGCTGCGCATGGGACGTATATAGATATTCCAACATGACAATGATCCAAAACACAAGGCCAAATCGACCTGTCATTGGCTACAGTGGAATAACGTGAAGGTTCTGGAGTGGCCATCTCAGTCTCCTGACCTCAATATCATTGAGCCACTCTGGGGAGATCTCAAACATGCAGTTCATGCAAGACAGCCCAAGAATTTACAGGAACTGGGCAGCTTTACCATCTGAGAAGATAAAGAGCCTCATCCACAAATACCACAAAAGATTTCAAGCTGTAAGGCCCCTTTCACACTGGGGCGGGAGCGGCGGCGACGGTAAAGCAGCGCTATATTTAGCGCTGCTTTACCGTCATTTTAGCCGCGGTATTCGGCCGCTAGCGGTGCGGTTTTTACCGCGGTGCACCATTGAAATGGGTAGGAGCAGGTAGGAGCGGTATAGGAGCGGTGAATACACCGCTCCTATACCGCTCCAAAGATGCTGCTAGCAGGACTTTTTTGACCGTCCTGCTAGCGCACCGCTCCAGTGTGAAAGCCCACCGGCTTTCACACTGGAGTGAATGGGGCCGGATTTTTTCAGGCGCTGTACAGGCGCTATTTTTAGTGCTGTACCGCCTGAAAAACGCCCCAGTGTGAAAGGGGCCTAATTGATGTTAAAGGGGGCAATACACGGTATGAAAAATGGCCAAGAAATCATACGTTTATGAGCACAACTGTATGTTCACACTTTGTATGGCCTTTGAAAGGAATGGCTTTCATAAACGATCCTTTTACTGCAAAAATTGTTTATTATGAAATATGTGTCACATGAACAGATTCATCAAGCTGAAGTGGAAAACTAACAGCAGACATCCACATTTTAGCTGTGAAAAAACATAATTTTGATATGATGTTCACTTTTCTTGTATCTGTTCTAGCAGAAAGATGAACGCTACATGCACACAGTACTTTAGACTGCTTTTTGAAGTGATCAAAGAGTAACTCTGAACTTTTAATAAGATTTATTTAATCACCTTAAAGTGATTGTAAAGCTTCAGTTTTTTTTTTTTTTAATAACAAACATGTCATACCTCCACTGTGCATCAAATTTTTCACAGAGTGGCCCCGAACACCGACTTCTGGGGTCCCTCGGCGGCTCGTCCGGCTCCTCCTCTTATCAGATAACCCCCTAGGAGAAGCGCTCTCCCAGCCTGTGTCACATCAAATAATGCAGCCTGCCTGTGTCACATCAAATAATGCAGCCTGCCTGTGTCACATCAAATAATGCAGCCAGCCTGTATCACATCAAATAATGCAGCCTGTGTCACATCAAATAATGCAGCCTGTGTCACATCAAATAATGCAGCCTGTGTGCCACCAAATAATGCAGCCTGCCTGTGTCACATCAAATAATGCAGCCTGTGTCCCATCAAATAATGCAGCCTGCCTGTGTCACATCAAAAAATTCAGCCTGCCTGTGTCACATCAAATAATGCAGCCAGCCTGTGTCACATCAAATAATGCAGCCAGCCTGTGTCACATCAAATAATGCAGCCAGCCTGTGTCACATCAAATAATGCAGCCTGCCTGTGTCACATCAGCAAACTCGAATGTAGCCTCAGAGTCAGCAGACGGCTGTCCATCTTCACTGGTTGTGGGTACTTCCTCAGGCTCCACTATTTCTCATGCCATAACTGAGAAAGGAAAACCCGGGGAACACTGAGAGGAGTCTCCTGAACCCGCATTGTTGGTGCTGGCCAAGAGTTCTGGCTCTGCCACCGAGTCAGTTACTGTGACGTCGGGATGATCCCACAGTTCCCAAAAACTTAGGGAAGTCCCTTCCAATGATGGCCTCGTGCACCAAGTGGGGCACAAGTCTGAACGGATGGGTCACTGTACCTAAGTCAGTTTTAAAGTGAACAGTGGCTATAGGATATTCCCGGGTATCCCCATGTACATAGATCACAGCAACATTTTTTTCATGAAAATTCACAGATTTAACCATCTCAGCTTTAACCAAAGTTACTAGATTTCCAGAGTCCAGCAAAACCATAATAGGCTTATTATTAACAGCCATTTGGCATATGTGTTTTCCTTCATTTGCCGCTGCAGCACAAGAAACAGCAGCAAACAGACTGCCTTCTAAGGGATACATCACACTGCATGGGTTCATCTGTCAATGGACAGTTTGCTACAACATGTCCCAGTTCCTGGTAACGAAAACACCTGATGTTGCCCCAATTTGATTTGCTGACAGGCAGTGGCTTCCCTTGTTTGGGACACCAAACTTCAGTCATGGCACTAAAAATACTCCCCCCTATCTCCTTGCCATGCTTACCACCCACTTCCCCTGGAACAGTCTTACCGGTTGCCTGGGGAGACAGTGGCTTTGGGTGGAAAGTCCGTGCAGCTGTAGGGGTGGTGACCAGGCTCTCTGCAGCAAAGTATCTCTCAACGAGCGCCACCAGGTTGTCTGCCGACTTGGGGTCTCCTTGACTCACTCACTTCTGCAGGGGAATTGGCAGTGACCTCAGGAGTCAGTCCATGACCACACGCTCCACTATTTGTGGCGCAGACAAGGACTCCGGCTGTAGCCATTTCCGCATCAGGTGGATTAGATCAAACATCTGCGATCTTGGGGGCCTCTCATCTTGGAAGAACCAGCTGTGGACCCACTGAGCTTGAACGGCCAAGGTGACACAGAGTCGCAACAGGATTTCCCGCTTGACCTTCTCATAGTCTCCCACTTCTGCCGACTCCAGATCATAGTGGGCCTTCTGCAATTCTCCAGAAAGTAAAGGGGCGACCAGTCCTGCCCACTGGGTTTGAGGCCAACCTTCTCTCTCAGCGGTTCATTCAAACGTTACCAGAAAGGCCTCTGGATCATCATCTGCAGTCATCTTAGAAAGAAAGCGACCCACATGGATGGCTGAGGGCTTGTCTCCAACATCATCAATTTTAGCAGGTGACCACTGTGCTAGCATCTCCACTAGGGATGGGTCAAACAGACCCCCGTTCGGTACGAGCCAGAACTTCCGAACACCGTGAAAGTTCAGACCTGCATAACGAACCCCATTAAAGTCAATGGGACCCGAGCGTCAAAAATCAAAAGTACCCATTTTGAAAACTTATATGCAAGTAATTGGGCATACAATGGTTATAGGGGTCCGGGTCCTGCCCTGGGGGACATGTATCAATAAAAAAAAAGTTTGTAAAAAAAAACTTAATTTTTAAATGAGCAGTGATTTTTTTATTTTTAAAGTAAAAGCATAAAATTAAAAAAATCTTTCCAACCCAATCTGTACCATGTCTAGAATCTGCTGCAGCAATAATTGCATTTATAAAGCCAAAAAAAAAATAAATTTTCCCTGCAAGCTGCCTATATTTTGCTCAGCAACAGCTGGGGAGCCAGTGTGAAAGATGAGGCCACAATGTAGTGCACTGGGAACAATATTCAAGATTTTTTGGAGACATTCTGGTGTCACTTTGACTTTGGATAGAAGGGGTGTGTAAAAAATGGTCTTTGGGTGTCGGTGGTGCCTTCCCACTGTAACCCTATAGAGGTAATGTTGATGAAAGCAAGAATTGGCCTTGGTGTAAAAAATTGCAATGATATGCACCTGTCAAACAGGTGCAGAAAAATTGGTCTTTGGGTGTTAATTGTGCCCATGAACCCTATACCAAAAACCTTCTTCCAGATGAAATGATTGAACACCCTCAAGGCTAGGCAGCCTCAAAGGCCTGCAGAGATTCCACATCCCAAAAAGACTTAATCAGTGACATCAGCATCAGGGGCTTCATAGATGGTAATCCGGGACTGATTCATTTTTATAAAAGTCAAACGGTCCACGGAGTCTGTGGACAGACGCGTTCTATGATCAGTAACAAAACAGCCTGCAGCACTGAATGCCCGTTCTGAAAGTACGCTGGATGCAGGGCAGCTCAACAACAATAGGTCTATTCTCATTAACCAAGAAGTCAGTGGATCGTCAGCTGGAAAGCTCTCCATCTCTGTTTTGGCCCAGAGGTAATCATCCACCATGTGATGCAGACGCTGCCAATGGGATGTGGAAGCTGATAGCCCTGAGCGGCAAGGACAAAAAAAATTCTGAAATGTCTCACTTAGGCGAACGCCTTCTCCAACGCTCCTCTCTTGAACAACAGAAAACTCAAACGACGTTTTCCACACCACTGTAACCTACCGGAGTCAGGAAAAAAGTTCAATAAAATAATCTTTAACATGTCCACAAGAGATTTTATCTTCTGCACTCTCTGTGGAGACGGGATGAGTTCTGAGACCTTCCCCTTATAACGGTGGTCAAGGAGGGTTGCCAACCAGTAATCATCCTTCTCCTTTATGCCACTTATTCTTGGGTCCTTTCGCAGGCTTTGAAGCATGAGGTTGCCCATGCGCCTCAAATTTGCAGAGGCTTGAAAAGCAGACTCCTCGGGGTCACTCAGGATGACAGCATCTGGAACTTCCTCCTCCCAGCCACATACTACTTCCAAGGGTCCTGGGAAAGCCATTGCTTATAAATTGATGCATGTCTTCCTCTTCTTCCAAGCCTATGAAAGTGCCAGAATCCTCCTCCTCATCCTCCTCCCCTCTCTCCTCCTGTGTGTTCTGTGACATAGGAATGATGGTGTCTGGATAAAGTGGGCCTTGAGAGGAAAGGAAGTCCTTCTCTTCCTCCTGCTGCTCTGCCTCCAGTGCCGTATCCGTATTACCACACAGAGTCTGCTCCAGCAGGAACACAACAAGGATTGTGTTACAGATGCATGCACTGTCACTGCTCACCATCCTTGTGGCCTCCTCAAATGGTGACAATACAGTGCATGCATCCTTAATGATCAGCCATTGGCGTGGGGAAAAAAAGCTGAGGCAGCCTGAGCCTGTCGTCGTGCCGTACTGGCACAGGTACTCATTGACGGCCCTCTGCTACATGTATAGCCGCAGCAGCATTGCCAAAGTCGAGTTCCACCTGGTGGGCATGTCACAAATCAGGCGGTTTACGGGTAGGTGGAATTCCCGCTGAATTTCAGTCAATTGAGCACTGGCTGTGTATGACCGCCTGAGACGGCTACAGACTCTTCTGTTTTAGTACATCTTGCAACCCTGGGTACGTAATTAGGAAACGCTGCACCACCAAATTGAGGACATGTGCCAGGTATGGCACATGTGTCAACTTTCCCTGTCTAAGGGCTGACAGTAGGTTTGAGAAATTATCGGACACCACCATTCCTGGCTCCAGCTGGCATGGTGTGAACCACCTCTGGGCCTGTTTCTGCAGAGCTGCAAGAATCTCTGCTCCGGTGTGGTTCCTGTTCCCTAAACACACCAGCTGAAGCACTGCATGGCACCTTTTAGCTTGACTCGTGGAATAGCCCTTTGAACGCTTAGGGGGTACCTGATGTTCATAGGACAATTCTGCAGAGGAGGGCATGGAGGAGGAGGAGGAGGAGGGGGTAGAGCTCACAGGTCTCGCATCACCACCATCTGTATTGAGACGTGGGGGCACAACAAGCTGCAGCACCAAGCCCTGTCTTGCATCCTTTTGAGTTGCAAGCAGCGTTACCCAGTGTGCTGTGAACAAGATATATCGTCCCTGCCCATGCTTGCTGGACCACGTGTCAGCAGTAAGGTGGATTTTACGGCTGACTGTCTTGCCCAACAATGCCAGAACATTCCCTTCCATGTGATGGAACAGCCTATACGTGAAAAGTAGGAACTTGCCATTGTGGTACAGCACATTGTGCTAATTCACGGAAGGGAGCAGAATCCACCAGGCTGAAAGGCATAGGTTGGAAAGCCAACAGCTCTGACAAGCTTGCATTTAGACTCTGGGCATGTGGGTGGCAGGGACTGTATTTTTTTTCCCGCTGCAGCAGATGGGGCAGAGAAATTTGCCTGCTACAGTCTACTGCTGGTGGTGTGCTGTTGGCAGATGTTCTGCTAGGACCTGGGACACCCTGTTCTATACCATCATCCCTGTCAGTGGAGGCTGCTGAGAGGTAATGACTCAGTATAGCAGGGGAAGACTGAAGTAGGTAAGGAGGAGGAGGTACAGATTTGTGCCCCTTTTGTGTGGCTTTTAGGTGCTCTTGCCAACGGACTGAGTGGTTGGACGTTAAATGCCTTATTAGGCATGTGGTACCCAAATGGATGGTATTTTTGGCATGTTTGATGTGCCTGAGACACAGTTTGAAGATAGCAACAGTGCGATCTGCTGCAGATGTGCTGAAAAAGGCCCAGACAGCTGAGCTTTGGGGAGTGGGCCGGGAGATAACAGCTGCAGAATGTGATGGAATAGGGTGGCTGCTCTCTACTCTTTCTAGATGTCGGCCTCCTTGGGGTTGTGCCTCCTCACCTTCAGTTTCCTCCTCGGCTCCATCTGGCACCCAAGTTGCATCAGTGACCTCATCCTCATCATCATCTCCATTTCCTCCATCTTCATAATTACGACTGGAGACAACTTGGCAATATGCTGTGGCTTGGGGAACATGAATGCCAAATTATCTACCAGTTTCCTCCCTCTCTCTAGGCTCATGTTCCTGTCATCCTCAACCTCAGAACCAACATCTGAATCCAGTAATGGCTGGGCTTTATCAAGGAGCAAGTGGCTGACACTGTGGTCAAATAACTCACCTGACTCCTCAATGGCTGATGTTGGATCTATGGCAGGAATAGATGTGGACAAGGAGGCAGGTGTATCCACTCTGACAACTGCAGGGGACTGCACACTTGTCTCTGCTTGCATGACAGAGGATGAGGAGGGTGAGGAAGGTTTAGTAAGCCAGTCCACCACCTCCTATGCATGCTGTGGCTGGATAGCACGGGCAAACTCACTAAACAGAGGAAATGATGCCCTGCCTAAGGAGTGACCACCACGTCCAGCTTTGCCTGTGGACACATTTGTTGCTGGCCCCTTACAGTGCCAAGGGAACATCTGCCTCTCCTTGTTGTCCTCCCAGACATTATTGGGATGGAGCAAATGTAAAGAAGTTGAAATCTGTACGTAGATGCACTTTAATCAATGTAAAGAGGTGTTTGGTGCACTTTAATTTGAGTACTCAAGCTACACAGACACACTCCCCAGATACACTATAATATACTGCAATATAATGCGCCAAACGTACAATGACGCACAGAACTATATGGCGTTAAACTGGCAGTAACGTACACAAAACTACATGGCGTTAAACTGGAAGTAACGCACACAAAACAATATGGCGTTAAACTGGCAGTAACGCACGCAAAACTATATGGCGTTAAACTGGCAGTAAAGCACACAGAACTATATGGTGTTAAACTGGCAGTAACGCACACAAAACGATATGGCGTTAAACTGTCAGTAACGCACACAAAACTATGTGGCGTTAAACTGTCAGTAACGCACACAAAACGATATGTCGTTAAACTGTCAGTAACGCACATAGAAGTAAATGGCGTTAAACTGGCAGTAAAGCAATCAAATAGACGTGTTCAACTACACTGACGCTATCTGAACTGTCCCTACTCTAGCTATACACTAATGTCAAGTTTACTGACACGGTCTCGCTACACTACAGTGAAACTATCTGAGCTGTCCCTACTCTAGCTGCACACTATGCAAAGCTGAATGATGGTCCTCCTCACTACACTCACACTATCCCTAGACTGCCACTAAACTAATATTCTACAATGACAATTGAAGCAAAATAGCATAGTATAGCACACTAACTGATAGCACTGAACAGAGCCCTGGTCCATATCTCTCCACGCCAAAATCACACTGAAAATAGCTGCCATTGAAAGAATACTTTTATACAGTGGGGCGGGAATGAGCCATGATTGGATAAAGTCATGACAGTGTCCAATCACGACTCTGACCATGCTCTGTGCCCTGACTGGCTAAAGATTTCACTGCTTCAGCCAATCAGGGCTTGCAATGCACTGTTCAATGCATTGTGGTTGATCCGAGGGGGGGGGGGGAACAAACGATCGAACTACCCGCTTGTTCGGCTGTTCGTCGAACGTCCGAACAACTAACGTTCGGCCCAAACTTATGCTCAGCCCGAACCGTTTGCCCATCCCAAACAGTCTCTGTTTCGCACAGCGCCTTGGTTTGCACCTGTGTGATAGCGTTGGCTTGCTGTTGTGCAGCGTTTGCTTGCTGCTGTGCAGCATTGGATAACACCAATTGTTTGAGGATTTCCTCCATGTTTAGTCACTCTAGGTACTGGCTTTTTAAGTAGTAGCTTACTACAGCTGGTCGCAGCCTCCACCATATGTAACCTGGGGGACAGGTAGCAGGTACAAAGCTCCCTGGGATGAGCAGTCTTTCAGGCACAGATACCAAATCCAGTGAGGTAGTGACAAACAGTGCAGTGTTTATTGGTGATATATACACTTCTATATACAGGTGCTGAACGGTGTTTCAGAAAAAAACAGAACAAAAAATAGCCAAACAAAAACCTAGCCGTGTCTTGGCACAAACTACACAATATATACAGGCCCTAACTACCAGGCTGATCAAGCCTACAGCTTGTCAGCTTCCACAAATACAGCTTTTTACCAATCTTTTGCTCTCACAGACCAGTGTTGTCTGTGTTTTCCAGGGAGAGAGCGAAGGCTATCTGTCACAGGTGAGTTTAATTCGGCCTGGGGGAGAGGACCAAGATCCGAACTGGATTGTGGATCAGAGATCCCTGAACGTGTATGAAAGGAGCCTGGGAGATGTATAAACCCTGAACAGGACTTTTCCCGGCTCTCTCTAGGATGCTCTGCTACAATGCCAATTAAACTATGTGCTGCAAAATAATAGTTGTTTGACATGCAACGGTCCAAAATAAGATGTCACATTCCTTACCAATCTTAGTTTACCTGGCCCGATATGTATGGGTAAAAGCAGGCTGCGCACAAGAGGACTGTTTTAAAAAAAAGTCCAATGTGGTGAGAGAATGCATTCTGCAGCTGCTGTGTAGCCATAAGGCTACAGATCACAACAGCTCCCACCAATGCTGCTATTTAAAAAAAAAATATTTAAAAGAATAAGTAGCCAACAGGATAAAGAGCACGTAGGAGAATTTGTGGTGCCATCATCTTACCGTAACATCTAGTTTCTCCAGAGCAAATAACTGGTGATCAACCTGAACTGACCACAAAAGCCTATTGGAACCCTGCATGAGTTTTAAAGTGCCTGAAGTCCTTCTCCGCATCATTTCCCTTGCAGCCCAGTAATCTACTGAACATCTTTAAATGGATGTATTGTTTGATCATGATCAATGCCACCTACATGTTAAAGGGATGCTGGTAGATTTTCTGCTAATTGCATATCATAGCTGCATTGGGTGCAAGTGGTAGGGAGCTGCTCTCTAGGCTTGCAGACCGTAGGGAGGGCTCATCATAGGAAATGCTCTGTTGCATTCCACCCAAAACAGACATCCATTTAGGACAGAGTTGTTTGTTTTAAGCAGCTGAATCCATATGGGCATGGTTCCTGATGTAAAAATAGAAGCACTTTCAAACTAAACATATTTGACTCTCTGTGTTGGGTGCAGTGGACCATCAACCTGCTGATTGCTGATTTTTCAGCTGTTATTTATGGTGCCAACTGTTTGCAACATGATGTTATGTTTTGCTTTCAAAGAGCATTCACACTTGAGGGTCTGGGTATTCAAAGGTGTAGCACCCTGATGTTTAGGCAGGGTTGCTAGTAAATTTACTTGCCAGGTATAGCTGCCTTGGCCAATTGATAGGAGATCAATTGATTCCACCCTAATTCTGGAATTGCTGCACTTCTCTCTTTTGTCACTAGATGGCTGGGTATCTGGTGGCACTAGATAAGACAAGGGCATTGCAAGGACAGATTAGGAATAGATGGGGTATCTCACCCAATGTGCAGGGATCTTCTTAGGTCCCTTGGCCTGCGGGGAGAGCCTATTTATTTGGGTGAGGTCAGGTGATGGGGGTTCTGTGCCACCTGGACAGCTGTCTGGGTGGACGTGTATTGTATTGCCCTGGGCTGCTAGGCCATAGACTGAGGACATCTGGCTGCTAGGCAGTCTGAGGGCCTATCCAGAAGTAGGAGAGCAGTGCAGGGTTGGGACTGCGGCTTGCAGTTCAACCAGAAGTGACGGTTCTGCCGGCCAGAGAGCCTGTCGTGGTCAGAGGTAAAGGGGAAGCTGTCGCCACTAAGGGACCATCCACCTTATTGTCAGGGACCACTGTGAGTAGCTAAAGCAAGTACCAGTGCAGTATTCTCACCAACCAGGGACGGTGAAGAATTGGGAATCTTTGGCAGGTGTCAAGCCAGAGACCCAGCTAGGGGAGGTGACGCTTACAGAGCAGCCTTGTGTGTCAAGCCAGGCCCATGGGGTGACGCCTGAGGAGTATCTTGGATGCCAAGCTAGGGACCCAGCAGGGAAGCGGGGGTGACCCTTGAGGAAGATACTGAGAGAGAGAAGATTGGAAGAGCTCAGGAGATTCAGTGGCAGTGGATCAGCAAATCTAGTGAGAGAGACTGGGAGCTCAGTTGAGTGACTATCTACAATAGGAGATTGTGGAGGAATTAAAGAGTTCATTGTAACCTTTGTTAGAAACTGTTCAAGATCGTTGCCATAAGAGACAGAGTGTCTACACATGCAGATGTGGTGTCCAGCTGGGTGCCTTTGCCTGCATGGCTGCCCACCTATAGCAGTCTTGGAGTCTGCCAATTAACATTGCAACTACTAAAGTGTGTCCTGGCCCTAAACCCTCTCTCCCACAGTTCTGTTTATGAGCCAATAAATCTCTTTGCATTCAAGAAGTGTCTGGCGCCCATGAATCTACCTTGCATTACACCCACCATGCCTTGTAACCCACTCTACACAGAAGGATGTCAGCTGTCCCTAGCTCTGGAGGTCACTATTAGGCTTCTGGAGGCTCGGGACCTTGCTACAAAGGGTTAAGATTTTCATGTTCATATTTCAAGTGCATGCCATGTTTGAAGGTCAGATCAATTAGTACAGGGGGATACATGAGAAGGTTTGGCAGGGCTTAGCATTACAATTTAAACAATAATAGATGCATTGGGTGTCAGGAGTGATGAAGCTTAAAGTAGAACTATAGGCAAAACAATTTTTCATTTTGGGTTGAGTAAGGGATTGTTTTAACCCCTGGAAGGTTTATTTTTGCCATCTTTGTCCCATTGGGGAGATTTACTTTCATTTTCTGTCCCATAGACAAAACAGAACCCTGCAAATTAAGGGAACCACTTAGGGACCCCCAGGTCACCAGAACTAGTGTCTCCATTGGAAGATTTCCCCTTACTATATAAACAGGACAAATAGAGAGGGTGAAACTCCCTAATGGGGGAGGTGGGGACACAGCTGTACTAAAGCCATTAAATATTTCACCTGCGAAGACAAAAACATGAACTGTTTGGGGGGCTCTGAAGAATGTTCAACACAATTGGTGGTCATACAACAAAAGAGAACTGGAACAGGTGCATCTGAGCTACTACCTCCTGTGTAATGCCTGTTCAGCCTCAAGAACACAGCACTCAGCCTGGGAAGTCTCTGCAAACCTTCATGTGCAAAAAAGGCAGATTAAGGCCTGATGGCCAAAATGCATTGGATTTTTTGACTGTTGTTCACCTAAATTAATAAAACAATGTTTTAGACGACTTCAATGGCACCAGCCTTTCTCCCTTTTTTGCACAGATACAACAAAAGAGTTTAACTTCTTTTTATAACACCAAACGATCAATGTGTTATTCCTCTGCATCAAATGCACCTGTAAGTGCAAACCTATAGTTATAACTCTACTGTAACATTGACCATCTAAAAACATTCTGGGAGCCCATTTGGACGCTTTATCCACAGGCTGCTAGAGAAGGTCATTTCCACAATTTTATTAATTTTGGAACAATATAGGTAAAGAATTTTAAGATGGGGGCAGAGTTGATTCTAGGGAGGGCTGACATCAATGCAGTAGCACTTGTATTACTCTCTTATGAGCGATCCAAAGTGGATTGCTTTTCATAGGGTGTTTGACAGGCAGCAAGGAGGCGTTGTGTTCCCATTATGCTTTGTTCCCTAAAAAGCCGCACCAGGAACCATGTGCATTACATGCAGTTGACTCCATTCAGTTGACAGGGGTATAATCTTTGCTGCACCATAATGCTAAATATCAGGGCCACAGCATGTGTGCATCTCTGCTTGCTGCTTTTGAAGCTTAAGTTGAAGTTGTTGGGAGGTGGTAAAACACAGCTCAACTACCTGTTTCCAGCACCCCTCCACAACCACAAGTGTAAATGAGGCCTAAAGGAAATATTTCTATAGGAAACTTGGGCATAAATCTATCCAGAGGGATTCTGAGCATCCAGAATTTACATCACCTTTCAGGGAAGATTCTTATCAGAGGCAGGCTAAATGAGTGGAACAGAGATGCTACTTAAACAAAAGAATGTTTGCAGACAAGTAAAAAAAAAAGCGAGTCCCATGCTCTCCATTGTTATTAATTGTAAATCTTAAAGTGACCTTCCCACTCTAACAACCAAAAACAAGCTGCTGAGAGGTATAAAGTGATGGTTACTAGAGGTACCTGCACATTGGCAACAGCAAGCAGAGCTTGGCTCAAGAGGCGGGCCATTTTGATTTGATAAAACTTTGGCACTTCCTAAGAGCACTGAATCTTGCCTGCCTCCCTCCATCTCCCACACTCTCCTATTGGCTAGCGAGAAATCCCAATTTAGTGATGGCTCAACAAAATCCTGGTAGTGTCATACAATGAGCTTTGTCAGTGTCAAAGCTTTTTCCCAAAGTCATCTGGCCATCATTTAGGCAGGAATACTCAAAGGTATCACACAGTGCCTTCCCTTCATACCCGTGCCTACTTGGGGCTACACACTTTACCATGTTCTACCTCATGTAGTTACTTTGGCACCTTTTTTGTTGATTGAAAAATGTTTTAGTGGGTTTTTGTTTATTTTGCGTCCCGGATGTCAGAAAGGGTTGACATGTTGGCCCCAGGGTGTTCATGGCTCTGCCCCCTTGTGATGGCTATAAATACAAGGGGAGGCAACCTAGTTGGGTCCTTTGGGTTTTGGATGGGGAATTACAAGAAGGACTGCAGCCACATGTAACTCTAATCCACTCTTGGGGGGGGGGGGGGGCTTTCCACTGGAGGTTACCCAATCAGGGTAAAATCTGTTTTATATTGTTCTGTATTTATAAGAGTTTTCAAATAAAAGTTCTAAAGTTCTAAGAAAGTGCCTGGTCTGAAGTTCTGAAAAGGGGTGCATGTATTGGCATATCAAAAGAACAGGGCTTCGGATGGGGATAAAGATGAATCTGTGGGTATTCATTACAAAGGTCTAGCCTGCAATAGAGTGGAGTGGAAAAGGCAATATTGCCATTGCTAAGGGTAACCAGGGTGATGTTGGGTGCTAAAGCAACCAGCCAGCAGGCAGTGATGATGACTTGGCACAAGTGATGAAAGGCCCTGGTAAAGAGCAGTACAGGGTATCCTATGTACCTGGCCTGGAGATCATGGAAGACTAGAGGAGAGAGAGGGAGGACCCTCGGAAGTGGAGAAGCTTGGAAATGTGAAGAGATGATACCTGTGTGCGTTGGGAAGAAGCCTCATAGGGGTTTATTTACTAAAGGCAAATCCACTTTGCACTACAAGTGCACTGCAAGTGCACTTGGAAGTGCAGTCACTGTAGATCTGAGAGGGACATGCAAGGAAAATAAAAAACAGCATTTTTGCTTGCACATGAATAGATGATAAAACCAGAAGAGCTTCCCCTCATTTCAGATCTTCCCCTAAGATCTAAAGCCAGTGCACTTCCAAGTGCACTTGCAGTGCACTTGTAGTGCAAAGTGGATTTGCCTTTAGTAAATCAACCCCATAATGTCTTATTGTGTCAAGTGAGGTGACACATCGGACTGTGCTGGCAAGTAGGGTACAAGCGCTGGTGTACCCACTTATAATTGCTGCATCCATGAGGTGACACATCGGGCTGTGCTAGTAAGTGGGGTACAAGCTCTGCAGTACCCACTTATAACTGCTGCATTCATCGGGAGAAGTCAGAGTACAGTTAAAGTGAATCGTGAATCACGAAGAAATGGATGTACACAATGTACACTGTGCAAATGGAACATGCTCGCTTCTAAGTGGGAGTGCCACCCTAAAGCTAAATTGACGTGACCCTGGCCCCTGCTACTAAACACAGGCATTGATAAGTGCCAGGAGTGAGTCCCCGATCAGGCGCATTAAGCTCTGCCCCTATGTCTGCAGCATTAAATGCTATTTGAAGTTTAATAGGAATCAGAGACTAACATGAGAAAACAATTACATAGTTACATAGTTAGCTAAGCTGAAAAAAGACTCAAGTCCATCCAGTTCAACCATAAAAAAAAATAATAATAAAAATAAAAAATATCGTACAATCCAATATACCCAATTCTATACCCACAATTGATCCAGAGGAAGGCAAAAAAAAAAAAAACCCCAGCAGAGCATGCTCCAATCTGCTACAGCAGGGGAAAGAAATCCCTTCCTGATCCCCCAAGAGGCAATCAGATTTTCCCTGGATCAACTTTACCTGTAAATGTTAGTACCCAGTTATATTATGTACATTTAGGAAAGTATCCAGGCCTTTCTTAAAGCAATCTACTGAGTTAGCCAGAACCACCTCTGGAGGCAGTCTATTCCACATTTTCACAGCTCTTACTGTGAAGAAACCTTTCCGTATTTGGAGATGAAATCTCTTTTCCTCCAGACGTAAAGAGTGCCCCTTGTCCTCTGTGTTGACCGTAAAGTGAATAACTCAACACCAAGTTCACTATATGGACCCCTTATATATTTGTACATGTTGATCATATCCCCCCTTAAAGCGGAGCTGCACCCACACCAAAAATATTAAAAGTCAGCAGCTACAAAAACTGCAGCTGCTGACTTTTAATAAATGGACACTTACCTGTTCCAGGTTCCAGCGGTGTCGGCAGAATGTGACGAGCGACCGCTCGTCTCTCAGCTGCCCCGTCGCAATCCTCTGTCAGGGAATCAGGAAGTGAAGACGCAACGTCTTCACTGCCCGGTTCCCTACTGCGCATGAGCGAGTCGCGCTGCGCTTCTCTATTGGTCCCCGCTGTGTCCTGGGAACTGTGTTTCCTAAGACACAACGGGGCATCCTCGGATATCCTTGGATATGGACAGCGATGCTAGTCCCGGAAGTGTCCAAAAATATAGAGAGAAGAGGCTTGTTCTAGGTACTGAAATGGATCTCAAATTACTGTAAAACTGTACACTATAAAATTCCCTCTCCTTGCTTTTAGTAACAACTTTTGAGATAGCTGATTTCAGCAGTAGGCAAGACTGTCACGAATTTCCTCTGGTGTCCGTACGGATTTATGTTATTTTTGTTATATGTCGTTTGTCCCCCCGTTGTCCTTGGTTACCCGGTCTGGTCAAATTGAACCAGCAGGGTAACTTATATTTAGTATAGTCTTATTACTGGTATTTTGCTAACCAATTTTCTACCTGGCACATGTAAATGGTATAAAACTCTATAATAAACTTATTCACGTATATTTTAGATACGGTTTCCTGACTTCAACTTGATTGATACTACTGTCCAATGAGCCCCACTTTTTTGTCTCTATCTATTGGAGATGTTTTCTTTATAGTCCCGGAAGTGGGTGCAGATACCTGTATTATACAGGTATCTGCACCCCCCTCCCCCATGAAAGGTGCCAATCGTGGCACCGGAGGGGGGGAAGAATCCGATAAGCGGAAGTTCCACTTTAGGGTGGAGCGCCGCTTTAATCTCCTCTTATCAAGAGTGCATAAATTCAGTTCCTCTAATCTTTCCTCATAGCTGAGTTCCTCCATGCCTCTTATCAGCAAAAATTGCAATTGCAAAAATAGTTTGAATCACAGTAGTTGTTAAATTGCAATAATGGAAAAGCTTAAGCACCAGCAGTGGGCGGTCCAATGGGCAGTGGTTAAGGGGCTAGAGACATGTTGGAAAGGGCCCTGTGATCTCTAATGATGGACCTGGGAAGAAGTGGCAGCTTTCACAAGATGATGAGGAAACCTGCCATAAACCACCCATAACTAAGTTTAGTTTTGATTGCACTAACCTATTATTGTCATTTTAACAATATTAGTTATATCAATTCAGTTTTATAAATCATATGAAAACAACTGAAAGGTATTTTAGGCAATATTTTAAAATTACGATATGAATTTACCACCCTTCATGACCAAGCCATTTTTTTGCGATATGGCACTGCGTTATATTAACTGCATGGTCATGCAACACTGTACACAAATATATGTCATTTTATACCACAAATAGAGCTTTCTTTTGGTGGTATTTGATCACCACTGCATTTTTTATTTTTTGCGCTATAAAGAAAAAAAAACAATATTTTTTACTTTCTGCTATAAAATATATATAAAAATCCAATTTCTTCATAAATTGAAACCAATATGTATTTTGCTACATATTTTTGGTAAACAAATCCAAATATTGGATTTAAAGAAACCTCTTGGAATGGGATTTTCAAGGCAACAACAATTATTTTAAAATATTATATAAATTTATTGTACAAAAAATATAGAATTTTGACACATAATACATGTTCCATATCGATAAAAGACCAAAAAACCAAAACTTATGATTGATAAATGAACAGAATGATGAAAATTCCAACGCGTTTCCACATGGATTTGTAGTAGCCAGTCTTCATCAGGGAATTATTGATCATCATCTATGAATTATATCAAAAGGGCTTATTAATAAATCTCTATACGGATAATTAATTAGTGACCACAAAACGATCACTAAGTTTAAACATTTAATTGTCTATATATAGAAAGTGAACACACTTACATCTACAAACATATCATCATGTATGGTGTTGCTCCACCCTATGTCCCCAACTCCAGGATGTCCGGAAAAGGCAGATATTTCTAGTATCTCTCTACAAGACGGCTAGGAAATTATTTTTCCATTGCTGAATAGGTGTTTAAATCAATAAACTCGGGCCACTAAGGAAATAAAATATTTTTTTTGGTCTTCTTGGTTTTTTATTTCCTTAGTGGCCCGAGTTTATTGATTTAAACACCTATTCAGCAATGGAAAAATAATTTCCTAGCCGTCTTGTAGAGAGATACTAGAAATATCTGCCTTTTCCGGACATCCTGGAGTTGGGGACATAGGGTGGAGCAACACCATACATGATGATATGTTTGTAGATGTAAGTGTGTTCACTTTCTATATATAGACAATTAAATGTTTAAACTTAGTGATCGTTTTGTGGTCACTAATTAATTATCCGTATAGAGATTTATTAATAAGCCCTTTTGATATAATTCATAGATGATGATCAATAATTCCCTGATGAAGACTGGCTACTACAAAGCCATGTGGAAACGCGTCGGAATTTTCATCATTCTGTTCATTTATCAATCATAAGTTTTGTTTTTTTGGTCTTTTATCGATATGGAACATGTATTATGTGTCAAAATTCTATATTTTTTGTACAATAAATTTATATAATATTTTAAAATAATTGTTGTTGCCTTGAAAATCCCATTCCAAGAGGTTTCTTTAAATCCAATATTCTAGGGGATGATGGCAACCCTAGTGTCGTTAGGCGAGAGCTCAATCTTTTTCACATTTTTAACAAATCCAAATAAGCGTATATTGATTGGTTTGCACAAAAGTTATAGCCTCTACAAACTATAGCATATAATCTGCAATTTTTTTTTTTTTTTTTTACTAATTATGGCGGCGATCAGCGACTTATAGCGGGATTGTGATAGTGAGGTGGACAATTGGACGCTAACTGACATTTGACACTTTTTGGAAACCAGTGAAACTAATACAGTAATCAGTGCTAAAAATATGAACTGTCACTGTACTAATGATGCTGGTTGGGATGGGGTTAAACATCTAGGGTGCTCAAAGGGTTAAATGTGTTCCTAACCAGTGTTTTGGTGTACTATGTGAGGTGCTTTTACTAAAGGAAGTCATGGATTTTATTCCTTGCTTTGCTGGGAAAGAAAATCGATTACTTCCCTGCTGAAAGGACAGAGCTCTGCCTTGTTTACATAGGCAGAGCCATGTCCTGTGTGTGTTCCCGACGATCGGAGGTCATCTATTGGCCTACCCAGAATTGCCGGATCACATACTTAGTACGCCATCTGGCACAGGAGAGCCGTCTTGCCGCCGTATAAGTTATATGGTCGGCAAGCGGTTAAAAAATGTAATCAAACTGTTGTACTATCTGGCTCTGTAGACTTTGATGGCATCCAGTTACTTGTTAATGCACATTTGTTAAAGGTTTGCCCCTGTCAAATATGAACATGTTTTATTTGTCTCTAATGTCATCTAGTGTACCTTTTGTACAGCTGACTGTCCCACTCCCTGCTTGTAATATTCTTATTTCTTAATGATCCTAAATCAAAGCCTACAAAGATGCAGAATAGGCGTTAGCAGGTTACAATAATTGCTCCTGGTAGTTCTTCGACACAAAAGATGCGGCAACAATCGAATGACAAAAACGATGCACTGTAAAAAAAAAAAACTGATTTAAGTGCAATGGATTGGATAAACCTTGGATTAAATTTAACTCAGCTATTTGCGGTCTATATGTACTCCAGCAATGGCTGCATGGCATTTTTAGTGCATGTTTCTTCATGTAACAATAGTGGACCAGGTTTGTGCAATGTGTGTTGGAATGGCCAGTTGTAGTCTCTATTGGTAGAATGTGTGACAGGGTGACAACATACAACAGTTGGCAGACAGGTGCAGAGCATTGTCATGCTATAAAATAAAGTGATTGAAAAAAACCTTCATAGCAGGTCACTATGTTATTTAAAAGGCTGTAGAATTAAAAAAGACTGAAAATTGCATTTGAAATTACAATAACATAAAGTATTAACACTAATATGACATTTTTGTGAATAGGTTTACCTGTGCTTTTCATAATTGATCTTACTTCTTGACTGGAGCTACTCTTCAAACGGTTCATGAACCCAAAAATGATATTTCAGTTGCAGGTAAAGTCTGGAAGGCCAACTCTTCTTCCTCCTCTGTGGCTATTTATGTTTTGTTCATTCCAGTAGTAAGATCTCCTTGTCAAAGCTTTTAATTGTTCATACCCACCGCCCCTTACATTCTTCATAATATAAAATAAATAGATTTGTAACAGATGATACCATGAAAGAAATAAGAAACCATTATTTAGTATGGCTGAACTCTTCAGTATTAACCAAAAAGTTATGTATCAGTTTTGATTGGACTGACTGCTAGTTGTATCTCTAGTTAAAACTGGTCCATGTATGAATAGACTAAGTAGCACTCAAAAAAGCAGCTCAGCTATTTTTTTATTTTTTTTTAAAGTAGACCTATCAAAAACAAAATCTTAAACCACAGTGAAACCAGGGCAGATAAAAAATTGACCTTTAATATTTTCTGGTATGTTTAGTGGTTTTGTATAGTATGTCATTTTAGTCTTTCAAGGATAAGACTAAAAGCAAAACTGGATTCAGATCTGTGCGGTGCAGAAATACGTCCTATGCTGCATATTCATTTGTGTGGCAGTAAGAAAGCCGTTCATTCTAAATGGGCTGCCAATGCATGACAACAGACCCAAAAATATTTAGAACCCTTTTTTAAACACAGTGCCCCACAAAGCACAACATGAATGGCCCATCAATGCACCACAGTACACGTTACTGCAGCACATAAGTCTGAATGGGCCCTAACATTTATTTTGTTCAATATATTTAAAACATTGCTTATTAATACTTTATATATTAATTTTCAGGTTTTGGCTCCTTTTTCCTTCTTTTAGGCTATTATTTTCCACATATTTTCTATGTGATAAAAGCTTATTGTTTACAGAGCTCAATAGCTCTAGCCGATACAAGCAAAACTGAATAAGTCAGAGCAGTAAATCTACAAGGGTCCCTCTCATTGGTTGGTGGTTCATGCTTCACTTGGACCTGCCCACTTCTTCTTGGATGGGACAGCCACCTCCCTGTTGTTGTAGAGAAACTCCACCATATTGTCTCACCTTCACCTAGCCTAAAGCCCCTTCACAAACATATTCCTGGCCTGAGACCTTTTACCCTGAATAAACAAATGTCCAGTCAAAGTGCACTTTAACTGCTTTACTGCATAACTTCTGTCCAGCACATCTCTTAAAGGGGTTTTTCACCCTAATGCATTCTATGCATTAAAGTGGATGCAAGCCCATGCTTATCATTTATAAAGTAATGGCATACTAGTGATCTGTATGTATATACATGCCTCTTGCATGTATCCTCCTTAACTTTGAATTGTCACCCCCTTCTGCATTTGGAGCCCTGCAAAACTCCAGAATCGGTGAATCTATTTTCTGGCACTCGGTGGGCGGAGTTGTGATGTCACAAGACTCCCTGCCCACCTCTACACTCCCCTTGGACAGGCAGCGTAAAGGAGAGCACGTGCACAGCAGAAGGAGCACGCACTCACCCTGTCATATACACTTCTTCCTGCGCATGTCATACACTCGGTGCCATAGACACACTCTGCTCTCATGCTAGTGCATGAGATAAGGAAAGCAGATGTCAGTCACAGCACAGCAGTGGGGGAAGTAGCGGCACAGATTTCTCTATGTGTTGTTTTTTATCTCAGTAAAAAAACACAAGAGGATTGCTCAGAGCTGGATTAACTCTTTGTGGCAAGACTGGGCACAGATGACTTGACATCCTCTACTCTACCAGGTAGAAGTATTCATTAAAAAATTTTGGGTATACATCCACTTTAAGCTGAACAACCTGCTGTAGTGAAGCAGCCCCTCCAGAGCCACCCTTTTACTTACCTGAACCCGATCATTCCAGTGACGAGCATGAGCCCAGCAGCTCCAGTCGCTGTCTCAGGTCTTCATTGGATAGATTGATAGCAGCAGGAGCCATTGGCTCTCGCTGCTGTCAATCAAATCCAGTGACACGGGGATCCGGGGGCGGGGCCGAGTCCTGCTGCCTGTGTCAATGGATGCAGCAGCAGGACTCGGGAGCACGCCCGCACAAGTGCCTCCATGGAAAGCGGCTCTCCTAGGGGCATTAGAGAAGAGGAGGAGCCAGGAGCGCCACAGAGGAACCCCAGAAGAGGAGGATCGGGCCACTCTTTGCAAAACCCTTGCACAGAGCAGTTAAGTATAACATGTTTGTTATTTTAAAAATAAAATTAACTTTTACAACCCCTTTAAGGCTACAAGCGCTTTGAAGTACATTTAAAAGTTCACGGCTCACCAATAGAAGTTTACAGTGAAGAACACTATCCTCCTTCCCATAAATTTCTATGCAGTGGTTACACAAGTACAGAACACATCAATGTCCCCAAACAATAGATTAAACACTTGAGCTCTGAACAGTTTTACCCCCTTCATGACCATGCAATTTTTTGACATTTAGCACTGCACTGCTTTAACTGGTAATTGCATGGTCATGCAACACTGTACTCAATCTACGTTTATTTCTTTTTTTTTTCACACAAATAGAGTTTTCTTTTGGTGTAATTTGATCACCACTGTTTTTTACAATACATGAAGGTATGAATAAACAGAATATCATTTAAGGAGTTATCATAACCCAAATGCCTAACAAAAATAATAATTGTTTTGGTAATGCAGGGTCACTCATTACTGGGTCAGCTCCATCTCTACTGTAACAAACTCCGGCCACTGGGATTTGTCATCCATGGGCCTGGGGAGGCTCCTCTGGCACTCCTAAAGGGAACATGCTGTGCCTGGTGGCTCCTCCCAAAACTCCTACAGATTCACAGTTTCAATAGGTTAGCCCAGAGTCTAGGGCAAAGTTTTAGGGCTTTGGGAGCTTAACTAGATCGCTCCAACAGATGTGCCCTCTAGTAATTCGGCCGAAAGGTGCTTAAAGCGGTTCTGCACTCATTTCATTTAGTAAATCTCTTTGCCTTCCAAATCAGCAAAGAGTACTAAATGAAATGTTTTTTTTTTTTTTTTTTTTTACTAGTAATTGGACACGCCGAAAGGTGCTTAATCAAAGGTTCTCTCCATGCTGGGCCATCTAAAGTCCCTGTGGGTGTTTCACATGCCCACAGGCAAGATGGCCCCCAGCACGAATTGTGTAGGGGAAAAGGGGGGGGGGGGTGAGGAAGGTAAGAGGGAAGAAGTAGAGGGAAAGAGAAGTAAGAGCCACTCAACATGAGAAGACTTGAGGGCTGATAGTACTCATGGTTGCACCCCTGGTATGAGGGAGATGCCCATATGTCGAGCCCAGGGTTCCCAGGTTGCTTCAAACTGGGCTGTGGTGTTTAGTAGGATGCTAGTCAATTTCTCTTGGAACATAATCCAAGATATTTTACATTTGGCAGCTGATAGAGAGACCCTGGGTTGTTTCCAGGCTTTGGCTATTGTCAGCTTGGCGCCTAGTAAAATGAAGTGGATTAGTTTGCGGTTGAATTTAGAAGTCTTGGGTAGATTTGCATTGAGAAGGGCATTGGCAGGCGTTTTTTGGGATTTGCAGATCTGTCAATTTTTGGATCAGGGAAAAAGTCCTGCTCCAAAACGACCTTATTCTAGGGCACTCCCACCAGATGTGGGCCATGGATCCTGTAAGTTGGCATCCTCGGAAACACAGAAAATTTGCTGTTGGAAACATGTTGGCCAGTTTGGCTGGGGTAAGATACCATCTGGTCATTACCTTAAGGTTAGATTTTATTAGCGATATATTCCTAATGCCCTTAAATGTTCTAAAGAAGGATGCCCGCCATCTCTCCATGTCGCAATGTATTGAGAGGTCGTTCTCCCAAGCTACCATATATGTGGTTTTGCATGATTGATGGGCAAGTGACTGATATATAATGGAGATTCCACCCCTCTGTTCTGTGGTCTGCCCACACCATGTTTCGTATGGTGTGAATCTGGATGGAGTGGGTTTCTCCAGATTTTGTGAAGAAAATTATGTATCTGGTGAAATCTGAAGTGTTCTGATGTCGGAATCCCTAACTGTTGTGCCAAAAATTTCAGGGAAATTGGTCCAGCGTTAGTGAAGAAGTGTCCGATTCGATACAACCCCTTGTCCAACCACCATTTAAAGGCTTTGATATCTTGACCTGGGATGAAGTCTGGGTTGTTGGAGATATGAGCTAGTATTCGGCACCCCGAAGTCAGTGCGGGTTCGGAACTCAATTTATCCCAGAAGTTTAGTGATTGTGAGAGGATTGGGGAGAGAACTGGGGGTTGGTCTCTGGAGGGGACCCAAAACAGAAAGTCTAATGTGAAGGTAGGGGTAGCCTGCCTCTCCATTTGTATCCAATCAGGTTTCTCTAGTCTATCGCCAGTGTTTCAATTGCAACTGCAAAGATTAAGGGGGAAAGAGGGCATCCCTGTCTAGTGCCTCTAGCATTACTGAGGGGGTAATGAGGGAGTAATGACCTTGTAAGTGGATCAAAGCTTTCAGGGTGGAGTACAGGGAGCGAGGGACCCCCATGAAGCAGCTGCCGAAGCCCCACTGTTCCATAAGAGTGAAGATGTAAGGCCATTTGATCGAGTCGAAGGCCTTCTGTATGTCAGGGGATAGGAGCATTACCTCTTGTTTGGGGCCTTTGTCCCAATTAGATTGTAAAAGGGAGACAATGTCGACCGCCCTCCTAATTTGGTCTGGCCCCTGTCTGCCTGGAATAAATCCCACTTGGTCCCTGTGGACATAGCGACTGATGAATGTGGCGAGTCGGTTGGCAAGGATTTTTGTCATTATTTTTAAGTCATTGTTAATGAGGGAGATGGGTCTGTAGTTTTCAACTTCTTCTTGATTTTTGTTGGGTTTGGGGAGCACTGTTATGTAGGCAGTATTAAGTTGAGGATCTAAGGGGGACCACAGTGTTTTGGGATTGAAGAATTTTGCCATGTGAGGGGCTAGGATGTCTCCAAAGGCCTTATAGTAAAGTACTGAGAGTCCGTCCTGCCCCAGGGCTGAACCCTTCTCAAGGTCTTTGATAACCTCCGTTAAGGCTTCTTCCATTAAGTCTTTGTGTTCCTGAGATAGGGAGAGTATCGGGAGGTTCTGGAGGAAATTAGAGGTTAATGAGCCCTTGTCAGTGGGGGCTGTGCTGTAGAGCTTGGCGTAGAAATCGTGGAAGGCATCCAAAATTTTATTTGGATTAGCTGTTGGAGGTTGTCCAGTTACTCTGAGTTTGGGGAGGGTATGCATGCAGTATTTGGGGGTGAGTTTGGAGGCTAGCATAGGGCCTATTTTATCTTTTTCAGCGGATGTGTTTCTCTGCTTTCGCTGTTAGAGCTAAGTTAAGTTCCAGTCTGGTGGTGTCTAAATGGTCCGTTAAGGCCTTATGCCGCGTACACACGGTCGGAATTTCTGATGGAAACAGTCCGATGGGAGCTTTTCATCGGATTTTCTGACCGTGTGTATGCCCATCGGTCTTTTTTCTGTCGGAATTTCCGACGGACTTTGGATTGAGAACCTGTTCTTAATTTTTCTGACGGAAAACCTTTCTATCGGATTTTCCGATCGTGTGTATGCAATTCCGACACGCAAAATTCCGACGCATGCTCGGAAACAATTTGACGCATGCTCAGAAGCATTAAACTTCCCTTTTATAGTGCAGTCGAATGTTTTTTAAGGCATGGTGTTATTGACCATCGGAATTTGGTGTGACCGTGTGTAGGCAAGACAGTTTGAGCGAAATTCCGTCGGAATTCTGACGGGAAAACCATCAGAGCTTTTTCCGACGAGAATTCCGACCGTGTGTACGCGGCATTAGAGGGTCGTTTTTTGTGTTCCGATTTTAAAGCTGCAAAGGTAATTTCTAATTTGTTCATGTCAATCTGACGCTTTTTTTTTACCTGGGTCGCAATGCGGATTATCGTGCCTCTGATGGTGGCTTTGTGGGCTGCCCAGAGGATTTCGGGAGATTATACCTACGTTGTTGAGACTAAAGTATTCCTTAAGGGAGGCTGCTATTTCCTTGGCTTTTATAGGGTCGCTAAGGAGCGATTCGTTGAGTCACCAGTGTGTTCCCTGCGTTCTGGTGAGGGTGTTCTGCAGGGAGAGGAGGACCATCGAGTGGTCCGACCATGCCGTGTCTTCAATGGTCACCTTGTTTGTCGAGGGTATGAGGTTGGGGGGTATCAGAATGTGGTTGATCCTGGCATAGGACTGGTGGGGTGAGGAATAGTGTGTGTAGTCTCGTCGCTTAGAGTTCAGTTCCCTCCAAATGTCTACTAGGCCGTTGGAATGGAGGATTTTAGCTAATCTATGGTTCACCTTTGTTGAGCGTGTGAGCTGGTCCTTGGGGGGTTTTGTCCTGTCGAGCCTGTGGTCGAAAGAGACATTGGAGCCCCCTCCAAAGATGACCTTGCCCTCCAGGAGGGGGTTTAGGGTTGTAAAGATGGATTGAAAAAAGTTGACTTGTCCCTTATTAGGGGCGTAGTAGGAGATTATAGAATATAGTATTCCTTCAATTGTGCCCTTTACAAGAATAAACCTACCCTCCGGGTCTCTGTAATCCGAGACGTGGGAGAATTTGCTATTCTTTGAGAATAGTATTGCTACCCCTTTTGTCTTGTTAGTCGCGTTTGTGATATAAAACGTTGGATAGTGTGAATTTGGGGTAACGGTATTCTCCATTTCCTGGGGGAATTTAGTCCCTGGATGTTGTGGGAGGCTACCCTGAGATCCACGTTTGTTTTGGTTGTAGTTGGGAATGTTGTTAGTGGTGGCGGTAGTCTGGAGTCTGAGATAAGTCTTCACCTCTTGATTGGCTTGAGAAGAAAAGAGGGTTAAAAAGGGTAACGGAAGGGAGGGGGAACAAAACATATATACACGTCTTCTTAGAAGACCAACGGTGCCTGGTGGTGGAAATTTCCACCAGACACCTTTCGTTGAACATCGGCCGCCCCTAGAGGCAGTCCGACAACCCATTCCGCAGGAACAAAACCTGCTTCTGAGGGATAGGTGGAGGCACATGGGGGGTCAACCCTTGACCCTTGCTACAACATGTCACTAAAACAGAAAATATGCACAGCTAATTAAGACTTGTTTTCAGCGCTATTTATGAACCATAACAATAACTCTATTATTCTGAAAAACTTGTATGAGGGGTCAGCCCCAGGTTCTCCTTCGGTCTTCCCTCACTCCCCACAGGTGGGGGGGGGAGAGGAACGAGACCCCTAATTAGGGATAAGGGTGAGCTCAAGATCAGGGTTCAGTAGTAAAACAGCGAGAGCTCCTGAACTTAAACTCGTTGGGGGTCCCTTGGTGATATTGTTCTTTGGGCTCTTGGGCTCTCTGTGACTGTTCAGTGTAGGGGGAAAGGTCCCTGTAACTTTGGGCACAAGTCCATCCCTACTTCGAGTCCCTGTGGGAAAAACAACCCATTTAAACCCGAATTGGCCATGTGATGGATAGGTGATCGTAAAGGAAGTCTCTCCGCCGTGACCTTCGGGTATCTTATGGACAAGGGACGCTTAAGAACTTGGGGGTTTAAGTACCTGGGGGCTAACAAAATGGTAACTTAGGTTTGGAGCGCATAGGTCCATCAACGGAAGGGACTACAGTCCCAGTAGAAAGTGCCCTATTGAGAGCGGTGTGTTGAGTGATTCAGAACGTACTCTTATGGGGGTCTTCCATCTTTGTATTTCTTGGAGGTTTCAGCTGAAGTCGTGGAAAAGTCCATGGGCACTTCCTGCGAGATCAGTTTGAGGTGCAAGAAGAGTTTCTCTCCGTCCGCTACACTTGAGAAGGAGTGTGCTTTATCTTGGAGTGTGAACTTCACATCGAATGGGAAGGCCCAGTGCTACATAATGATTGTTGCATGACCTCGTCCTTTACAGCATAAAAGTGAGGTTTAACGATGATATCTCTCGGGGAGCCATCTTTTCTGGGGGGTCCCAGGGCCCTGTGTGCCCTGTCCAGCTGCAGGCGGTGGGGCGGTGGGGCAGTGTGTTGGGAATCAGCTCAGTAATAATGCCACACACAGTGAGGGGAATATCTGTAATGGTTTCAGGGAGGCCACGGATTTGAAAGTTATATCTCCTGGACCTGTTCTCGAGGTCGTCAATCCTGGAGAGGGCCGTGTCCAGTTGATCCTGTAAGACCTGTATATGCGCTGCATTCTGGTTAGTTCTGGACACTGTAATATCCAGTTTATTTTCTATGGCCTCCATTCTGGATCCAAGGTTAGCAAAGTCAGATTTGATGTTGCTAGTTATTTGGGCTACTGTATTGGCCTGTCTTCTCTCTAGAAGGTCCGAGAGTTTAAAGAAAAGGTCAGCCTGCAATGTGGTGGGGTCCTGGTCTGGCAAGCTTGGGGAGGGGGTAACATGGAGGAGGGGTAGAGAAGGCCCAGCTGGGGACATGGTATATTCCTCCATCGTGTGGCCCAATAAGGACTCTGTGGAAGCCAGGGAAGGAGCCTGGGGTGGTGTTGGCTGCTTTGGGCCACTTGGGAGTAGGTGAGGGTTTCTGGGGCCAGGACTTGCCTGAGATCCTGTGTCCTTTTGGTGTAGGCCGTGTGTGGCTGTGTTGCAGCAGTGGCCATCTTGGTACACCCGCCCTTCCCTGCCTTATTGAAGAGCGGCCCGAGATCCCGTCGTACAGGGGGACCGGACATCCAGGGGTGTTCCTGAGGGTCTTCGGTTGGCGGGCAGATCGGTGGTGAGCATCCGGGGGGGGGGGGGTATGCGGCTCGTGGGTCTGGGGTGAAGCGGAGCTCCCAGCTCAGGCGGCCATTTCAGAGCTCTCGCGCATGTGCACTCCGGGTTTTATATCTTTTATTATATAAATGAAAAAAGACACAAAATACTTTTGAAAAAAAAAAAAAAACAATATTTTTTATTTTCAGTGTCTACAAACTATGGTATATATACACTGCCATTTTATTATTATTTTTTTTTATACTAGTAATGGCGGTGATCAGCGACTAGTGGGACTGTGATACAGTGGGCAATCTGACACTAACTGACACTGGGTGGGAGACTGACCCTGACATCACCAGTTACCCTAATACAGTGATCAGTGATAATACTTTACATGGTCACTGTACTATTGCCACTGGCAGGGACGGGGTTAACAACTTGTGGTAATCAAGGGGATAAAGTATGTGCCTAACAAGTGTTAATGTGTGTAATATATGTTGCTTTTTACTAAAGATCAGTTTGTTTCTTAGAAACAGACACAGATCGTTCCCTCTGTACAGAGCCCTGTATGTTTGTCATCACAGCCAATCAGCAGGTCCTGGCCATGAATCATTGGCCAGGACCTGCTGACAAAATCCAGCTATGTTCAATGAAATCGGGAGTTGGCGGGGGGGGGGGGGGCTGGGCATGCATGAGCACTGAACCCGTTGCTGTGTTGCTGTGCCTGTACAAGCCAGTCGTCTCCAGTACAATGCGGGCGGGCGGTCCGTTAGTGGTCAAGCCATCTTCCCTGGAAGTCTTTTTAGCATAGGTGTTACACACAGGGTGTTCCTTCCTCACACACCAAGGGAGAGCCTCCATAGGCCCAGAGGCCACTCTAAACCAAGCTACAGAACCGGCTAGGTGAGGGCCAAGGGGGTCAAGGCTACTCTTTCTGCTCCCAAGTGTCCTCACTCACCACTCTGGTAGTTCAACCCTGCAGAGGTCTCTTTGGTTAAGCTCCAACACAACACTAAACGTCACACTTTCTGCTGAGCTCCTCTCTCCCCGTGCTGATAATTAAAGGGGGAGGGCTCTGCCCAGACAGACAGGCTGCATGAGAGAAAAGACACAGACAGGATACAGCATGTCATTTCCAGCCACATCGCAGAGTTGCGGCAGTTGCAGCTACCAGAGAGACCCTCGTCTGCTTCTAATAACCTTGCATATGTAGGGGGTATGCTGTGACCTGCAGTCCTCTGTGAAGAACACCAGCTCTGGAAATCTGTGTGCTGTAAATGGACTCTTGCAGGTACGCTGGGGCAGCCACAAGCTTGAGTTAGGGATTAGTTTAGGGAAAAAAACTGTGAACTTTGTTTTGGAATAGTTATACTGAGAGCTTCCAGTTAAGCTTTTAAAACTTTGTTCTGGCCTGGTCTGAAGTTACTTAAAAGGGGTGCATGGTGGTAATGGCGTGTAGCAATATATGGTTGCCTATATTTGCCTCAAACAGATATTCCCTCCCCTTTGTGAGCCCAACCATGCATGACTATGCATCCGGACTACATATCCCAGGGATCTTTGCTACCACCAGGGAGATTGCTGGGAAGAACTATAAGAGACCAGAGACCTGCCTCGCTAGCCGGAAGGTGTTGAATCGGCCTGGTCGTTGGTGAGAGAGCCATTACCCATCTTTGTAGACCTTTCCTTTGTTTCATTGGGACACTGTGCACAGACAGCTTTACCTTGGGAACACTTCACTGCACCTTTATTTGAACACTGTACAAAATTCTCTTTAGCCACAGTCATCACAAGAAATACTGCCACTCTGTTACTACACCCTATTGGATACAATTAATGAGCTCCGACTACCGGTGAAGACCATCAGATCTGCAACGGGGACATTCTGTCATTGCTACTTAAAGGGGACTTACACCATCCATGTTTAGCTGCATCTTTCATTAGGATCAGAGGTTAAACAGGCCGGCCTGGGTTTCTTTTTATAGTACTGTTATGCCCTGTACACACGATAGGAATTTCCGACAACAAAATCCATGGGATTTTTTCTGACGGATGTTGGCTCAAACTTGTCTTGCATACACACGGTCACACAAAGGAAATTCCGAAAGTCAAGAACGTGGTGACGTACAACACGTACAACGAGACAAGAAAAATTAAGTTCAATAGCCAGTGCTGCTCTTCTGCTTGATTCCGAGCATGCGTGGCACTTTGTGTGTCGGAATTGTGTACATTTGTCGGAAAATTTGAGAACCAGATCTCAAATTTTGTGTGTGACGGAAATTCCTATGGAAAATGTGTGATGGAGCCTACACATGGTCGGAATTTCCGACAACAAGGTCCTATCACACATTTTCCATCGGAAAATCCTATTGTGTGTACAGGGCATTAGTATTGCTGCTTAACTTGTTTATCCTTTCAGGTTATGTCCAAGTGGTATTCTACTGTACATAGGTGTATATACAGTATAATATTCTGTTGTTGCCTTCTGTCTCAACTGACATTTCTTAAGTAGTCATTTGACTGAGTTTCAGCTGCTATCCCAAACTCAGTTGAACCATTACCTCTTTTTAAGTATTTCAAGTATTTCAAGTATTCCAGTAAAAGGTAATAGAATATAAATGCGTTGAGTGTTGTCTTATTACTTAAAGGTATTGCAATGATGTCTGACCCCAGAGTGTCAGGTGGGTTGGAAGGTTCACAGGGTCATGGCAATGCAGAGCAGCAGGGAAATCCAAGCAGTCCCCTAGGGGGCCATGCTACAGGCGTATGGAAGAACAGGGCCTGTAATGCACACACACAGGGTGAAGTGGTGACATTGCATTGCCTGGGAGCAACAAGTAGAAGAGAAGGATGATATGACAGCCAGACAGCGGGAGAGCGGTCCCAGCAGGGGTGACGGGTGAGGAGAGCTGTCAGTGCCCCAACAACCGTAACTGGTACAGAAGAGAAAAAACGTTAAACATGCCTGTGCATGGGGTCTGCACTGGTGCCCAGCAGGATCCTGTTCTGTCACTGGGAGATAGGTGGCAGAGTCAAGCTGGAGTGGTGGAATTAGACACTGCTCTGTGGTTACTACAAAATGTTGCATCCTAAGTATGTATCGTGGGACCCAGGAGGCACCTGTATGACAGTTTCAGGTTATGATACAGATACACTGGGGTGTACGGCTTGCTTCATCAATCCCAACCCCCCTGATCTGTTCAGATGGCTCTCGTACAAAGCGTCTTAAAAGAAACAGACATTTCTGTTTTGTCCTATAGAAAGCCCATAGTACTTTGTGTCATGGGTGAACCATGTATTAAATATTTATTTGTAAAGAATAATTTTATACATACTGTATAGTAAAAAAAAAAATCAGATCTTAAACAGAACAAAATCAGCGTAAAAATTTATAAATAATTAACCTAAAGGTATGATAAATTTACCTTTTAAATAGGTTAGGAGGTATGACATTGGTGACACCCATAGTCAGAGTAGATTATAACATTGGACACTGGTAGAAATACTTCTTTATATCAGCATCAAATGTTACCAGTATATACTGAAATATGCATGAAATAAGGCCTCTATATAACATATTTGCCTCTCCCGTGATATATTGAGATAGTCATCCTGTCCGCTGCTTTCAATAACTAATTACTCTATCATTAAATAATGGGATTAGCATAACACAAGCATTTTGTTAATCGTGCAAAATTTAATTAATGACACATGCTAAATCTCACATATATTAAATGTTACACAATCTAATACAATTACATTTTGATGGAGCTTTAACTGTGAAGTCTAATACAATTTAGCTGCTACCAGATGGTCACTTTTATTTGGCAATCCCCATGTTATTATCTGTATTACATCCCGGTTATTACTCCAGCCATCTGTCAGTGCAGTTGCATAAATCTGAATATGTAGAATATGGATTTGTAAACAGCACCTGTTTTAGCAGGACCATTTGCTTTGGACAACATGCTCCTAATAGGGCAGTTATCCGTAAAAGGGCTGAAGCCGGAAACCAATTTCCTGTAGCATGACTAGAGTTAATGTCCCCAGCATCTATGCACATCTAGGAAAGTTATTGCCTGACATTACTGCAGCAACTAAAAATGTGCAAAGCAGTGACAAAACAATGTGCTGCATTCCTCTTCTGCTGTTCAATAAAAGAAACCACTCCTACTACTCCTCTACAGAGCACCCTTCTGAGAAACTGAAAAATCGTGACTTCACGGTTCACTTCAGCTGCACGAATTGCTCATTGTCATTTCTTGGTTGTTGGGTTAATGATAAAAGGGAAGAAAGGAATAAAATGTTTTGCCTATAGCAACAAAGACAGAAGAATTCCAATGCCAAGCGTTGCTCCTTATGTGTATCTAAAACTAAAACTTTTTTTTAGTTCTGGATAGAGTAAAAAAGGAGCACTCTTTTTCATTTTTCCATTTGTGTTGGGAAACCCGACATTTTTGGGTTGTCATTGGATAAATATACCGCAACACACCATTATGCAAACGTGTGATTCAGGCCCAAGGTATATATATATATATTTGTACTCAGAGTCTCAGACGAGAGATGGAGTAAGTACGTAACAGAGGAGCACATAAACAGACCTGGGGTGTGCCAAAGGTCTCGTGGTCAGTATGCCTAAAAGGGGGCATACCCAAGTATAAAAGAAAGCAAAAATGTGAAAAAGAGAGGGTCGGGAGGGTGGACTGATAGATCTCAATTACTTTCTTTCTCAATTGTTCCTGAATTTCTTTGGGTCTCGACAGGCGTAAGGAGGAGGCGGGCGGGTTTAAATACCCCCGACTCCTCCTACAAATTCAGGCCGGCCTGCGGCCCGCCTTCTTATTTGTACTCAGAGTCTCAGACGAGAGATGGAGTAAGTACGTAACAGAGGAGCACATAAACAGACCTGGGGTGTGCCAAAGGTCTCGTGGTCAGTATGCCTAAAAGGGGGCAAAAAAGACAACCATAGGGTGAAAGGAAAGCAATCTTTATTGACAACAACTCCACATCAATCAGTCAAGTGCGTGAAGGCTTGCGCCATCTCCATGTGTGGATCCGGGATATACCTGGTGAAACACGCAGACTTCCACCTCCCCAGCTTCTTGATGACATGAGCCGGGAATTCCCAGGCGAGAAGCTGCAGAAGCAGCCCCTATTCTGAATGAGTGCCCTGTGAGTCGTGACGGGTTCAAACCCAAATTGGACCATAACGTGCGGCAATGCCTCGTGAACTGTGCCATGGTGAGGGGAGCCTGGGGGAAGGGCAGCAAGGGACTGTCCCCAGGCTTGCTGGACACTAGCAACACGAGCTGGTCTAAAACTGCCACGGGGCACCACGTGCTGCCAGACTTGAAAAATCTGACCTCGGTCCCTGCCCCGAATTGCTGAGTCTTGCAGGCAGACAGGTGTAACCCGAAGTGATCTGGATATCTGACCAACTGTTTGACCAAAAGTACCCGAGAACCCAGGCCGGTACGAGTGAACTCGCCCGGCCTGAGGAACCCAAAAAAGGCCAAGTAAATAGCCGCTTTCAGAACCAAACTGAGGAGTCCTCCAAACGGCAGCCTGTCCAGCAACTCAGACATGCCCCGGAAAATGGGCCCCGAAACTGGCAGCCTGCCTACCGAGGAAGGGGGCGACTCCTCAGGATGCCCCTCAGAGCGGCTTTGATGACATGGGCAGAGAAGATAGACGGCCTGTTTGGGTCCTGAAGGGACAGATGGTGCTGAACCCCAGCAAGATACGTCCTGATGGTGCCATGGGACAACTTCAACTGCGAGTAGCAGAACGCCACAAAAGCTAATAAATAACGGACGTCCAGTCCATCAAAACCTGGGTACCGTGACTGAAAACCCTGGAATGTCTTCCAGGCCGAGGCATATGCCTTCCTGGTGTTGGGGGATAATGAAACACTGATTAAGGCTACAGCATCGGACAAATGGGTATCTCGTCCAACATCAGAAGTGCAGGATCCGGGGATGGCGTGGCGTGAGCGTCTGCATCCGGGACCTGCTGGAAAAATAACATAAAGTTGAGCCGCGAAAGAGCATCAGCAGCCACATTCTCCACACCACTGATGAATTTGCAGTGCATGTGAAACCTAAAGCGTAGGGACAACCAGATTAACCTGCGCACATAGGACATGATGACCAGGGACCTGGATCTGCCCTTGTTGATGATCTCCACGGCCGCAGCGTTGTCCGTGGAGAAAACCACCGTCTGTCCCGACCATGACCTGCCCTACACCTGAGCAGCCGACACAATGGGGAATATCTCAAACAATGCGGAAGATTCCGTGAAGCCTGGGATAGCCAGAACTTCCTCCGGCCATGGCCCGGCCAACCAGTGGGTGCCAAAAATGGCTGCATAGCCCACCGAGGCTGCCGCATCCATCCCCACCTGGGGAGAAGATGTGGACTCTGCCAGGATGAACATGGCGATCCCGTTCCAATGCCGGAGGAAGTCGTCCCACATGCGCAAGTCAGCTAGAGCCGCAGCATCTAACTTGACCTGAGACTCTGCATCCGGAGCTGACGGTAGTAGTGCCAACAGCCTGGAAATGAAAGATCTACCTTGCGGAATGATCCTCATCGCAAAGTTCAGCATGCCCAACAAGGATAACAAGTGGACTCTGGAACATACCTGAGAGATCGTAAAGGCATGGATACACTCTCTGATCCTGAGGAGTTTGTCGGCCGGGAGGCTGGCCTGCATGGCCTTGGTGTCCAAGACAATCCCTAAAAAAGTGACAGCCGTCGCAGGCCCCTCCACCTTCTTGACAGCCAATGGAATGTCAAGAGCTGCAAAGACTGCCACCAACTTCTGCAAATCCCCAGGGATTTGTCCGGGACACTCGATGAGAAGGAAGTCATCCAGGTAATGGATAACCTCATGACAACCCACCACCTGCACCAGAATCCATCTGAGCGATTGTGCGAACGTGTCAAACAGCCAAGGGCTACTTTTAGAGCCAAAGGTAAGCTTGGTGGCAAAGTAATACAACCCTCTCCATTTCACCCCATGCCACCTCCAAAGTGATGGCATGATGGGAAGGAGCTTGAAAGCGTCGGCTATGTCCGCTTTCGACAGCCAAGCCTCCCTGCCCATCCTGATGATCTGCTGAATGGCCTGGTCAACTGAAGAATACTTTAATGAAAATTCCTCCGATGGGATTAAAGAATTCAAACTGGGTACCCTAGAGCAATGAGGTGCAGACAAATCGTAAATCAACCGCAGTTTATTGGAAAATTTACCTTTGACCAAACCCAGAGGGTTGACCCTCCAAAGCTGGAAAGGGGGTACGGAAAAGGGGCCTATGATGAACCCCTTGTCCAGCTCGGCTTGGAGAAGTGCGTCCACCGCCCCCACGTCTATCCCAGAGGACCTGAGATTTGGACATTCGAATGAGTTGGAGGGTAAGCAAACGAAACCCGTGTGGAAACCTTGCGTGAACCCATCTACCAGGAAGGCACAAGACTCAGGAGATGGGTGCGAGACCAGGCACTCCTGCAGGAACACCACATTGATACGGCTCAGTCAGCTGTTTTTGCCTTGTCTGAGTGAACAAGTGGACTTGGGATGGGCCCTAAAACAGCCAGAGCATATATGCAACAAACGGCACTGGCTGTAATTACAGACCCCGTGATTGAAATTGTTGCAAATAGGCGACTTACCCAGGTACTGGATAGACCGACCCAATTTGTCAACAGAGGCAGCCTGTGTTGGAGCTGGAAGAGAACCGGGAAAGGCCCTGGAAGTGCCCGGGAGAACAGGAAGCTCCGCGTTGGGACACCAGTAAGCCGTGTGGGAAGATGATTGGCAAGTGGCGCACACTGGGGACCTCAACCCTGCAAAATGGCGGCAAAAGAGCTCAGTGTCCACACTGCTCCAGACCGTGACCACCTGATGCTGTGAAAACATGGCCGCGGTTTTGGCGGAAAATGAACGGTGGTAATCGTAGAAAGCCGTGCCCCCAAATTTATAACCCAGCTCCACCACCGCATACAGATAATGGTCAAGCTATTCCCTTCTCAAAGGACTGACCGAACACACTATGTCCCTAAACATGCTGAATGCCAGCACAAACTCGGGGATGGAGAGTTTACGATTCAGCCTGTGGTCCCTGGATTTAATGATGACCGACACGTCACCACATGCGTAGGACTTGTTGTCAGCTACGTCATGGGTGGCAATCAGCAGGGATGCCAGGTTGACGTCCTTGCCCTCCAGAATGTCTTTCCTGAGATTAGCCGGGATAAAATGGGCAGGGGTGACAGAGGGGACACTGGAGCCAATACCTGCCGCCAACTGTGCTGGCCTGGGAACCACGGGAACATCCGACCCTGCCGTGACCCCCGACACTGCCAGATCCAAGGGGGCCGGATTGGGACTGGTTTCCAACACCTCAACCCTAGCCCGCAGATCTTGAAAAGAACCCGCCAGAGAGCTAAGGGTGGCCTGGATCTGGGTGAGAGACATGGAAACAGTTCGCAGGGTGGCCTGCTCAACACCCAAACTAGGAGAGGAAGGGAACAGCAGTCTGAAAAGTTCCGCCTTGCGGGCCGACGCCGCAAATGCGATACCCCTGCGCCGTAACTCTGCCATCAATCTGGGAACCGTCCAGGTCCTCATGGAAGGCGCGCCGCTCTGATCCGATCTTCCAGCCGGGGAAGGGGAAACGAAGGAAAAATCATCGATGTCTCCCGCCTGAGACATGCCCTAAATGATCAAAACAAATAGAACACATAACAACAGTAACCATGTACCGATGAGCAATCCAGACCCACCTACCACCCCTCCCCCCTTTCCTGCGCCTGAGAAAACCCCTTGAACCGTGACCCAAGGGAACGTGCGCCTCCCACCCTAAAGGAGGCCGAGACAACCTAACCGTAGGTCAATTAAAAATGAACACTCAGGCCTCCTGAACCTGAAAACGTGACAGGTTCTTGGACCGACCGTGCTGATCCCAGACGAATGAAACCAGCCGGAAGTGAGGGGAAATTTCCTGAACGGGTGAGGAGACTTGCCACCATCCAAGTCAATTAAAAACGAAACCTCAACCCGCAGACCTAACTCGATAGGTAACCATGGTGGCGACTGACCCTTGAAATGGCGAGGAAAATGAAGACGGGAATGTCCCAGCAACCTGACTTACCTTGAAAAGCCTTGACCTTGACCGTACTAGGTCTGCGACTGGCACCCGAAACCCGCCCTGTAACGAAACGTACGAACGGGACTGAATGACAAAGACCCTAACCTACGAGCATCTGAAGTAAGTAACGAACCTACGTGAACCCCCTACAAGACCTGAAACGTGTCAGGTACGTGACGAGCGCCGTGACGTGGAGCAAGGTCCTAGCCCGACGTGACTAACGGTTGAGGAGACTTGCCACTGCACAAGACAATTAAAAACGAAACATCTCAAAACCGTGTGACACCCACAGACGTGGTGGGTGAACCCCCAGTGTAGTGACTACCCCCCCCCCCCCCAAGGCCGTGCCCAGACGTTATCTGCGGGCCTGCCCTAACCCCCCCCAACCTGACCCTGCGTGAACCTGTGACACCGATCACCTGAAGCCCCCGAGAGTGGACCCCTGTGTCACAGCCATGGGTGACCGCCACCTGTTACTTACTGAAAAGGAATGACAGATTTAAGCAGACGTAAAAAAAAATTTCAATCGACCTGTAAGGAAGAAAAACAACAAATGTACCACTAACCGCATGGAAATGACACAAAATATGCATGAATGTTGACTGTGAAAAAAAGAACCCCGCCAACCCCTCAGCAAAGCTAAGCGCCCAGCTGCCTGCAGGAAACCTCGTGGACCGTGCCGTTAACCCTATGCACCCTGGATGCTGATATCACCAAGCCTGGAAAATAACCTCTAACCCCTACCTGCAATGGAAGACGTGTGTGACCAGAGCCCCCCCCCCCAGCAGACAGTGCGTCGGAAACACCCCCCCCCCCTGTGCGGACCTGAGCGTCAGGAGCGGAAAGCCAGTGCGACAGTGTGTGAGGAGCCGGTACAGACCCCCCCCCCCCTAGTGCCGACATGCCCCCGGTAACCGATGACCCTGCACTTGCTGTGAGTGAAAAATGCATACATAACTGCTGCGGAGTCAGCACATGCTGTGAGTAAATGATGCATATGAACCAATACATGTGAAGTGATGAATGAGATGACAAGATACTTGCAAATATACTCCCCGTGGTTGGAGTCCTAGTCAGAATGGTCCCCCCCCCTCCTACTGAGTGGGCCCCCCCCCCCCCCGACCTACCTGTACGCTCCCACAGAAAGAGATCTGAGCGGAGCCGAAGTACAGTGATGAACGAGAAGAGCCGACCGCTGCCGAACGCCGCCGAGAGGAGCCGAATGCTGCCGCGAGGAGCCGAACGCCGCCGGAGATCGCCGAACGCCGCTGGAAACCGCCGAAGAACCTCGAGGAGAAGACGCCGGAAGTGACGAAACCGTCTGACGTAGCCACGGAAGCAACCGAGGCCGACAGGCGTAAGGAGGAGGCGGGCGGGTTTAAATACCCCCCGACTCCTCCTACAAATTCAGGCCGGCCTGCGGCCCACCTTCTTATTTGTTTTTGATGGGCACAGGTGTGCAAATGTAGATGTGTAAATACAGCCAATACATCTAAAGATTTGTAAATTAAATATATCACATTTTGATTTTGATGAGTAAATATGCTTTAATTACACCAGCCAAAATAGTAATTTTTTTAAAGAGCAGGGAAGGATTAACCCCCTCTGCAATTTTTGTATTACTGTCTGTGCCCCGATTGGAGAGATTCAACTTACTTTTTGTAAAAGGTGACAAAAGATGTTAGTTCTAGCCTTACCTTACTTCACTAAAAATTTATTTTTTCTATGTTTCTTAAAGCGGAGCTCCACCCTAAAGTGGAACTTCCGCTTATCGGATTCCTCCCCCCCCTCCGGTGCCACAATTGGCACCTTTCAGGGGGGAGGGGGTGCAGATACCTGTATTATACAGGTATATGCACCCACTTCCGGGACTAGCATCCCCGCCCATATCTGAGGATATCCGAGGTTACCCCGTTGTGTCTTAGGAAACATAGTTCCCAGGACACAGCGGGGACCAATAGAGATGCGCAGCGCGACTTGCGCATGCGCAGTAGGGAACCGGGCAGTGAAGACGTTGCGTCTTCACTTCCTGATTCCCTGACAGAGGATGGCGACGGGGCAGCTGACAGACGAGCCGTCGCTCGTCACATTCTGCCGACACCGCTGGAACCTGGAACAGGTAAGTGTCCATTTATTAAAAGTCAGCAGCTGCAGTATTTGTAGCTGCTGACTTTTAATATTTTTGGTGCGGGTACAGCTCCGCTTTAAGGGCTTGTGATTGTCTGGGTTTTTTCACGCAGTCAGGCAGCACAACAAACAGGGTACAAAGCAGGAGCAGCCAAAACACAAACAAGGAGCAGTAGCAAAGGTGGAACGTAAGTACCCTATCAACGGGTGTGGCCAGGTGGAGTTGATCGCTGGAACCTGCTAGCTGCTGGAAGACACTTGGTGGTGGACACTAAAACTGTAGCTTTCTGCCCAGAGCACCACAGTGCCACCAGCAGGTGAACTCGGTCTTAATAACATAGAAGACAAAATTAGTAGTGAGTGTGTGATACCTTTATAATAGCTTGGTGGTGGTGGGAATAGAGTGTTGGTGGGTGTCGCCTAATTTAACTAAAAGTGGGAGTGGCTTCAAGGGGTATGGTGAAGTAAAGCCTGAGCCTACTCACTGTATATGCAACACATATACCACAGTCCTTCAGTACCCACAAAATATACCATTCATGTGTTGCCCTGTACACACAGCCTATAGTGGAGTAAATCTTCACATTTCTGTGTCAGCAGTTGTAATTTGTGTAGAAACATTAGACATGTAGCATGACACTGCACAGGTTAATGCATCACTTCTGTCAGTAGTGTGAGAACTGAAACTTCCTGTGAAGAAACCACATATCTCACAATTCCTGAGGCTCCTAGTCTAGTGTTCTGCAGGTGAGAGCTACATTGTAATTAGATCTGACACAGACACAAGCAGACAGAGTGTTCACGGACAGTGTTCATGTAGCTATGAGACAATATATTTTATTACATTAGCACTTCCATCATGTGTGTGCAACACAGAGAAAATGGCTAAGCATGCACTGGACGCTGTGTGGCCCAGAACAGAAAACTGTCCTGTGCCCCTGGCAAATACAGACAGGCCAGCTGCAGCAAAACATAGACATAGGGCAGTGGTTCTCAACTCCTGTCCTTGGAACCCACTAAAAGGCCAGATTTTAAGTATTACCTTGGGGAGATGCACACTAGAATACTGCAATCACTGAGCAGCAAATGATGTCACCTGTGTGTAATTGAGTTGTCTTGCAACCTGACCTGGCCTGTTAGTGGGTCCTGAGGACAGGAGTTGAGAACCACTGACATAGGGGAATCAATCAGCCATGACACTACAAACCGCAGCCAGAAAATGTGAGCCCATCATTACAAGGTAAGGCAAACAAAGCAACACAGGGAATTTAATTACACTAATACCTAGTTAAAACAAACAAAACATTTGAAAGTGTACAATGCTTTTAACTCAGTGGCTTTAATTGGGTTTTAGGGACTGGCTCTAGTGAAAAACAGAGCTCATTCTGATTGCAAATTTACAAATGTCTATATTTAATATAACAAAACATATGTAGCGGTCACACTTTAACGAGTGTGCGCTATAAATGGAAATTTTGTTTTTTCCCTCAGAACAGTAATGGGGTTCTGAGGGTTAATTGTACAGGGTTACTTTGGCATCAGTTTGGCTGGGCTGTACTAGGATTCAGCCCGGTCATAGGTGCAGTGAGGCACCCATGACAGGCCGAGAACCAAGCCTGGTTTTACGTCTTAGGTACCAATCTTTCCCCGAGCCAATCAGTGGGCGCGTCTGGCCCTGCTGCGTAGTCTGGGAAGGGGTAATTAAGGTGCTGAAGTCACGTGTTTGGGGTTCGGCCGTAGCTGCCTGTTCTTGGTTCTGGACTGGGGTAGCCCCGCGAGGGGTCCCGGGCCTAGGAGCGGTTGCCTTTCCGCAAGCATGGTCAATATGACCAGCCCCATAGACCTACATGGTCTGGGGCAGGGATCCGCCTGTTCCCGAGTCTCGGAGCCGGTTAGCCCGAGGCCCAGTAACTAAAGGAGGATTCAAAGCATCCTGAGTTGTATGGACACTAAAGAAACCACACTTCACACGGTACTACCAAGGAGACAGAGAAAGTTCCAGGTACTGTGAGAAAGGTTCCTACTACCTTCAGTTGTTATCTAGTCTGTGGCAGAGACTTTTGCAAAGTTCCGGATCACATTGTTAGCTGCTAAACCTCTGCCTAGAGGTTTATCTGTCATTGAAGTACCCAGCTGCGAGTGGCTACTCTCTGGGTTTATTAGAGACATTCATTGGATGTCAGCAGCTCAAGGTGCCTGAGTTTCTTCACCCGTGCCATCTATTCCTATCTGAGACTGTGTTATGTTGGATGTTACCACTGCAGAATAAAAACCTTTACAAGGACTTTTATGTGTCAGCATCCAAAGCTGTTGGGTACTAACCCTGGGAACCCCTGGACATTCACCGACAAGCCACGAGGAGGTAACTGGTAAGCCCAAAAGTCAAGGCCGCCCCTCAAGGGGTTATGGCCGCTACACATATAAAAGCACGTGTATAAAAATGTGAAGGTCACAGCAAAAATAAACATTGCAATAATAGCTCAAACCATACACTAGCTAAAAATACACTGTATAATAGTTCAAACCACGCCCTAGCTAAAAATACACTGTACTTTCTCTTTAAATAAAGAAGAATTAGGTGTCATTTTGTTCTTTGAACAATATGTTCAATGCTACAAGAAATAAGGAAGGTTTAGGTCCATCTTTCAACAAATTCAGGTGAATAAATGATAAAGTCCATTCTCTGCTTTACCATGTGAAATGATAGTTCCATGTCAATGTACCGCTACACGTAGAGGAACATACAGCTGCATCAAATCACAGGTTTTCTAAATAAATACATACATGAATAAACGGTAAACAAGTCATTGAATTCTGCTAGTCACGTAAATGTTGTGGGCTTTAATAAAAGCAGGCATTGGGAAGACACACTTTTTACCTCCAGGAGTGAAAGCATGCTTGTGCCAGAACTGCCGCTTGTTGTGAGCTCCACTATCAATGGGGTGTTGAGTCTTTTGGCTTCCTGTGTGTGTTTCAGAGGATGTTTTAAGCTAGATAAGCTTGCTTCACAGAATGCCTTTGAGAGTTTCTTTGGCAAGCTCAGCTGGCTATTGGACTTCCATATGACCCTGCCAGCAAGAGTTTCTCTTTTTTTGCTTTCTTAAACTGGTGTGTGTATGTAATCAAGGTATACTTCACAAAACTCATATAAAGCAAATATTTCAAATGTCTGTTATGTCTGCCAGGGCTGCTGCTAAAAGATCACAAGGCCCCATACAGCCTACCTGACCCACTGTCCATCCTGAAGCAATCCCCCATACCCTGCAGCAGCCAGGTAAAGAGGAGGGGCTGGAGGGGCACACGGGGGGGTGGAGGGGTGTGTGTCTGACAGAAGTTGGAAGGAGATCATCTACAGGATGGGTGATCGGTGTGGCGGGGGTAATTTACTAGAACAGATCCCCTTTAGTTCCCCCCTGCAGCAGCTGAAAGCCAATGGGAGGAAGAGGAGATAAAGCCCCCTTTCATCTGCTGCAGGGAGAGCCAAACAGGGTATCTGTTTCTGTAACCCGACTCTGCCCACCACACTGGTCAGCCCCTCCTGTCCATGATCCTATTCCTCCCACTACCTGGCCCCCCCTGCTAAACTGATGGAGCCTGGGCCCCATATAGGAGGACTGGTGGTAGCCCCTTATTAGCCGCCCTGATGTCTGCAGTGAAAAAATTAAATACATTTTAGTTCCATGTCATTTTTCTGCTTAGTTACATTTGACCATACCTGGCTGATCCTTTGGAAGCAGAGAATCACTGTAGTAGACTACTTCAGTAATCCTCATTGTCTTCCAGGGGCCGTGCCCTGCTGCACAGTTATCCCAGGGATTTGCTCGCTTGGCACCGGTGCCATTCAGAAAACACATTGTATTTTTCTCCATGAATGCAAAGTGTTCCCTGACTGGATTGTGACATAACCACCCCATGTCTCCATCTTGCCCAATCTGAAAACGCTTTATATTCATTGCCGAAGAACCTCAGTCCCCTTAATGCTGCCCCCACATTACCGGGAACATTACATTATCTTTGGAGGTCCGGCATGTGCGAAGATGTGCCGAAGGACTCTACCCAGCCTTTGGGACCTGACACAGCCCTGTGGCACATCTGCGCACACTCAGCATCACATACATGCACAGACAGAGGTCCGGGACCTCCTTCACTCCAGCTCTGCTAAATAAGCACTACAGAACCACCAAGTGATATCCAGGTACCCACACTGTTTGTAATTAAAAAGTACATTTAATGATTTAATAATGATTACAGAAATTAATCGGTTAGTGTCTTTTATATCTGCCTAAAGTTAGGCCTCCTGCACACCGGGCTTAAAAAGTGCCTCTTTTACAGGCGCTTGGCTTTTTTTTTGGGACTGTAAAAGCACCTTTATGTTAGCTTATGTTTCTACGCAGGCATATTAGAAAAGGAGCGTTTCCAGGCTTAAAAAATCCATAACCAGTGCATTCAAAAGAGGAGCTTTTGAGCACCTAAACGTATCTAAAACATACAGTAGCACCCTCCTAGCTAGGTTGCTATAGTTGAGGCAAAGTTGGGTTTTGGCTCCCCTGTAAAAGAGGATTAGTGTTCAATTGCTTTTGGCTGCTCTGGGTTCTGCTGGTGCAGGCGCAACTACTTCCCCCTGCATTCTCGTAAGTTCTGGAATATGGTAGGCGGGAGAGGCAGACCCTGAGCTGAATATTCATGCAGCCTCAGCCAATCCCTGGTAGCCAGCAAGGAGTTGAGGTGTGCATAAATAGTCTGGAGCCTAGAACAGCAGGGCATTATTCATATGGGAGAAGACCAAGCACAAGGGTTGAGGCCCTCTGGGCTGTTAGCTGCGACACAAGAAAAAACAGAAGATCTGGCTTGAAGGCATCCAGTACAAAGGCTGGCTGACACTACAGAAAAGCATTGCAATATCCAGGGCACAATAAGCACTAGCTTTAAAGATCCTAGAGACTGGCCTTGTCACCCTTATGAGAGCTTACTACAGTCTGCTGACTCAGGTTATATCTTCGCAAAGGGGTCCCCTGAGTTGTAGTTCATGAAATTCTTAATACAAGGGTGGCTGCACCTTAAAAAGGCAATACAGTTGGAGGTGTCCTCCATAATCTTTCTGCTAGTTTGGAGTATCCCAAGGTTCAACCACACCCTACCCAAGATAAAGGATAATTTCACCCTTGTAAAAAATAAATTTCACATCTTTTTGCAGGTAAAAATAATGTGCATTTATTTTTTATTTTTTTACTATGAACCTGCAAAGCATTGCACCCACGATCAGCAGATCCCAGGTGCAATGCAGGGTTCTGGCAGACTGTCTGTGTAAGCTGTCAGCTCATACCTCGTACAAGCAGGCAGTTACATACTGACAGGAAGACTCAATCAACTACCTACAGTGCTCAATAGCGCCCTGGTAGTTCATTGAGAACTACAAGCTGACAGCCGCAAAGGCTCTCAGGTACTTGTAGTTTTTACATTCACAGAACTCTGTGAATGAATTGTGATAGCGAACAGGGGAAGAAGATCTCCCACTCACTGTCAAATGGGGGGGTTGAGTGGGTGCTGCTGCATCTGTAACATGTTACATGTTACACCCTGAATATGGGTGTAACATGCAACATGTTATGAAAGGTGAACTTGTCCTTTAAACCAGTGGTCTCCAAACTGCGGCCTGGGAGCCGGATGTGGCCCTTGGGCATTATTTCCACACTGTCGGCCACTGTGGGGCATACTTCCTGCCTCTGACACCAACAATGGGGGACTAGTCCTATCACTGGCACCAATGATGGGGCACTATTCCTTACATTGATACCAATGATGGGGCACTATTCCTTACATTGATACCAATGATGGGGCACTATTCCTCCCATTGATATAAACGTTGGGGCACTATTCCTCCTGTTGATACCAACATTGGGGCAAGGTTCCTCCCACTGACACCAATGGTGGGGCACTATTCCTTCTACTGACACCAATGATGGGCACTATTCCTCCAATTGATACCAACATTGGGGCACTGTTTCTCCCACTGACACCAATAATGTGCCACTATTTCTCACACTGACACCAATGATAGGGCACTATTCCTTTTGTAACACCCTCTAGTGTGCTAGAAGTGTAGTGGTTAGCTTTTTGTTAGAGTAGGTACATTTCCAGGCTTGGCTGGAAGCCTAGCCTAGGTGTGTTTTGGTCTGGGTTGTGAGTGACTCAGGCAGAGCTGGGTGACTCACAGTCAGCATCACCAAAACCTCCCACTTCTTTCCAGAATGTTCTGGTATCTTCTGGAAAGGAAGGAGAGGAGGGGTGGAGCTGCTTGGAGTATTCTGGGGAGCCCTGACCAATCCCCAACTTGGATTGGCAGCGGGCAGGCCTACTTAAATACCCAGAGTCAGCCCAGCTGGGGAGGAGTTGTTTGGGAGGAAGCTGGAGTGCTAGGCTGTGGTGGCCTTTGAGAGAGCTCCTCAGTCTGGGGGGATGTGACCTTCGGCCTGGGCTCAGGTCCGGATGGGACCTTTTAAGAAAACGTAGAGGTGTCCTGGACAGGAGGCACAGGAGGAGCAAGAAAGGACAGCAGGAGAGAGCACTGCCTGGCAAGTCTCCAGGGAGGAACAACAGGTCACATTCAAGAGGGCAGATGAGTGACACACAGTCAGGAGAGGACTGAGGAGGCACGTCTGAGAGGACTGGGAGATCGCAGTCTGGGATGGGTGCAGAGCCAGTGGAGTGGACTGTGATGGCAGTGGTGCCAGGCAGCTGCAGCCAGGAGGGCTGGCAGGGCCTGAAGATATGGTACTGAGCTTAGAAGCCACATGGACAGCTAGCACCAGGACTACCTACTTACTTTTTGCTACACAAAAGGGGCCCACGGTCCCTACCTGCAAAGGGCGTTTGCTAAGGCCTGGCCGAGCCAGTGTCAAGTCTAAATCTCAGTGCTTGCTGGTCCTGGAAGAACAAGCAAATGATGTGTTGGAGGTGTTAAGGAGAGATAGTCTGCAAGCAAGTGTTGTGCTGGAGCTGAAGTGTGGAGATGTATATAGTTGGTCCCATATGTTTTTCTGCAATCATGAATATCCCATCCCCATCCAAGTTAAATTCCCTCAATAAAAATACAAACAAAGTTCAAGGACTGTTTTTTGTGCCTGGGGGTGAATGAGAACTGTGTGCCTGGCTGGGCAGGGTGGCGGTGGACCACAACACTCAGCAGCCCTTACCAGGGTACCGCTTCACTTCTATTGACACCAATGACGGGGCACTATTTCTTCCATTGATACGGATAATGGGGCACTATTACTCCCATTGATACCAACATTGGGGCACTATTCCTTCCACTGATGCCAAAGTTGGAGCACTATTACTCCCCCTAATGCCAGTGAAGGGGTATTGTTTACTACCACAGACATTTTCTTCCTTCGCTGGCCACAGTCCAGGCCCCCTAAGGTTTGATGGGTAGTAAACTGGCTCTTTGTTTAGAAAGTTTGAAGACCCCTGCTTTCATCCATCAAAAAAAAAAAGACAAAAATACATGCACTGCCTTTTTTCTGACTTGAGTGACTGTGAACTACTGTGTGCCTGGCTGCCAGAGAATGGAACCTGGGATAATACAGCCAGCAGGGGCTTGGGTCTGTTAGATAATACTTAAACGCTAGACACGTTCAGTGAGTGTTCATTCATTCCAATGGTCAGAATAAATTAATATTCTGGCCAATAAAATCCACTAATGCATGGATGCACCATAACGAGTCTAAACACATGTGCAATACACAGCTTTAGGCATGTTTTTTAAGCAGCGTTTTCCTGCCAGGAGTAAAAGACATTCAGAGGAGAAAACCTAATGCTTTGTGTGCATGAGGCCTTAAAGTGTTTAGCATACTTAATATGTCTTTCTAGGCTTTCTCAAAATGTTCCAGGTCATTTAGGGGACAAAAAACGTAGCATAATAACTGCATGCACATGTAGCGGTGACCCCCGTTGGGTTCCTGAGTGCAGTGGTTCCAACCGTCACCCCGCTCAGCCAGGCATTCGCCTCCAGTCACACATTGCCAGACAATTAACAGTCCATCAGCTTGTTTTTGTTGTTTTTATTGAGGGGATTTAACTTGGATTGGGAAAGGGACATGGGATGCCCAGATAATTAATCTTGTTAAATTCAACAAACGATTTTGGATCTATATTGGCAGTCTCTAAAGCTCCTTACTCCTACAGCACATCACTTGAGTCAACTCCACTTTCTCTACTGCGCAATCCTAGATTCCTGTCACAGTTAGCACATGGTTAGGCCTCACTCTGAATAAGTCCCAACTGTTCAATATCCGCCTTTTTCTGGCAGGGGTTTTCAGTCCCCTTTGGTGTAGTAACCAATAGTGATGAAAAAGTACTTTTGTCCAATCATGGTGGACTACTGATCCCAGAAAGTCCTGTGCAAGTCCTACCTATCCTCCTGGCTGCAGCAACTTGACTCTTAACACCAGCGACATCACAGTCTCTCCATCCACTCCTGACATGTCTCTCCCAGATCTTTTCACTCCTAGTGACTTGCCCGGCAATGTTCCCCGTTGTCCTCTTCCTGCTCCTGTTCAGGACACCACAAGATAACATTGTATGAAAGGGTTCCTTCCCAGCTCCCAAGTTCCAGGCCTAAGGCCAGAAAGGGGGGCTTACTCCAAGGCCATGACAGCCTAACACTCCATCACTAGTTCGTCCACCACAACAACTCCTCCCACAGCAGGCTGACCATGGGGATTGGTCAGGGCTCCCAGATACACTCCATGCCACTCCAGTCCTCTACCCTGCCCCTTTTCCAGAACCTTCCAGAAACAGAGGAGGCGCCAAAGAGATGAAGTACATGTCAGTCACCTGCTTCTGCTCTCAAAACCACTCCCAGCCCCCAGATCAAAACATACAGGCGTAGCTCACTGCTAGGCCTGCCTAAATTTACCTGCACTGGCTGCAAAACAAAACAATTACCTCTAGCACATCCTACCTGAGGTAGAGGGTGCTACACCCATATCCATGCAGCTATCATGCCACTGGATTTTTCCTTTTTCCTCAAAAAAATCAGGGTTAACAGCAGCATACAAATGATATTAATTGCAAATTAGCATTAAAAAAACCCTGATTACGTTTGCAGGTTTGGGCTTTTTTCTGTTGCAGTCACAAGCGAAGCTGTTTGGATGTTTTGGTTGTGTAGTATTTGTAACGCTTGTTAGCGAGTAAAAAAACCAAGCTGTACAAATTGTTATATTTGAATCCTAGCTTGTGCGTTCCTTAGATTTAGACATGCATTTAAATCTCCTTTTCCTCTGAAGCCCATTTCACATTCAGATCGTGCTCCAGAGCATACTGACAAGCAGTGAGGAAGCGATGTGACTTCTCCTCACTGCCTGTTTTAACCCCATTTTTGCCAACAAACGTGCCGCAACCTTGTGCATTGCATGCAGTTGCAGGATGTTTGCAGCACTTCCCCATTCACTTGACTGTGTAGTGTTCGGTAGGCTTGCCACCCTCCGATGGCTACAATTTGGGTTCATTTTGCCAGGGGCTTTTGAGATATGGTAAAAATGTGTCTCTACAGGGATCTACTGTTGCAGATCTACTGTTGAGTCTATAGTTGCTGGCCACTGGAGAGACTATTGATGCTGGCTGCTGGGAGATCTATAGTTGCTGGTAGGGGTCTATTATAGCTGGAATGGATATATTGTTGCTGGGAGGGTATTTTGTTTCAGGGGGTCTGTTGCTCACTGAAGGGGATCTATTTTATTGATTTTCTTGTTATACATGTATTCCCTAAAAGGGGAAGCTAGGAGGTGGGTAGGAGGAACCAATGGACTGTGTTCGGAGGTGGGTAGGGGGCAGAGACAAGGGGTGACTTGGAAGAGGGAGTTCCTGCACCTATTCTCCGAGAAAAAAAGCTCTGCTACAGTAATATACTGTATAGTATACAAAATCATGTAGGCACAAGGGATATTTTTAAGGAAGGAACTAATAAACCTACCAGTAATTTGTTGTATTTTATAGAGAAACCACTGTTTTACGGATGTGATTACAAGCAAGGACACAGTTTGTATTAAAGAGTTCCAGGCAAAAATGTAACTCCTTAGAAAACGTAAGCACACCCCACACCAATCCGCAAGGCTTCACTTCCTGCTTCCCTTAGTAAGGATACCGGCACCTGCACCCGAAGCCGATGGATGGGTCATCTTCGGGTGCCGACATCGTGGGCTCCCTGGACAGGTAAGTGTCCTTATATTAAATGTCAGCAGCTACAGTATTAACTACTTCCCGCCCAAGGGCGTCATATGACGTCCTTGACTTTCAATGGGAATATCTGAATGATGCCTGCAGCTACAGACATTATTCAGATATTCTTGTTTTCAGCCGGCGATTCTGTGCACCATAAGAGATCCGGCAATTCCACCGCTTGATCGTTCTTATAGGCAACGGGAGGGGACGCCCCCCCTCCCGCCACCATCCGGTGCTTCTCCGGGCTCTCCCGTGCCATCGGGGGCCCGGAGAAAGAATCGCCTGCCGCCGGATGATGAGCATAGAGATTTCCGGTGACAAGATGGTCACCAGTCATCTCTATGACCGTCGGAGGCCCGGGCGCGACGTTATGACATCAAGCCCGGTACCCGGAAGTAAACAAAGCCGCAATCGCAGCTGTCAGCATGAGATCAGAGAATTTGTACATTCCTTGTAATAGGAATAAAAGTGATCAAAAAAAAAAAAAAGTGTAAAAATAAAAAAAATTAAGTAAAAAAATAAAACATTTTTTTAAACGCCCCTGTCCCCAGTAGTTCGCGCTCAGAAGCGAACGCACACGTAAGTCCCGCCCACATATGTAAACCCCGCTCAAACCACACATGTGAGGTATCGCCTATGGAGATTTTTAAGTACCTAAGTTTGGCGCCATTCCATGATTGTGCGCAATTTTCAAGCGTGACATGTTAGGTATCTATTTACTTGGCGTAACATCATCTTTCACATTATATAAAAAAATTGGGCTAACTTTACTGTTTTGTTATTTTTTAATTCACTAAACCGTTTTTTTTTCCAAAAAAAAAGGCGTTTGAAAAATGATTGCGCAAATACCGTGTGAGATAAAAAAGTTGTAATGACCACCATTTTATTCCCTAGGGTGTCTGCTAAAAAAAACATATATATATATATATATATATATATATATATATATATAATGTTTGGGGGTTCTGAGTAATTTTCTAGCAAAAAAAATTATGATTTTTACATGAAGGATTAACCTTCTATGAGGAGGTAAGTTGCCATCTAGATAAATGAAGGCCCATAGACGTGGTATATCTGGATTTTGCAAAAGCATTTGACACAGTTCCCCATAAACGTTTACTGTCAAAAATAAGGTCTGTTGGCATGGACCATAGGGTGAGAAAATGGATTGAAAACTGGCTACAAGGGCGATTTCAGAGGGTGGTGATAAGTGGGGAGTACTCGGAATGCTCAGAGGTGGGTAGTGGGGTCCCCCAGGGTTCTGTGCTGGGACCAATCCTATTTAATTTGTTCATAAACGACCTGGAGGACGGGGTAAACAGTTCAATCTCTGTATTTGCAGATGATAATAAGCTAAGCAGGGCATTAACTTCTCCACAGGATGTGGAAACCTTGCAAAAATATCTAAACAAATTAATGGGGTGGGCAACTACATGGCAAATGAGGTTTAATGTAGAAAAATTTAAAATAATGCATTTGGGTGGCAAAAATATGAATGCAATCTATACACTGGGGGAGAACCTCTGGGAAAATCTGGGATGGAAAAGGACCTTGGGGTCCTAGTAGATGATAGGCTCAGCAATGGCATGCAATGCCAACCTGCTGCTAACAAAGCAAACAGAATATTGGCATGCATTAAAAAGGGGATCAACTCCAGAGATAAAACGATAATTCTCCCGCTCTACAAGACTCTGGTCCGGCTGCACCTAGAGTATGCTGTCCAGTTCTGGGTACCAGTCCTCAGGAAGGATGTACTGGAAATAGGGCGAGTACAAAGAAGGGCAACTAAGCTAATAAAGGGTCTGGAGGATATTAGTTATGAGGAAATGTTGCGAGCACTGAACTTATTCTCTCTGGAGAAGAGACACTTGAGAGGGGATAGGATTTTAATTTATAAATACCGTACTGGTGACCCCACAATAGGGATAAAACTTTTTTACGGAAAGGAAGTTTAACAAACAAAGATTTGTGAGGCACACCCTAAAAAAATGCATAAAAAATGGTGCAGCCATAAGACCATACAGACAGAAAATAAGATTACAGCGCACACATACAAAAATGACATTTAACTCCTGCAAGGCTATTTAAAAACACCTGAGCATATTCAGAAAATATGAGGATTTAGTTACACCATATAGCCATATAGTGCTAAGCCCACTACTACGTCAAAGTACCCAAATATCAGTGGGTCCTACGCTATTCTTTCAGGAGTCAAATGTCATTTTTGTATGTGTGCGCTGTAATCTTTTTTTCAAGGAGTTTAGCAAGACACTTAGCCACTCATTAAAATTAGAAGAAAAGAGGTTTAACCTTAAACTACGTAGAGGATTCTTTACTGTAAGAGCGGCAAGGATGTGGAATTCCCTTCCACAGGTGGTGGTTTCAGTGGGGAGCATCGATAGTTTCGAAAAACGAAAAGCACCTGAATAACCGCAACATACAGGGATATACAATGTAATACTGACATATAATCAAACACATAGGTTGGACTTGATGGACGTTGTGTCTTTTTTCAACCTCACCTACTATGTAACTATGTAACTATGTGATTTTAAATTTTTCTCCACCCAGGCTGGAACTCCACTTTTTGTAGATTTGTGTCTGCATGGATTTCCTCTGGATACTTTGTGTTCCCCTAGCAAACCATAATGGTTAGTAGACTAGCTTCCATCTAATATTGGCCTTACAGGTTGCACATATTGCTGGCCACACATGCATTAATTTTATGTTTTATAGATTCATTCCAGATTTTCAATTGTGTCTTTGCTCGTTTTCCCAAATACCTCCTTTGCACTCATGTTTATGAACCTCCAGCACCTGACCCAGTGGCGGTGCGTGCATAGAGGGTGCAGGAGCGCCGCCCCCCCTCTCCTGCACCGCTCTATCACCAATAGATAGATTCATGCATTGCATGAATCTATCTATTGTCACCGCTGCCGCCCCCTATTCAGGTGTCCGGCCCCTGATCGGGCGCCGGGCATCTGAATTACAGTGGGGGGGGGGGGTGTTGCTGGAAGCGCCCCTATTAGAGCTGTAAGCTCTAATAGGGGACCTTATTAGAGCGGTGGGCTCTAATAGGCTTCCCTAAGTGTAAACAGCGGGCGCACTGCTGTGCGTTCGCTGATTACACAGTATTGTGTTAGAGAAGCGAATACATCGCTTCCCTAACACAGACCCGCCTCTCAGCCAATCAGGTTGCCAGGTCTGTTACCTGTCACCTGATTGGCTGAAGTCACAGGCGCTGTGATTGGACGCTAGGCGTCCAATCATAGCAGAAGACAGGAGGAGAAGACATCCGACGGAGACACCGCTCGTCGCCTGACGCCGTCACCAGCTGCACACCGGGACAAGGTAAGTGCAGAGGGCAGGCAGGGGGCACAATGGCAGAACTTGGGGCACAATGGCAGCACTTGGGGCACAATGGCAGAACTTGGGGCACAATGGCAGAACTTGGGGCACAATGGCAGAACTTGGGGCACAGTGGCAGAACTTGGGGCACAATGGCAGAACTTGGGGCACAATGGCAGCACTTGGGGCACAATGGCAGCACTTGGGGCACAGTGGCAGCACTTGGGGCACAGTGGCAGCACTTGGGGCACTGTGGCAGCGTTTGATGGGCACAGTGGCAGCGTTTGATGGGCACAGTGGCAGCGTTTGATGGGCACAGTGGCAGCGTTTAATGGGCACAGTGGCAGCATTTAATGGGCACAGTGGCAGCGTTTGATGGCACAGTGAGGCTGTTTGTTTGCGCCCCCCCCAAAAAAAATTTGAGCACCAGCCGCCACTGACCTGACCATTCTAATATAAAGAAATAGCTCTCAGTTAATACAAATTAAATTCCAACCCTGAACCAATCTTCCGAAAATGACCAGCGGAGGTATGTGTGATTACAGTCATAACAAATGTCTAGTTTTGGTCAGATCAAGCAATGATTATCTCGCCTGTATCTGTGTTGCCATAATGTCTTTCCAACTTGATGTCAATTAGCATGTTCGGCTGCACCAATCTCAATTTAAAACGCTAAAAAACACTCAAAGTACAGACACAATGAAGAAGATTGAACAATAAACAGATTCAATTCTGTACCTTGGCAAGTAATCTTGCACTGTATGAGCCTCTTAATTTTTCTGGAAAAATGGTATCCACCTGTTTTATACAATAGTATGAAAAAATAGTTAGGTTTTGTGGCTCAGAAAAGAAAAAAAATTCTTGTTCTTGCTGTAAAGTGTTTTGTACTATACTTTGCTTTAAAGTGGTATAAACCCAAAATCAAACATTTATTATATTGCACAGTAAAACATTTTTTTAGATGTGATGGCTGCATTCATTTTCTGTTTTTAGGCTTTTTTTTTTTTCTATTTTCTGGGGATCTGGCCAGTAAGTCTGTTGTTTTTCAAAAGAACAAGCTCTCCAGCAGAATGTGTCAGTTGCAGAGATGGGACAAGCCATTTACCGCTACCAGGGGTGCATATATTGATCAGCTTTTGATTATTTATGTAAAAACTTTATCCCAAAAGGAAAAAAAGTGTTTGCTGTAACTGCTTATAAATGGTGAGCTGAGGTTTGCCTTCAATTTTTTAGTGTATCGAAATCTGCTAGTACATCTAACACTCCCCTTCCCCCAAGACTGACAATGCTGCTGTCCAAAGGTATGCTCATGGTATACTCATTCATCCAGAGTGGGGGCACTGTAATACAGGAGGGTTGTTACCAGGTGAAAACAGAGGGAAAAAAAGTAAAAATAAAAAAAAGAATAAAATGAATGCAGCTACCACATCTAATGATTGGTAAGCTGCAATATATTCCTTTTTTGGTTTTGGGTTTAAAACCGCTTTAAATCTGTAATTTTTGTAAATCTATAAAAATATTATTTTTAAAATGTATTGCTTTTATTTTTTTTGCAAATTATATTTTACATAATTAAAATAGAAGCAAATCCTAACTTAACCATATTTGGTTTGCTAAGGCTCTGTTCACCAATGTATGTGAATTGGATGTGACCATGACATGTGAATCAAGCCGGCTTTCTATGGAGCAGGTTCACATACTATATGTGCGACACAGCGGCAGTGCGAATTTGCTGGGAATTTTAAAAGAGCCCCTTTTCATTTTTTGAGCACTGCGGTGCGGTTCAGATGCGAATTCCAGGCTCATTGTCTTCTATAGGAACACATCTGAATTGCACATCGGATCCGTTTTAAACACTAATTCGATCCAAAACAAGATTATGTCACCTGCTGGGCCCGCCCCTTAGCTATTTAAGAACTGTCACACGGTGGAGCAGGCAGATGGCGGGAGCCTTCAGCGCGAGCAGAGATTTTTTTTTTCATTTTTTCTGGTCGGAGGTGGCTGCAGGTGTCATGATCGACAATGGGTCTACACTGGGAGACATTTTTCTTTATTTTTAATAAAGGAATTGTCAAAAACTGTGTGTGTTTTTTTATTTTTTTTTTTACACTTTTTTGGTCAATGAACAGGTTGTACTCATTCACATAGGGGGGCCGGATCTGGCAGCCCCCTTCCTAAAGGGGGCTGCCAGATTCCGATAAGCCCCCTGCCCGCAGACCCCCACAACCACCAGCCAGGGTTGTGGGGAAGAGGCCCTTGTCCCCAAAGCACCCCCCCCCATGTTAAGGGCATGTGGCCTGGTATGGTTGGGGGGGGCGCTTCCCCCTTTTCCTTATGCTCGGATAAGGGTCTGGTATGGATTTTAGGGGGGCCCCATGGCATTTTTTTATTTTGGCCTGGGGGTTCCCCTCAAAATCCATACCAGACCTAAGGGCCATCCCAGCCTGCTCCTTAACAACCAGCTAATGTTAAAGTAAAAAATTTGCATCTGAAAAAATCCATACCAGACCTAAGGGCCATCCCAGCCTGCTCCATAACAACCAGCTAATGTTAAAGTTAAAAATTGGCATCTGAACCACATAATAGCAACTTAGGTAATTGGCAGTGAAAAGGGGAAATTCGCACCAGACATATTCAAACCTGGCCTAAAGCACTGCGTTATATAAACAGTTCCTGTTTTTAATAATTAAATACCTTTTTTTTTACCTCTTTTTATCCTTTGCTGCGTTTGCAGTTGTCATACAGCTCCTTTGCAGACATTTCTGTCTTCATTCATTAATTCAACCAGAAGGCAGGGCATTTGTAAGGGTAGGTCAGATGATGGTGACAACAGTATGCAATGTCTGTATTAAAATGGTCACTTGAGAGCATGTGACAGCATGGCGATGCAGAGGAACAGCTGGAAGCCAAGGACAGAGTATTGTCCCCCTAATACAGGAAGTGTCTAAACAAGGACTTTCTTGGCAGAATCACCAGGTAATGTTTCAATAAGAGCTGCAGCTTAAAAAATATATATACAAATTACATTTACAATTACAATAATCAAAGGGTACATGCACATGGATGTATTTACAGGCATTTTGCTTTACAGCATAAAATATACCTCATTTATAGTACCCAGAAGCCTCAGGCGCAGTGCATTTCTGACCATATCACTGTATTGCAAAATATGCTGTATGCCTGTAATCTCGTAAACACCGGTGCTCATAATTATGCACTTACTGACATACTTTGCCAAATGAAAATCATGCATGCTGTATGGAATTACAGTTGTATTTAGTCTCATTCATATGTGCAGCAGCCCTTGTCACCCTCTGAAAAGCAATCCTGAGTGGATCATTTTTCAGAGGCCCCATACATTTAAATTGGTTGCTTTTGGCGCCTGTACCATCTAGTGAATGCGACAAGCTGTTTCATTTTTTGCTGCAAAAGTAGAGCATCGTATGCAACCTTGAACTGCTGCATGCCCTTTTTTAGGTGGGCAGTCAGGAGGCAGTAAAACCACAACTCTACTGGCAATTGTTACCATCCCTAAACATTCACGCAAGTGAACCCTTAATTGCCATGTGCATGTAACTAAATAATGGTTTTCAATGGCATATTTTAGTACAGATAAAATTGACACATTTCAGCAGGACTGCTGGGGGCCTTTAAATCAGCATTAGAGAAGGACCCACCCAACAAAATTGTCTCATCAGGTATTGACTTTTAGTGTAATAATTACCAGATGAGCAATTACCGTTCAAATTCAATAGGCTATTGTGACCTAATGCTAACTGATTATGACAAAGGGTGTGGAAAACTGTGGGTGATCAGGAAAACATATATTGTTCACATCAAGCATGCCAAGCTGGTTATTTTAGTTACTGTGGGAAGTGTGGCTCTGTTTGCCCAGAGATATGAAAAACACCAATTAACACAGCTTTTTATTTATTAAGAAATCAATAAATGCAGTGTAAGGATAGGCCTGGTTCCTGGGAATTAACCCATTAACTCCTGAAGGTAAAATACATTAAAAAAAAAAGTTTAAGTTTAGCACAAGAGACGATACTAAAGCCCCATACACACGGTCGGAAAATCCGACCACCAAATCCATCGGATTTGGTCCGACGGATTTAGTCCGACACTGGTGTTGCATACACACGGTCGGACAAAGTTGTCGGAAAATCCGATCATTCTGAACGTGGTGACGTTTGTTGCCTACGACGGGACTACGTAGAGGCTAGTAGCCAATAGCTTTGGTCTTGTAATGTGATCTGAGCATGCGTAGCACTTTGTCCGTCGGAATTCGCTACACACGATCGGAATTGATGTGATCGGACTTTGTTGTCGAAAAATCTATCCAGCAGGAGATAGAACTTTGTCCGTCGGACAATCCGATGGAAACTGTCCGATGGTGCCTACACACGGTCGGAATTTCCGACAACATTGTCCGATAGGACAGAATCCATCGGAAAATCCGACCGTGTGTATGGGGCTTAACATTGAATGAGTAGTGTCTGGGGTGCTGGATGCTGCTCTGTTCTGTTAAATCTTTCTTCCTATGCTCCCACACCCCTGCAGCTGTAATCTATTTGTGCTCTGGGGGTTAATAGGAGCCGCTGGACCTGTCATCAAGCTCATCAAGCATGCCGACTACCTGCCCTTTCCAGTTTCCAAGTCCCCTCCTCCATTCATCAAAGCTGTACTATCGCTTCCTGCAATGAAAAGGGCTCTATGAATTTAGAAGGTGGCCCTTTCATTCTTCCGCCTGTCCTCCATCTGTAGAGCGCTTTTCATTGCTGGAAGCAATAGTACAGCTTCTAGGAATGAAGGAGGGGGCGGAAAAGGGGGGCATAGTCAGCACTCTTGATGAGTGCCTATGACAGTGATGGCGAACCTTGGCACCTCAGATGTTTTGAAACTACATTTCCCATGATGCTCATGCACTCTGCAGTGCTGTTGAGCATCATGGGAAATGTAGTTCCAAAACATCTGGGGTGCCAAGGTTGACTATCACTGGCCTATGACTAGTCCAGGGACTCGTATTAACCCCCACTGCACCAGAAGATTACCGCTGCGAGGGTATGGTGGGGCAGGGCAGAGGGCAGAAGATTTTGCCTATGAGAGCAGCCATTAGCACAAGTGACACTTCTCATTCAAAGTAAGTACCAGGGGTCAAGTCCTGGGGAAAAAAAGTGTGGGAACTCCCACCCAAGATCCACTCCCCCACCAAAAAAAAAAAATGATACGCTCATATGCACGAACGCTTCAAAAGTATTTTTCATCCAATTTTCGTATTGTGTGTATGAAGCTTAACTGTTAGTACATAAAAGAAAAAACAATCCTCAACAAACACAAATACGGTAATTCTCTGAATAATCAGCATTCATTCAATTGTGCTTCCATGCAAATGTGAACATCATGTTCTGATCTTTATTGGGGAATTTTATTTTGTATATAGAGTGTTTATGTGGTGAGTTTACACTTTTCATTGAACAGAGTTTGGATAGCACAGGGTTAAACAGAAAGGTCATAAATTAACTGCACATTATCTGGACAGAATGCTTGGGGAGATAGTGATGTGTTCCTGCTTAGGAGATGTATGTTAGCTTGGGGGGCTGCAAACTCTGCAGGGCTCCAACACACACTCGCTGCTATTCCAACCTTCACATATTTCCACATAAACTTCCCTCCTGGCATTAAACTTTGCCAGGTATTGCGCTCCGCTTACCACCCCAAACTGATGTTTCTCCCTCAGCTCACCTCTCTCCCTGCATGTCCTGTATATAGCTATATAGGAATAGCTGTGCTCCTCCTCTGGGTTCTATCATCATATGGCACTGAAGATAGAGGAGGGGGGGATTCAGCGGGACACACAGAGCAAGTATGCAGGAGACTGGGGGGGGGGGGGGGGGGTGAGGAGACAGAAAATCAGGAGGGGCCGGCGGGGAGGAGCGCATCACGAGAGGTCTGACTAAATACAATCTCTTAGCAGCAGGGACCTGATCTACCCGTCAGCTAGCAGTGATTGACAGGTAGATCGAATCGGAAGCTGTCATGGGGCCCCTACTGGCAATGCCTGAATGGTCAGTCCACCCCTGGTGTGCGTCACTTACTATTGCAAGCTGTGTCGGCAGGCTGCTGGTGTAGCACCTGCCACACAGCTTGCATACTTCAAAGTCTTGCAGGACACAGCTGCTAACGGGAACTGAGTTCCTGTTGTGGAAAAAGTACAGGAACTCCGTTCCCATGCGTTCCCGCAGGACTTGAGCCCTGGTAAGTACCATACCTTGTGCTGATTAATAAGAATATTAACTAAAGTTATCTTTAATTGAATACAGGTGTGTAAGCGCTACCACCTTTTCACATCCCAGCTCCGCCCTGTGCTCAGACTTACACGCTGCCGAAGCCTCAGGTAACACAAATCACAAGAAGAGAAGTCAGCACTCAGAATGACATCCAACAATGGTTATCCTTTATTGCAAAAACACGTATAACAGCTGTAAAACAGCCAATATGTTTTGACCATCAGATACTAGGCATGGCTGCATGGTTTCAGCCGTGACTTAGGCCTGATGGCCGAAACACGTTTGCTTTTAAACATTTTTTTGCAATAAAGGACAAACATTGTTGGATGTCATTCTGAGTGCTGACTTCTCCTCTCGTGAAACTTATCTTTAATGCCTTAACACAGTTTTGCAACTTTAGCATGTGTTAGTAACACTGTCATCTATCATCCCATCTACTTAGGTAGTGTAGAAGTGGGACAACCCAAATGCTTATAAGAATATTGGCCTGGATGTAATCCATGAAGGAGGTAGGTGGGAAATAAAGCAGACAGCAAGTGCACTCAGTGGGACTTGCAACTGGAGGAATTTCCAACACCTGTAGGTAAATTATACCTTGTTTTTTTCCAGCATAAATTGTGCCATCATTTGGTGGTAAATAGTAATGGATATCTCCTGATTTTTTTTTATTATCAATTGAAAAACTTTTCAAAAATAGTAAAAACATTTTTTAAAGTGATACTAAAGTCTCATTTTTTTTTGTTTTAAAAATAACAAACATGTTGTACTTACCTGCTTTGTGTAGTGATTTTGCATAGAGCAGCCCAGATCCTCCTCTTTTCACGTCCCTGGCTGGTGCTCCTGGCCCCTCCGTCCTACCGAGTGCCCCCACAGCAAACAGCTTGCTATGGGGACTCCCGAATCGAGCCGCTTCTCTGTGTGTCCATTCAGACATGGAGCCACAGCTCGGCCCCACCCCCCTCTCTCTTCTCATTGTCTCATTGTCTTTGAGGATGAGTTTTGGATGTCTGGAACTCTCCCTCCTTATTGGCTGAGACAGCAGTGGGGCACCATTGGCTCCCGCTGCTGTCTCAGCCAATGAGTAGTGAGAGTCCCGGACAGCCAAAACTATCGTGTAACATCGCTGGAATGAGATGGGGCTCAGGTAAGTATTAGGGGGGCTGAGGGGGGCTGCTGCACACAAAGTTTTTTTTTTTTACTTAATGCATAGAATGCATTAAGATAAAAAAAAAAAAAAAAAACTTTTGACTTCAGAACCACTTTAAGCTTTAGCTGTATATTTTTTTGCCATTACCATGACTCTCACTACCTCCCATCCAAAAACAAAAACAAAAAACAAACAAAAAAAAACCCCTAAATAAATTCTCCTGATACATGTATGTGTACATTTCGTTTTTTTTGTACCCATAGTAGGGCCCACAAACAGCTGCAGTCAGATGCATCCAGGCTCGGGCATTTGTCCCCAACTGTAGGTAACCACTTGGTGTGCAGCTCCATGTGAACATCAGCAACCACTTTCAGTCTGTTAATAGTTTATACAGGCTGAGTGGCCGCCGCTATTCGCATGCACCTGCCATTCCAGCAGCAAGAATCCGAGTTTGAAAAAGTCTGAAATAGAGGCCTGGTCTTTAAGTCGTTAAAAACACTGTAAAGCCCCATACACACGCTCGGATTATCCAAGGACCAGGTCCGTCGGATCATGTCCGTCGTACTTTGTCCGATGTTGGTTTTGCGTACACACGGTCGGACAAAGTTGTCGGAAAATCCGATCATTCTGAACGTGGTGACGTTTGTTGCCTACGACGGGACTACGTAGAGGCTAGTAGCCAATAGCTTTGGTCTTGTAATGTGATCTGAGCATGCGTAGCACTTTGTCCGTCAGAATTCGCTACACACGATCGGATTTGGTGTGATCGGACTTTGTTGTCAATAAATCTATCCAGCAGGAGATAGGACTTTGTCCGTCGGACAATCCGATGGAAACTGTCCGATGGTGCCTACACACGGTCGGAATTTCCGACAACATTGTCTGATTGGACAGAATCCATCGGAAAATCCGACCGTGTGTATGGGGCTTAAAAGTATTTAGGGCTATATGTTGTATCACCGTATACATGTTTGCTTATTTAATTTATACATGATTGTACTGATGTGACCAAGATACAAAATACATACAATACAATTTCAGTAATTATACAGTTTAACTTGTTACATATTTAATGTGACTTTCACATTTTACATGCCTGTTGTTCTATTCTGCTTAACAACTTAGGAACAATCCATTACTGAACAAGCTTTATAAAAGTGTTTAATATGTTTGGACAGACTCACATACTTATAGTATTACAAAATATACACACATAAAATGTTTTTAAAACATTAACAAGCATATAATTATTTTCAATTATCTGGTCACATTTCTTGTGTATCTTTAATTAAGAAAATATACCTTTAAATGTATTTTGAAGGACCACCTAAACTTGTTACTCATTTTCAAGGACATGCATTCTTAAAATCTTTGAGCATTCCAGGGTAGACCTCTACTCCCTCAAAAACCTTGACTCTGCCCATCCACTGCAGTCATAAAATGATAGAACTCAGAATAAAAGAAGAACAATGAACTGGTAATTATGGCCACGCTGTGGTCACTTCAAGAATAGGCAAGGGAAGGGTTCTCTCATCTTAGTCCAAGGGAGATCTGCCAGAGATTGGTGGTGTATATATTGGTTTTGGCTCACTCTATTTAATTTCCATGTTATATTTGTTGTTATTACCAAGCTCAGTGGGTGATTTCAGGATCTTCCTCTTAACCATAAAGCAGGGGTCTCCAAAGTTTTGAAACAAAAGGGCCAGTTTACTGTCCCTCAAACTCTCTAGGGACCGGAATGTGGCCAGTGTAAGTAGAAGATGCTTTGGCGTCAAAGTATACAGTGTTTCATCATTGGTATTAGTGGGAGGAATAGTGCCAAATGTTGGTATCAGGGCAAGGAATAGTGCCATGTCAATGGGAGGAATGGTGCTCCATTGTTGGTGTCAGTCTGAGGAATAGTCCCTTGTATTAGAAGGAGGAAAGCGTCAATCCTTGATATCAAGGGAAGGAACAGTGCCTTATCTTTGGTGTCAGTAGAAAGAAAGGTGTCCCATTGTTGGTGTCCAAGGACCGGATAAAGACATCTAGCCCCCGGTCGGCAGTTTGGAGACCACTGCCATAAAGACTTTCACTTACCTGCTTGTCATTCCAACAAATTGGAAGCAATGACGCATGTGCAGGTTGCATTTTCACTCCAGGCACATTGCAGACATAAGCATCTGGCTGCACTCCTATGCAGGATCTCCAAGCTAGATATTTTTGGACAAATGCCAAGGAGCAGTATCCTAAAGGGGCACTGGGTTTACCAGCAGGGGTACCTGCCACTGTGCAAACCCTATAATCAATACCAAAGGGCATGAGTACCCCATAGGGGAAAGCTTGGAGGACGCTAAACACAGGGCGGAGGTGAAGGGAAACTTGAATGGCATCCGGTCTCTTCCTACAATCCCAGGCATGTTTCCTACATGGGACCAGGGAACAGGGGCTTCCCCTCCAATAAGACAGTCAGGACTCCCCCCTATCTTCTGACTCAGGAACAGAGCACAACATTCTTCTTGTATGAACAAAGAAAAAAAATTCTCTTCCAAAAGTCTTCTCTGAGAAGGGAAATGGCAACATTTTTTTATAAAACCAGCTGACTGGTAGGATGGGATGTAGAGGAGGATAATGTAAAAAGGGGAGTCTCTTCTTCTGATTCATATGATTCTTCTGTGGAAGAAAGTGCTTCTGTCACAGTGTCACAGTTATCTCATATTGTACTTCTGTCTATATAGATGCAAAGAATTCTTTGCTGAAATGTTGTCTGTTGAAGCAGCATGTAAGAAAATATTGGAAATGATGCCATTTGAAGGTGAATGCGTCTTTGGGGAGTCTTTAAATGCTTACATCAATAATGTGATGGGTGGAAAAACTACCCTTTTGTACAGTAAGAAGAAGATGAGGTTCTCTTGAGGTAGGTCAGGCCCCTCAGCACAGATGAAGTCGTCCTTTTGTTCCTCCCAGGTCAAAGGCCAAACCAGGAAGTTTCTTTCACTGCAGGTCTTGATCTTCTGGACCCTCTAAGCCAAGACCCAAGTTCCTTATACAATGAAGTGGTTCCCCCATTAGTATCAGTTGGGGGATGTTTGCTTGCCTTTGCAAACATCTGGTGCAAGGAGATCTCAGACTTCTGGGTACAGTTGGTTGTATCCTCTGGTTACAAACTGAAATTTCAGAACTGTTCTCAATCTGGTTTTTGTCCATCAAATGTGCCTTTGTTCACTTGGCACAGGGTTGTTTTGCAAAAAGCCGTATCCCAACTTCAGGCTCAGGGAATTGTGATACAGGTCCCTGATGAAAAGAGGTATCAGAGGTTCTAATGTTTAAGTTTCCCAATAAGAACAAGGAGTCCAACACATCCTGGACCACAAATAGTTAAATCCTTTTCTGAAAGCCATAACATTTTAATGGAAACTACAAAATCAGTTACAGTGGGCCTCCAGCCAGGGGAATTCCTAGAATCAATATCAAATATACGTATTTACATTTTTTTCTCCACATCACAGCCACCCCCTCTTTGCAGTGGAGGACAATCACATGTATAAAATAAAAATAAACAAATATTAAAATCATGTCCATTTAGGGAAAAAATATATATCCTCAAAACCAGCATGCAACACAACTAGACTATATAAAAATAACAATAAAAAGGAAGCCACATTTCACACTATAAACCACAAATGAAACTGTATGTATGCACAGATGATGTTGCCTTCCTTGAGAAACACAAAATAAGAGATGCTATGAAAGAATAAACACAAAGATCCCAATGTAACAAAATGTGACCAAAGATGACTCAGCTGCTGTGTGGCTGGATGCAGTTTGGCCAAAAGGATACAAATGTTTCCACTGCTAGAAATACATTTGGCTGCAGTGAGGCAAACAGACACATACAAAATTGCTATAACTAAAAAATGGGGTTGACATAAAAAAAATCCTGTTCAATTAAGTTATTATACTTCTATAGAAAGCATGAAGGGGAGTGTGGATATGTATAAAAACTTGGTAGATGAAGCAGACATACCTGAGTGAAATGTCAGATTGTTAAAGCTGTTCATCAGTCTTAAAAAAAATAAAATAAATTACAAATACTGTAGCTGCTGACTTTTAATAAAAGGACACTTAAATGTCTAGAGCCTCCAAACTATGGCCCTCCATTTGTTCAGGAACTACAATTCCCATCATGCCTAGTCATGTCTGTGAATTTCAGAGTTTTACTATGCCTCATGGGATGTGTAGTTCCGCAACAGCTGGAGGGCCATAGTTTGGAGATCTCTGCCGGGTCCAGCGCTGTCCTCACCCAAACTGATTCTTCGCTGTTCTTCAGGTCCCCATCGCCAGCATGTTTACTGTGGGCAGCTGGCTGTAATTCCTTGTGGCTTCACAACCGAGTGCCCACTGTGCAAATGTGAGCCAAACTGTGCTTTGTGAATGGTCCCCGAAGCCTTCTGGCACCTATATCGTGTCCCAGAAGGTTGTGGGCGGGGGGAAACTACGGGGGGAGAACTTATAGTGAGTTCTCCATGGCATTCCAACCAGAAGTGGGAGCATATACATGAATGAGAATCTGCTCAAAGGTTATATCAATGTTAACATTCAAGAAACAAATTATAAACTCCAAAGTCGGTGGTACGGTACGGTACCTGCCTTCATACCATCTCTACTTCCTTATTAGACAAATGCTGGAGATGCCAACAAGAGAGAGGCACACTTTTACAGAAATGGTTGCCTCGCCCTAAAATCCTCCCCTAGTGTACTCATGTCCGCCTCCTGATTGAAAAAAAATTCAGGCCATGACATTCCTTTCAACCCAACCTCCCTCTTACTTCACCACATACATGTCTCCTACCACATACAAAAGCTCTCTCCCCATGCACTTAGAGAACGCAGTCAAAATTATTATTCTAAAATTTTGGAACTCCACCACAGTTCCTGAGATCTCTGACTGGTTTAGAAGAATTGATCAGGCAGGTGAGTTGAAGAAACAGGTGTACATCAGTAGGGAAACTGTTATCCTATGTGAAAACTTGGACTGGATGGTTCCCTGAATTTTTACAAAGGTATTGATACCTTTGCTCGCTCTGTTCTAATCACATCCTAGGACACCTTGAGGGAGAGCCTTCAATGGGCGATTCAGGTCTTGTAGAAACTGGTTATGGTATACGCTGGATATGATCCAAAACATGGTTTTCTAATAGCAAGAGAAACTGAGGGCTGCTTGACTTCTTATCCAAATACTGGAGCTGAGAGTGATTTATCTTTCTCTTCTGCAGTTGACAGACCTTTTCAGGGGTCTTCCAGTCAGAATAGAGTTTGCAACGCCATGCCTGGGGCTTATGTCAACTACCAAGGAGGCACAAGAAGCCACGCAGCTCAGCAGGAGACAGATCTCATCCTACATTTGGCAGAGATAAATGTTCCAGCCATATCCATCATGCACATTCTGGGTGTGCCAGGCGGACTTAATAAGTCAACAGGAACTGATGCTGGGGAAATGGTCACTACAGTCAGATGTGTTCAGGGCGATCTGTCGTTGGTGGGTGTTTGTGTCCAGAACAAGGGTTCCTCTAGAGGTGGTAACAGTTGGATTGGATATGTTTTAAAACAGACAGTAAAAAATTATTTTTTTTTTTCTTCAAAATTGTTGGTCTTTTCTTGTTTATAGCGCAAAAAATTAAAAAACTCAGTGGTGATCAAATACCACCAAAAAAAGCTCTATTTGTGGGGGAAAAAATTACATAACTGTAAATTGTGTACAGGGTTGCATGACTGCGCAATTGTCAGTTAAAGTAACGTAGCACCGTATCACAAAAAATGCCATGGTCATGCAGGGGGGTAAATCTTAAGCCCCATACACATGGTCGGATTTTCCGATGGATTCTGTCCTATCGGACAATGTTGTCGGAAATTCCGACCGTGTGTAGGCACCATCAGACATTTTCCATCGGATTGTCCAACGGACAAAGTTGTATATCCTGCTCTATAAATTTTCCGACAACAAAGTCCGAACACAACCAATTCCGATCGTGTGTAGCGAATTCCGACGGACAAAGTGCCATGCATGCTCAGATCACATTACAAGACCAAAGCTATTGGCTACTAGCCTCTACGTAGTCCCGTCGTAGGCAACAAACGTCACCACGTTCAGAATGATCGGATTTTCCGACAACTTTGTCCGACCGTGTGTATGCAACACCAGTGTCGGACTAAATCCGTCGGACCAAATCCGATGGATTTGGTGGTCGGATTTTCCGACCGTGTGTATGGGGCTTTAAGGTGATCAAGTGGTTATGTCCCACCTTTCTTGCCAGCACATATACAGTATGCATTACTCAGTTGGAACAGGATAAAGTGGTTCTAAGGTCTATGTTTTTCTACCATAATGCATTCTGTGCAAGGTAGAAAGACTTATGCCCCGTACACATGATAGGATTTTCCGATGGAAAATGTGTGATAGGACCTTGTTGTCGGAAATTCCGACCGTGTTTAGACTCCATCACACATTTTCCATAGGAATTTCCATCACACAAAATTTGAGATCTGGTTCTCAAATTTTCTGACAACAAAATCCGTTGTCAGAAATTCCGATCGTGTGTACACAATTTCGATGCACAAAGTGCCATGCATGCTCGGAATTAAGCAGAAGAGCAGCACTGGCTATTGAACTTAATTTTTCTTGGCTCGTCGTACGTGTTGTACGTCACTGCGTTCTTGACGTTCGGAATTTCCGACCAACTTTGTGTGACCGTGTGTATGCAAGACAAGTGTGAGCCAACAATTGTCGGAAAAAATCCCATGGATTTTGTTGTCGGAAAATCCTATTGTGTGTACAGGGCATAACATGTCTCCTCTGACGTCTCCAGCACTGTCCGGCTAAAGCCCAGCTCTTCTTTCCTTCTGGTCTCACAGGAGATTCTGAAATCAGCGGGAGCCATACACTCTTGCTTCTGACAGTGAAACTCCTGTGAGGAGGGAGCAGGGGCATGGCTTATTGGCACTGTGTGTGTCTATGGACGCACACAGCCTGGCTCAGGAAAAGTGTTAATTTTACGTCAAATTTCCATTTAGTTTTAGTCGTAGTCCTTTGACTGAAATGCCATTTTAGTTTTAGTCATATTTTAGTGATCTGAATTGTTTTCGTTTTAGTCGTTAGTTGACTAAAATCTCCAGTACATTTTAGTTGACTAAATTCCAATGGGTTTAGTTAAGTTGTAATGCATTATTAAGTTCTCTAGAATTTCAAAACTCACTTTATACACCTGGATTAAAAATATAATAACATTTTATTATTTATGGTATTAAAGTGATATTAAAGTCTTGTTTTTTTTTTGGTTTAAAAATAACAAACATGTTATACTTACCAGCTCTGTGTAGTTGTTTTGCACGGAGTAGCCCAGATCCTCCTCTTCTTGGGTCCCTCGTCTGCACTCCTGGCCCCACTCTCCTGTCCCCGCAGCAAGCAGCTTGCTATGGGGGCACCTGACCTGAGCCGCTGCTCTGTGTGTCCATTCAGACATGGAGCCATGGCTCGGCCCTACTCCCTCTCTCCTTATTGGCTCACTGACTGACGGGTGCCAAAAGTGCCGCTGCTGTGTCTCAGCCATTGAGGAGGGAGAGTCCTGGACAGCTGAAGCTCTTGTGCAACATCGCTGGATCAAGGTGGTGCTCAGGTAAGTATTAGGGGGGCTGCTGCACACAGAAGGTTTTTTTAATCTTATTGCATTAAGATAAAAAACCTTCTGCCTTTAGAACCACTTTAAGGTTTGAACATTTACTACAGACACAGATTTAGCCGTTGTGATATATAACCTGTGTTCATTTTGACATCAAGTTTGGATTTAGTTTTAGTTGTAGACTTTTGACTAAAATGCCATTTTAGTTTTAGTCGTATTTTAATCATCTGGATTCTTTTAGTATTAGTTGTATTTTAGTCGACTAAAATAGTGTGAATTTCGTTGATGAAAATATTTTCATCAACAAAATTAATACTGTTTAGGAGCATACCGACATGGATGCCCCCATAGCACCCAGCTTGCTAAAGAGGCACCTGTAGAAGGCGAAGTGGACAACACTGGCGGGGGACTCCAGAAGAGGAGGTAGGAGACTGCTCTGTGTAATATAATTGCACAGAGTGGGTAAGTATAACATCTTTTTAATTTTATGGTAACCTGGAAGTGATGACATGACATCACTTCTGGTTTACCTGGCTGTCAACAGCGCCATTTTTTGAAAATTTAAAGTATTCAAAAACGCCGTTCTTGGCATTTGACTGCTTTTAAGTGCACAGGAGGAATTTGGGTGTCTTATTGACCCCAAATTTATATTCCTTGTGACAGCAATAAAAGTGATCATAAGTGATCATAAGTAACAGTGTAAAAATAAATCAAAAAAATAATAATAAAAAAAAAAACATTTAAAGTGCCCCCGTGTTAGCTGCACACACGCAAACAGCGATTGTCCCACAGGTATCAGGTATCACCACAAACATCAGATTATGGGCAGTAATTCTAGCACAAGACCTCCTCTGTAGATACAAAGCGGCAACCTATAGGCTTTTAAAGTGTCGCCTATGGATAGTAACATTTAGTAACATTTACATCGTTTGGTGCCGCTGTACAGATGTGCGCAAATTTTAAAGCGTGACAGGTTTGGTATCTACTTACTCGGCATGACATCATCTTATATATTTTACAAAAAAATTGGGTTATGTATTGTGTTTTTTTTTTGCATTAAAATTTTAAAAAGTGTATTTATTTCCAAAAAATTGCATTTAAAACAAATGCTGCGCAAATACTGTGTGAAATAAAAAAAATTGCAAAACCCACCAATTTATTCTCCAGGGCAGTGGTTCTCAACCCTGTCCTCAAGTACCCCCAACAGGCCATGTTTGTAGGTTTTATTTATCTTGCACAGGTGCTTTAAATCTGAGTAAATGGCTTGGCATTTTGGACAGCTATTTTAGCTAGGAGAAATTCCCAAAACATGGCCTGTTGGGGGTACTTGAGGACAAGGTTGAGAACCACTGCTCTAGGGTCTCTGATTTTAAAAATATATATCATTTTTGGGGGTTCGAAGAAATTTTCTAGCAAAAAATACTGATTGTTACAAAGGCCTGGTCTGAAAGAGTTTTGCTCTTTAATATCACTTTAACCTATTAGCTTGTCTTTGGAGTGTGGGAGGAAACCCATGAAAGCTCAGGAAGAACCAGGGGTGTATCTACAGCAAGGCAAACATGGTGTCTGCTACTGCCTTCTGACTGCAGCCTTAGTACGGCCGGTTGCGGGGGTGTACCAAGATGGCCGTCGGTCCAGGTGTCATGACATGCAGTGTCCTGACGTCAGCGATGACACACTGTGCATATGAAGTGGTGCGCATGCGCAGTGCGTGTGGTTTTCTAAAACAGCTGATTCCACGTCACAGGAAGTGACGTGGTTCGATATTCTGCCGGGTTCGACATTATGTCACAACACCGGCTCTCTATGGTGCCGGTTCACATATCTCCACTGAGGCTCCGGTGCGAATTTGCACAGAAACCCTGTGCGTCTTTTGGTCCATTTCAGCCCAAAAATGTGCTGAAATTGGATCTGAAACGGTGAATGGGGATGCACCTTAATGCATGGGCGCCGCTCCCTCTCTCCTGCCACCCCCTCTATCATCAATACATAGATTCATGCAATGCATGAATCTATGGCCGCCGCTGCCACCCCCTCTTCAAGCGCCCGGCCACTTTTCAGGTGCCGCGCGCCTGAATTACAGCGGCGGGGGGTGTTTTTGAAGCACCTGATTAGAGCCATAGGCTCTAATAGGCATCAAAAAAGGTGACCTGCCAGCGCTCACTCAGCTGTGTGTTAGAAAAGTGAATGAATATTTGCTTTCCTAACACTAAACTACCTCTCCGCCAATCAGGTGCTCGGGTCTGTTACCTGTCACCTGATTAGCTGAAACGACAGGCACCACTATTGGATGCCTATCAGGAGGACAGAACGGGAGATGAGGGTGGCAGGAGACACACAAAGGACCCAGCTCGTCGCCGTCACCTGATGCCCCACCAAGACAGGGTAAGTGCCGGGCAGATGGCGAGCGGGCGGGGGTCACACTGGGAGCATTCAAGGGCACACTGGCAGCATTTAATGGGCACACTGGCAGCATTTAATGGCACAGTGACAGCATTTGATGGCACAGTGGCAGCATTTGATGGGCAGAGTGACAGCGTTTAATGGGAACAGTGACAGCATTTAAAGGGCACAGTGGCTGCAATTGAGGGCACAGTGGCTGCAATAGAGTGCACAGTGACAGCATTTGAGTGCACAGAGGCAGCGTTTGATGGCACAGTGGCAGCGTTTGATGGCACAGTGACAGCGTTTGAGTGCACAGTGGCAGCGTTTGATGGGTACAGTGGCTGCAATTGATGGCACAGTGGCAGCGTTTGATGGCACAGTGGCAGCGTTTGATGGCACAGTGACAGCGTTTGATGGGCACAGTGGCTGCGTTTGATGGGCACAGTGGCAGTGTTTGATGGGCACAGTGGCTGCAATTGATGGCACAGTGGCAGCGTTTGAGTGCACAGTGGCAGCGTTTGATGGGTACAGTGGCTGCAATTGATGGCACAGTGGCAGCGTTTGATGGCACAGTGGCAGCGTTTGATGGGCACAGTGGCTGCGTTTGATGGGCACAGTGGCAGTGTTTGATGGGCACAGTGGCTGCAATTGATGGCACAGTGGCAGCGTTTGATGGCACAGTGGCTGCTTTTGATGGGCACAGTGGCTGCGTTTGATGGGCACAGTGGTAGCGTTTGATGGGCACAGTGGCTGCAATTGATGATTTTATTTTTCACATTTTTTTGTGCCCCCCAAAAAATTTTGAGCACCAACCATCACTGCCAGACACCTTCTGTGAGCCGCATGTGGCAATAGTGTGAACCCAGCCTGAAGTGTGTGTGGGGGGCCCACACAAGCACAGGGAGAAATGCACATTTCATGCATGCTAGTGTCCTCCTGACTGGAATTCAGGCCAAGGACCCCAGTGCTACAAGGCAGAATGGCTAACCACTAAGCCGCTGTGTATGTAATGATATTATTTGGTAAATGCACCAATAAGAAAGGACGTCTCTTCCTTGGTTTCCTCAGGCTGATACAAATATTGACTCCTAGTTAGTATTGGTCAGCTCATTGGCATCCTTGGTACATGTGCAGCTTATTCCCCATTCGGGGCAGGCTGTGTAAAATCATGAGGGAAAGTGAACTTTTATTGAACTGACTGGCATTTGTGGGAAGGCCGGCCTCCCTCCCGTGCCATGGCAGGCAGTGTCCGTGTGTGTGTGTGTGTGAAGAAGCCGGCTCGTGTGAGGAATGTGCTTCTCTATAAACTCCCCCTTGTTAGGAGCTGGGAATGTCTGCGCTCCAGCCCTGGTCCCTCCCAAAGCAAAGCATGATTCATTTCCCTGGATCCCCCGGCCCCGGCCCGGGTGTCATCTTACACTCCTTATATAGACTGGGAGCCGGGGAGAGCTGGCAGGACTCAGAGCTTGTCCTTCTTCCGCCTGCAGCCTTGGGTGAGACTCCAGTGTGAGGTGTATGGAGCTGTCCTAGGCGCTGCTAGTGGGTCACCTTGTACCTTTCTATGGGAGAGGGAGGAAGGGGGGGCTTTATCCTAAACTTTAGCATTGCTGCAAATATTTACTGCTCAGGTCACCCCATGGAAGTGTCTCACTGTGTTTTCTTTCTTGTATGCAGATTGGTGACATGGAGGAATACAAAGTGACTCTGGATGGCCCGGCCCCATGGGGCTTCAGACTGCAGGGGGGAAAGGACTTTAACATGCCGCTCTCCATCTCCCGGGTGAGTGCCTCTTATCCTGCTCTTGGCAACCGCTCAATCATTTCCTTTTCTCTTGCTGTGCGACTCTCTTGGAAACGTAAAAAGCTCAAAGTCGATCGATTCCTCCATCCACGGCATGGGTGGGCGAATCGCCCCGTCGCTAGCTGTCAGAATACACCAACGGTGACTGCCTCTGATTTACTTAAACTGCAGAGTGCAAAATCTGGTGCAGCTGTGCCTGGTAGCCAATCAGCTTCTAAAATTAACCACTTCAGTTTCTGAAAGTTTACCCCCCCCCTTGTTTTTTTGCGATCCGGCAACGGCGTTAATCTAACTGACAATTGCGCGGTCCCCCCCAAATCTTTTTTCCCCACAAATAGAGCTTTCTTTTGGTGGTGTTTGATCACCTCTGCGTTTTTTATTGTTTGCGCTAGAAACAAAAAAAATGCAGACAATTTTGATAAAACATACCCAATAAAAAATAATCTAATTTCTTCCTCAGTTTAGGCCAATATGTATTTTTATATATATTTTTGGTTAAAAAAAATAAATAAATTGGTTTGCTCAAAAGTTATAGTGCCTACAAACTATGGAATAGATGAATGGATTATTATTTTTTTTTTTTTTTTTTTTTACTAGTAATGGTGGCTATTCTATTTTTTTCTTTTTTATTTATGCATTTTTTTAAGCAGGACTGCGACATTGCAGCGGACACATGTGACACTTGGGGACTAGTGACACAAATACAGTGATCAGTGCTAAAAAAAAAAAAAAAAAAAAAAAAAGCACTGTCAGTATACTAATGACACTGGCAGGGAAGGGGTTAACAGGGGCGATCAAAGGGTTAACTGTGCTCCCTGGGAGTGATTTCTAGCTGTGGGGGGGGGGGGGGGGGGGGTGTAATTTTACTATGGAAAGACAGAGATCGGTGTTCCTGCTGCTTATGGTCCATACACACAATCCAAAAATCGTCCGGAAAATACCGCTTTTAAAGCGATCGTATGATAATCGGATTGTTAGTACAGAGCTTTGATCAGGACATTTTATCCGATCAGACAAGCACAAAAATGTTTCTCGTATGATACCAGATCGTACGATTTCCGTTTAATCAGTACAGTTGTCATCCGAAAATACACTACGACACATGACATCACTTCTGATTTTTTTTTTTTTTTTAATTTATTTTTATATTCTGTCGTACGAGAATTTCCGTTACTCTAGTAAGCTCTTCATCTTCGAAATATGACTAGCGTGAAGAAAAAAAAAAAAAAAGACGATCTATCGTCCAATTTTTGGATTGTGTGTACAGGCCATTAGCAGAAACACAAGGTCTCTGTCTTCCCCTTCTCAAAGAACAGCGATCTGCCTTGTTTACACAGGCAGACCGCCGTTCTGCTGAACTCCGGAAACGATCAGCGGTTCCCTGTGGACATCGGGTCTGCCGGACCGCTAATTGGCTCTTGCTGTGTCCAGTCACAGCGAGAGCAGGTCGCCGGTGGCGCGGCTAATGCTGGCCATACATTATACAATTTTCCTTCCGATTTACCAAAACCATATAATATGAGGTCAAACCGAAACACTTTCAATTGGTATGCAACAAGACAGGCCCTTGCACTACATAGTTGAAGGTAAATCTAAAGGAAATTGAGCAAGAAAATTGTATAATGTATGGCCAGATTAAGCGTTGTCAATAAAACCTGGAAGCTGATTGGTTTCTATGCATAGCTGCACCAGATTTTGTACGCTCCAGTTTTAGTAAGTGAACTCTATAGCGCGGCTGCTTTGATTTTTTTTTTTTTTTTTTTTTTTTATTCAAACTGGGTGATTTCGCCGTGACCCGAAATTCAAGCCGCATATGGCCTGCTTAAGCCACACCTGAGAATGACCTTGAAGGTTTCCTGGGGACAGACAACTTTAACGCCCTGCCTGGTTCGCACTGACAGCTGAACACGTACGATTTCATCCCGCGTGTCAGTCTCGACTTCAGGGGTGGGCGATTTCAGAGACATCTGTGCAGGTTTTTGCACAGATGTCAATGGAAATTACCAAAAGAAGTACAGAAACTACTTTTGGGAATCGGTGCAGCGCTGCAAATGCGGCGTTGCACCGATTCAGACGCTTCAATTGCGGCTGATTTTTTGCCATGCGATTCGATATGTCAAATCGCATGGAAAATCACATCAATGTGAACCAGGGCTTACAGATAGAGCTGGTCCTCTGGCTGTAGAGTCTTCTTCATGTCTGATCGATCGGTGCTCTGCATCCTGGGAAACTTGAGCAAGCACCGGGTTAAACGTTGTAAAAGTTCCACTAATAGGAATGCTGCAAGAAAAATAGAATGTGTGTATCCTGTTTCATGACAGGAATTCCTTGAAGCAGAGATTCCTATTTCCATGACACACAAGGAGGGGGGGGGGGTCTGTCTGTTTTACAGGAAAGAAAAACTGTAGGCAACTTACTTTTTGATATGGAACAGCTGATGCTGCGCGTAATGTAGATTTGTGTTTCGGCAGTACACTATAGGGTCCAAGATGGCGACCCAGCCGAAAGATCGGCATGCTGGGACTTGTAGTTCCACACGTTATAATGTATACGGCTAGTCTCAGGCCTCGCAATGATAATACAAAAGTATCTGTTTTCTCGGATGTAACTAAATGAACAGTAGATGAAGACAATATGGTTGATTTAGGCTCAGTTCACATAGGTCCGGCTGCGGTTTGCAGTCCAGTGTCCTGTGCATTTGTATTCACCAGTTCTGGTGCGATTCGCGTGCGACTTTTTCCCCTGAATTCACACCTGAACTGAACCCAAAAATGCACAGGACCCTTTTTAAATTCGCACAGCAGCTGCCCCAGACATTTGTGAACCGGCTCCATTAAAAGCCGGTCACACTCCTATGTTATGTGAATTTGATGCAGTGTAAAATTTGCATATGTGTGAACCCAGCCTGAGGCTTCATTCACACTTGTGTGATTTGTTATGCGACTTTAGACAGCAACGTCACATGACAAATCGCACCCCATTCTTTTCAATGGCACCCATTCAAATCAGTGCGTCTTAAAGTTGCAGCGACTTAGAAAAGGTGCCTGCAATACTTTGCGACTTTTGATGCAACTTTGACCCATGGAATGTAACGTTTGATCAAAATTGTAACAAAAGGTCCAAAGTCGCCCTGGAAATTGCATGACTTAGGAGACACGCTAATGTGAATGTAGCCTTACTAAAGGCAAATAGACTATTCACATTGCAAGGGAATTTTCCCCAGAGCTTAAGCCGGTCATAGATGCTTCGAATCTCGGCCTGACTCAGCAGGGACCAGCTGAGATTCGACCCATGTATAGGCAGGATGATCGATCAACTTGGGTACAACCAGCATGCGATTATTTCCAGCCCCCCCCCGCTAGGAGAACACAATAGCTTAGTGGGAGGGATTCCCCCATTAACACAGTGACAGTAGATGAAGACCAGGTAGTTGATTTAGGCTCCATTCACACTTGTGCGATTTGTTATGCGACATCATCCCACCGGGAGAACACCATAGCTCCGCAGTAGGAATTCTTCCACCAACACTGACACTAAGCTAAGCTCTGGGGAAAATTCTCTTGCAAAGTGCAACTTCCCTTAGCAAAATGAACAGCCTGTTTGCCTTTAATAAACCATTCCCAATGTGAATGTTTGATTTAGGTCCCACTGCAACTTTTGGAGGCATATTGTCAGGGCTTGCTGAGACTTGTAGTAGGGTGATGGCTGGAGAGCCCAGGGTTAGCTAAGGCTGCTCTGGTGACATTCTAGCGGCTCGCTGCCTTTTTGGGAACAGGTTCCATCTTGGTAATAAAAGGGTGAACGGCCTGAAGCTCCGAGACTGACGTGTGAGGCAGTATGTGACTCGAGGCAGCTGGATGGGCGTCAGTGATAACTATAGAACGATGGGTGGAGGTCTGATGTTATGTTCACAGGTCACTCAATTTTTTTTTTTTTTTTTTAGTTTGGAGTAACTTGGTGGGGGGCTGAAAAGCCTGAGTCTCTGACATTCACTTCACACCCTCCTCCCTGGGTGGGGCGGCTTTTGTTCCTAACTGTGTTGATTTTGCTTCTGTGCCATGTTCATACAATCATTTCCCTTCACGGTAAGCATCTTGCTCTGCCCTTGTGTTTGTTTCGGGGGAGGTCCTGCCCAGACAAGAGCAGTGTGCTTTGGTTATGTATGGGGGGGGGGGGGGCAGGAGTGAGAAATAGGGGTACAATCATATTTAGGACTGCTGCAATTTGGTTCCATCATGCGTTTTCCCTGTTTGTATTAGGGTTAGTGATAGTCTGCATTACAGTGCTTACATGGCTAGATATGGTTTAAAGACTTAGCCCAGTGGCTGTCTACTTGCCAGGTTAGGGGGGTCTCAAATGTGGCCCCTAACTTCTGCAAAGGGCCACATATAAAATTGATTACATGTAATGCTACAGATAACTGTTAAAAACTGAAGACTTAGGCCAGGTTCACATATGTGCGGTCGCGGTTTCCAGCCTGGGGTCTGGTGCGTTCCTGTTTACTGGTTCAGGTGCGATTCAGGTCAGAACTTGTACCGAACTGGACCCAAAAACAAACAGGGCCCTTTTGGAATTCGCACTGCGGACGCCCTGGACAGGTGTGAACAGGCTCCGTTGAGAGCAGGTCACAGTCGCATGTAGTTGCACATGTGATTCCGGCCTTACCAGAAGAAATGGTCAGAGCTTTTTCTACTGGAGTGGTTAGAGACTGAAGTCCATGCTATAGGAGACCATCAGAGACTAGGGACATGTAGCATGAAACAACTGGACTTTACTACCCTTCCATATACTCAGTGAAGTGACGCCTTCAGGTGAGACACAGAGATACAACAAATCCTCCTACACAAGTTCTATCTGTTTATCTGCAGTCTTCACTTCTCTATTCAGCTATTCAAGAAAGAAAGGGCAGAGAGCTGAGGTTACACTGTGCAGAGCTCAGTGGGGAGAGCTCTGAGAGCCGATTGGAGGGAAAGGACACCCCCCCCCACTTCACACAGCACACAGGAACAGAGGTGAGACTGTCAATCACAGGCTGTGTGCTGCAGTTCCCTCCCCTGTCACCTTTTTTCTATTGGTGTCAGGGACACCTATCAAGAGACTCATATTGATAGCAGAGGAACGAAGCAGCAGAGAGAAATTACACTTGGTGCTCCTAATTGAGACAAGTACACACTATAGAGGGATATGCTTTGTTCATATTTAATATCTGAGGTTTACAACCAGTTTAAGGCACCCTTTACAAATCAATGCTCCCTCTGTTGGCTAATGGGGCCCAAGGGCCGCACCTCAAACACCAAAGGGGCACATGTGGTAATCAGGGCCCAAGTTGGGCACCGGAGACCTAGCCTGTGTCTTTTCGACCTGCTACTGGTGCTGACTTTTCTGTATTACAGATGTTGTAGACTAAGGCCCCTTTCAAACTGGGGCAGTGCGGGCATCGGCGGTAAAGGAGCGCTATATTTAGCACTGCTTTACCGTAGTTTTAGCCGTGGTATTCGGCTGCTAGCGGGGAGGTTTTAACCCCCGCTAGTGGCTGAAAAAGGGTTAAAACCCCCCGCAAAGCACCGATTGATTTCAATTGGTAGGAGCGGTGAATACACCGTTCCTTCACCGCTCCAAAGATGCTGCTAGCAGGACTTTTTTTACCGTCCTGCTAGCGCACCGCTCCAGTGTGAAAGCCCTCTGGCTTTCACACTGGAGTGAAAGGATGCGCTATACAGTCGCTATTTTTAGCGCTGTAGCGCCTGAAAAAACGCTTTGGTGTGAAAGGGGCCTAAAGCCAAAACTGACTACTTGGGTCGTAGCCGCTGTACTAACAGTCTGATATTAGTACAGAGATCTCCCCCACTGTTCTATTGTGTTCTGACAGGGGGGGGGGGGGCCCAACAGAACACTCTGGTCAGCGCTCTCAGCCATTGGCTGAGAGCACAGACTGGGAGCCGGTCAGCAGACCTTTTCTGGTCATGCCCCTTTGGCCGGCTTTTGTCGGACCGGCTGCAGTACACATGGGCTGAATGTGGGCCAGTTTCTATTGAACTGACCTGATGCCACCCAACATTCGGCCTGTATGTATGGGGCTTAAGGGGAAAAAAGCACCGACCAGTTAAGGGTGGAGTATCATAACCCATAAGGATGTACCCAAGTTGCTGCATGGTACCAATTTATGTAACAAACTGACCACGTATGGTGTAGAAATTGTTCCAACTTATCACCAAGAAGTATCATGACCTCAGTCTCATCTGTTGTTGCAACAATTTTGCTAATTATCTTTTATGATGACAAACAAAGATAATAGGAACCGAGTATCAAACCCTATGGGTAGTCTACACAGTGGATGTGTATGTTGGATGAAGATGATCTGAAACATCATTATAATTGAAATGATTAGGCAACAAACTTAATGAGCAAAGTAGTGTAAATAAAAAACGAGGGTGAAAAGTTATGTAACTCTTAGCAACCAGTCATTTTTCTTTTTAATGACATAAGATCAGTCAAGGGTGCATTTGTTGCTTGCTATGGGATACTGCATCCTAACATGTGCCTTGTTACACAAGCCTACATGTTTATCCTTAAATATGAGATAATAATCCATTGTCTGGCCATTTTCATTTAGATTGGGTAATGACCTTGTGTTTTTGCGTGATCCTTGAGTTTGTGACTAACTGCTGTCCGGGGGGGAACACATGATCGGCCAGCTTGGAAAACGTATCCAGAATGCTATTTTTCCTCCTTTACTCACAACCTCATGCCCCTGCTCTTTCCTCTGACCCAAACATATGTAGAGCACTCTGACTAGAACTCATTCTGATGGTGTTGAAATTTTACCTATACAGTCAACTGCCCTCTAACATCTCTGGGCAGCTTAATAGAGTCGGGAGTTATCAGATGAGTAATGGGAGTGGGACAGGTTAGAGAACCTTATCTAATGCTGTTGTATTGACTGTCAGAGTGGTCACATGATCTGGAGTTCATCCTGCTACCTCCCGATCATAACTAGAGACCAGGAGCTCACTGACAGATTGGCCACTGTGCAGGGAGCATGTAGTGAGTGCGCTTTTAGCCCAGAAACTCAGCCACTATGGGTGCATATGGGTGGTGTGTGGGCATTATAGCCCATCCTCCTTGCCAACGCACATGTGCCAATTGTGGTTGGGGCGCTGCGGGGACCCTCCGCCATTTTCCGCGGACCTTCGGCCATTCTGTGCATGCGCGGCCAGACGGAGCCTTGGAAAATGACGGCAAACATCGGAAATGTTTGTAATTTTCCGCGCATGCGCAGAACGGCATTCGACGGAACATCGGAAATGTCCGTAATTGTCGGATAGCGCATGCGCGGCCGACTTACAAACATTTCCGATTTAAGAACAGGAGGACAGTCCCTAACGAGTTCGTAACTCGGGGACCCCCTGTATAGTAAAAAATGGCCTGGTCATGAAGAGGGGTAAATCTTCCAGAGGTCAAGTGGTTACACAAGAAACATACGGATGTTTGTGGGTTCATTTTAGCTTACAAGAAATTACATGGACACTGCAATTATGGCACGATCAACAGGTATTTCTATACTTGCTGAACATTTTCTTATCCTGGAAAATGAAACCTAATGCAGCAATCACAGCTAAGGACTGGTAAGCTGCAATATCTTACATTTTTATTTCTGGGGTTAGATAAGTTTTAATGTGGTTGTAAAGCCTGAAGGTTTTCTACCTTCATGCATTCTAGGCATGAAGGTAAAAAACTTTCAGTATGCAGCTCCCCCCTCATGCTCACCTGGGCCCGATATTGATCTAGCATGAGAGCGGCTGCTCTTCTGGTTCTCTGCCTCCTCATTGGAGAGCAATTGGCTCCCTCTGCTGTCAATCACAGCCAGTGAGAAGAAAGCGGGGGCGGGTCAAGCCCCGTTCTGTGTGTTTTATGGACACACAGAGCGGGGCTAGGGAGAGAGCAAGCACGAGTGCCCCCATAGTAAGCGGCTTGCTATAGGGATACTCGGCAAGGAGGAGGAGTGCGGGGGACCCGAAAAAGGAGGATCGGGGCTGCTCTGTGCAAAACCATTACACAGAACAGGTAAGTATAACATGTTTATTTTTTCTAAAAAAAAAAAGCTAAGCGTTTAATATCACTTTAAGCCCTAAGACTGTCATTTAGGAGTTCTGGAGTTCAATAGTCTCTAACTAGCTTTTCCATAAATACTCACCATCAATACACGCTCCTGCCTTGTCAGATAGTGTTCAAGCTTAGTGCTTGACTCTGGTCACAAAAAAATAAATTGAAATATATTCCTTAGGCCCCTTTCACACTGGGGCGGTGCGGGGCGGCGACGGTACAGCAGCGCTATATTTAGCGCTGCTTTACCTTCGTTTTACCCGCGGTATGCGGCCGCTAGCGGGGTGGTTTTAACCCCCGCTAGCGCCGCAAAAGGGTTAAAAACCTCCGCAAACCGCCGCTGCAGCGGCGGTTTGCGGGCGGTATCCCCGCGGTTTCCCATTGATTTCAATGGGAACGAGCGGTATAGGAGCGGTAAATACACCGCTCCTACACCGCTCCAAAGATGCAGCTAGCAGGACTTTTTTTACCGTCCTGCTAGCGCACCGCTCCAGTGTGAAAGCCCGCCGGCTTTCACACTGGAGTGAATGGGGCCGGTTTTTTCAGGCGGTGTACAGGCGCTATTTTTAGCGCTGTACCGCCTGAAAACCGCCCCAGTGTGAAAGGGGCCTTAGTAGTCACAAAGGAAATTCATTTACAAACACAGGTATTCCCTTGTTAAAGTTGCAGTGACATCATCACTGTGTTGCACAGAGCCTGAGCAGAGCTGTGGGAGGGGCCCAGGAGGTTGACTCTACAGACTGCCTGTAGAAAAGTGCAGGAGGGGGCGGAGACAGGACTAGTTGTCCCCACAAAGAGAGGGAGCAGCAGTGACCGGTCTTAATTTTGGGAAGCTCTTGCATAGAGGAAAGGTTTTACACTGGATTACTACACAGATATGGAAAAAATACACAAAACACTCCAATGTTCAGGTACAAATACCTTAGACTCCTTTCACACTGAGGCAGGTTTCAGGCGTTTTTGCATTTAGAAATAGCTCCTGTAAAGCGCCTGAAAACCGCCTTCCATTAATTTCAGTGTGACTTTTCACACTGGGACGGTGCGCTTGCTGGACTTTAGGAAAAGCAGCAGCTTTGGGGTGGGTTGGGAGCGCTGTATAAATCGCTCCCAAAACTCCCTGCCAATTGAAATGAATGACCAACACTTCCAAAGCACCTGAAAAACATTTTGGAAGCGCTACAACACGGGTGCTTTTAACCCCTTTTTTGACCCCTAGGAGGGTTAAAAGCACCCCGCTAGCGGCCTAAAAGGGGCGCTTAAACAGCGATAAAGCGCTGCTATAATGAGCAGCGATTTACCGCTCAGGTGGCCCCAGTGTGAAAGGGGTCTTAGATTTAGACAATATTTGCTTACCCCAGGGTTGATGATGCTGTTTCTTCATGAGGTCCAAGCACTGCATCCTGTGAGGAGGTCCCATTATATTTCATTCCTGCAATCCCTGGGTATTTGTGGTAATTTTGACAGAGCAACCAATCGTCAGGGGCGCATGGGGAAAAAGCAAGTATAAGTGGGTAAAGGGATGAGCTAACACGAGATTCTATCATTCTGCCCTGAATGAGTTTACCTTTTTAAAATTAATAGTTGCCCAATGCAGTGGCTAGTTTTTAGATAAAATGCTGACTGGCATGCCTGAGATTGTCAGGATCACACCTGAAAATTCAACTGCCCTTTGTCTTCCTCCAAACACATCAGTCTACAACATTTTACTTAGTGCTGTACATCTTATATATCAATCCACAAGTTGTGTATGTACTGTGGAAAATACGATCATCATTAAAAAATGAACGCCCCTTTTTTATTTTTTCCTAATAATATTCTGTGGAAACGGCAGAGCAGCAAAATCAAGTTTGTTACAAAATCAACAGTTTGGTACAAAGAATGTGGAGAATCTATACTTCGTCACAAAACGCCACAAGCATAGTTACCTATAACTATAAAGGAGTAGTGACAGGTGTGTCTAAAGGCACTCGCAGACACATGCACAGACTGATGATATGCATGAGTCACTGCATTTACAGCCTTCCTGGGAGTAGACAGGATAACTTGTCACCTTTTTACTACAAAGTGATTCTTTTATCTGCATCGTATGACGCCTAGAAGGCCTCTTGCACATTGGGCATCAAAAAAACCCTTTTAAGGGCGTTTGACTAGCCTAGCGTTGGACGCCATGTTAGCCTAAGTGTCCTAGCACATGTAGGCATTGACAGGTGTTTAAAGGCAGGAGATTTTGGAGGCAAAAAAATAAAAATACAATTTTGTTTTGTTTTTGGGCAATTTTGAGGCATTTGCCAAGGCATCTTAGAAGAAACTTTAAGACCCCTTTCACACTGGCAGCACCGGCCGTTAGTGCTAAAGCGCCGCTCAGTTTAGCAGCGCTTTTCGGCTGCTAGCGTGGCGTTTTTTACCTAAAAAAGAAAGGGTTGCTTTCAAAGCACGTTGGAAGCGCTGCCCATTCATTGCAATGGGCCGGGGGCGTTTTGGGACCCCTAAATACAGCGCTCCCAAACTGACCCTAAGACGCTGCTTGCAGGACTTTTTGTAAGGTCCTGCAAATGCAAAAAAAACCAATGCCTGGGCACTCTGGTTGAAAAAAGGCTCATTTAGTTATTTGATCTTCTCACAGCTCTTGGTCAGAGATTGCTGATTGAGCCATCTGAAATATGGTACTTATTAGGGGTGAACCTGCAAATTTCTTTATAAAAATATGTTCGAGAATGCGTGCTGCCATTTTTAGCATTCAATTACCATTCTTACATATTTTGCAAATTGTTACAAATTATTAGATACAACTTATTAAATTGTCTGCACACGGATTTCATACAGCACTGTGTTTCTATTCTATCAGACAAAAGCAGTTGTATTTTAGCCTAGGGTAACAAAGGCTGGGATGTCTGTGTAAACCTCTGGAACGATGTGTGTTTTGGCTGAGATTATATTGCTATGCAATTAGACAACAGAAAACTTGGGGATTGAATTATAAGAAGTGAAAGAAAGCAAGATTATTTTTGTTAATGTTGTTATAGACATGTTGGTGCCTCTCTTACCTCCCTGCAGACACTGAAATTAATGTTTTAAAGTCGTTTTTGCCTCATTTTCACTGCCTTTAAAGAATGTTTTACACCATATTTGTCTAGGCGGAAATAGCCTAGCAACATCTTTGTTAGATAGACTTGTTTATGAATTGCCACCATTTTTTCCTCTCAAAATATTGCCTAGTCAGTCCATTCGTTTCAATTATTGGGAGCTGGAGACTCTCCATAGAAGGCATTGTTCCATCACCCAATGATTTTAGCCATTTTTTCTTTGCCATTGACTTTAGGTCTGCATTTAGAACTTGCACAAATTGAACCATTAATGGTAAATATGACCCCCAAATGAGGAACTAGCATTTTGATAACCATTATAAACAGTCCTCGTCGTCCATGATCTAAGCGATTTTCATAGGATTGATTAAAGATTGGACTGTTAGGGGTGGCAGAGATGACGGCACACCTAATTGTCCACCTGTGTTGGGGGAATACTCTTTGTCTGCCACATATTTCTTAGTCAATAATATGTCGTTCCCCAGGAGACAGAAATAGTGCTAGGGGTGTCTTAAGGCGCCTAGACATGCATGCTTCTATATTAGCTTGTCGTTTGTATATCTTATACCTGAGGGCTCTCTATGGAAGGTGACAATCACTACAGTAGTTGCAGTACTACAGTGATCACTGCAGTCTCATGGGTCTTGTGCCAATCAGCTATCATTCTACATACTGACCACAGGAAGTCACTTGCGCGTCACTTCTGCCATTCCCAGAACATCTTGTATTTGTTCAATGAATGCAAGACGTTTGCTCACTGGACAAGGTGGAGATTATGGCGTTACCGCCCCACTTCTCCACTTCTCCACTTCTTCCATCAATGTGCATCCACTGTTCAAGTATAGGGGACAGCTGTCAGAATATACTAGTTAACAGTGGAAGGTTCGTCCATCTGCACTGTTTAGAGTGGATAGGTGAATCGATGAGTTTACTGTATTCAATGCTCAATGGACTGAACAAGAAAAATTACATGTGTGGACAGCTTTTATTTTTTGCATAGATGATTTACCGACAAATTGTAAATGTCAAATGTAGCAATGTATGGGAATACTTAGGCCTCATACACACGGACGTTTTTACAGCTTTTTTTTGCTGCTTAAGAAGGCAACTCCATGTTATTCAATGGGCTCATACACACCATGGTGTTTTTGAGCTGTAACAGGCATGGTCGTTTTTAAGCTACAAAAAAAACCAAGGACCAGTGCCTTCAGAGGCCCCAGCGCTAGAGCTGTTTTGACGCTGACGCCGAAAAAAAGCTCAAACGCGCATTAACACTATACCGACGTTTTTTAGCGTCAGCGTTTTTAAGCTGTAAAAATGTTTATGTGGGTAATTTGAGAGTGGAATATAGCAGAGGGATGTTTTTTTTTAAAAACGCTCCTTAGCGTTAATGCTTAAAAACAACGTTAAATGCGCATTGATGACAAATCCAAACGCTAATAAAATCGCGTTTTTTAACGCTGCTTTTTTCCAGGTGTTGTTACTAGCTTTACAGCCTGTTTTTTTAAAACGTCCATGTGTATGGGGCCTTAATGTTGAACTGCTGTATTCTCAAAATAAACCTGTTACAAACCTGTGGAAGCCCAGGTTCACACTATCGCATGTCAAGTATAGACTATATCTTTATTTAAGCTGGCCATAGATGGATAGAATTTTAAATGAAAATTCTTAGGAAAAGTCTTAAGCCGGCCATAGACTGTTCGAATCTCAGCCGATTTCCTGTTGATTCAAACCATGTATGGGCAGGCTGAATGTACCCAAGTTGATTAATCGATCAACTTTGATACAACCAGCCTGCTGGATTTTACATGCGATTGCCAGCAGCTGTTATAGCCACTAGCAATAATGACTGTGTTCTCCTGGTAAGGACGGCTCCCCCCCCCCCCCCCCCCCCCCAGTGAACACAATAGCTCTATGGGAGGGCTTCAACTGTGAATACTGTCTGTGTTTAATGGGGGAATCAAGTGAATTTATCGTGGCCTTAGGAAATTTCATACAAAAATTCTCAAGACATTCAAAGTTTTTGTTTGCTTTTTGTTTTGGAATGAGTGGACTTTACCGAATGAAAACCACATACACTGTTAGAAATTAGTTTGTTTGAGAAAAATTAACCATCTTGCTCCTTTTTTTTGAATTTTCAAATTTTGAGTTTGTTTGAAATTTCTTTGGAAACAAACATTGATTTGACCCATTAATGATTCGCATTTTCGTTCCAAAGAATATTCATTTGAAATTCCACCTATCTATGACCAGGTTTACCTGGGTAAGTGAACTTTGCTCCACCCCATCTCAGCTGCCAAACCTAGCTTTTGGTATGTGAAACAGCCATGTACGGTATATAAAAAGATTAACTTAACAGGGAGGTGGCCATGGGGAGTAAGGCCAATTTTTACATGAAAAGCTGACATATGCATATAACTCCAATGGACTATAGCTTCGAACCTACACATGGCGTGTGTTTTCACTAAATGTAATTTTCTGCTTGAATTGCTCAGGAATCCACATGTGGTATGTTCTCAGTGCAGTGAAAATATTCTTTACCAAATTCAATGGCAGGAAAGTGTAAATGACTTCACAACCGATTAGACAACTGTGATAACTTAGCAAGGGCTGGAAGTTACACGGCTGCATTTGGCCATTAAGCACACCCAAATCTCCAGACACAACAATCTCTTTAATTGGCTTGCACAGCTGTGCGACACATGTATTTCTCATGGAAAAGGGTTATTCCAATTCCCTAAAAGGGTTAAAGACAGGAGATATCCCATTTTGATTACTCAGCTTTACTCCTTTTTGTTTTTTTTTTCACAAAGAACAATGAGGTTCGCAACTATTTTTTTCCAACATTTCCTAGGTGAATTTAAGGTGGCTGAACAAACTATTTGTTTAAGGATGAGTAAAAATAAAATACAACCTGGCTTATATAATATGGACATGGGGACATTTACAGATGAGAATGCTAAGGATTTAAATCATTGAAAGCTTTAACCAGAAATGAGAATGGAGGGAGGTATTTTTAAAAACCTTAAATGGAAAGTATTTGTTTTTGTATTTTTATTTATTATGGTCAGAAATAAAAAAAATTAAAAAAAAAAAATCTATTTTTGTTTAGAACAATTTGTACTGACCAGTATTATGGTCAGAATTATTTATTATGGTCAGAAATAAAATAAAAAAATGTTATTTTCGTTTAGAACATTTTGTACTTCCATATTAATTCAGCAAGCAGAGATCTCAGCTCCTTTTTTACTTGTTTTTCAGGCTAATAGGCTAAAAAAAAGCCTGTAGTTTCAGGCTAAGGCTAAAGAAGACGGTTCCCTACTGCACATGCGCGAAGCATGCTGCATGTTAGGAATGGCCCGGAGGAGGGGGCCAAATTTCCGGATGAGTTCACCCCGGCAAAGTCAGCTGCAAATGGGAGCGGGTACCTGTCAAAACCAGTGTTGAATGTTGCAGCGGGGGGGGGGGGGGGACTTTTGGAGGCAAATAAGCAAGCCGAGAAAATGAAGTTCAATACTTCCAAGCATGCGTCAAATTGTTTCTGAGCATGCGTAAGAATTTTTTGGGTCGGAATTGCTACAGATTTTCCGATCAGAACGTTTTCCGACTGAAAAATAGAAAACATGCTCTCAATCTTTTGCTGGTGGAAATTATTCTATTATCTATTGCATTTGCTCTGTAACTTGCTCCTATTATTGTCATTGTAAACATCAGCTCAACAAAGCCATTTGTATTTTTTACAAGAGGGGTGCATGAGTGGTAGTTGTTTGGAAGGTTCTGAATTTGGATGGTGCTAAAGCAGAGCACCTGTGTCCAATTTTAAAAAGAAAATATCTTTAGTTCTAATTAAACATGAAATCCTAAATTCTTTGAAGGTCCTCAAACTCGTTCATTTATATCCAGAAAGGTTATTAATATCTAATTTATTTGAGGCAACGTGCATTCAAATTTGGAGGCCCTTTAGCATCTGTTGCTTACAGTACATTCCAAGTTGAGTAAGAATGTTGAAGAAGAAATAGGAGCTGGGTAATGTTGAGAGCTAGAATATCAAAAGTGAAGTCAGAATTTTTTTAAAGTGAACCTGTCGCCTTCTACTGCATATATTTCAACAATTTCAGCAAGCTTTATTAAAGTAGTACTAAAGTCTTTTAGTATTAGAGTATTTTTTTACCTTAATGCAATAACAGCATTAAAGTAAAACGCACCCCATTACATGTGCTGTGTCTCACATGCTGTCCATTTAACTGCTAATGGCTCAGTGATCGATCAGCGTCATTTCCCACACGTTCTAATTTTACAGGAGGCACTGAGGGCATGAAAGCCATAGGCTCCTGCTGCCATCAATCATATTGCTAGGAATAGGTAGGAGGAGGGGACAAGAGCGTGACTTGCCAGGCGGTGTGTGTGTTGATAGACATTAGCTAAAGGAGACACCCACAAACAGGGAGGAGGGGGCAGCGGCATTGGGATCCCCAAGGACAAAGAGGAAAGGGACATTTAAAAAAATAAGCACTATACTTAAAGCAGAACTATAGGCAAAACTTTTTTTTTTTTTTTTTTGTCATTTTGGATACAGCACGGGAGGGTTATATAACCCCTGTCAGATTTTCGCCATCTGTGTCCTATTTTGGAGATTCCCCTTCACTTCCTGTCCCATAGTCAAACAGGAAGTGAGAGGAATTCCCTGAAAAATAAGGGACTCCATTGGGGCCCTCCAGGTCACTTGAATTAGTGTACCCATTGGAAGAAATTCCCTCTATTACTTTTCTGGGGACAACCCAAAATTTTAGATTTTCTTCTACCTTCACTTTATATCGCCCTAATGGGGGCACAGACAGCAATAATAACCTAATAGGTGTGCTAATCCAGCTCCACTCGATCCAAAACTAAAAAAAAAATTAATAAAATGTTTTGCAATGATGGGCACTGCTGGGGCTGCACTGATAATCAGGGCACTGATGATCAGTGCCCTGATTATCTGTACAGATCTCCCCTGCGAGGAGATGCCTGCTGATCGGCTCTCCTTGCCTCACACTCTGTCAGTGTGAGGTGAGGAGAGCCTATAAATGGCATTTCAGTATTTAGGAGACCCGATCAAATGGGTAAAGAGCCGCATCATCTGCTCTTTACCGAGATCAGGGTCGCGCTGTGTCCTAGGGACATGGTGCGATTGACGCGCTGCATGCCCCTGGTGGCACACGAGAGTGGTGACACCTCCTCTTCTAAAGTAAAAAAGTGGCTTTAGTATCACTTTAAAGGCTATGCACTTTTTTGATTAAAACATCAGTACTGTAATTCTTAGGGGGAGATTTACCAAAACTGGTGCACACAGAATCTGGTGCAATTCTGCATAGTAACAAATCGACTTCCAGGTTTTAGCCGGGTTCACAATGCAGTCCAACTTCGAGGATGTTTGACAGACATCTGTGTGAGTTCCTGCACAGATGTCTATACAAATTGCCCCCCGAAGTCACCAAAAGTAGTACAGAATCGGGAATCGGTGCAGCGTCGCAAAGTTCGTGCCGCACTGATTCGGACGGTGCCATTGCCGGCAATGGCCGTCGATTTGGAATGCGATTTGACATGTCAAATCATACTAATGTGAACCTAGGCTTATTGTCATAGCTTAATTGAACAAGCTGAAGTTAGCTGATTGGTTACTATCTAGAGCTTCACCAGATTCTGTGTGCACCAGTTTTAGTAAAGCTCCCCCTTAGACTTTTAGCCCTCGTTCACATCGGGCCGATTTGACGTGTCAAATCACATGCCAAATCAGAGCCTATTGCCAGCAGCAACGCTGACTTTGTGGCACTGCACCGATTCCCAAAAGTAGTTTCTGCGCTACTTTTGGGGGCGATTTTCAATAGAGATCTGTGTATGAACCCGCATAGGTGTCTTTCAAATCGCCCCCCGAACCGAGGGTTTGAAATCTTGCAAGTTCAGCTTTTTTTTGCTGCTGCTGGGCCTGCACAGGCTAGAATGATGTTTGCAAACTCTCTCAATAGAGGCAGGTGTGAAGATAAGGACATGAAGGAAGGATCTGTAGCACACTGCACTTTGTTCGCTATGAGCCAATCTGCCACCGACCCCATTCAGTTTTCTTGGAAAAGTGTATTTAAGCTGAGACATTTTCCAAAATGAAACAATCTGCAGGGAGAATGAGATCATTTCTGAGCTTGTCAATCAAAGTAGCAAATGCGTTCGTTTTCCCTGTCTGCTGACTCATCTACTTAGTACAGGTGTTGGGAGGAGACCTCTCTACTGAGACTACAGAAAGCTTTGTTTTGCAGCTGAATACATCTGTAGAACTATTAATTTCTTTTACCGCTAGAAATCGCATACAAAACATTCATACCATTACACACTGGGGTCGATTTACTAAAGGCAAATAGTCTGTGGACTTTGCAAGTGCAGTTGCACTCTACAAGGGCAGTTGCTCCAGAGCTTAGTAAAGGAGGTGAAGCATCACTTTGAAAAGAATGCCCAATCACATGAAAGGAAAATGGGGGGGAAAAAACAGAATTTTTGCTTGCCGTGATTGGATGATGGAAGTCAGCAGAGCTTCCAATCATTTACTAAGCCCTGGAACACATCCCCTTGCAAAGTGCAACTGCATGGGCAAAGTGCACAGTCTATTTCCTTTAGTAAATTAGCCCCACTGTTACACATCAGAAAAGGGACTAAAAGCCTGCGTTAAATGCGTAAATGTTTTTTGGTGCAGAAATGTAAGTGAGCCCTAAAGCCCCATACACACGCTCGGATTATCCGAGGACCAGGTCCGTCGGATCATGTTCGTCGTACTTTGTCCGATGTTGGTTTTGCGTACACACGGTCGGACAAAGTTGTCGGAAAATCCGATCATTCTGAACGTGGTGACGTTTGTTGCCTACGACGGGACTACGTAGAGGCTAGTAGCCAATAGCTTTGGTCTTGTAATGTGATCTGAGCATGCGTAGCACTTTGTCCGTCGGAATTCGCTACACACGATCGGAATTGGTGTGATCGGACTTTGTTGTCGAAAAATCTATCCAGCAGGAGATAGAACTTTGTCCGTCGGACAATCCGATGGAAACTGTTTGATGGTGCCTACACACGGTTGGAATTTCCGACAACATTGTCCGATAGGACAGAATCCATCGGAAAATCCGACCGTGTGTATGGGGCTTTAGAGCTCATTCACACGGACTTAAAGTGCTGCGTTTTGGATGCGTACAGCAGATAGTTTTGTGTACATCTAAATGCACCACTATAGTAATCAATGAGTCCACAAACACGGCTACGCCTTCATACCAAAATGTGAGCTGTGTTTAGTCCTGCATAAAAAAAGTGCGACACAGCTGCAGATTTTACCTATGTATACGCATAAATGTGTGTATTTTAGATGTGTATTTTACACAGAACCTTTTTTTCATGCAGAAAATGCATAGCTAAATGCAGCGCTTTTTTTTTTTTTCTGCCCATGTACATACGCCCTTACTGTGGTTCTGTCAGGTTCTGCTTTTTACTCATATCATATTTCTCATTATATACTTAAAACATTGGGGTTCAGTAAAAGGAATCCTGGACATTACTACAGCAACTCGTTCAAGACAGTCTGCATCCAGGGCCGATCGTTTAGCCCCCGTTCACACCTATGCGAATTAGATACGGCTTACCACGCAGCGAATTCGCAGGACATTTCAAAATGCATTAATTTTAATGAGGCTGGTTCACATATCTGCGGTGCATTCGCACTGCGCATTGCAGTAAAAACGTGTGCGTTTTTTGGGCAGTGCGGTGCGAATTCAGGCCCATTATCTTCTATGGGCATGCATCTGATTCGCAGCTGTGTTGCGGTGTGAACAAAAATTTGCAACTCTAATTAGACTTCAATCCGACTTCTAGGCGACTTGTACCCATTGATTTCAATGGAAGTCGCCTCCAAGTCGGATCTCCATCTATATTGATGCAACAGTGTCGCCTTGAGGGGGAACTCCACGCCAAATTTTAAATAAAAAACTGGCATGGATTCCTCCTCCAGGAGCATACCAGCCCTTAGGTCTGGTATGGATTTAAAGGGTAACCCCCCCTACGCTGAAAAAACTGCGTGGGGGGTCCCCCCAAAATCCATACCAGACCCTTATCCGAGCACGCAGCCTGGCAGGTCAGGAAAGGGGGTGGGGACGAGCCGCACCAGGCCGCATGCCCTCAAGATGGGGGGGGGGTGGGTGCTTTGGGGAAGGGGGCGCCCTGCTGCCCCCCCACCCCAAAGCACCTTGTCCCCATGTTGATGAGGACAAGGGCCTCTTCCCAACAACCCTGGCCGTTGGTTGTCGGGGTCTGCGGGCGGGGGCATATCGGAATCCGGGAGCCCCCTTTAATAAGGGGGCCCCCAGATCCCGGCCCCCCACCCTATGTGAATGCGTATGGGGTACATCGTACCCCTACCCATTCACCTGGGGAAAGAAAGCGTCAATAAAAAAAAAAACACAACACAGGTTTTTAAAGTAATTTATTAATCAGCTCCGGGGGCCTTCTTCTGACTTCTCCGCTCTGTTCGGCCTCTTCTCCCGCTCTCCGGCATCGTCTCCCGCTCTTATGCCGGCTCCTCCGCTATCTTCTTGCAGCTCTTTTACCAGCAGGGGAGCCAGTCCTTCTTCCCTCTTCTCTCTTCTTTCTTCTTCCGATGTTGACACGACGCTCTCTCCCGCTGTAATGCCGTGTGAGTGCTGCGCGATGACTTGTATAGGAATGGGGCGGGGTCACCGGGTGATGTCACGCAGTGGCCCCACCCTCTATGACGTCACAGTCCCAGCATGCCGCGGGACCCGACGTCATAAGGGGCGGGGCCACAGTGTGGCATCACCCGGTGACCCTGCCCCATTCCTATATAAGTCATCGCGCAGGCCTTATACACGGCATTACAGTGGGAGAGAGCGCCGTGTCAACATCGAAAGAAGAGGGAAGAAGGACCGGCTCCCCCGCTGGTAAAAGAGCTGCAAGAAGATAGCGGAGGAGCCGGCAGAAGAGCAGGAGATGACGCCGGAGAGCGGGAGAAGAGGCCGAACAGAGTGGAGAAGTCGGAAGAAGGCCCCGAAGTCGGAAGAAGACCCCTGGAGCTGATTAATAAATTACTTTAAAAACCTTTTTTTTTTTTTTTTTTATTGACGCTTTCTTTCCCCCATACATGTACCCCATACACATTCACATAGGGTGGGGGGCCGGGATCTGGGGGCCCCCTTATTAAAGGGGGCTCCCGGATTCCGATAAGCCCCCGCCCGCAGACCCCGACAATGCTCCTGGAGGGGGAACCCATGCCGTTTTTTTATTTAAAATTTGGCGTGGAGTTCCCCCTTGAGAGCTGATTATTCTCTGATTGGCCACGGCCAAAGTCGCCTGGCCTGGGGCGACTTAAAGTTGTGTTGTAAGTCGCCCCAAGTCATGTTGAAGTCGCTCCAAGTCGCGTTGTTATTCCTACTCAAGTCGTGTCCAAGTTACCTCCAAAAGTCGCACTGGAAGTCGTGTTGCCCCAGTGTGAACCGGCTCTCAGGGGTTACTAATGAATTTGCAGCTGATAAGCACCTAAAACGCTGACAAACCGCTGAACAACTGATGTTTTGGTGCGCAGTTACGCCGAACATTCAATTCGCACCACACTGGTGTGAACCCAGGCTTACAGGTGAACGCTGCATGAGGGTCTGTAATTAGCTGTGGGAGCCAGCAGTCTCCTATTGCTTTCAATCAGGCTGCCTCCCGCAGTTAATCGCTGGGATTCTCGTCTCGGGCTCATTCGTAAGCGTGAATGTCGCTTAACTGAACCAGCTGAAGATAGAAGCTGATTGGTTGCCATGTACAGCTGCTTGCAATTCTGTCTGTTCCACCGTTGGTAAATTCATACCTTTGCATTGAAATAACTTTTTCATGCTGCATTTTCAAAGCTATTTCACTTCTCATCATAGTCCATAGTAACGCCCACAAAGTGTTTGCTAAAGGCAATTTCACGGGAAATGACATGCAAAAAATGCCTGTGAAAAAGCTCACACAATGAAACGCAGTGCTTGCTAACACTCATGTAACAATGCCAGACATTTTCAAGTGTTGTTAGTGTGCATGAGCCAGGAGGCACCCAGAGCCAGGTACTTTTGTAGGCTTCTTGTGCAGTCTCCTTTGCAGAAGGGGTGCTGGTAGTATCCCCTATTCAAGTGACACAATGTTTTTTTCCCACATTCTTTTGCACAGCCATATTAGGCAAAAAGCAGAACTACTTTGTGTAAAACGTTATTGCAGTAGTCTCTGATTTCTTTGTAGCTATAATGCTGGAAAATGTCAACTTTGAGCATCTTCTAATTCTGGATTGTTTAGCTGCTACAGTCCCAGTTTCTTCTGAGAGTATTCTGTGATATGGTGGGTAGGAGTGCAGAGAATCTGGGAATGGACTGCATCTTATTGAGGCCCCTACACACAAGTAAAATGCAAACCACATTTGTTGCCATGCAGCGTTTTTTTCTTTATGAACTTGTTGACCGTGTAAAGATCCGATGTAGTGATGGGTAAAAAACCCCAGAAAATGATACAGTAATTTATAAGCATGAATACATGCAGATAAGAGTGTATAGGTGGGGTCCCTATGGAACTTTGCATGTGTTTTTTTTTTTTTTTATTCAGGACCTTTCTGCCAGCAAGATCCAGTGTATAAACATCAGTACATTTTTACAGTCACGTGGAAGAGGCCTAAGCCCTCATTCACATTGGAGCGACTTGTCATGCGACTTGACAGGTCAAATCGCATAACAAGTTGCACCCTATTGCCGGCAATCACACTGTTCAGATCAGTGCGACACTAACTTTGCTGAGCTGCATCGATTTGGAAAAAGTAGTTCCTGTACTACTTTTGGCAATTTCGGGTGCGACTTGCATAGACATCTTTGCATGAAGCCGCACAGATGTCTTCCAAATCATACCCAAAGTCGCACTGACATGCGGCTTTGAAATCATGCGATTTCAGATGAAGTTGCGTGATTTTAAAGCAGCAGTCAATTTGAACGAGGGCTTTAAGGGGAACTTCAGTTTTTTTTCTTTTAAAATTATACTGTAACTACTGATTTTTAAATCAGGTACTTACCAGTGCCTGGACTCCAGAGCCGTCTTCTCACAGACAGTTCTTCTTACCGCTGCTGTTCCCCGGCATTGTCATCTTGGATATGGGAGCTGGTTGTGGCTTCTAGAGCAGTGGTCTCCAAACTGCGGCCTGGGGGCCAGATGCGTCCTTTTGCTTGCCCTTATCTGGCCCTTGGGGTGCCATTCATCTCACTGATACGAGACACTATTGCTCCCCCTTTCACAAAAATGGGGCACTATTCCTACCACTATACTATCACCAGAAATGGGGCACTATTCCTCCCCCTAGTATCAAAGATGGCGCATTGTTTTTCCTGCCCCCTGACACAGGACAATTTCTAGCCCCACTGGCCACAGTCTGCCCCCCCCCCCCCCCTAAAGTCTGAAGGACAGTAAACTAGCCCTTTGTTTGGAAAGTTTAGAGACCCCTATTCTAGAGGAACCACAGCATAGGTGTAAGCTTGCGCAATGGCCTTGTGAATAGTATTCCAGCCTCCTAGGACATATGATGTGTCCCAGTAGGCTATGGGAGAGGGCAGGGCAAAGGCGGTCATCTTCGCCTAGGTGAAAATTGCAGAAGTGGGAGCAGATGCCGATTAAATATGGATACTCCCTCTCCTCTTTCCCCCTGCAGCTCAATTACAGACTGGGGTGAAGGGGTGAAGTTCTGTCTTAAGAGGCAGAGGATGGGGTAAGAACCTGTCTCAACACTGCTCTGGCCCCAGAAGTAATGTTTTTTTATGCCTTCTAATCTCCATTCTGTTGCTTTTGGTGCTCTTTTTTTATTTTTCAGGAATATTATTAACAGCTTTTCATTTTCATGTAAAGACTGTAGTTGTAAAGGTTCTGGTTTTATTTAAAAAAAAATTTAAATGTCATACTTACCTGCTCTGTGCAATCGTTTTGCACATAGCAGCCCGGATCCTCCTCTTCTTGGGTTCCCCTCTGGCGCTCTAGGCCCCTACCCCCCCCCCCCCTGCTGAGTGCCCCCAGAGAGGGGAGCTGCACATTGAAGGTTTTTTTACCTTCATGCATAGCATGAAGGTAAAAATCCTTTAGTCTTTAGAACCACTTTAAGGCCCATAAACACGATCTGACTTTTTGACAACAAACATGCAAATTAGCTGTTTTAAGGCAACATCCGACCGTGTGTACGCTCCATCGGACAAACGTTTTCGGTATTCATTGGACAAAAGTTCGCTCTGCAAACAGACAAACTTTTTGGCAACGAAAGTCCGATCGTGTGTAGAGAAAACCATCAGACTTAAGTCCAAAGTACAAACATGCATGCTCAGAACCAATGCAAAAGATCAGACAACAATACAGAAGTTGACCAAAGGGTGGCAGTAAAGAGCAGAAAAAAACAGGTGATTTGGTGAAAGTTGGCTGAAAAAGTCCTTCCATGTGTGTATGCAATACAAGTTCACGGCCAACGCCCTTTGGACAGAAATCCACGGAAAATTTGTTTAAAGTCCGATAGTGTGTACGAGGCTTTAGTTGTAATTTTATCATGAATCTTTCAGCTATGATCTTTCAGTTATATTTAGATAATATGATGCGTAGGAAGTACTACTTAAATATAAACTAGCATAGCTTCTTGACATACAGCTGTGTTTGTCTTTCCTTTCTAGATCTATGCAGTCTGCTTAAAGTCTTGTTTCTGTCTCTCTCATCATAAAATCCAGTCTTCCTCACTTTCAAAGAAAACATAATTTACATTTTATGAAGTAGATCTTTAAAAAAAATGATTGGTTCACAAATGCCTCTCATATATGTGATTTTCAGAAATCTGACATTAGCATGTGCAATCCAATTTTTGGTAACCTTCATAATCTGTATCCGCTCCTTCAAATGTTTTGCTTATTTCGAAGCAAACAGCCAAAACTGCGCTGTCCCTGATATGCAGATTTTGACTTTGTCAAAAGTCAACAGCTAAGCCTTTATCTCTATCTTGAACAAGGTATGTGCTCTTCTGAGCATAAACAGTGACGTTTGTCTGTCACAGGAAGGGCAGAGGTGTCTGACATGCAGGCATTGATTGACAGCCTGTAAAAGAGGCCAAATTGAAGGATCCAAACAGGGGAAGAATTGGACCTCAGTTGGCAGGCTGGAGAAGAGTTATTCTTTACTGATTATGTATTGTTCAATAATGTAAGGGAATAGTTCATATTGGAACAAATTTCTGTACACATTTGCATAAAAAATGGTTTCTTTAATGTGATTCTAAATGTAATTTGTTTTCTTAATATTAACAAGCAGGCCATATTTACCTGCTCTGTGCAATATTTATGCACAGAGCAGCCCTGGTCCTCCTCTTCTGGAGTTCCCTACCGGTGCTCCTGGCTCCTCACCAAGTGACCCCATAGCAAGCTGCTTGCTATGAGAGCACTCGTGCATGCTCACTCCCAAGCCTCGCTGTCTGCGTCTATTGACACAGACAGTTGGACTCAATCCTGCCCCCGATACTTCCTCACTGGCTGTGATTGGCAGCCAATGGCTCCCACTGCTGTGTCTGAGCTAATGAGCAGAGAGAGAGCAGTCAGAGCCTCTACTCTTGTGCACATCGCTAAATCGAGATTGGGCTCATGTACTTTTAAGGGGGGGGCTGGGGGGAGGGAAAAACATGCAGAAGTATTTTTACCTTAAAGCGGATATCCATCCAAAAATGAAACTTCTACTTTTCGGATTCCTCCCCCCCTCGGGTGTTACATTTGGCACCTTTCAGGGGGGAGCAGATTCCTGTATAATCCAGGTATTTTCTCCCAGTTGCGGGCATAGATCGCCGCAGTATCCGCGGCAAACTATGCCATGTCCGGCCCCCCATCTCTGTCTGGGAGACACACAGGACCCAGAAGACAGCAGGGACCAGTCAGGATGTGCAGCGCGACTCGCGCATGCGCAGTAGGGAACCAGGCTGTGAAGCCACAAGGCTTCACTTCCTGATTCCCTTACCGAAGATGCCGTCGCCTCCACCCGGAGCTGAGGGACAGATCGGCTTCGGGTGAGGACATTGCGGGCGCCCTGGGCAGGTAAGTGTTCTAATATTAAAAGTCAGCAGCTGCAGGATTTGGAGCTGCTGACTTTTTTTTTATTTTATTTTTTTCCAGCGGAACTCTGCATTAATGCATAGAATGCATTAAGGTAAAAAACCTTCTGCCTTTTTAGAACCACTTTAATCTGTTTTGATTTTGCCTTCCTTGGTTCCTCCCTCTTCTCCCCTCATCAACATACTAATGACATGTAAAAAAAAAAAATTCTGTTTTAATTACAAAATGTATTTTACTCCAATTTAAATTATTACTGGGTTCCTTCTCTGTGCAATGCAGACAAATCATGGCTGGTGAGAGGTCTGCAGGGAACTCTATATAGCTTCATAAAAACATCACCCTGCCTTAGGCTCCATTCACACTAGCGCGTTTTTTGATGCATTTTGCATTTTGCAGAAATGCAGGGAAATTTTTTAACATGGGTTCCTATGGAACATGTTCACATCAATGCATTTTTGTGCCTCTGCGTTTTTGTAAAGGGTTCGGGGACTTTTTGTCATGCAAAATGCAGCGTTTTGCATGTAATAGAAGTCAATGGACCCGCATCCAAAATGCAAGTGCCGCGTTTTTACCGCGATTTTGCGTTTTTTTTTTTTAAAAACGCAAAATCGCGGTAAAAACGTGTGTCCAAAAACGCGGCAAGCACTGCAAAAACGCTCAAAAGCAAAATGCATAAATGTGAATCGAGCCTTAGGCTGGATTCACACCTATGCAGTTTTGGTGCTTTTTGCAGATTTGTACTACAGTCCATTTAACATGGTTTTCTATGGAACACGTTCTGTAGTGCAAATCTTCAAAATGCAAAAAGCACTAAAAATGCATAGGTGTGAATCCAGCCTTAGTACTACTCTCAAGAGCACTCCGCTCTTATGTAAGCAGTAGGTTTACTCTTGGGAGGAGTTATGTAATTATAAAAATGCCTTGATGGGCGGATGTCAGTCTAGAGTAGTGGATGTTCTTCCTAGGTAGGCTTCATTTGCATGCAGACCGCCCTAGGGTAATGCCCACATGTAATTTTGAGGCTCTCATTGCAAAAACTAAAATCCAATAAATAAAATGCGTCGGCCAGGGCCAGGAAGGCTGAGGAAGAAAGAGCTAGATGATTCTGGATGTCCTTCAGCCAGGAAATGAAGTAGGCTTTATGTGACTCTCGCTGCAGCTTCTAATGCACAGTGTGAGAAGCTCACAAGGTGCAGTAAAATCGGAGTAAGCAGATTCAGTACAAGAGAGTAGCATGATGGTAAGGCTGGGCTTCAGCTTTAATAATATTGATCCATAAAAATTACAAAAATGATTTTTTTTTTGTCATTATAAAATATATCTCAAAGAGCAGACAGCCACAAGGTATTGTGGTCAAAGTTTACCTAATATAATATCTAGTTCATCTAACAGACAGTCACCTAAGAATGCCATTTTTATATTTTTTCACATTTTTTTTCAGCGCAACTTGGTGCAATGCAGTCCACTGCATCACACAGTGCTGTGGCCGATAGAACTTTGTGGCATTTAAATACAGTTCATACAAAAAAAGTGTGATGCGACAGCATCAGGGCATTGGAACTCTCAGCAAAAAAAAAGTGGCCGTGTTTTCAGGGTGTAAATTGTTATAACCTGAGCTTGTTAAAAACAGCAGGATCAGTCAAAGACTGGCATGTTTCTTGACTCCAGTAAACCTCAAAGGACACTATACACAGAAATCTCTCTAGAGGGTAAATGCTGTCGACTATGATAAAGTTTTTTTTTTTTGGCTTGCAGACACGTTCTTTCCCTCAAGAAAAGAGCAGCACTTCAGGGTGTAAACCTAAAGCCCTGTACACCTGATCAGAAAATGTTACATATAATACCACTTTCGAATAAGTTGTATGATAATCAGCTCGTTGGTACAGCGCTTTCGAGAGCCGATCAGGACAGTTCATCCGATATTATTAAATTGGAGATGTACGAAAAATAATTTTCGTATGATGCCAGATCGTATGATTTTGGTTTAGGTCGGGTTCACACTGGTACGACAAACGCTCCAACATTGGGAGCTCATGTGGCATGACGTGTGAAAAGCAATGTTTCCCTATGAAAGCCTTCTTAACTGGTCTGACACAAGTCGGTCCGACTTTGAAAATGCTCCCTGCACTACTTTGGTCTGACTTTGATCCTACATCAGCCCATTGAATATCACTAAAGTTGGATTGCGGTCTTAACTGATCTGACTTTGGAATGCGACTTGTGCTCTGATGATCTTGAAGGAGACCAAATAAAAACGGCATGGGTTCCCCTCCAAGAGCATACCAGGCCCTTTGGTCTGGTATGGATTTTAAGGGGAACCCCCATGCCGACAAAATGTGTGGCCCCCCCCCCCAAAATCCATACCAGACTCTTATCTGAGCATGCAGCCCGGCAGGTCAGGAGAGGGGGTGGGGACGAGAGAGCGCCCCCCAAGCCGCAGCCCTCAATATGCCCTAAAGCACCTTGCCCCCATGTTGATGGGGACAAGGGCCTCTTCCTGACAACCCTGGCCATTGGTTGTCAGGGTCTGCGGGTGGTGGGGCTTATCGGAATATGGAAGCACCCTTTAACAAGGGGCCCGCAGATCCCAGCCCCCCCACCATATGTGAATGAGTATTGGGTACATTGTACCCCTACCCATTCACCAAAAAAAAAAGGGTCAAAAATAAAACACATTACACATGTTTTTAAAGGAATTTTATTAAGGCAGCTCCGGGGCGTCTCTTCTGATCTCTTCTCCCCTCTTCGGCTCTTCTGCCTCCTTCGCTGATGTCTTCTGCCTCTGCCGGTTCTTCTCCCCTCTCCGGGTCTTCTAACCCTCTCCGGTTCTTCTCCTTCTGTCCGCTGTCATCTGCCTCTGCTGGGTCTTCCCTACCCCCTTTCCTGACCTGCCGGGCTGCGTGCTTGGATAAGGGTCTGCTACGGATTTTGGGGGGACCCATGCCGTTTTTTTCGGTGTGGAGGTTCCCCTTAAAATCCATACCAGACCGAAGTGCCTGGTATGCTCTTGGTGGGGGAACCCATGGGGTTTTGTTATTTTTTTCCAATTTTGGCGTGGAGTTCCCCCTAAAGATTCATACCAGACACAAATTGCCTGCATTGTCGGGATCAAAGTTGGATCTCCGTTCATTAAAGTCGGATCCACAGTTGTACGACTGTCGTGTCGTACCAGTGTGAGCCTGGCCTGATTCAGTACAGCTGTCATTCGAAAATGCAATACAAAGGCATTACAACACATTACCTCGCTTACAAATTTTAATTTTCTCGTACGAGAATTTTCATGACTTTAGTAAACTCTTCAGATTCGATCTGAGATTGGCATTAAAGAAAAAAAAAAAAACAATCATTCGTCCGATAATCTGTGTGTACCGAGCATTATTATGCAAGCTTGTAGGATATATTACAGCATTAGTGCAAGGTTCTTCTTGAGGAAGAGATCTTTCAGTGGTCAGATGATTTGTAAACATCCGGCCATCGTCTACTCTCTATAACTAAGTTTAGGGAAAAACCAGTGCTGCTTGCGTGTAAAACTGTTCTGAATGTTTACTTAGTTCTGTAGCAAAATTTCATTTTGTTCATGACTTTTTAACTTCAGTGCGAAAGTGACAAACTGATGGTTGGTTTGCAGTACAGACATTTCTTTCTTCAGACATTTTTAAATCATGGGACTCGGCAGCTGTTTTGTATAAACGTCCTGGGTTTTGGGATTCAGGCTTCCACATAGCCCTTTATGACATACATACATGAAAGGTCACACAGCTGGTCTACACAAAAAGATCCTTTTATATAAGAAAAGTCTTCAACGTTGGGGTGATAAAGCCTGATTTGGGGCTACTAGAGTGTTTGATCAGCCGTAGGTAGGGATAAAGGAGTACTACCAGAAAAAAAGAACAAAAGTACCTTTTTAATGGTGGCCATAAACTCTTTGATAAATGATTGATTTCTTTACCGATCAATCTCTCCCAAAGAACGTTAAAAATGGTAAAGAAAATCTGATTGTGTCCCATTGAGATCCGTGCTATAGCTCCAAGTGGGCCCCCAAAAAGCCCCGGGTCCTGATCTGAACAATGACAATTATTAGCCCCAGGGCCTGGGGTTGGTCGGGGGCTCGTGGCTATTGGACGCCTGCCACCAGACTGCCTCTGAAGAGAAGGGGGGAGCGCTACAGGCTTATAGAGTGGGGATCTCCATCTCCCGCTTACCCGGCATGTCCAGTGTCGCACTAATGCGCTGTACACACGGTCAGATATTGAGACAACAAAATCCGTCAGATTTTTTCCGAAACTGGTGTTTGGCATACACATGATCGGACAAAGTTGTCGGAAAATCTGATCGTTCGGAACTTGGTGACGTTCATTGCGTACGACGGAACTAGGTAGAGGCTAGTAGCCAATAGCTTTGGTCTCGTAATTTGATCTGAGTATGCGTGGCACTTTGTCCGTCGGAATTCTCTACAAACGATCAGAAAAAGTCTGATCAGATTTTTTTGTTGGAAAATTTTAGATCCCGCTCTCAAAGTCCGATAGAGCCCACACCCGATCGGATTTTCCGACAACATAATCCGATCGGACATTTTCCGTCGGAATTTCAGACCGTGTGTACAGGGCATAAGTTCCTCCTCCTGGACTAGCTGAGCTCCTATGATGGATGTCACTAGTTCAATGACGGGACGTGTACCGTTCATCATAAGTGCTGCTCCGGTCCAGGAGGCGGGACTTGGTGTGACACTGGACGCGCCAGGTAAGTGGAAGATCCCCGGGGCACTGCTGTCTGATCAGGCTGCCATGATGGGCACAGCCAGGTAAGGCTGAGCTGATGGGATGGGGCCGGGATTTGATGGACACTGATCAGGCTGCATTGATGGGCACTGGTGACTTGAGGCTGCATTGATGGGCACTGGTGAGGCTGCATTGATGGGCACTGGTGAGGCTGCATTGATGGGCACTGGTGAAGCTGCATTGATGGGCACTGGTGACTTGAGGCTGCATTGATGGGCACTGGTGAGGCTGCATTGATGGGCACTGGTGAAGCTGCATTGATGGGCAGTGGTGAGCCAGGCAGCAACCAGCAAGTGAGCCTAAACCACCCCATGATGCCGGGCTTAGGCTGGACTTACTTTAAAATGTGGTTATCAAATTTTCCTTTGGGCTGAAGCCCCTGGTCTTTTTCCCACCCAGCAACACCCCTGGAACATGGGCTACTACAGGTGAAGCTACACTAGTCAGCTATATTCTCTGACCTCTTGTACAAGAGCGAGCCTTACACTTTGTCAGATTACATGTGATGAAACCAGGATATGTGTGTAGCTATCGCATTTAGCTGCGTAAAAAGGGTCTGCTATGTCAATTAGTAAATAATTTTATTGGCTTATTTGATATTACATTACAGAAAGCAAATTATGATGTGCAAAGTACAGTAACAGTTTCCTTCTATAATAAGCTGGCTGTCTTGTTGTCCTTAGAAATACGATTATCTGGTGCATAGCTTTAGTAGCACAGAACATGTCTCAGCAAAGTTCTGAAGGTTTGATAAATAAACCAAAGAAAATCAATTAACATGTAATCAAAAAGCTTAAAAATACATAGACCTGGAAAATATGTGGAACATTTAGGGCATTTGAGCCATTCCTCTCCCAGCTTGCTGTTAAGTGATCAGTGTGAAAAGCTGAAAACTGGATTCCACAGGGATTATGCTGAGCCACCTTCAGGATAAATGCAGGGCTGGGACCACTTTATTTTCACCATTTTCTCACTCCGACACAATTCACACTTTCTGCTGCTGCTCTCATTGTTGTTTATTGCTAAACAGTGTTTTGAAAATGTTTGGTATGTCAGCAGAAAACACAAGTTTTAACACAACCTTGGGATGACATAATTGGAATGCTGTGACTATGCCCACAGACACGGGATCTGAGCCTGCACCCTCTGTTGGAACTTAAAGGGACACAATAGCATCATTCCAGTCAATCAAAATGTGGAATTATTGTTATAAAGTTGATATGAGTTCTACAGTTTTACTTGTTTGATGGTGCTGGTTTTTATTGTATTTTATTTTGAGACAGACATATAAATGCTCCCTCCAGTGGCCATCTGTATATCTGGAAATGTAATCGCTGCTTAGTGTTTGTCTAAAGGCTGAAGTTTTTTTTTACCTTCATGTATTCTATGCAAACCTTCAGTGTGCAGCATCCCCCCAGCCCCCCTAATACTTACCTGAGCCCGATCTTCCTCCAGCGATCTGCACAAGGACCTCAGCTCTCCGGGGACTCCATTTATTATGATCGTCTGCTCCATCTAGTGCCCATTATACTGTATTTCCCTGATTCAAGCTATTCTGTGTGAATGAAGAACATCCATCTATCCTGGAGAGAAAATCACCTAATAATAACATTTGTCTTTGCCCCAACTTGCACAGAACATTCGTGTACATGCATTTTTTTGAATACCCCTTATTTGATCCCTTTAGGTCTAATACATATGCAATTGAAAGCATTTTGTTATATTTGTTCAGTAAGTGCCAAAAATAACTGTTATTCCTGCCAGAAATCTATTAGGCTTCAACCTTCCTGTAGTGAGCTGACAATGCTGTACTCAATTCCCAAGGAGTCTTATCACCCATGCCCAGGTTATACTTCGGAGTACTACTGAACACCATCTGAATGTTATGGAGATAAGGATGAAGGGGGAGTTCTGTTGTCCTGTACTAGGGTGATAACTCTCCTCCTCCATAGGTACAGTACAGTGGATAAGCTTTGTCACCCTAGGACTAGAAATTAAATAAAGGCAAAAAAACCTGGACGGAAAATAAGAAGGAAACAATTGCAGTCAACCACAACTGAGGACCGGTGAACTGAGGACCGGTGAGCTGTAATATATTACAGTTTTGTTTTTGCAAATGAATGTCACTATCTCCCCCTCCTCCAATCACAGAGCACCTTGCATTCTGTGCAAAAGATGCAAGATTTTTTTTCTGAATGTAGGAGCTGCAGAGTGAGCGACTCACTATGATCGGTGCACTCTATGTTCACACTAATCCTTCTTTTTTCTTTTTTTTTTTTTGCGTTTTCCTTTCTTTTTTATAAACTCACTACAGTCCATTTAACATGGTTTCCTATGGTGCACGTTAAAATCCTATGCGTTTTGCAGCCAGTGCGTTTTTTGGAAAGGATTGGGGACATTTTTTTTTTTTTTTTGAAGCAGATTGCGTTTTGCGTGTAATAGACTTCAATGCAGTCGCACCAGAAATGCAAGTGTTGCGTTTTTGGTGTGTTTTTTGAATGCGTTTTATTTTTCCCCCTTTAAAACACTATATAGCTGGTTGCTAAGGAGCGGGTTGGGAAGCTGGCCGCTGCATGCTCAACAACCGATGAGTCATCAGCCGTCAGTGGGAAGCTGACAGCTGAATGTAAAAAAAGAATTGCCGGCTAAAAAATTTGAACAAAAAATGGGTCTGTATGAATTTGAAGGGGAACCCCACACCAAAATTTTAAAAAAGATATGCCCCCCTTCCCAAAATCCATACCGGATCCTTATCGGAGCATGCAGGTCAGGAAAGGGAGAGGATGAGCGATCTCCCCCGCCCCCCCCCTCCTGAACCATACCAGGCCCTCAACATGGAGGGGGGGGGGTGCTTTGGGGCTCTGAGTTATATCAAAATGTGCGTTTGAATTAAGGCATCCCATTCAAAAATGCATGGGCTTTCAATGGGCTAAAACATCCAAAAAATCAGACATGCCACAGAATTTTGCTACCATGCTATGTAATGTACAATGTTGCATTGCCATGGGCTGCAGCTTGTCGCAACACCTTCATTGCCTTAATGCATTGGGGTGCTATTTAAAATGAATGGCACCATAGTGCATCAATGCATGCAATGTGTAACATGCATGCAAACAGTAACATGCACATCGCATCAGCGTGTAGATCATCTGCCCACATATGATCATCTCCTGGTTTGGCTGATTTTCTCTGGATCAGATAAAAAAAAAATGTGTTTTGAGGGCAACAGGAAAAAGTCCTGTCTGATCACTGTTTCCCAGGAGAAAAGCCTGCTCCATAGGTGTCCGCCTCTGCTATCTCATCTCTGCTCAATAGGCATAAACCTACACAGACAGTAATTTGAATATGTGTGTTTATGACTGAAGTTGACTAAAGACATTCAGATTGTGTCTGCATGTTTATCCATCAGTGAAGGTCTTTGAGTAGTCATATTGGACCAATGTCTCATTGGAAATGGTGAGTGGTGGAATGTACTTGACTTCAAACCCACGGGAAGGAACCTCTTTCCATTTGGACGATTGGAAATTCCAGGGAACGGTTCTCATGTACAGACTTTTATCTTCCATGTGTGGCCACCTTTTTATAGCTTCCTTTTTTCACCTTTATAGTGGTTTGTCATTTTCAATTATGTAGCAACTGGTACACATGATATTTAATCATTGTAGCAAGGTGTCTCAAAGGGATCCTAAAAAAGTCCTGTTTGGGGTTTACACATCTCCCAGGCTCCTCTCGTATGCTTTTAGAGACCTCTGATTCTTTATCCAGTTAAGGTTTTGCACCTCTGTCTTGGAGCTCAGAGCTCTTGAGCCTGGGGGAACAGACAAGTCGTGTCTGTGAGCGCTGTAAAGCTGCATATGTGGAGACTGACAAGCATTGGCTTTGCTTAGCCTGTTAGCATGGACATGGATTTGTATAGTTAGTTCCGGGACACGACTAGGATTTTGTTTTAGAGTTTTTGCCCTGTTTTTTTTTTTGTGGACACTTTATGGCACCTGTAAGAAGACTTGTAAATAGCACTGTTTGTCCCTACATCACTGATATCTGTTCCTGAAAGCTCCAGGGAGCTTTGTACCTGCTACCTATCCCCAGCTCACACCATCCTGTCAGATTTGTCCTATATGTATTATTTTTTATGCAAACAAAAAAGTGACATTTCTTTAGGTTGTATTGGCTGCAGCATGGTGTGATAGACTGGGTTGCACCCTGCTGTTCCAAAACAAGTACACATAGCATGGTGGTGTTAGCTGGTCTGATGGGTAACACGGTCTTTGCCTTCCTTTGCCTTGTACCCAGCGCAGTCCCAGTACACCTGATGTGTCCAGACCCTAAAAATGTATTTAAAGCTAAAACCACTGTCCGTTTTTTTTTTTTTTTTCTGTCCCACTGGGGAGAATTATCTTCTCTTCTTATCCCACAGACAGTGAGGGGTAATATCTCCAAAATAAGGAAAAAGCCACCTTAGCTGTCACCAAAAAAAATCCCTTTTTATTAATATACAGGATTTATATAGTGCCAACAGTTTATGCAGTTCTTTAATTCCCTTAAAAAAAATTCTCTGTTCTGGTGACAAGAAATATAGGATGCAAGTACCCAACTTCCTTTTTGTTTATAGTCAGCTTACATTTTAAATGCTTATTTTGTATTCCTTATATGCAGCCATTTTCAGCCTGTGTTCTGAGCTCCACTGAAAGGGTTAATTTATGGTGATTGGAGCTTTTTTTTGGATGCGAGTACAGAAGAGAGAGGAGACAGCGACATCTTGTGACCTCTCGCTCTCCCCTCTTGTACTCTGGGAGAACGTCTCTAGGAATTGTCTAAATGGCAATGCCTTTCTCTTATAGGACATAAATATAGGAGTCCTAGAGATTCATAAGTATGGTTGCCAACTGCCCCTTTAGAAGACCGGTCTCCTATGTTTGTTAGATGATTTCCTATATAACAAAACAGTGTGAAATCTGTGCACAAATCATATACAAAGCTTGCTGGTATTTAAAGGTTATTTCCTTTATTTTAAAGTGAACCTTTCCATTCCCCAAACGTATTTGGTGCCAATAAATAATGCTTGGCTTCCTTCCTAACTTGCTTACAATGCCCTCCTGTCCTGTATGTTCTATCACCCACAGAGCTCCCTATACTGAATAACATACAGCAAACTTGTGGTTTGGGGCTTTTGGATAGGATTAACAGCTTGGTTCTACCCTTCGAAAGCCTTACTTTGGGTAATAAAATAATTATTGAACTATTGTAATAGGTAGGTTTTGGAAACATTCCTCAGAGATTTTGTTCCATATTGACATGATGGCCTCACACAGTTGCTGCAGATTTGTCGGCTGCACATCCATGATGCAAATCTTCCATTCCACCGCATCCCAAAGATGCTCTATTGTATTGAGATCTGGTGACTGTGGAGGCCATTGGAGTACAGTGATCTCATCGTCATGTTCAAGAAACCAGTGGTGAGATGATTTGAGCTTTGTGACATGGTGCATTATGCTGCTGGAAGGAGCCATCAGAAGATGGGTGCACTGTAGTCATAAAGGGATGGTCAGCAACAATATTCAGGTAGGATGTGGTGTTTAAACAATGCTCAATTGGTACTAAGGGGCCTAATGTGTGCCAAGAAAATATCCCCCGACACCATTACACCACCAGCCTGAACTGTTGATACAAGACAGGATAGATCCATGGCTTTCATGTTGTTTACGCCAAATTCTGATCCTACTATCTGAATGTCGCAGCTGAAATCGAGACTCCTCAGACCAGGCAATGTTTTACCAATATTCTATTGTCCAATTTTGGTGAGCCTATGCGAATTGTAGCCTCAGTTTCCTGTTAGCTGACAGGAGTGGCACCCAGTGTGGTCTTCTGCTGCTGCAGCCCATCTGCTTCAAGGTTCGATGCGTTGTGTGTTCAGAGATGGTATTCTGCATACCTTGGTTGTAACGAGTGGGTATTTGAGTTACTGTTACCTTTGTATCATCCAAAACCAGCCTGCCCATTCTCCTCTGACATCAGCAAGGCATTTTCGTCCACACAACTGCTCACTTGATATTTTCTCTTTTTCGGACCATTCTCTGTAAACCCTAGAGATGTGTGTGTGTGTGTGTGTGTGTGTGTGTGTGTGTGAAAATCCCAGTGGATCAACAATTTTTAAAATACTCAGACCAGACCGTCTGGCACCAACAACCATGCCACGTTCAAAGTCACTTAAATACCATTTTCTTCCCCATTCTGATGCTTGGTTTGAACTTGAGCAAGTCACCTTCACCGCATCTAGATGCCTAAATGTATTGAGTTGCTGCCCTGTGATTGGCTGATTAGCTAATAAAGTGGCTGGTGTGTGTGTGTGTGTGTGTATGTGTATGTATGTATGTGTGTGTATATATATATATATATATATATATATATATATGTATGTGTGTGTGTGTGTGTGTGTGTGTGTGTGTGTGTGTGTGTGTGTATATATATATATATATATATATATATATATATATATATATATATATATATATATATATATATATATATATATACAGTATCTCACAAAAGTGAGTACACCCCTCAAATTTATGTAAATATTTTATTATATCTTTTCATGTGACAACACTGAAGAAATTACACTTTGCTACAATGCAAAGTAGTGAGTGTACAGCTTGTATAACAGTGTAAATTTGCTGTCCCCTCAAAATAACTCAACACACAGCCATTAAAGATATAATAAAATATTTACAAAACTGTGAGGGGTGTACTCACTTTTGTGAGATACTGTATATTCTAATTTTTGTTATTCTTATTTAATTAAAACCCAATTTCAGGATTTGGAAATTGGGTTTTAAGGTGACATAAGGTAAGTATTTCGCCTTATTCTAGCACCCCTATAAATACCTTTTAACCCTTGCAGTGTAGGGAAGAGGGGGTGCTGGGGTCAGCGTTAATATTTACTAGATTAAAGTGTTTTATTTTTAACACTGATTTTATTGATAATAGAAAAGTTGCCAAACTGCCTCTCTGGCAGCGTATGTGTTAACATTGAAGGTGTAAGAAGATAAAACATAACTGACACACTAGAAATCTGTTATTATCTTGCCGTTCTCCAGGCTATAACAGTCACGGGTGACATGGGAGAATGTTTGCTTCAGAATTTAGATTTCAGATGTAAAAATGCAGACATTAGTGTGCTTCTCTTCCATTTATGAACCCATTGGTGACTAATCTCTGCGTTTTGTGTCTGCTCCTTGTTCTTCAGCATTGTTTGCAGTATGTAATATTCACATACATTGAGCTTTTGTCACTATGTGTCAGTATTGCCATCTGTCATATAAGTTTAGCTGAAATGAGTCAGTTCAGTGATGCATTTCCTGTTTTTCCAGTATCTTTCCTATGTACCTATAATTACACCATGGTATAGCTTGTTTTAAAGGCTGCTTTATTTATTCAATGTTCTGCCTAATTATTCATTACACATCCATTAGTTGCCAGATTTATAGTGCTGAAAACACAAAAGGCTAATTTTATGATGAACTCCAACAACAATACAGCAAAATGTATTTGACGGTTTAAAGGGCAGCTCTTCTCAGAGCCAGTGGGTTGAGGAAGAGTAGGTCTGTCATCTTTTCCCCCAATAGTAACCTTAAAGCCCAAGTCTGCTTTAGAGTTTTATTTATTTTTTAATATTAGCTGGCGGGGGGGGGAAATTAGTTGGGCTTTAAAGTGGTTCTAAAGGCAAGACATATTTTACCTTAATACATTCCCTGCAGTAAAGTAAAAAAATGTCTCAGTAAGTGTGTTGCCCCCTCCCCACCATATTACTTGAGTCCTATATCGATCCAGCACTGTGCCCGTCTGCAGCCAGTGCTGTTTTCTCTCCCTTTTCACACAGGCACAGAGGCAGCAGCAGGAGCCACTGCTGCTGTCAATCAAATCCTGTAAAGAGGTATCGGGGTCAAGTCAGGCTGTGTATGTCTATAGACACACACAACTCTGCTTAGACACGAGCCCAAAGGTGTGCCCCCATAGGAAGTGTCTTCCTGTGGTGGCACACGAAGAAGAGCCGGCAGGGACCCCAGAAGAGGAGGATTGAGGCCACTTTGTGCAATACTATTGCACAGAGCAGGTACGTATAACATGTTTTAAAAAAAGTAAGTATAACATTTTACAGAAAGGAAGCCTTTACAATAACTTTAAAGGTGAATCCATGCTTTGTTCCTGCAAGGCAACTCAACGGGTTCACTTTGATTCCCTCTTCCCCAGAAGAATATACTCTTTCTTTCACTGCTTTACTGCTCTGTTTAGCTACTATGAGTAAAAGAGAAGTCCTGTATAAGCTAATGAGTCATTGGAGGTTGCACATGGCTATGGACTCCCCTGATTGGCTTTTTAAAGGAGTTGTAAAGGCAGAAGTTTTTTTTTATCTTCATGCACTCTATGCATTAAGATAAAAAGCCTTTTGTGTGTAGCAGCCCCCCAATTACTTACCTGGGCCCCATCTCTCTCCAGCGATGTCCACAAATGTCTAAGCTGTCCGGGACACTCCTGCTGATTGGCTGGGACACAGCAGTGGTGCCATTGGCTAATGCGGCTGTCAAAGTCAGTCAGACAATCTGGGGAGAAAGGGGGCGGGGCTGGGTCGGGACTCTGTGTCTAAATGGACACACACAGAGCTGTGACTCAGCTCCAGTGCCCCCATAGGAAGCTGCTGACTATGGGGGCACTCGACAGGAGGGAGGGGCCAGGAGCAGCAAAGAGGGACCCGAGAAGTATAAGTAAGTATAACATGTTTGTTTTTTTTAAAACCAGTCTTTACAATCGCTTTACTATCACTTTTAACTATTAATCCAGATAAAATCTGAACCTGAAATCAGGAAAAACAGATAAATACAAAGCTGGAAAACATATAAGGGAGCTGTTTTACCTGCAGAACCAGGTTGGTGACTTAACTTTTCTCTATTGCAGTTGTACAGTGGGACTTGGTCACCTCTATGTCCCCTCTTTCCTACACTGGTTGCATTTCAAAATGCATTTAAAGAGTATGTAAACCTAAAAAATATAACAATTTATATATTACAGGGGCTGAACCCTTAAGTCAGTAAACACAGTTTTTTTTTTTTTTGTTTGTTTCTGATTGGACTGTATTACCTGTTGATCCTGCCAGTTCTTACAGCCAGCATGCCACTTCCTTTTTAATGGTGACAACTGCAATAGCTCTAATCGAGTAGAGTCCTCCCACAGTTTTAATCCAAATGTACACGCTTAGGCACCCAGTAATCAGCACGTCCCGCTATTATCATTGCTGCACTCTTTTTCCTTCCCCTTGACTGAGATCGGTTCCAGCTAAGTAAAATGATCCTTTTACATCAGCAGAAATGACGCACCGATGAAGTTTAGATCCTAACACGGCCCTAGCTCAGCAGAGGAAGGAAGAAGGGGAGACTGGCTAATACATTTAAATGACATATTGCCCTGTACTGAATTTGACTGTTCATGAATGTGCATACATGTTATACCTGCTTGGTGTTCAGCTATAATTTTGCGTGATTATAGGGCCAAAGAAATTCCTTTTTTGTGCCGCCCTTTAGGTCAGTTGCATCTCCTCTAAGTGGAATTGCCCTTTAACCCTTAACATGTCTGTCTTGGCAAGATATACACTGCTCTCCTTTTTTCTCCAAGCAATAATGGACAGCATACTTCCCAATGCATATTAATGACTTTTGACATTTAATGTTTTATCGCTTACTGCATGGGATCAAAAAAGAAACGTTTGTGTTATCGAACATTTGTATTTGTCTTGTTTTACAGAATCCGATTATATGCAGGCGTGTGTACACGCGTGAGTCTGTGACATTTTGCTACAGCAAAGTTGAAGCAAAGCGCCGTGCTTTTTTTGTAATTACAGATTCCCTCTCCTTGCTTTGCTTCCCTGCTGGCTGTTCTTTAAAATAGATTTGGTTGCACGGAGCACAACAGGTTGCTGTTTTGAGCAAATCTATTTCAAGACAAGCAATGCTAGAACCCAGAAGACAAGGGCACAGCTCAAGTGAAATAGGGAATTGTTGCCAGGAGACCTGTTAATAGGTCTAGTTTCCTCCACCCCCGCACCCATTTTAAAGAGTTGGCCCGTGAAGTAGGAGGTCCTTATTGCAAATCAGCGTCTGCTTATGGGACTTGCGTCACCAATACCACAAATTAGATGGTAGGCACTTGTGCTCTGTAGTTGATTATAAGTATGAAGTAGAACATATTGTGGGGGTCAGTGACATAGCTACAGGGTGACTAAGCATATAAAACAACTAAAAAAGGTTGGCATGGAAGGTCATGCCAAGCTATAAATTGGTGCGTGTGTATGTGTGTACTGTACTCCTATGAAATCCTTATTCCTTTCCGTTAGGCTGTCAGATAAACTCATGCAGTACCCAGCCAGTGCCATATAAATACATAAGCAATCGAAATGCTATATTTACATGAACTTGTCCTTGGGTGGATAATTGCAGACTGTAGTACACAAATTGCCTCTTGCATGAAGAATTGCTTGAGAACCGTAATGGTGAATTTATACAAATGCCTTCACTTATGCCTGGTACACACAATGAGATTATCGGACAAATGATTCAGGATTTTTTTTTGTTTTTTTGCTAAAGAGGTTACTAAAGGTATGAAAATTCTTTTACAACAGAATAAAAAATTTGGAAGTGATGTATTGTTTTGTATTTTTGGATGAAAACTGTACTAATTAAACAGCCCTCTCCTTAAAGAAAATGGAGGAATTCTTCAAAATATCCTGAAACAAACAATACCTCTTCTTGCTTAACTGACATCACAGAGGAAATGCATTGCCATCAGATCTGTCAAAAGATCAGGCCCAGATAGCTACACGTCCTTGTTTTACAAAGCATTCTCTGACATTCTTGTACCCAAATTAACTGCAACCTTTAACTTTCTCGAAAAAGAGCAACCCTATTTCAGCTGTGCATCTGTCATCTAACATTGTAATGATACCTAAACCCACCTTGGACATATACAGGCAGTCCCTGGGTTACAAACTTCTGATTTACAAATGACTCCTACTTACAAACAGAGGGAGACAACAGGAAGTGAGAGGAAATCTACTCCTAGGAAGGGAAATTCACTCCTGTAAGGCCCGTTTCACACGAGGCGGACTCCGCTTCCACAGAGTCCCCCTCTGTCCGCCGGCTCAGCGGGAGATCTCTCCGTTGATCTCCACTGAACCGGCGGATGACAGGTCCCTCTCTGCTCACTGAGCGGGGAGGGGCTTGTGAGCGCCGCTGGTCACAATGGAGAGATCGGATGAAAACAGACAGCGTGTCTGTTTTCATCAGATCTCACCCGATCCGATCCGCCAGCGACGGATCTGGACGTAGAGCCATACGTCTGCTTTTGGTGGATTGGACCGGGTCGGATGTCAGCGGACATGTCTCCGCTGACATCCGACGCTCCATAGACTAACATGGAGCGCCCGTTCAGGTCGGCCGTCAAAACTGACAGGCGGATCTGATCGGTCCGATCGCGTGAAAGGGGCCTAAGAGTTATTATGGGAAAATGTGTTTCCACAAAACCCCAAATTTTCTAAATCCAATTTGTCACAGGGGCAGAAAGTGAGGTGAAATCTTCTGACCAGGAATATGAACAGCAAAACAAATGTTACAGGGGTGTTAACCCTTCCTATGCTATCCAAAAAGGTTAAAGATTGTTTTTTTTGGCTGGAGCTACACTTAAAAAAATATACCTATTCTTACTTGCATACAAATGCAACTTATGAACAAATCTACAGACCCCATCTTGTTTGTAACCCGGGGACTGCCTGTAGTTGATAAGGTTGAATAAAGACACCAGTATATCCAGTTCAACCTGTGTGGGTATGCATGTTTATATTTGTGGTCTAACTACAGACCCAATTTGCTTCTGAACAGACTTGAAAAGTTTTTTGGCCACAAGAATCAGCCCTTTCCTACGCCAACTTATACACAAAGACCAAGTACGCTTTGTGCTATCCATACAAGCGGGAGACACACTTTGGCTACACCAAATTCCTGGAAGCCATGTTGCTTTCCTTCAATGTTAGCAAAGCCCTTGACAAGATCTTATGACAGTATATGCGTTTTCCCCTTGTAAAAGGGAACATGGAGATTACTTTATGGTGTGGATCACAGCTCTTATAGGCTCAGCCATCCACTTTGATAAAAATGCATAAGATTTGTTTTCAATACGATGGGGCACTAGACAAGGCTGCTACCTATCTCCAGTATTATTTATGCTGGCTCTGGAGCCCCTTACTGCTGTGATTTTAGCAAACCCTGCAATCCATGACCTAGAAACTCATGCTATTTGCTGGCAATTTTATATTCAATATCTCCCCCACACATCTCCTCCACCCAACTTTGTCAATGCCCTCTCAGCCTTTGCTTGACATATCAGGACTTCACATCAAGAAAGCAAAATCAGAGGTTATCAACATTAAACCTGCAACTCTTCCTTCAACTTCAGATAAACTAGCTTTACTTGGTCCAACAATATACTATACCTTTTTGCTTCTGATCTCACTGACTGCCTAATCACATTTGACACATTGAACAAAGGAAAGTTTTGAACTTCATGTGGAATTCTAACAAAATGAAAATTAAGCAGCCAAATTTTATACTGCCATGAAATAGCGGCTGGACTTAACTTCCATAACCTAGGAAAATATTACAAAGCTCCCTTAGTCTCTTTCCATGCCACTCACAAACCACTCTTGTGGGTCTACTTAGATATCGTATATATGGCTCACCAGCCCTATCTATAATTTGATCTGGTTACCCCAATACCACAGAACGATATTCCCTGACACCACTTTACAACAATCTCTTAACCCCTAATCCCTCAAAAACGACTTAAACCCCCCCCCCCCCATCTGCCCCATCGAAAATTATCAACAACCCCTCTTTCCTTCTTGCATATGAAAACCCTTTGGCTTTTTGATGGTGATCCATGAAAGGTGTAAAAATATATGTACAGTTTCTTAATGATAGTCAGTCATTCCTAGAACTTTCCAATATCTCAGGGACTATTGGGGAAATTGCCCATACAGATACCTTTTGATATCGGCAGATAAAACATTGCATTAGCACTCTTCTCAATACCTGCTCTGGTAGCCCACTATGTCTATATCCATTTAAAGATCATTGCTTACACATGATCCAAACTCCACAGCCTAACAACTACCCTTTTATATAGCACCAGAAAGGCCATACGCACGACTTGCAAATTTTCAAAGATGCGAACATGTGTTTTTCATGTCCAATCCTGTAAAGCTGAGTACACACACTCGTTTTTTTTTTTTTTTCGCTCAACCCAGTCGGCTGAGGGGAAAAAAAACCTGACAGATCGCTGTACCAACACGAGCATTGTTGGTGCAGCAATCTCCCATGCTGTGCCTTTGTGTTCTGACAGGACCGCTGGACTTACGAACAAGTTGGATTATAGATCAAGCTCCCAGAATGGAACTCGTTCGTAAGTAGGGGACTTGCTGCATCTTGAAGTGGGGAAAGTGACCCCTTTCCTTCCTGAAAGGTCCTACTTTTTCTACTACATTTTGTCTTCTTTCTTCTAAAACCCTATGGATGCAGAAACCCCAATGTCCCACCTCTCATACTCTACCAAATCCCTCTCATTCTCCATGCTTCAACTAAACCCTTACACAACAACAGACCCTCCAGTGGAAGATACTGGCTAGCTGTCAGAACACAATAGCTCCGCTGGGAGATCGCTGTACTAACATCACATAGTACAGCAAGCTCCTCCCATGTTTTTTTTTTTGTCAACCCAGTCCTCTGGGTTGAACCAAAAAAAACCCTTAAAGTATGTACCAGGCTTTAGGCCTTCTGTAGAAATGGGAAAATAAAATCTTTATTTGGATGGAGGGGAAGGGAGTTACTGTGATCTCAATGAGCAGAAATAAATGCATCCAGGTATGCGCTAAATATAGGTTTTCTCCCTCTTTAAGTCTTAGCCCTCATTCACATAAAATGCTGCTTCATCTGAAATCGCAGGACTTCAAAGCTGAATGTAAGTGACTTTGAAGACATCTGTGTGGCTTCATTCACAGATGTCTATGCAAGTCGCACCCGAAATTGCCAAAAGTAGTGCAGGAACTACTTTTTCAAATCAATGTGGCACCGCAAAGTTGGTGTTTGGGATTTGAACAGTGCCATTGCCGACAATAGGGTGTGACTTGTCATGCGATTTGACCTGTCAAATTGCATAACTAGTCACTCCAATGTGGATCAGGAATTTAACTGTCACATTGGCTTGTTCTCTCAACCAAACTGTCAAACCATAAAATGGCTGGTGTCATAACTGATGACATGTGCAGCATTTTGGGGCTAAGATGCCAGCTTCCTTGGCTGAAAACGATAGGAAGGTTTTAGTTCTGCTTTTAAAGGGTAAGTTCACCTTTACAGAAAACTCTGTAGGGTGAACTTACACAGGTCCCCCTCCTCGCCCCTCCGGTCCCGCTGAACTGGACTGCGGTAATCTCCGGTTCTAAGCCCCGGTATATCAACGCCAGGTGTCTGGAGCTTATAAATCCTCTCAGCTGAATGACCAAAACGGGGATGACCAATCAACAGCCGCATAGCCTGTCGTGCCAGCTATGAAGAAGCTGCGTGGATGCAGAGAGGATTTCTAACCCCCGTGCTCCTGGCACGGATATACCATATACCGGGGATTAGAACCAGAGATTGCGGAGGTCCAGGTTAGTGGGACCGGGGGGGGGGGGCCTGAAGGGGAACCTGTGTAAGATTTTTTCTGTAAAGGTGAACTTATGCTGCATACACACGGTCGGACATTCCGACAGAAAAAGTCAGATGGGAGCTTTTCATCGTACATTCCGAGTGTATGCCCCATCGGACTTTTTTCATCGAAAATTCAGACGGACTTAGAGAACATGTTCTATATTTTTCAGACGGAACAAATTCCTATTGGGAAAACCGCTCATCTGTATGCTGTTCCGACGGTCCAAAAATGACGCATGGTCTGAAGCAAGTACGAGACATCGCACATGTTGTCCCTTTGTACGTCACCGCGTTCTTGACGGTTGGAATTTGGTGTGACCATGTGTATGCAAGACAGCTTGAGCAGAATTCCGTCGGAAAAACCTTCAGAGTTTATTCCGGCGGCAATACCGGTCGTGTGTACAGGGTATTACACTTTAAAGAAAACCTGCCTGAAAATTATTTTTGCCTGGTTAACATGCTGATCCACTGGTTTATTTACCTTCTGAGTTACTGACAGTGTTGGTCATCTTACTTTAAAAAAGTAATTTTAGTTACGTTACAAATTACTTCTCCCAAAAAGTAATTGCGTTAGTAACTCAGTTACTACATTGGAAAAGTAATTAGTTACGCAGCAAAGTAACTGTGACTTTTTTTTTTTTTTTATATTCTATACGGGTAACTAAGGGGCGGGTCTAGTATTACTGTAAGCAAGGGGCGCATTTATTATTATATATCGTGTAACCAAGGGGCTGCTCTATTATTACTCTAACCAAGGGGCAGATCTGTTATAGCGTGTAAGCAAGGGGCGGGTCTATTATTATATCGTGTAAGGGGCAGATGGCTACAGAAGAGGGCGAATGTTAAATTAATGGGCAGAGCTCGATATATAACAATAATAATACATGCGCCCCTTGGTTACAGTAATACTAGACCCGCCCCTTAGTTACACGATAGACGCCACTTGCAGAGTAGCACGAGCATCGGGAGCGTGCGGCATCGCCTCGTAACAATTACATGTTAACTGCGCCTGCTCGGTGTAGAGTTCACTCAGAGCTGTTTAGGTTCGGCAATTTTCGTAAGCTCCGTAGTCCTTTGTACTGCGCAAGAGATGCGCCTGCGCAGCACAGGGGGGTCCTTATCCGGCGGGGTAACTTTTTCGGCAGGACACCGGAATTACAATACTGCCATCTAGTGGCGGTAGATGTAATTGCGGTAACGCCGCCCAAGTAATGGGAACTGCGTTACCATGAGGGGGAAAGTAATCAGTTAGATTACTTGTTACCCTCTAAAGTAACTGCGTTAAGTAACTCCGTTTATTTGAACTCAGTTACTTACATCACTGGTTACTGATCCAGAAAAACAGAGCAGTATAGGAGTTATTACTTCAGTTAAAAAGAATTTCTCTAATAAGTTAAGTTAATTTAAAGGTTCTATGTGACCAGATCTCAATGCTAATAGTGGGGTCCTAGTAACAATACCCTAAAATGAGAGGTGTAATCCTCGTATGATGGATCTTCTTGTCGGAGTACTGGCTGGGAAGATGTCCTCTGCAGGAGATGTTTTTCCTTCCTGCACAGGTCAGCAGTTTGCTTAAGCATCCTAAATAGCCTGAAAATGTACTCGTACACTATGCGCACTTTAATTGCTCCTGTTTACAGCACTACTATAGACTGTCTGTGTTGTCACAGTTGGATTAATAGTGCGCACATTCTGATTTTGTTTGTGCCAGTAATTTAATACTTGTGTCGTTCTGGCCACGATGACAACATACAGAAATCTTGGTGTTCTATTCAGTGAACAAGATTTACAGTTCTAGCACAGCAATATGATTTCTAATAATATATCTTCCTTTGGAAGCAGCAGTGTGTACAGTTTGTTCCTATTCCCGCCACCCACTCATTGCATGCTTTAAGAATCACACGTTAAAGTCGCAGTACATCTGTCCTTTCAATGTCTTGTGTTGCTGGAGCTGGTCGCCAGGCTCACTTGTTGAAAGCTTTTCAGTCATAAGGCCCTCCCACCATCACAGCATTTGGCTGCCATGATCAGCTTCACTGCTGTTCACATAGGGCTCTTGAGGATAATGTTTTAAAAAGAATGTATCATTTTAAATGTTTTTTTAGATGCAACACATTGAAAATAGATCAGTATGATATTTACAATCGTAATACTGTGTATTAACGTTTTAAAAGATGGTGTTTTGGATTGTATTTCTAAGTTACAAGTCTGTGAGTCAGCTTATTCATGAAAAACATGAATGTATTAGATATAGGGCTGATGTCTTAGCTCATCAGTTTTTATACGGGTCAGGTGGGGAATGGTGAATTAGGTTGAGGAAAAGACAAAGTCCTGCCTAGCTTTTAATCGGAAAATCTCTAGATTTAAAGGAGGAGTACAGCCAAAGCGTGTTTGTTCTGCACTCCTGTGACCCATTTTCAGCAGACAGCGGGCTGAAGTCCACTGTCTGCTGACATCACAGTGCCGTTCCAGGCTTGGGCTGGGGTCAGGATCTGCCCACATGCCTGGACCGGCACTAATTCAGCCTCTCTGTGGTGTTAGATAAATCGGTCCTCAGTGTTAGAGCCGACGGGGGAAAGATGCAGCATCAGGCCGATGCTGCATCCACCTAAGTATTAATTTGCAAAAACCCCATACTTCTCTTTTAAAACAGTGACAAAAATATCGAAGAACAACCATTTAAATGTGAAAGTTACATAAAAAATTACTATAAAATATAACTAAAGCCAAAACTTTTTTTTAAGTTTTGGACAGAGTGGAGCAGGATTGGAATACATTTTTAGGTTTTATGGATGTATGTATATCCGTTGGGGAGATTCTCCGTCTCTATTTGTCCTGTTTACAGTTATCAACATGTTTGAAGTGAAAATAAAGTTTTTGAGTTGTCACCAAAACCAGAAAAGAGGGGAAAACTTTCAAAAGGAACACTAGTTCTTGTGGCCCTGGTGACAACCAGGGATGCCCTTATGGTGTGGCAGGTACAGCTGATAGGCTTTCAGGAGGTGATACCTGACTGCCTACCTCCCAGGAGCCTAGCGTTTGGCTTGCATTTGTGGCACGGTTCTATTCACTTAAATGGGGTTGCACCACAGTACCACTACCGAATGTGATAGGGAGAGGCGGGTTGATGACATCATGACCTCTGACTCAGCCAATCAGAGGAAGCTTTGTATTCATTCACAAAATGCAAATCTACCTATGAATGACTGAGAGCCTCTCAGACCAACTCTATATTGTTGCGGGTGTGAAATGTGAAGTCTCTGTCTCACAGTCAGAACCCAGTACTGTATACAGCTGAAGCTACATGCAGTTTATACAGTGCTTTGAGCTGTTGCATCACTTAGTGAAGGAAATAGTTCATTTGGACAGCTTGGGCCAAACTAACCATTTAAAGTAAAAGAAAACATGGAAATTGGCTCTAAGGCCCCTTTCACACAGTGCTAAAAATAGTGCCTGCAAAGCGCCCTGAAAGAGCCGCTCAATGGACTCCAATGTGAAAGCCCTCAGGGCTTTCACACTGGAGCGGTGCGCTTGCAGGACGCTCAAAAAAGTCCTGCAAGCCGCATCTTTGGAGCGCTGTAGGAGCAGTGTATTTACTGCTTCTAAAGCACCCCTTTCCATTGAAAACAATAGGGCGGCGATTTGCGGGTGGTTTTAACCCCTTTTCGTCCGCTAGCGGGGGTTAAAACTGCCCCGCTAGCGGCCGAATAGCACCGCTAAAACAACGGTAAAGCCCCGCTAAATATATCGCTGCTTTACCGCCAGCACGCTTAATGCCCCAATGTGAAAGTAGCCTAAGAAGAGGGATTGGGGAGTGATAAAATGCAGCTCAACCACCTATTTTTACTACTAAGCCTTAGGGCTTGTTTACATGTGTGTTGACCTCCTGAAGAGTGATCCAGGTTCAGTGCACTTTTTAGAGGGCGTTTGATAGGCAGTGAGCAGGCACACAAGGGGATTTCTTAAAAAAACACTTTCAACCCTCGTTTCCTTCTGGTCTCATTGCATCAATTTGAGATTTAAGAGGCTAATTGTAAGTCTCTGTGGCCAATGAAGGGGGGGCGGGGTGGGCAGTGTTTCTTACTAGAATATATTTTGTGCTGTTTTTGTACATTAATGTTGTAAGCAAGGCCATCATGGCTGAAACGCGTTAAAATCTGCTGTACACACTTATCTTTTATGGAGATGCAATAAATCTGGACTGATTTAAGAACATGTATGGAGTTGCAGATTGTCTTTCATCCACACGTGGGGCTGAGCTGCTCACCGTTGCAGCATGGCCCCAAAGCCTTGCATTGGTCACGTTCAGTGGCATTATCGGTCATGCTGTTTCATTTTTGCCATAGTGGTGGAGCACAGCATCAAGTCCGCGTGTGTGTGTGTGTGTGTGTGTGTGTGTGTGTGTTTGTGTGTACAGCCATGAGTGGCTGGATGTCACTGTTTATGCAGGCAGGTGGGGGCAGTAAAACTGCAGCTGAGCTGCCTGGTTTTAGCACCCTTTGGCTGCACTTGTGAACAAGGCCTTACTCTATCCAAAATGGGGGTAAAAAAAAGGCTTTGACTTTGGTTCTACTTTAAGGTAAACTTTTCAACAATAGCTCAATGTTTGCTTAATGAAAATACTCAGAATGCTCCCTCCAAAGTTATACAGAAGGAGTTGGTCTTTGATAATGTTATCAGGATGTTTGTCATCAGCTATGCATATCCATTACATAGGGTATGTTAGATAAGATTGCCATAACCTGCTAATGAAAATGGGGAGTTGGGGAAAATTTTATTTTAATATAGCGTGGAAGACAATATCACCAAAAGCCTTTTTAGCCACCCCCCCCCCCCCCCCCCAAAAAAAAGAAAAAAAAACTACTGTGCTCTTGGCCAATCCAAAATGTTAATAACCCTCAAACTTGAATAATTAAAGTAAAATTTACGTTTTGGCTTTCTTAGGAGAATTTCTGTGTGTACGATTATTGGGCAACTATTAGTGTGCAGAATTATTATGCAACTAAATAAAAATGAAAATTTTCCCATCTCCCTAGTTTATTTTCATCTGTTAAAGTGAGAATAATAATCAAATAACTCAAAATTGACAAACATTTCTGACATTTCAAAAAAAATAAATCCGTGATCAATATAGCCACCTTTCTTTTCCATACCAGCAATAAGCCTTCCATTCATGGAGTCTGTCAGTTTCTTGATCTGTTGACGATCAACTTTTTGTGCTGCAGCAACCACAGCCTCCCAGGCACCGTTCAGAGAGGTGTACGGTTTTCCTTCACCATAAATCTCCAGTTTAAGAAGGGCCCTCAGCTTTAAGGCCTTTACTGACTAGCCATGCAATGGAGTACTTCAATGTATGTGATGGAGCATTGTTCTGCATAAATATTATGGCCTTGTAGAAAGATGCAGACTTTTTCCTGTACCACTGCTTGAAGAAAGTGTCTTCTAAAAACTGACAGTAGGAAGTTGACTTTGAGTCCATCTTGTACCTGAAATACCAGCCCATACCAGTACCCCACCTCCACCTTGCTGGCATCTGAGTCGAAGTGGAGCTCTGTGCCATTACTGATCCAGCCACAAGCCCATCCATCTGGTCCGTCAAGAGTCACTCTCATCTCATCAGTCTATAAAACCTTTGAAAAATCTGTCTTCAGATATTTCTTGGCCCAGTCATGATATTTCAACTTATGTTTCTTGTTCAGTGGTGGTTGGGTTTCAGCCTCCCTTAACTTGACCATGTCTCTGAGAACTGAACACCTTGTACTTCTGGGCACTCCAGGTAGGTTGCAGTTCTGGAACATGTCAGCACTGGAGGATAATGTGTTCCTGGTAGCTTCACGTTTTGTTTCTTCTCAAATCTTTGGTAGTTAATTTGGGTCTTTTTCTTTTTCTCAACAAGTTTCTTGCGACCTTGTTGATTATTTGCAACAAAACATTTGATGGTTCTGTGATCACGCCCCAATAGCTTAACAATTTCAAGAGTGCTACATCCCTCTAAAAAAACTTTTTAAAATTTTTGACTTTTCAGTCAGTTAAATCTCTTTTGTGGCCCATTGTGCCTGAGGAAAAGAAGCTGCCTAATGATTATGCACACATTGATATAGGGTATTGATCTCCTTAAGCCACACCCTCTCTCATTACACAAATACACATCACATGATATGCTTAAATCCAATAAGCATTCACATTTATACAGGTTGGAGTTGGACAATAGGCATAGAAATTTTGGATTTGGTCAAAATACTCACTTGCCTTATAATTGTGCACACAGTGCAGTACCTTTTCAAATCAATAAGTCCATAGCTGAAATGTAAAGACTGCTTTGGTTCATAAGGTGTATACAAGTTTGAGAGCACATGCGGTTAAGTATTTTTGTTAAATGGGAATTATCAGGTGGAAGGGGGGGGGGGGGGGGGGGGCACTACCAGCTTGTCCAGGCCAGAGGCCATGATATCGTATGTGCTTCGGTTCAGTACCGGGACAGGATTGTCATGTTCCCAGGACAAGGATGGGGAACTGCGCCTCCTCCCCCACTTTTAATGCATACCGTAGAATGGGTTTTTCTGGCGTGTCAATGCTCTGCCCCCTTCCTCCGCTGTGCCCAGGGCAGCTGCCCCTCCTACATACCCCTTGGGTGGTTGTAGAGCTGGCTGGTATAATTCCGGGTAGACAGACCTGATGGGGAATGACAACACCAATTTATTATGGCTCTTGGGAATTGTAGTACCCATTTTGGGTTTGTCTTACATTTTCTATGGGTTTCTCCTATGGAGTTTTGTCATGACTGAATGCTGCAAATTGATCGTGACAGTAATTGGCAGATTGTCTGGCTGACGTTACTATTTGAGTAGGATTTATATTTTATGTGTTTGTACTCCATGCTTGAAAAAGAGCCTGCTTGATGGTTTGAAACTGCGCTCTTTGATATGGAGGATTTACTTGCTGCTGCCTGTTTGCATTTTAATAAAAGAGCCACCGGCACTGATCTTTTATTTTTTGCTATTTTTATTCCATCTTTTTATAATTTGTATGTTGCTGCAATTTTATTTTCTCACTAGCTGTGGAGTCCTCTATATTTTCTACTGTTGCATTTTGAAATGTTTGTATTGGGTACAAAAAAAAGCCTTGATTTCCTTCCCCCCCTTTCCCTGCTGGCTGGTCTGGCTGTTTATAATGAGTGACAGAGTAAAAGGATCGTTGTGAATAAATGAGACAGGTGGGGAGGGTGTCCCAGTGCTGTCATGTGGCTCCTCCAGAAATGCTGAGCTTGTAGAATTCTGAGTTATAAATACTATGCCCTCTTCCCAGCTCATACACAGGTTGCTGGAACTGCTGCTTCTTTATCTTTGTCTGTCTCCCTCCAGAGGGCTTGTACATGTACACTGTAGGTGTAGGCTTATAGATGAACATTTTACATTTGATTACTTGTTTTCAGAAAGTTTTATTTTTTTTATAAAGCTGGTACTGTGAATATACTTAAAGTGATTGTAAACCCTTACCTTGTAAAACAAACCCGCTCAGTTCAAAATGGAACTTAAAGGCAAAACATTTGTGTATAGATATAAAAAAACATTAATACCATTTTTCCCTTTCGTATAAGTGTTCACACTCCCTCTGTTCTCAGATGCATAAGAGATGGGGGAGGAGACACAGCAGTACAATGAGCTTCCCAATGAATGGCTGTGCAGGGAGATGTGTCAGCAGAAGTCTGATCATTGGAGGAGAGCACACTGAGTTCCCAGCATAGCTAGAGAACTGAGCACACTGTGTTCTCCTGCTTAGTGTGGTCAGTTTTTAATATAAAAATAGTGGCAGGAACACCAGGGATTTCACACAAAGGAAGCAATACAAAGAGAACAGGACTTTTTTTTGTCATACAAGTACATGGTAAAGCAGGCACATATCATATGTATGAAATGCTGGGTTTACATATTCCTTAAGTTTTTTTTATTTTAAATTTTTTTTGACTAGAGTTGAATTAATTTGTTTTAAGGAATCGAAAATCCAATTGTTGGAGGTTGACTGTTCATATTTTTACTCAACACAATATGCAATCAGGAATGAATAGTATTCCATCCGCAGGGGGCACTGTACCATTTTGTTGTATGGATGGATTTCCACCAGTGCATTGTAACTGAGTGTGCTCATGTTACTATGGACCCGTCATTAGGCTTTTGTAAAGAATGACTGGTCAATGGTCTATGTTTTTATTTATTTATTTATTTATTTTTTTCCTACAGGATCAAAAAAAAATAATCTATTCTTCTCTGAGGTGTGTTTACTTCACACTTCGCTTAGGCCCCTTTCACACTGGGGCGGTTTTCCGCCTGAAAAAATGGCCCCATTCACTCCAGTGTGAAAGCCGGCGGGCTTTCACACTGGAGCGGTGCGCTAGCAGGACGGTCAAAAAAGTCCTGCTAGCACCATCTTTGGAGCGGTATAGGAGCGGTGTATTCACTGCTCCTACCCATTGATTTCAATGGGACACCGCGGTAATACCGCGGCAATACCGCCGCTACGGCGGCGCTTTGTGGGGGATTTTAACCCTTTTTTGGCCGCTCGCCGGGGTAAAACCACCCCGGGCGCGGCCGAATACCGCGGCTAAAATGACGGTAAAGCAGCGGTAAATATAGCGCTGCTTTACCGTCGCCGCGGCTCCCGCCCCAGTGTGAAAGGAACCTTAACCATTGATGCACATTATTGTTAGTTATTAGTAATTTTCTTATGTTGGTAAGATATTGGCTGCCTTGCAGATAAAATGACCAAGAAAGATACTTTTTCCCAAAATGGGCACACAGCTTAAGGTAGCACAGTTTGACTTCTACGTTAACTACTTAAAGCGGACCTTCCGTCTATTTTTTTTATCTTTCCATCTAATAAATCCTCTGCCCTTGTTGTTTTAACTTTTGGATAGGAAAACATTCTGCCAGTAATACCTTATACAGCCCACTTCCTGTTTCTTGTCTGTGAAAAAAGCATATATTGATGGTTTGCGCAAAAGTTATTGTGTCTACAAACTAGGGGATAGATTTATAAAATTTCTATAAAATTTTTTTTTTACTAGTAATGGCGGTGATCAGCGATTTTTAGCAGGACTTCGACATAGCGGCGGACAGATCGGACACCTAACTTACACTTTTTTGGGATCCAGTGACATTATTATAGAGATCAGTGCTAAAAATATGCACTATTACTGCACTAATGATACTGGTAGGGAAGGGGTTAACGCCAGGGGTGATCAAAGGGTTAAGTGTATCCCTAGGGTGTGTTTACCAACTATGTGGGGGATGGACTGACTGGGTGAACAGGGATCCGTGTTCCTGCTTAGCAGGAACACAAGATCTCCATGTTCTTCCCTGTCAGAACGGAGATCTGCCTTGTTTACATAGGCAGATCTCTGTTCCCCCCTCTCTGGGGAACGATCGGCTCCCCCTCTGGCCAATCACTACGCGTGCCCCCAGTGGCTATTGCATAAAACGACGTACAGGTACGTCGTTTCATGCAATAGAGCGGTCTGCCGGAGTATATGTACTGTGACTGGTTGGCAAGTGGTTAAAGAGGAGCTCCAGTCAAGTTTCTAAAAATTTTAAGTCATCGGCTACAAAAACTGTAGCTGCTGACTTTTAATAAACAGTTACTCACCCGATCCAGGATCCAATGCTGTGCTCACCTGAGCCGCTTGTTCCACCGGTCTTCGGTCCCCTGTGGCGGCATCTTAACTGTGGGCACCCCACTGTGATAGCTTGCTGCTTCAAAGCCTGCTGCCAACTGCGCATGCGTGAGCCGAGCTACACATTGTGAATGATTCCGCAGTCTTCTGGGTCCTCTGACGTGTCTCAGAAGACTGCGGGAAATAAGGGGGGAGAAGAACTTCTAGAAGTGGGAGTGGGTACTTGTCAAAACTAGGTACCTGCAATCCCCCCAGGAGCGGGGAAGGACGCCTTAACCACTTCAGCCCCGGACCATTTGGCAGCCAAAGGACCAGAGGTCTTTTTTCAATTTCGCACTGCACTACTTTAACTGGTAATTGCGCGGTCATGCAATTTTGTAACCAAACGAAATTTGCGTCCTTTTCTTCCCACAAATAGAGCTTTCTTTTGATGGTATTTGATTGCCTCTGTGATTTTTATTTTTTGCGATATAAACGGAAAAAGAGCGAAAATTTTGAAAAAAAAAGAGATTTTCTACTTTTTGTTATAAAAAAAATCTAATAAACTCAATTTTAGTCAAACATTTGGGCCAAAATGTATTCAGCCACATGTCTTTAGTAAAAAAAATGCCAATAAGCGTATATTTATTGGTTTGCGCAAAAGTTATAGCGTCTACAAACTAGAGTACATTTTCTGGAATTTACACCGCTTTTAATTTATGACTGCCTATTTCATTTCTTGAGGTGCTAAAATGGCAGGGAAGTACAAAACCCCCCCAAATGACCCCATTTTGGAAAGTAGACACCCCAAGCTATTTGCTGAGAGGCATGTTGAGCCCATTGAATATTTTTTTTTTTTAGTCCCAAGTGATTGAATAAAGACAAAAATAAAAAAGATTTTTTTTTTTTCAAAAAGTTGTCACTAAATGATATATTGCGCACACATGCCATAGTTATATGTGGAATTGCACCCCAAAATACATTTTGCTGCTTCTCCTGAGTATGGGGATACCACATGTGTGGGACTTTTTGGGAGCCTAGCCGCGTACGGGGCCCCGAAACCCAAGCACCGCCTTCAGGATTTCTAAGGGTGCAAATTTTTGATTTCACTCCTCACTACCTATCACCGTTTCGAAGGCCATAAAATGCCAAAATAGCACAAAACCCCCCCCAAATGACCCCATTTTGGAAAGTAGACACCCCAAGCTATTTGTTGAGAGGCATGGTGAGTATTTTACAGCTCTCATTTGTTTTTGAAAATGAAGAAAGTAAAGAAAAAAACATTTTTTTTTCTTTTTTTCAATTTTCAAAACTTTGTGACAAAAAGCGAGATCTGCAAAATACTCACAATACCTCTCAGCAAATAGCTTGGGGTGTCTACTTTCCAAAATGGGGTCATTTTGGGGGTTTTTATGCCATCTGGGCATTCCATGGCCTCCGAAACTGTGATTGGCAGTGAGAAGTGAAATAAAAAAATTACACCCTTAGAAAGCCTGAAGGCGGTGATTGGTTTTTGGGGTTCCGTACGCAGCTAGGCTCCCAAAAAGTCCCACACATGTGGTATCCCCGTACTCAGGAGAAGCAACAGAATGTATTTTGGGGTGTATTTCCACATATGCCCATGACATGTTTGAGCAATATATCATTTAGTGACAACTTTTTGTAAAAAAATATATATATATATTTTTTTTCATTATTCAATCTCTTGGGACAAAAAAAAAATATATTTAATGGGCTCAACATTGCTCTCATCAAATAGCTTGGGGTGTCTACTTTCCAAAATGGGGTCATTTGGGGGGGGTTTGAACTGTCCTGGCATTTTATGCACAACATTTAGAAGCCTATGTCACACGTCACCCACTCTTCTAACCACTTGTAGACAAAGCCCTTTCTGACACTTTTTGTTTACATGAAAACATATTTTTTTTTTGCAAGAAAATTACGTTGAACCCCCAAACACTATATATAATGTTAAAGCAAAGGCCCTACAGATTAAAATGGTGGGTGTTGCATTTTTTTTTTTTTCCACACAGTATTTGCGCAGCGATTTTTCAAACGCATTTTTTGTGGAAAAAATACACTTTTTTTTTATTTTAATGCACTAAAACACACTATATTGCTCAAATTTTTGATGAAATAAAAAATATGATCTTAGGCCGAGTACATGGATACCAAACACGACATGCTTTAAAATTGCGCACAAACACGCAGTGGCGACAAACTACATACATTTTTAAAAGCCTTTAAAAGCCTTTACATGATACCACATTAGATTCACGGAGGAGGTCTACTGCTAAAATTACTGCCCTCGATCTGACCTTCGCGGTGATACCTCACATGCATGGTGCAATTGGTGTTTACATATGACGCCAGACCAACGCTTGTGTACGCCTTTGCGCAAGAGAAGGGGGGGCAGGGGTGCTTTTTTTTTTTTTTTTTTTTTTTTTTTTATTTATTTAGCTTTTTTATTTTATTTTTAAACTGTTCCTTCCATTTTTTTTCTTTGTTATGATTTTTATTGTTATCTCAGGGAATGTAAATATCCCCTATGATAGCAATAGGCAGTGACAGGTACTCTTTTTTTTGAAAAAATTGGGGTCTATTAGACCCTAGATCTTTCCTCTGCCCTCAAAGCATCTGACCACACCAAGATTGGTGTGATAAAATGCTTTCCCAATTTCCCAATGGCGCGGTTTATATCCGGGAGGGGGGACATTCCCTCCCACTGCTTGTAAAAGCAGTCTAGAGGCTAATTACCCGCTAGAATTGCTTTTACATGAAAGCCGATCACTGGCTGAAAAGAATGATACCAAGATGATACCTAAACCTGCAGGCATCATTCTGGTATAACCATTCAAAGTCCAGCAACATACTGGACATATATTGTAATCTTTTTTTTTTTTCATGCAGCCTCTTGGCTGAACGAAAAAAAGAGATTGATTGGTGGGTGTGCCCACCATTAGAATACCTCCCTTCATCCACCCACTTCTAATGATGGGCATACATGCACCATTTATATATGCCGATGCATGGGGGCATCCTCCCGCAAAAGTTATGCCGTGTACACACGGTCGGAATTTCGACCGTATGTACGTGGCATTAGGAGCCAATCGCTCCTCCCCCCCCCCTGCTGCCCCCATGCTTCGGCATATATGCTCTTTTTTTTAACTGTGGTGGTGAAATCACCTCCTACAGCGTTGGAGTCGCGGCTTTATGTATCGTGGGAGCAAACGCTGTTGCTGTCAAGATAAATAAATCCGCGTTGCAACTGAATGGCGCACCTGAAAACAAAAAAATGCTTAACACTAAAACACAGTAAACAAAATTACATACCTGAAAAGCAAGCATGATAAAACATAATAAAACATTGCAGAATAGAATGGAGTAAAAAAAGAGCAACAATAGAGAGAGAGAGAGAGAACAATAAAACGACAACTATTTTATTTTTTTTTATTTTTTTGAGATTCACAGGTAAAAAAGCTCCTGACTGAAGCGACTGAATCAAAACGCTACCACAAAAAAAATGTTAGCGATCGCAGGGATCAGGCCTGACTCTGCGAACGCTGCAGTTATGTGTGCTTAGTGTTTTGTAAGTGACAGTGATCGATCGATACTGCACTTGGGTGGGCTGGGCTGGGCGGAGGGGGAAAACGCAGGTGCTAGCAGGTATCTGGGCTGATCCCGCTAACAATGCGTTTTTTTTGGAACCCTAAACTGCTGGGACGCTAGTATAGATCTGATCAGATCAGATATTGATCTGTTCAGATACTGTGCCACTAAGGGAGGTGTATGCTTTGCGCGTGGGTGTTTGCGGTACTGGCACTAATCTGGGGCGACGCAGACCTTATTAGACCCTAAAACCTAATTGATATCACCCGCCGGGCGATCAGGGGGTTAAACCGTTATTGGGTAATAAATGGCGGGTGCCCTGACAGTATAAAAAACAAGCTAACTAACCAGCGTCACCCGTAACAGTAATACAAAAAAAAACTGGTTACCTAGCGACACTAATGCAGCGATCAGAAAAACGATCGCTTAGTGACACTGGCAAAAGGGGGTGAAAGGGTTAACTAGGGGCAATCAGGGGGTTAAAACCTTTATTAGGTAATATATGGGGGTACCTGACGCTATATAAAAACCTGACGGGGAACCTAAATAACGAAATAACTAACTGGCTAACCAGCGTCACCAGTGACAGTTATACAGTGATCACTGGTGAAAGGGTTAACTCTAGGGGCAATCAGGGGGTTAAAACCTTTATTTAGGTTGTAATATGGGGGTACCTGACCTATAAACCTATTTATGAACCTATATAAACATGGCGGTAAAAAAAAAAAAAAAAACTGGTTACCTAGCGACACTAATGCAGCGATCAGAAAAACGATCGCTCAGTGACACTGGCAAAAGGGGGTGAAAGGGTTAACTAGGGGCAATCAGGGGGTTAAAACCTTTATTAGGTAATATATGGGGGTACCTGACGCTATATAAAAACCTGACGGGGAACCTAAATAACGAAATAACTAACTGGCTAACCAGCGTCACCAGTGACATTTATACAGTGATCACTGGTGAAAGGGTTAACTCTAGGGGCAATCAGGGGGTTAAAACCTTTATTTAGGTTGTAATATGGGGGTACCTGACCTATAAACCTATTTATGAACCTATATAAACATGGCGGTTAAAAAAAAAAAAAAAATGGTTACCTAGCGACACTAATGCAGCGATCAGAAAACCGATCGCTTAGTGACATTGGCAAAAGGGGGTGAAGGGGTTAACTAGGGGCAATCAGGGGGTTAAACCTTTATTAGGGGGGGGTAGGGGGCTACCTTGGACCTAAAACTAACTGCCCTGACAGTTATTACAGTCACACTGACACTAAATGCAGTGATCAGTAAATAAATGATCACTGCAATTAGTGACACTGTGACTGGGGGGGGAGGGGGTGATCTGGGGGGTGATCAGGGGGTGACAGGGGGGTGGAATATGTGCCTAACTGTACTGGTGTCAGTGTACTGTTGTGCACTAACCTTTACATGTTCACCGCTCGGCGTCTCCGGTCACATAGACCGGCGCACCGAGCGTGACATCACTTCCGCCTTCCTGTCTATACAATAGACAGGAAGGGGAAGCTTTTCATTGGCCAGGAGCGATCGCGAGGGGGTGGCCAGAAACCACTGGCCGTCCCCTCGTCCCGGATCGCTCCTGACACGATCCCGACCGTCCCCGCCGGCGGAGGGGGGTCCGATCGGACCCCCCAACCGCCTGAAGAATGTCACGTACAGGTACGTGATTCTGCCTGTACGTGCCATTCTGTTGACGTATATATACATGGGGCGGTCGGGAAGTGGTTAAACCAGAACTACCCATTTTGGGTGAATGGAGGTCATTCTGGAGCAGGGCTTCCAACTCCAGTTCTTGAAAGCTCATCACATTTTTAAGGATTTCTCTATGTAACAGTGAATGTTTGCTCTTTTCCAAAATCCTGTCCTGTATTTACCCCTTGCTAATTTTGATAGCCCTGCTCTAGGATGCCTACTAATACAGTTTTGGGGAGGGTCAACAATAGGGTTGCCACCTTATTAATTTCATAGGTTCTGTGGCTGATTAAAGTGGTTGTAAACCCAAGAAAAAAAAAACCTGCAAGTAAAAGGCATAATGAGCTAGTATGCATAGCATACTAGCTCATTATGAATTACTTACCTGAGATCGAAGACCCTGCAGCTGTCCTCGTACCCCGCTCCGGCAGCCGACATCTCTCCCGGAGTTACTTCTGGGTATCGCGCGCTCCGGCTCTGTGATTGGCTGGCTGGAGCCTTGATGACATCACTCCCGCGCATACGCGTGGGAGCTGCTGGTAACGGCACAGTCTAACTGAAGTAACGGCACGTGCCGTTGCGTCAGTGCATATTTGCCGATGATGTCGGCACATGCAAATACAGGGGATATCTCCTAAACCGTGCAGGTTTAGGAGATATCCAGTATAGCTTCAGGTAAGACTAATTATAGGCTTACCTGTCGCAAAAAGTGGAAAGTGGCTGTAAAGAATTTACAACCACTTTAAGGTGGTAATCAAACTCACTTGGTGCTTTATCTGCATTATATTACCTTCAGAACCCGTGTAATTCATATGTGTTCAGGTTTAAAGGGATGAGGTGGCAACCCTAGTCAACAAAGACCATTAATTGTCTTCTAAGGGTATGGTATTTGCTTTGGCACTGATATTTCTGTTTGTAAAGAGTTTGAAGACATTTGGGGCCAGTTCACACCACAGAAACGCAGTCTGGATGACTTTCTGCATGTGCATTTATAATGCGTTTTTGCTGCGTTCTGGTGCAGTTTTTATGCATTTTCAATGCATTTTTTTTCTCAGTTTCCTGTCCTTTTTTTTTTTTTTTTTTTTTGCTGTAATGCATTTTTGATTGCCATGTTCCAGTACAGTTCTGTGCAGAAAAAAAGCAGCATGTTCTACTTTTTTTTTTATCTGCACAGGAACCAACCGCACTGTTGTGAACTAGGCCTTTTTTCCGTGTGTTTTTGATGCAGGGAAAAAAAAGATGCACTGATTTGCATCTGGTGTAAACCGGCCCTAAATCTAGTGACACCCTCTTTTTCTTGCTCAAGTTGGACCTATCATCATGTGAAAGTTTTGGAAAGCAGAACCTTTTTCATACAGAAGTGCTTACTTGCGAGAATTAAAGTGATATTAAAGGAATATATATACTTACCTGCTCTGTGTAGTGGTTTTGCAGAGCAGCCCAGATCCTTCTATTTGCTCCTAGCCCCTCCTTTTGCTGAATGCCCCCATACCTAACAGCTTGCTATAAGGTCACCCACGCAGGTTCGCTCCTGAGCCGCTGCTCTGTCTGACCATTCAGATGCAGAGAGTGGCTCTCTCTCTCCTTATTGGCTCACTGGCTGTGATTGACAGTAGCAGGAGACAATGACTGCTGTCTCAGCCAATGAGGAGGCAGTGACCCTCCTTTTGTGCACATCGCTGAATCGAGATCAGGCTTGGGTAAGTATTAGGGGGGCGGGGGGACTGCTGCACACAGAAGGTTTTTTACCTTCATGCATACAATGCATGAAGGTAAAAGCCTTGAGCCTTTACAACTCTTGTCTTTGCTTCTACACTTTTACAATATTTACATGCAAGGGACAACCAGCAAGGAAGGAGTTAATTTTGTTGGCACAATATGATATTGTTTTTGTTTAGATTGTCTTGCACCCTTAGTATGGGCATAGATACCTCACATTTTGGCCAGTTCCTGTTTGGCCATTGGTAGCACCGTTGGCCGAACAATGACTGCGGTGATTCCTCCATTCATGCTGTTTACTGTGGAAGGGGAATACATCAGTTTCTCTTTGTTTTTTGTTTTTTTGTTTTTTTCTTTAGTTTTGTGGCAGTTGAATTGTGTAAGCAGCTTGACAATAGTCTTTAGTATACTTTGCTTGGAACATGATATGTTAACCTTTGCGTTAATGGTGCCTTATATTCTCTGTTACAGCTGACACCAGGGGGAAAAGCTGAAGTGACCGGAGTTAATGTGGGGGACTGGTTATTACAGATTGATGGAGAAAGCACTACAAATATGACTCATATCGAGGCCCAGAATAAGATCCGAGCCTGCAGCAACAAGCTGGCTTTAGTTCTGAGCAGGTAATGAACATCTGATTGGTAATAACCATTCACTGACGGCAGCAGTCCTTTTCATTGAAAAAGCGTTTGGATGTTAGAACTGAATACAATGACATTTGTTTTCTCTCTGCAGGTTCTCACTGGGATTGAGCAATCAGCCAAAGGTAAGTTTTCTTTCATCGTTTATACAAGTAGATGAATGGTGCGTGGGTGTTGTATGCATTACTCAAGAAGGGGGAGATAAAAGAGGAGGAATTGAGTCTGTGGTTGTCTTGGATGTGGTTATTTTTATCCATTTGTATCTGTGTATTTTTATCTGTCCTTGCTTCCTTTCTATTAGTAGGACTTCAATCTGTCTGCTTTTTCTCTATTGCTGATCTTACATGTGTACACAATGAATCATTCTCCTGTCCCTTTTACGTTATAATGTGGCCCTTTTCCTCTGGCTGTGGCTAGCCTGGCACCAACTCCTTGCTGCCTGCTGTCAGCATGATTTGCCTTCTTTCCCTCCTCTACTGCATTTCCTGGAGCTGCATGTGCCCTTCAGGGTAAACACAGGCGGGTTTATTCTAAGCTGCTAGAATGCCTCCGGTGATCTCATGGGAACACAGCACTTGAGGAAGATGAATTATCACTAACATATTACGTGTACTTGGTGCTAACCCAGTTCCAGAAAGATATTGAACATGCAATCACAGATAGTTGCTATGATACTTTAAAGCTAAGGGACTTAGTATGGAAACTCTGACCTCCTTCATAGATTATTAAAGTAGAACTGTGGCAATACTATAAAATCACATATTTGCTGTAGGCTGCCCATACCAGTAACATTCATACCGTACACACTCAGAACAGCCTATTTCTGCAGTGGGTATTGCCAAATGTGAACAGGAAGACTGTAGATATCATGTCAAAGAATAATTACATGCAGCTAGAGACCGATGAACCAATATGTACGCAAGCCGGTTTGTGTCCAGGGCAGCTCATCTGTCCCTATTTGTGACATGTCGACAGCTGCAGAGCCTCTCAGCCTGTCATTGATTTGTATAGGCTGAGTGGCGGCAGCTGAATGTAAACACCTGGCCGTACACGCTACAGTAATATGATGGTTGGGGTGGTGTAAAGCTTTAAATGGCAATTTGATTGAGCCCCAACACTCTTTGTTTTTTAAGTACCCATTAAACATTTTGTAAATAACTGTTCCAGCCGGTAGAACTATCCCAAAGGCACTTCCTTTTGAAAGGGTGACATCACTCTTCTATCTGCAGTAAAATCACTACATTGTTCCCCTTGCTGCTGCTAAAGCTGCTTAAGCTTAGTACACACTATCAGGCTTTGCTGGGTTGAACGAAAAAAAACCTGACTGCTCAGGTTGGCGCCGCTGTAATAACGATCCAACGTTCATACAGCGATCTCCCCTGCTGAGCTATTATGTTCTGACAGGAGGACGCACCCCCCCACCCCAAGAACACTCCGATCAGCGCTCTTACTCACAGCCATTGGCTGGGAGCGCTGATCAGGAGCTGGTCGGCTGCTGGTTTTCCAGCATGTTCCTCTGACAGAAGCCAGCCAAACATCCGGCTTCTGTCGGACTGGCTGCCATACCTACGGGCCGAATGTGACATGTTTTTTATTAAACCGGCCGGTGTTGCCCTTCACGTGGCTCCCAAACAAAATTGACGTTCTTTTTTTCCCACAAATAGAGCTTTCTTTTGGTGGCATTTGATCACCTCTGCGGTTTTTATTTTTTGCGCTATAAACAAAAAAAGAGCGACAATTTTTAAAAAAACACACATTATTTTTTACTTTTTGCTATAAAATATAAATAAAATATCCCAAAAAATATATAAAAAAAACAAACAAATTTTCTTCCTCATTTTAGGCCGATACGTATTCTTCTACATATTTTTGGTAAAAAAAATCGCAATAAGTGTTTATTGATTTGTTTGCGCAAAAGTTATAGCGTCTAAAAAATAGGGGATAGTTTTATGGCATTTTTATTAATCATTTTTTCTTACTAGTAATGGTGGCGCTCAGCGATTTTTATTATGGCAGACATGTCGGACAATTTTGACACATTTTTGGGACCATTGGCATTAATGCTGCGATCAGTGCGATTTTAAAAATGCATTGATTACTGTAAAGATGTCACTGGCAGTGAAGGGGTTAACACTAGGGGGCAGTGAAGGGGTTAATGTGTGTCCTAGTTTGTGTTCTAACTGAGGGGGGGATGGGACTGTGTAGGTAAACTAACAGATCGCTGTTCATACTCTGTATGAACAGATGACCTGTCAGTTCTCCCCTCAGAAAACCGGAAACTGTGTGTTTACACACACAGTTCCGGGTTCTTCGTGTGCCTTGAGCGATCGCGGGAGCCTGGCGGTGATCGAGAAATCGGATTGGGGAGCGAGCGGGCGGCATTCACGTGCCTCTGGCAGCGCGCACGTGCCCCCTAGTGGCCACAGGGCGAATCAACGTTTCATAATGCCGTTTCGCCCAGCCATGCCATTCTGCCGCAGTACAACTGCGGAGGCTGGTCGGCATGTGGTTAAAGAGGTGGAAATCTACCTGAACAACATGTGAGAAGTCAAAGATCACTGGGCACAGAATCGCCTCCTCACACCTGATTTAAAAACGAATTACCGTACCACCATGTCATATTGCACAGCAATCATGGGTTTAAATCAGGTGATAAGGAGGCAACATATCGCCTCCTCACCACCTGTCAAACAAACTTGGATCACTTTTCAAAGGATCAGCAGTGCCTTCTGCACTTGTGAATAGGGTGGGGTATGTTAAAACCCTGCGGTTGGGTTGCGGTTTTACCTCCCCCAATCCCTACCATCCCACACAATCCTTATCCCCTTGTTTGCTGTACTGCACAAGGTTGCAGGGCACTTAGAGTGGCCTAATTCGCTTGAATGGGTCATGCTTGGCAGGCGCTACACCCATCAACCATGACAGGGTGTATAGCTCCTGCTGTGGCTGTAACATGTGTACACCCCTGGCCACGGCAGCTAAAGGGGGTGTGGTTGGGGCAAGGATGATAGAAATGCGTTTTAACTATTGAGTTTTTTACCACCGCACTAACCTGCAAATGTAATCAAACCCTTACTGTTCTGAGCCACCTAATAAGGCTGCTTTCACCCTGAGGTGCTGCAGTTTACCTGCACCACAGTACATCTGCAACTTTCCTGGGTTAGCTGCGCTTTGCCAAAGACCTCTATTTTCTGTATGTGTGGTGCACTTCCTGAAAGCGCACCAAAGAAGTACACTTCACCCACGATGTGGGTTAACCGCAGCACATCAGTGTGAAAGCAGCCCTATACAATTATGCCCGTCTATTGCTTCACACTGACCTGAAGATCTCTCCTTTCCTGCTGGCACCACTTTGGAAACTGCTAGCCAGGATAAGAGGTGGAGTACAGTTAGTATCACTCTGCATGGGACGGGAACCAGCACTACAGAGGAGGCATAGGCCTATGCAGCTCTTGCTCCCTACTACAGCTCCAACTTTACAAGTAGTCTCTCTGCATTGCACTTTGTTTTGATGCTCTGGGATGGTGGGTCAGCAAGCCCAGACATCGATCTACCAGTCACCTGTCTGCGATCTACTAGTATATTGCGATCTACAGGCTGCTGACCCCCCCCCCCAGGCTAGAGTATGTTCTATACATACGATAAATGGCAATTGTTACGGTGGATTTAAGGATATTCTTTAGACGTCTTGACCTATAAATTTTTTAGAGGTCTTTAACTTATTCCTATTTGTCACTCGGGGACTAAGATCCCGTGAGAATGGACATATCACGTTCTGATATATAATAGAGTTAAACAGCATAAAGACAGTCCTGACCTCGCCATAAGCTGGTTTTCATTTCAAACATTTTTTGGGCTTTTTTCTTTATAAAAGCTAAAATGATTTGAAGTATGTTATGTACTTTTGCATGATGGGTTTAAGGTGACTTTCTAGGATGTCACCGTGATTTTAATAGAAAAGAATAGTGCAAATAGGATCTTGGACTGTAGATATGGTATAACAGATGTGAGAGTTTGGGGAACATTCCACATAGACATTGCAATGCAGGTTATTTGGGCTCCATGAACTGGGTTCTTAAAGTGGGGGTCCAACCTGACAAAAAAAATGTAAAAGTCAGCAGCTACAAATACTGTAGCTGCTAATTTTTAATATAAGGACATTTACCTGTCCAGGAATCCTGCGATGTCGGCACCCAAGCCGATTCGTCTATCGGCTTCGGGTGCAGGTCTCGGCATTGCAAGGTTTCCTACTGCGCAAGTGAAAGTTGCGCTCCGCTTTCTGAATGGTCCCATCGTCTTCTTGGACACACACAGGTCCCAGAAGGCAGCAGGGGGGAGGAGGAGGGGCTGGACATGACATAGATTGCTATGTGGCAATCTTACCAGGAAGTGGGAGCAGGTACTTGTTAAAATCAGGTACCCGCTCCCCCCCAAAAAGTGCCAAATGTGGCAGTGGAGGGGGGAGAGTGCGAACAAGCGGAGCTTCCGCTTTTGGGTGGAGCTCTACTTTAAATTTTCATATTTATTTTATGTCAGCTCCCCCACATTTTTACCTATAAAATGTGTTTGGATTTGTTGAATTTTCTGCTTTATGGTATTATCAGAAGTCTGTCATTTTGTTAGGTTTAAGTTAAAGCAGAAGTAAACCCATCCATAAAACACTTATATTCTGGCATTTGCCAGAAATGTAACACTCCCATTGATTGTGCTGTCAACCAAACTGTCATATCATCCAATGGCTGGTCTCATAACTGATCACATGTGCAGCATCCTCACAGTTGTAGATTAAACAGAGGCTAAGGTGGCAGCTTCCTTGTCTGAAAAGGATAGGAGGGTTTACTTCCACATTGAGGGTTAGGTTTAGGAGAAAGTTGGGGTTAGGTTAACACTTGTTTTCCATTATTAGGGTGATTGTAAAGGATCTTTTATTTTTTAAATAACAAACATGTTCCATTGTGCAGCTCGTTTTGCACAGGATGGCCCTGAACATCCTCTTCTGGGGTCCCCCGGCGGCTCTCGCTGGCTCCTCCCCCGCATCAGATAACCCCCTAAGAGAAGCGTTGTCTGGGGGGGGGGTTACCTTGCGGGTGCACTCCTGAGTCCAGCTTTTGCGTCCACACGAATGCCAGACTCAGCCCCGCGACCCCCCCGCGTCATTGGTTTTGATTGACAGCAGCAAGAGCCAATGGCTGCGCTACTATCAATCTAGCCAATCAGGACTCGAGACACCGGTTATAGCTAGTGTGCTCGTCCCCGGCACGAGAAAAGGAGGGTTCAGGTAAGTAAAACGGGGGCACTGGGGGGCTGCTGCGCTGGAAGAGGTTTTTCACCATGAAGGTTTACAACCCCTTTCAGTTGCCTTAGGCTAAATGGTATTTTATGAGTTGATTTGAGTTTTTGGGCTAGGTTTGTGTTTAGGTCCAATTTTAGGTCTAGGGGCTTAAAGGTTAACTTAACCACTTCCAGACTGCCCACCGCACATAAACTGCGGAAGGGCGGCCCGGCTGCATGAAAATTCCTTACCTGTACGTTATTCCGTGCATGAGATACTGTTGGCGCGCGAGTGGAACTCAGTTTTAAAAAGTTTAACATTCAAACAGTTAATTAAGTACGTTTTTTGGGTGTGAAAAATGTGTCCATAATTATGAGTGTGTGCCATAATATTACCAACACTTTTAGCCTCAGTGTGAAATCTATGTAGTCAGTCATTAGTGCTGAAATTTCCCTTTCCTAAAATTTCGGTGCCACAAGCAGCCAAACGCCTAAAAGTAATGCGCCAAACGGCTACATAATTGATTTTAGCTTTTAAAAATAGAATTTAAAGCAAAGAGTAAACCAAATATTTAAACATATTATATTGTAAATAAGATAATAAACTGTCTTCTCACATGCTCGTCTAATCAAATAGGATGGTTAGTTATCCTTTTATATTACATACAAAGGTTATCTGTTTGAAGGTGACTCCTCTATTTACAGCTCAATCTGTGGGGTCATATAATTTCCATTGAGCCACCTCAGGAAAAAAAGTCAAGAGCAGTTTATATTACAGGCATATTTACTCAATATAGTTATATTGTCCCACTTTTGTTCATCTTAACTAGAAAAAAAGTTAAAGATAAAACACTGTATCTTGTAGTTTTAAAAGTGTTTATTTCTACTCTAATATTGCTACCGGATGTAATATAAATTGTATTTGACATTTTGTTATGCCAAGGACATTCAGTACGTAGTGTGAAAAATGGGTCTCAAGCATCAGATTAGCTGGCTGCAACAAACAGGAACAACTCTTCTTGCCAACCAATTCCTTTTCTTAATTTTCAAAAAAGTTTATGTGCATTTTCCCTTGTTTTTTTGTATTGAATGTGTGTTCCTTTGTGTTTAACTTGCATCACTGCATGCACTAAAACCTTGTCTGTCCTCTCTTTCTGATAACATTTTCACCATTCTTAAAGAATTAGTGTGAGTGATGGTGGGAGGGGTGGGGCACAGAATGCACAGTATGGCTGCATGATGCTTGGTTTGTCCCCTTGTCTCCTTCCAAAGGGTGTGCTTACTCCTGATACCCAAGCCGTGAAGTATAATTTTGCACCAAGCACAGCTCTGAACAAAACCGCCCGGCCGTTTGGTGCCGGGACACCACCCCCAGACAACTCTCGGGCAGCTCAGGTCACCAAGGCAGTGACTTACAACCCCCCTCCACCATCCTATACCAACAACCAAACATCCCGAGCCCAGCATCAGAACGGGTATGTGAATGCCTTTGGCAGTGAGTCTTTAGAACTGTATACAGCACACACTATTGTTTTTTTTTTTTGTCTGTTTAAGAAGATCTGTTACGAGAAACAAATTATATTGTTGTTAATTGAAAAGACAAGACTAAATTGTTGTGAGCCTTAAATTTAATGGGCTAAATTATAGCTACAATGCTGTGAAAAAGTTTTTGCCGCCTTTCCGATTTTCTTTTTTTTTTTTTGCATATTTGTCACACTTAAATGACTCAGATCATCAAACAAATTTTATTATTACACAAAGATAACCCGAGTAAATGCAAAATGCAGTTTTTAAAGAGGAAATAATGGGTTTACTTCCTCTTTGTTTCCCTGCAAAGGTAAAGCATAATGGACTACTATGCATCGCATAGTATCCCATTATGTGTCACTTACCTGACACAGGAGCCAGCAAAGTCATCGCTGTCCCCTTGTGTACGGAGCCTCCATCTTCTTGGTGGGTCTCGCTGCTCTGGCGCTGTCACACGGAGCCGCGATGACGGCACTCATGCGCATGGGAGCCGCCACTCGCGGCATATCGCCGCTAACAGCGGCGCGCTCAGTGCGCCTGCGCACCGCTGTCTACAGCACATGCGCCGTAGACAGCGGTGCCTGTCTTTAGGAAAATATCTCCTAAACCGTGTAGGTTTAGTAGATGTTTATTGGACCTACAGGTAAGCCTTAATCTAGGGTTACCTGTAGGTCAAAGTGGTTTTTAAGGGTTTACAACCACTTTAAATGATGGTTTAATTTATTAAGGCAAAAAAGCTGTCCAAACCTGTGAAAAAGTAATTGTCTCCTAAACCTAATAACTGGTTGTACCACCCTTGGCAGCAACAACTGCAATCAAGCATTTGCGATAACTGGAAATTAGTCTTTCACATTGCTGTGGAGCAATTTTGGCCCACTCTTCTTTGTAGAATTGTTTTCATTCAGCCACATTGGAGGGTTTTCCAGCATGATTGGCCTGTGTAAGGTCATGATACAGCATTTCAATTGGATTTAAGTCCGAGCTTTGACTAGGCTACTCCAAAACCTACATTTTGCTTTGTTTGAACCATTTTGAGGTAGACTTGCTGTTTCGGATCATTGTCCTGCTGCATAACCCAAGTGCCCTTGAGCTTGAGGTCACGAACTGATGGCCGGACATTCTTCTTTAGGATTTTCTGGTAGAGCTCAGAATTCATGGTTCCATCAATTATGGTAAGTCATCCAGATCCTGAAGCTGTAAAGCAGCCCCAGATCATCACGCTACCACCACCATGTCTGACTGTTGGTATGATATTCTTGTTATGAAATGCTGTATTAGTTTTATGCCAGATGTAACGGGTCGCACACCTTCCAAAAAGTAAAATTTTTGTCTCCTCAGTCCACAGACTATTTGCCTAAAAGTCTTGGGGATAATCAAGATGTTTTTTGGTAAATTTGAGATGAGCCTTTTATGTTCTTTTTGGTCAGCAGTGGCTTTGGCCTTGGAACTCTCCCATGGATGCAATTTTTGCCCAGTCTTTCTTATTGTTGAATCATGAACACTGATCTTAGCCGTCATGCTCTTGGAGTAATTTTTGTAGGGCAGCCAATCCTGGAAAGGTTCACCACTGTTCCAAGTTATCTCTATTTGTGGATAGTGGCTCTCCCCGTGGTTCACTGGAGTTCCAAAGCCTTAGAAATAGCTTTGAAACCCTTCCTAGACTGATACATGCACATTACTTTGTTTCTAATATGTTCTTGAATTTTTTTAGATTGTGGCATGATGTGTGGCTCTTTGTGATCTGTTAGCGTGCTTCACTTTGTCAGACAGCTTCTATTTATGTGATTTCTTGATTCAACAGGTCTGGCAGTAATCAGGCCTGGGTGTGGCAAGTGAAATTTAACTCGGTTTTCCAAAAAATTGTGGTTAATCACAGTTCATTCATGATTCAGCATGGGAGGGGGCAATTCCTTTTTTTACAGGCCAGGCAGGTTTGAACAGATTTTTTTCCCTTAAATGAAATAATAATTTAAAAACTGTATCTTGGATTTACTCGGGTTATCTTTGTGTAATAATAAAGTTTGTTTGATGATCTGAATCATTTAAGTGTGAGAAATATGCAAAAAAAATAAAAATCAGGAAGGAGGCAAATACTTTTTCACAGGACTGTATATGTTAAAGTTGTATTTTGGAGTATAGGATTAAATATTGTATATAATTATTGTTTTGTTTTCACCCTGTTTGAGAAAAGCTAGAATGGCCTTTATTATTTATGTTATTGATTATATTTTACCTGAAGTGGAAGTCTAGTAAAAACTTTTTAAAGTTATGGATTAGTGGGGAGGGATTATTTTTTCTGGTCTTCGTGGCATGATGGGGAATGTACATTTCCCCAAAATTAGGGTAATCCCACCTCACAGCTTTCCTTGGCAATTTTGCTTCCATTGGATTTTTCCCCTCGTCTGTTCTGTTGAGGGCAGTCAAAAATTTGATTTGCCCTCACTTTCTCACCAGGAGAGGAAATCTGGACACACCCCCCACTGAGAACCCAAAAAAACAACAAAAACAGAGGTTCTAAACTTTTTCCCCTCTCTGTCCAAAACTAAAACAACTTCCACTTTCCTTTTTAAATATTTCTTTAAATCATGACATTGTAAAGATCTTCTTTTGATGTTTGATTGCTATAAGGATATATCCAGAGATTGCATGTATGGTTATCATAATATTACATGGGAATACAGACCGCACCAATGTGACCGAAGTAACTTGAGCAACCTGCATAGCATTCATATTTGGATTACTGCCTGTGACACCATGGTAAATGATAGTTGGAGAGTAAACAACTGGCTATGCTTTGGTATTATTCAGTTGAACGCATTAGCTTTCAAAATTTTATAAATATTAAAAAAATATATGGTCCATTCCAGTTAAAGATAGGTTCTGTGTGGAGGCACTGTAGGAACCCTCATATTTTACCTTGTTTGATAGTTCTCTTGCTTATAGTTATTTCTTTAACACTCTTGAAATTAGGAACCCATATTTTGGGTTTTTCTCAAGCAGAATTTCTCGAATTTGCCCTCATGCTTCAGCAGCAGTGACTGTTTTTTGTTTTTTTTCCCTGATAAGAATACAAGGAAGTATGATTACTTAGTTCTACTTAAGTTGTGATAGATACATGATTTCCAAAGAGGAAATCCACAAAATATGCTAGGATACTCCATCTGATCATACCTGAGGGGGATTTCATACAGTTATGCCCTGTACACACGACCAGTTTTGCCATCGGAATAAACTCCTGAAGGTTTTTCCGACGGAATTCCGCTCAAGCTGTCTTGCATACACACAGTCACACCAAAGTCAGACCATCAAGAACGCGGTGACGTACGACGGGACTAGGAAACGGAATTTCAATAGCCATTAGCCAATAGCTTCTGTCTCGTACTTCAGAGCATGCGTCGTTTTTGGTGCGTCGGAACAGCATACAGACGAGCGTTTTTTCCAAATGTTATTTTTTTCCGTCGGTCTATCTAAGTCTGTCTGAATTTTCGATGGAAAAAGTTGGGCATACACATGGTTGGAAATATACAATGAAAAACTCCCATCGGACTCTTTCTGTCAAAAATTCCACTCATGTGTACGCGGCATTAGACTGATTTCTAAACCGTAATAATAACAGTTGCAATAGATGACCTTGGGAACTACACTTTTGTAAAATGTACTTGGTTTGAAAGTCCACAGAGCTGACAATGAACACTAACTAGAGTGGGGTATTGTATCTTTAATTTGTGGTGCATTACTATGGGAGACATTTTTGAAAAAAATTTAAAGACTGTGTAGGGGGACATATTTTGACGAGCCATTGCTTATATCCTCCCAATACTTCTCTGAAACTTCCAACATGACTTTCAATCTTTAAGATTTCATACGACGAACGATCTGCCGATTTTCAGATCGTTAGTACGGTGCTTTCGACAGCCAATTACGATTTTTAGTATGACAAAAGCTGGATGTGCAGACTTTTTTTCCGTTTTAATTAGTATGGTTTTTGTCCGAAAAAAATCGTAAGAGCAAGACTACGCATGCTCAGAAATAAAACAATACATACAAAACTATTCATCGCATTACGTGATCAAATGTGGTGAGTAACCTCTTCACTTTCGACATGAGACTAGCATGCAACAAAAAACAGACGAACGATCGTCCGAAAATCTGATCGTGTATATGAGGCTTAAGACTCATCTGGATTCATGTCGGTTTGCTTCCTGCTCTGACTCAGGGTAAAAGAATTTGATCAAATGTAGTGTATGGGGTTTACGAAATCATGTGTGGCATAAAGAGGAACCAGGCATTAGTGCCAGACGACAGAAGTCAATAGGACCACTTCTACTAATTTGTATGTGCTGCCGAAGTCCAGAATAATTTTTTTTTTTTTTGCCATAATGGGGCCAAAAGCTAAGAGACTTGAATTCATGAAATAACATCCCTTAGGCTATGAGATGTGAAAGCACACTTATTCACACTTATTCAGTCCCATGTCAGTTTTCTTTCCAGCATATGTGTGTTATAGCCATTGAGTCATAATAACAGAGACTGAAAATAGGCCATGTCTGCTTCACCTTTCGTAACATGGTACACCCATATGCAGGGTGTAACATGTAACATATTACAGATGCAGCAGCCTTGGCTCTCCCCTGATCCCCCCCCCCCCATTGTGACAGTGAGATAGAGATCTTCTCCCCGTACTTGCTGTCACAGTGCTGTTGAAAGCTCTAGGTAGTTCATTGACGCTTCCTCTCATTGTGTACTGGTACAGTGATCTGCTGATTTTATGCGTGCAATGTTTTAAAGCCACTAGTAAAAATAATGATAAATGTTGTTATGTAATTACTGCAAAAAGATATACATTTATTTATTTCTTTTTAGTTGAACTTATCATTTAATTTTCTAATTCACGAAATACTAAAATGGGTGCAATAATACAATTAGTGGTAAAACACCGAAAATTCTTTTCAGCCTTTATAAAGTTTCTCCCATTCCTAATTTTCATTGATTTCACCTTTTGTGGAAGATCATGTTTTTCAGACTTTCAAATAGCCGCTCTTGTGTATTAAAGCTGAATTCCAGGTAAACTGCTAACTACACAGATGAAGTACATATGGGGGGCTGTTTTACTCACTCATGTCTGGCAGGGCAACATACCTGATTTGTCTCTGTTGCACTTATGCAAAAGTCAAAGGGGTTAATTTACTAAAGGCAAACGGACTGTACACTTTGCACAGGTCAGTTGCGCCAGAGCTTACTAAATGAGGTAAAGATTCCCTTTTGCATAAAATACCCAATCGCGTGCAAGGAAAAAAACAAAACAACATTTTTGCTTAGGTATGATTGAATTATGGAAGTCAGCAGAGCTTCTGCTAATTTACTAAGCGCTGGAGCAACTGCACTTTGCAAAGTGCACAGTCTATTTGCCTTTAGTAAATCAACCCCCTGGTCTTGTCCCTCCTCAGTCCTGTTACTGGACAGTGGAAGGAGAATAAGTAGATTGATGAGCTTACATTTCTATCATTCTGTTCTCCCTATCTATCAGCATGTACTTTACATTGTTAGCATGTGATCATTGCAGCACAACTAACTGGCTCATTGTACTGCTTCTCCCTCTCACAGTATGAGCTCTGCTGTACAGGGGATAGTATGAGTCTGATACCAGGTCTAATTCAGGTCCTTAAAGCGGATCTTCAGTCATTTTTTCAACTTTCCATCTATTAAATCCTCTGCCCTTGTTTTAACTTTGGATAGTAAAACCTATTTTTTTCTGCCAGTAAATACCTTATACAACCCACTTCCTCTTTCTTGTCTGGTCATTATACACAGCTCTCTCTCTTACTCTTTTAAGAGTTTGCCAGAAAGGGAGGGGGGATGAGTCATAAGAGGCCAATGAAAGCTGCAGAGCTGGAAGTGTGCCTCTGTGTGTGTCTGTAAATCCAGGAAGTGAACAGGCAGCAGCTTCAGCTGCCCACATTTTAAAATGTATGCAGCCAGACTTGGTGGAGGGAGATTTCTGCAGCATATTTGGCAAGTACAGAATCGCAGTATATATAAAATAATATGCAAAGTGGTTGGAGGGAAGCTTGAGAATGGCAAAGATGTTTTTATTACAAATTTAGTGAGCAGACTTCAGTTTCTCTTTAAACAGCTTGCATTAAAAAATATGTAATTTAATACTGAGTACAGAGCTGCATTAATTTGTGTCTTTAACCACTTCCCGACCGCCTCACGCCGATGTACGTCGGCAGAATGGCACGGCTAGGCAGAACCATGTACAGGTACGTGGCCCTTTAAAAGCCTAGCCATGGGTCACGCGCCAGCGGCGCGCTCGCGACCCCGGTCGGGAGCTCCGTGACCACGGCCGCGGGACCAGCGGACCCCGATCGCTGCTGGTGTCCCGTGATCGGGTCACGGAGCTGAAGAACGGGGAGAGGTCTGTGTAAACAAATCTCTCCCTGCGCTTCCTACTCTGCCTGTCATTGATCGGCTGTTCTCTGTCATCGGGAAAGCCGATCAATGACGTCAGACGTCAGCCCCAGCCCCGCTGCCGAATCGCAAAAAGGGGCCTGGTCCTTTGGCTGCCAATTGGTCCGGGGCTGAAGTGGTTAAGGCTTCATGCACACTAGGCTCTTATGATCACTTTTCTCCTGACAGGATAAAAGCAGCGTTTTTCAAACACATTTAGGTGCATTCAGGAGTATCAAGCGTTTTTTATTTTATTTCTGGCCATTGAAATTAATGACCAAGCACTAAGCACGCCTAGGCAGTTTTTCTGCCCAAATGTTCCTCACCTGAATGCGATTTATGTGCGTTCAGATTTCCCTAAATTCCCCCCCAGCCTCTAAACTCCTCTAAAAACCTATGTGTGCATGGACACATAGGCTAACATAGAGGGGACTTTAGGGGCAAAAAAAAAAGTCAAACGCTTGTAAATTGGGCGTTTGACAGCCGCAGTGTGCATGAGGCCCTTGGCTGTAAGTAGTAACTTTCTAATGAAAACTTACAGATTATTTCAGCTGCGAGCCTGTGACTGAGAAACACTTAGCTAAGATGATGGCTCTGCACAATTGTCCGTTTAACCAAAATAAAATCTCCTGAAGTCTGCTTTCTTTTAGTCAGCTTTTAATTCATTAATGATGACACATAGGACACAGCACAAATTTAATACACATGGTAGCCTGCGGGACATGCTGGCTGCAACAACTCATAAGTTACCATAATCATCTGTACAGCATGTCAATTTAAACCAAACCAGATCTACTCTAACATAAGGGAAACACAAGAGGAAATGAAATACAGCGTTGCAGTATTACTAAGTATTTATCCATTTGTGTCATATCTGGCTTGCCACACTTGTGGTGCAGCTCTTCAATCATCTATTTCTGCTGTACCCTGTTTACTTTATAAGGATCAGTGGTTTATAAGTGAAACAATAATCAGAATTGGGAGACCCTGTGGAATTAGGAAATCACTTATACTTAAAGTAACCCTGTCACCACAGCGCACAATGGGAACTGCAGAATACCTGAGTTTTAAGACACACACAGGGGCACTTGTCATTAGGAGTCAGCAGCCATGATATACCACGGTCAGCTTACAGGGGGAGGGCATAGCCAGGCAGGATCAGCCAGGTATTTCAGGTGATACATGGGGCCAAATTACACAGCAAACGCACTGTGCTGTATATAGAACACGCTTTAAAGGGCCAGGATCAATTTTTTTTTATTTTTAATTTTTTTTTAGGTTAACAAATGCTTTAATTGAACAAGCTGAAGTTAGAGGCTGATTTGGCTACCGTGCGCAGCTGCACCAGATTCGGAGTGCCCCAGTTTTAGTAAATCTCCCCCATAATGTTTGGGGTTTCTAATTATCTAGTAAAAAATAATGCTGACTTTTACATGTATGTGAGAAGTGTCAGAATTGGCATGGGGCTCAAGTGGTTAAATTGGCCAACATTATGGAATATTAGAAAGTACCTGGAAATTTAATTTAGATTGTATACAATCAGACAGACACTTGCTTACTAAGTAGTTAGTAGATCTCAAGGGGATTTTACAATAAGATTGTAACCCTTGTGGCTAGCATTACCAAGAGCAATGAACCATGGGAGATCTCATTATACTGAAACCTTTAGCAACTTCTTCTGGTTAACCCAGGCATGTTTTGTTTAGTTTTCAGGAAGGTAAGATTTCTGCAGAATTATATGGAGACATTATGAAGACTAATGCTGACTCAGTGGGTGCATTTAGTCAAGCAATGAGATCACTGTCTGGCTGTCAGGTTATCTGTACTCTGGAATCCTGATTGCCTCATGTCACTTCTCATGTTTATACTCCAGTGCTGAGGGACAGTAGTGAATGATTAGCAAACGGAAAACAGCATGTTAGCCCAGAATAAAGTTATGGACACATCTGGATATGATATTTATTTTTTTTTAAATCCCAGAAGACTTATCTTTTATCTAAACCAGTTATTTTTGGCGTGTCATTTTAAATTTGGGGGTGGCAACACTGTTTCCTGAGTATCACTTTAACCAGCTCAATACCGGACACTTTAACCCCCTTTTGGTCTAGGCCAACTTTCAGTTTCCAGCGCTGTCACACTTTGAATGATAATCACTCAGGCATGCAACACTGTACCCAAACAATACTTTTATCATTTTTTTTTTTTTGACAAATTGAGCTTTCTTTTTGGAGGTATATAATCACTTCTGGGTTTTTTATTCTTTGCTATATAAAAGCAAAAATACTGAACATTTTGGTGAAAAAACAAAAACAAAATTTTCTTCATTTCTGTTATAACATTTTGCAAAATGTTTGAAAATTGATGAAATTAAATAAAATTTGTTTTTTGACTGTCACCAAAGCAGTGACCAGGGGCACTGACTGGTGACCGTATGTAAAAAAAAAAAAAATAAAATATATATATATTATATAATTTTTTATTTTTTATTTTATGGTTGCCTAATCTCAAGCAGTTTATTTCCAGGCAACAGTTGATTCTGTTCATATTTTTATGGAGTGATCTGAACTTTTTCCTGAAAAATATCTTCATAAAATCTGTGGACATCAAGGTACTATTTTTAAAGGTAAATTGTATTGTTTTAACATATATATAAAAAAAATGTGTAGAGTTCAGACGTATATAGAGCACAGAACAATTGAACATATGTCCATACAATATAGCGCCTCAGTACAAATGAAAAAAAAAAAATATTTACATATCTAGAGAAATCTCAATCTTTCTATCACATAAGGCTAGGTTCACAAATGTCCGGGGCAAATTTTCCCTCAGTTTTCACAGCGAATTTCCAAACTAGCTGTTCAACGGTTCAGCTGCAATTTCCCTGCTGACAGCTGAATGTAAAAAAAAACATTGCTGGCAATAAAAATTGTAAAAAAAAAAAAAAACTGCGTGGCCCTTTCTGGTCTGGTATGGATTTTAAGGAGAACCTCATGCCAAAATGTAAAAACAAAATGCGTGGGGTCCCCCCTAAATCCACACCAGACCTTTAAGTCTGGTGTGGATTTTAAGGGGAACCCCCACACCATTTTTTTTTTTTTTTTTTACAAAATGGCGTGGGTTTCCCCCCAAAATCCATACAAGACCCTTAGCTGAGCATGCACCCGGCAGGCCAGGAAGGGGGGGCAAGCGAGTGCCCCCCCTTCTGAACCATGCCAGGCCACATGCCCTCAACATGGGTGGGTGCTTTGGGGCAGGGGAAGCTCTGCCCCTCCCCACGCCAAAGTACCTTGTCCCCATGTTGATGGGGACAAGGGCCTCTTCCCCCAACTCTGGCTGGTGGTTGTGGGGGTCTGCGGGCAGGGGCTTATCGGAATCCCAGCCCCTCCCTATGTGAATGAGTAGGGGGGCTTCTCATTCACCAAAAAAAGTGTCAAAAATAAATAAAAACTCGGAGGCAGTTTTAGTTTTTGAAAATTCCTTTATTAAAAAAACATTGTCCCCTGGGGTAGATCCATCGTCAATCACAAGACCACCGCCCCTAAAAAAGCTTTGCTCATGTAATCTACCCGCTCCACTCCACTGTCTAACAGTTCTTAAATAGCTAAGGGGTGGGGCCACTTGCCGATATCACCTGGTGACATCACCCCCTTGTGACGTCATCGACCGCTGCATGCTGGGGTCCTCATGCCTCTTCTGTGGGCCGGCTTCTGTTGGACAGACTACAGTACACACGGGCCGAATGTCGGCCACCCGATACTCGGCCCGTGTGTACTAGGCTTTAGTTTATACATAGGAAGTAATCCCTGATGGGTTTTACTTCCTCTTTTGCTCCCCGCAAGGCCTGCAAATTAAAAGCATAATAGGCTAGTATGGAGCCACGTGGCGGAGCACAGGAGCCGTCAGTCACGGCACACACTGGGGGAAGAAATGGCACGGTGGTCCGTTTCTTCACAGCGCATGCGCCAATGACAACATCGGCGCACAACAAGTGAAATATCTCCTAAACAGCGCATGTTGAGGAGATATTTTCACTATCTATAAGTAAGCCTTATTCTAGGCTTACGTCTAGATCAAAGTAAGACAAAAGGGTTTACAACCACTTTAAGGGATTAATGTATGACCCGAGGCCTTGTGCAAAAACTGGATTAAGGGTCCTTTCCCACTTTCGTGAAACAGATTTTCCATTGTGTTTAATGGTGCTAATTAACAATAGTGCAGTACGCTGTTGTTGGGTGAAATAGTTTATTTTTGGGAATGGAAGCACCTGTCAATGCATGACAACCCACCTACCCTAAACACAAATGCTTACTGTGAAGCCAGCCTAAAGGTATTGTATTTGCTGCTCTTAGCAAACAATAAGGCTCAATGTACATGGGATGTTTTTACAACCTCTCCTGAACGATTTAGCTTGACAGATAAAAACCGATGTTTAAAACGTCTGTTTTGCCGCATTTACATGCCTTATTTAGCGGCGTTTTGCGCGTTTGCGTTTAGAAGCGTTTGAAAAAAAAAAATATATATATATATATATATATATACATTTTTTTTCTCTCAAAAAGGCCAAAAATTTAAAACGCCTATAAGCCAAACGTGGCTAAACGCAGGCACCGCGTTTAGCAGCATTTGGCGTTTGAAACATCGGAAACTTTGGCATCTGAACACATTTTTTTGCCTTAAAAAAAAAAAAAAAAGCCTCTAAAGGCACCTGACATTAAACGAAACTGTGTACATGTACACATAAGTTAACATTGGATGAGTTCAGAGGCAGCTGAAAAAAGCAGCCAACTGCCTCTGAACGTCCATTTACGAGCAGCAGTGTACATGAGGCCCATAATGCTTTCTCAGATGTTCTAGTTTTTTGTTTCTAATCCAATAAATGCATTTTATGAATGGCCCTTGAAATATAGACACAGTGTGGAGTAAACACTGAGCTGTCCGGTGAAATATTTGCCCTTCACTGTAAATAAACCCCTCTGCTTGTATTATGCATGATCACTTGGGAAAGTGCATCCGAGTGAATCAGACTATACAGCAAACCTGTGCTGTAAACATTCAGGGCAAAGTAAAAGGTTTCCTTCAAGCCCCCTATTCCAGCAGCATATACTCACTATCAGTTCACCTCTCTCCACTTCATTCAGCACCAGGAAATACCCAGTACTTCTGTGAATGGAGACGCATATGACCCACTCCATGTGACAGCACTGCTCCATTTGGCTCGGTCACATGGGGAGTCCATAGACCTCTGTAAGTTAGGACTCCAATGACCTATAGTTTACTTGAGTCCTAATCGATTGAATGGATCGACAGAGGAGAGAAAGGAAGATACATGCCTGCAAAGCATATGCCTCTTGTGAATATAACTTTCACAACATCGTAGAAAACCACAGAGAAGGCTTGACTCATGGTGTACCACTTCATTATTCTGAAACTAATGTTGCTGAGAAGGGGGAGATTTACTCACACTGAAGCACTCAGAATCTATTGCAGCTGTGCATGGTAGGCTATCGACTTCTAACTTCAGCTTGTTCAGTTGAAGATTATGTAAACCCAACATTTTATATTCCTGATATGTGTCTGCTGTACCATGTATGAGAAAGTATTCTGTTCTCTTTGTATTGCTTCCTTTTGTGTGAAATCCCTGCTATTCCTGCCAGTCCCTCTGATTTCCTATTAAAAACTGACCACACTAGGAAGGAGAACACACTGTGGTCAGTGTCCCCACTAAGTAGATTCATCCTCTCTAAATGTTGTTGTGTTGTCACCAGAACACCAACAGAAAGGAAAACTATTCCAGTGACAACTGTCTAAGAGGGGATCTCCCTAACCTTGGAGAGAGTATTCTTCTCACATCCTAGTATGGACAGGAAATGAAAGGAATATCCCCAGTTGGGTTGGGGAAGGAGAATTTAACACGTATTTACTGAAACAAAACAATTTTGGCTTTGGACATACCTAAAAGCTGAACTCCTGGAATGATCTGTATTGCATATGTACATTGGACCAGCGTCACTCCCTTCTACACCTCATGCTTTAAAAAAAAAACACACTTTGCATTCATTGAAAAAAATACAACATGCTACGTGAACAACGCCCTTTGTTCTGTGTGCAGAGGGGAAGCTACTCACAAAGAACTCAAGCAGGGCCTGGAAGATTTCAGCTATCCCTATAGTAGCGCCAACCACTATAATGATTCTCAGCTTCCCCAGCAGCCCATCAGGTATGAGATATGCCTACTTGCACTGTACCACTGTGGATCAATGTAATTATGCAATACATATAATTCCTAGAGTTGAGCTTTAATGCTTCTGTGAGCAATGTAATGAATTATGAAATGCTAGCACCAGATAATATACATGCCACAGAGCAAAGCAAGCTCTTTGCTTGACAGATGATTTCTAATATAAAATTGGAACAGTAGCAGCAGCAGTTAGCGGAACAATTTTTAGAATTCCACCTATGGCCACCAGGTGGCACTGTTCACTCACTGGACTAGAACAGAGTAGTACTTGCATCTTCTGCTGAAATGATTAGTAACCTCTCAGCTGCAGTTACAACTTTTTTGCATTGAGTATTGGACCAAAAGGCTGGATTCATGATTTTCATTGTTTTGTTAGCGCAGATGGAAAATATTTTTTCCTAACCATACATTTAATGTTCCTTTTTTAAAAACCAAGGAGATGCAAATGAAAAATAAATTACAATTTCAAAGGCCCTTGATATATGTAGATGTATTAATATTAGCAGAAGGATGTGTAATAAAATGGTGGATATTAACATATCTCTATAGTGTATCTGACTGGCAATTTTTCATGTTTTTATTATCACTTAAGATCTGTTAAAATGATCCTTTTGAAATGTTGACCTTTTCAGTTAGTAATAGTTTTAATGGTTTTGTTACAATTTACTTTTTGTTTGCCATTTTGATGGTATTCTTATCTGTTTGGTTACTATAAAAATTGTCCAATACCATCTAGTTTACATCCTTTGACTGTTTTCATAGAATGGCATCATTTGGGAGAGAAGCTGGGGGTCTGGACGTGCATCGCAGTGTAGTGTGCTGTCAGGAGGGTTGCGGACTGAATAGAAGCTGGTGTTTTTTAGGTAATAAGCATCCTGTATCCTAGTAACCAGGCAGAGCAGTGCTGAGTGTGACCATTGTGAGGCTGTCACGGACCAGCTGCAAGCGACTTAGAAGTACATGCTGTACAGACCCTTGCATGATACAGAGTGACTGTGTGCATGTCAAACAGTCCTGATATTTTCACATCACGATTGCCTGTCATCTGGCTGTTTTTAACGCTTTCATTTAGTTGTCTTTTATTGGCTGATTCATCTACTATTCTCTTGAACCTCCTGCATTATGTGCTGTGTTTTTTTTTTTTTTTTTGTGAAAAGTATTTTGACTAGTTTGAATTCAATTTAGAGCCTATTGCACACATCAGCTTAATGTTCTGCATGCAGATTATTTATTTTTTCAGAATTTATATGTGAAAGCAAGTTCATAGAAAAGATCCACAGGGGTGTTCCTATAAATGTTGCTAGCTTCCAGTTGATATTAATTGTAAGTTTATTGAAGAGAGCAGAAGAAAGGGGCGATAATGATTTCTACAGCATATAACAATAGATCAGAAGTAAATGCTGTGGTTAAATTACTGTATAGTGTGAGAAAATTAGACACCTATGCAATATTTTTATACAGTATGTGAATTGCCGCAGTGTGGTGCCAGTGGCTGTCAAACCCAATTTCATCGTGGGCCACATCAGCATTATGATTGTCCTCAAAAAGGACGGTTGTATCTGTAAGATTAGATGTCCAGCGCATCCCCTCCCCTTACATTAGATGTCAAGAGCCACCCCACCATCAGAAGTTGAGTCCCCTATTCTCCCTAACATCACAGTGAACCCCCTTTCCTTATACTGCTGCTGGGAAAAAGCTAGATGCATTGCTTGAAAGCAGAAAGTAAGGGTCTGGAGGAGGACCAGAGGAGGGCCGGAGCTCTCCTGCAGCTGCAGGAGAGGTGCGAGGGCCACATGAAATGGCCTGGAGGGCCGGATTCGGCCCGCGGGCCTTGTGTTTGATACCTGTGCTGTAAAGCCTAGTACACACTGCTAGGTGTTTTTTTTTTTTTTTTTTCGTTCAGTCCAGCAGGCTAAACAAAAAAAACTGACAGCTCAGGTATGTTAGTACCTAGTCAGATTGCTGAACGGGAGCCAGTCGGCTTTTTCGGTCATGCCCCTACGAACCAGCTGCAGTACACACGGGCCGAATGTCTGGTGGTTTCTGTTGAACCAGCCGATGCCGCCCGACATTTGGCCCATGTGTACAGGGCTTAAGACTTCTGTTTTCATGTCATCACTCATCTTTACTGAGCTCTACTTCCTATCTCAGAAAGTGTTTATGATGCTGGTGGACAGGCAGCACAAGCCAAAAAGATAATGGTGTTAATTTACTAAAAGCAAAAAGGCTGTTTACTTTTCAAGGAAAGTTGCAATTTGCAAGGGATTTTTTTCCCAGAGTTTAGTGAATGTGGTGAAATTTCACTTTGCAAAGAATTTCCAATTTTGTGGAAGTAGAATAAAAAAATAGCATTTCTGCTTGCACATGATTAAATTGGATTTAGCAGAGCTTCAACTCTTTCACTAAGCTGTGGGCATAACTCCCTTGCGAAGTAAACAGCCTATTTGCCTTACTTTCAAAATCTTAAGATGGATGCAGCCTTGTAGACTGACAGCATATTTCCATAGCTGGCTAGCTGGGAGCAACATTTAACGATTTTGATCTCATGTTGCTAGATGAAAGTGATCAGATGGGACCAAGCTAACAGGTTTCAGTGTTAAAGAGGAACTGCAGTCTGCTAACATAATTTGTAATAAAAACATCTTTGCCATTCTGAAGCTTCCCTCCAACCACTTTGCATATTTTATATACACCGTAGTTATCGGCGTATAACACGCACCCCAAGTTTAGGAGGGAAGTTTAAGGAAAAAAACGTACATTTAAATGCCCATCAATGCAGCCCTGTCGGTATCCACCTGCAGCCCTGTCGGTATCCACCTGCAGCCCTGTCGGTATCCACCTGCAGCCCTGTCGGTATCCACCTGCAGCCCTGTCAGTTCCACCTGCAGCCCTGTCAGTATCCACCTGCAGCAGCCTTGTCAGTTTCACCTGCAGCAGCCTTGTCAGTTTCACCTGCAGCAGCCTTGTCAGTTTCACCTGCAGCAGCCTTGTCAGTTTCACCCGCAGCAGCCTTGTCAGTTCCACCCGCAGCCTTGCCCCAGTGTCATTTGCAGTCCTGTGTATCTCGGCGGAGCTCAATAGTTCTCATCGGCAGGGGATCAGCGTATAACACACACCCACGATTTCCCCCCAATTTTAAGGGGAAAAAGGTGCATGTTATACGCCAATAAATACGGTACTATGATTCTGTACTTGCCAGATATGCTGCAAAAATCTCCCTCTACTAAATCTGGCTGCATCCATTTCAACTGTGAGCAGCTGCAGCTTCTGCCTGTTTACTTCCTGGATTTAAATGGACACACAGAGGCACACCTCCAGCTCTGCAGCTCTCATTGGCTCTCCTATGACTTTCTGGCAAACTCTCAAGAGTGAGAGCGAGCTGAGCATAATATCATAAGCCTAAGCTTTTTACCAGACAAGTTGAAAAAATTACTGAAGGTCTGCTTTAAGGTAGAACAATTACTAAAGTTGCATATAAACTAACTTTAACATTACACTCCCTTGGCCTCCGTGATTCTGCTTTATTCTGGTTCTCCTCCTACCTATCTCAGCGCACTTTCAGTGTCGCAACTCCATCTCCGCTCCTCTTCCTGTTTCTGTTGGGGTACCCCAAGTCTCCGTCCTTGGGCCCCTCCTATTATCACTCCATACCTCTTCCCTGGGCCACTTGATAACCTCCCATGGCTTCCAATACCACCTCTACGCCGATGACACCCAGATCTATCTCTTCACTCCTCAACTCACCCCCTCGATCTCCTCACGGATCTCAAACTTACTGACTGACATATTGGTATGGATGTCACACCACTTTCTCAAACTCAATCTTTCTAAAATTGAGCTTGTTATATTTCCTCCTTCCTGCCCCCCCCCCCCCCATGACTTTACCATTAAGATCAACATCACAACCATTGGTCCCTCCACACACGTCAGGGTGCTGGGTGTAATCATTGACTCTGACCTCTTCTTCAGCCCCCATGTCCAATCACTGGCTAAATAATGCCACCTTAACCTCCGCAACATCTCCAGTATTCGACCCTTCCTGACTACTGATACCACAAGGCAACTTATTCACTCCTTGATTAATTCCCGCCTTGACTACTGCAACTCTCTCCTTAATGGCTTACCCTTACGCAGGTTATCCACCATTCAGTCTATTATGAATGCTGCTGCTAGACTAATACACCTCACTAACCGATCTGTGACTGCTGCTCCTCTCTGCCAATCCCCTCACTGGCTTCCCCTACCCCACCATATAAAATTTTAAATGCTAACCATAACATACAAGGTCATTCCCAACATCGCCCCCAGCTACATCACCAACCTCATCTGCAGATATCACCCCTTCGCTCCTCCCAAGAACCCCTGCTCTCTAGCTCCCTTGTTACCTCCTCCCATTCTCGCCTTCAGGACTTCTCCAGAGCCTCTCCCTACCCCGGTGTGTCCGATCAGCCCCTAACCTTTCCACCTTTAGGAGATTCCTGAAAACGCACTTATTCAGGGAAGCCTATCCCACACCCAATTAACAACTGTCCCCGAGCAACCCCCATCAAATCATTACCCACATCTATTACCTTTTTACCACCACCCCCCCCCCCTTTCGAATGTAATGCTCTATGAACAGGGCCCCCCTGTCCCTTCTGTATTGAACTGTACTGTAATTGTGTTGCCCCCCCCCCTCTACATTGTAAAGCGCTGCGTAAACTGCTGGCGCTATATAAATCGTGTATTATAATAATAATAATTTTTATGTATTTTTAATGCGATTTTTTTTTATGTTTTTAAATCTGCAGTTTTCGTTAAAAATAATATCTGGTGATCCTGCCAGTGAGCTTCTTGTTAAAGTTGATCCTGGGAAGGGTACCACCCAGGAACTGTGGCTAATTGAGGCGGCTCCTTTAGGCGGTACTGAGGCTGGAGTTGCTATAGTTGCACTCTATCCTCTGTACATGTTCAACCCTGTGCATGCTGAGCCCGCGGGCGACACAACATCATTGGTTATGGTGCAGGCGGCCGCTTGCACCATAACAACCAGTGATGCTGTGTGGCCAAGGTGCCTGCATCCTAGTGACCAGTGACATTGGGTGGCCCTGCCACCAGCATCCTAGCAACTAATGATGGTGCTCATGGGTGTTGCAAAAATGGCCACCTCAGCTGGCATCCGCCCCTATGGATAATGCTTTGTTTTTTAAATGTTAAGCAGTGGCCACACAGATGAGCATTGCACAAGCATGGTCCATTGTTGTCATGGGGAAATCCATTCAGCAGTTGCTAGAGTGCATGCATGTAGCAGCACTGGTGATATGCAACAAAGGAGGGAAATATCAATTCTGTAGTTTTCTGAACATATATGCAATATGTTAAACTTGGTTGAGCTTTTCAATTCTGGGGTTATTCAAAAGCAAATATAATGTCTAATGATTTTTTCAAGGCGATGGAGAGTTCTCTTTTGCATTTCCAGAAATCATGCTGCATGAATATATGCAGCTAGGTGGCACTAATAATTGGCCCTTCTTGTTGCTGACCTCTTAGTCCAAGTCCCCCATATGTCTTCATACCAGTCTGTTTACTTGTTGATGTGTTCCTTGCATTTTTATCATACTTTATTTTGTATGACATCATGTGTTCTTGCGTATACACAGCACAATGTGCGCCATAGAGAATGTAAGGTGAGTTGACTCCCAGAATGCCCAGAGTGTTGACGACAGGTGTCTGTTAACACATTGGAAGCTGTCTTGTTTACTGTGGGAGTTGCACTGAAATTTGAAGCAGAGGCTCCTGTACCCCCTCCTCTGTATGTTCTTAGCAGAGTATTTGGGGTGGGGTACTGAAATGCATCCTCCTGCCAGAGCCTTACTAGGGCTGGAGTAATCTGACCTGTAGCTATATTGAGGCTGACAGCATAAAGGATCAGTGACAGAAGCTCTGCACGTATTGAAGCTCTTCACATCCTTCTTCAGTTCGGACAGGTATTTCAGAACTTTTCTAATACTTTCTTGGTTTCTGTGTGTGATATCATTGGTTAGATGTCCATAGGTCCAGTGTAGCAATTATGTTATGTGAAAGACTGAGTGAGGGTAGGTTAATCTTATTGTAAAATGAATCAATGAATCACAGGTTCTTCTAGTCTGAGTGGTCTGTACATGTTTTTCTGTAAGCGTTGCGCACATCTAATATCTGATTTGAACTTCATAGAGGAGGGGTATACTACACAGCGCAATCTCCAAACCGCTCTTCAGCTCTTGTAAGGAATATATGTTAGGGTGGTGTGTGCTGGTGAGGGGTGGAGATCAGCATTTGCTTTACCAGACTGTGACCAATAGTCCTGAATTCACAGGGCTCAGAAAAATGACACTTCATCTATGTACATGCGTACAACCAGGAGTAAGCACATATATTTGTGAGTGTTGCACTGAATGAAGCCACTTTTCTTTGTGCACTGCAATGGTTTGCCTTTCTCCAATCAATAATTGTAAATCATCAGGTTTAAAAATTGACTGAGATTGCACTGTCTGGGAGTTATATATATTGCATTGTAAGCATTGTATGTTGTATGCTGATGTATTTCTAATTGTGGATGCTCAAGAACACTGCTGGAGAATGAGAGAGAACTGTTTTCTGCAGCAACCAGCGAGACACATAAGCACCACTTAAAAACAACGTATAAATGCTAGCACTGGTTTGGCTATATGACCTATTTCACTGATGTGGTCACTTTAAGAAAGGTTATAGTGTATGGAAAACCTGGATCTATCTATCTATCTATCTATATCTATCTATCTATCTCTATCTATCTATTTATCTTTTATCATCTATCAGCCTGGGGAAAGAGATCTAGATTGGAATATAGACGTGTATACTAGATTTTCCTCCTTTTTAACCAATTTGTCTTTTTTCCTCCCTTCCTTTTTCCTCTCCCTCCTTCTTTTTTTTTTTTCTTTTCTTGCAGGTGGAGAACATAGAAAAGTCAGTAAGCATTGCTTATTGTTGTGTCTTTACTAATATAAATGTGTGTGTTCACTTTTATGAGCCTTTGCACCTAATACATTTGTCTGCATGTTGACAAAGAAAATTGCTGCTGGGATCAGGGATGTCATTGAAAGTAGTGGCAGTTATGTGTTCTTGGTACATATGTTGTCATATAACCCAAGGGTTTCTGTGTATGTAACATTCTTCGCTCTCATAGCGTTGACGTAAATCCCAAAGAGCAGAACGTTTCCAAGGTCTTGAACGGAGTGAACCATCCCTCTTTTGACGCATTTCTTTTAGACGACAAGTAAGTGCCCCCCAAAAAGACTGGTGAAGCCTGTAGTGTTGCATAGGCTGTGTTGCCTTGTGAGTAACACTAAAATCATTTTAACGGCTACCTGTATTCTCCACCTCCTCCCACCCCTCTTCCTCCATATTCCTCCATTTGTTCCAATGACAGGCACTCTCTTAGGATGGATTACCAACCAGCCTTCCTCCCTAATGATTCAAGTAAAAAAAGGCTGATAGAGGACACCGAGGATTGGAAGCCTCGTACTGGGACTACTCAGTCCCGCTCTTTCCGCATCCTGGCACAGCTCACTGGCACAGATTTCAGTAAGTGTATCTGCATGGATGTGCCACATAAGCCTTTCAGCTATACTATATGAGCAGTGAGCCAACATAGTGGCTGTTGTCCCATATATACCACTGAATTGCAGGGGAGTTTTTCCCTCTTATAAATGGCCTAATATTGCCCATGCACAGAAATATCTTTAGTGCTGCCAGAAGCATCCTGGTGGCTAATAACTATAAATTCATGTTCTTTACGAAGTGTGTTCTGTTGATGAAATGTTAAGGGGTTCCCAAAATCCACTGAATTCCTGAAACCATTTCTTCACTGCTTTAGGGTGTTCAACTTTAACACAATAGATATGATTTGACATCTGACAGTACAGAAAACCATATAATATAAAAATTAGAGGTAGAAGAAATACTTCCTACGCTTTAGCAAGTTATTGAAATATGGTTTGTTGAACTGGCAGCTATCAAATATTTTTTTTCTTGTTGCTGTAGGCTAAATATTTAACTTTTTTTGTTAACAGAGTAGGACACTAAATATATTTTGTATTAGCAAAAATGTGCCTGTTCCAAGATGTCCCTACTGACATGCCTTACTGCATAGAATATTGTACATGTCTACATGTCTAAAATATTTCTCCTCCAAAATAGTTTATGGGATAGGTGTGTGCAGTGACAAGTGGCTGTCATTACAGTGGAAAATTTGCACTACCCATTCCCACCATGGGTTTTTAAGCCCATAACCAAAGTGGCAGCCTATGGTGTGGCAGTCAATAGAGATATCAGCATCCACTATTAGAGTGGGATGTTTGAGGAGGAGCAGAGGTTTGCTAAAGTTTGGCAGTGCATAAGTTGAGGGGTAGAGATGGGGATTCCAGTGTATGAGTTGAGGGGTAGATATGGGGATTCCAGTGATATGCATAAGTTGAGGGGTAGACGTGGGGATTTTGTACTTTTTCACAGAGGCAGTGAATCTCAGGGGGTGGATTCAGCATATGGATTTCAGAGGAAGGGTGAGCCACTAACTTCTTCTAATGATTTTGTATAAATCAGTTACCGTGTACTGTACAGTAACTATGGAATGTTGGCACTCTTAGACAGGACAAAACCACACAGAGCATCCTAGTCTTGCGAAAGTGTGAAAATGGTTACCAGGTTTTATTTGATTTGAAACAACAGTGTGCATGGAGCAAACAATATTTTGCAAAGTAAACATTTGTAATTATAGACAGTATTTTTAGTAATTTTTTGGGGTATTTGGAAAGTTAATGTTATAGGTACAAGCTTCACAATCTTCTAAACTAAAAACAATTCCATATGCTTTGTCTTTAGCTAACCCAAAACACTCAGAGGATCCTTTGTCACATAATAAATATTTCTTTGTAAAATAAAAAATGGGAAAATACAATAGCCCTAACCATGTACCCTTTAGCAGTCTTACTATGAATTAATTACCTTGACAATAACCTGACTAGTTTGACTACCTAAGTAAATTCTGTGCACGTGTTTTTATAATCTGACAATGGACAAAAAAAAGTTAAAACACAATTTTTGGTTACTTTGCACTTAACCTTTATCTTTTACACTTAACATTTCTTAATCAAATTTAAATTTTTTGTACTTTTGTCACGCTGTGTGCACACGGGTGAAGAAAAGGCAGCATTGTTTGTAAATAAACTTCATGTGATCATCATGATTGGAAATTATGAGATTGCGATGATCACATGGTTGAGAACTACGCTGATTGATTCCAGTTGTTAGTGTGAGAACTGCAGCTCAGCGAGAGTGCAGTCTCTGAACCACACAAAACTACAGAAGACATTAAAACCTTCATTATCGAAACATTCAAAAGTAATATCTACTGTATGTCCCCTAACCTACTCCATCTCAGTATTAACCTTACCATCAATTTGCTTATTTGTGTCTTATAAGAACCAAAGACATGAGGGGTTACCCTTCTCCCAACAATTTTACTTACTGTCCCTTCCTTTATCTTCTCTGACTTTATCTCATGCTCTTCTTTTTTATGTCTATTCTTTTCCTGTCATTTCTCACTAATTGCAGTGCAAGACCCCGATGATGAGCAAATGAAAAGAATGAGGTAAGTATCAGCTGAAAGCACAGCTGATGGAAGAAGACTTTTCACTCAGTTAATATTAAAAGACCAGTAAATCTAAAATATTGTACTAACTTCACTATATTTATTTTATTTTTTTAGAATACTAGGGGGTTATTTACTAAAGGAAAATCCACTTTGCACTGCAAGTGCACTTGGAAGTAAAGTTGCTGTAGATCTGAAGGGGACATGCAAGGAAAATAAAAAAACAGCATTTTAGCTTGCACATGATTGGATGATAAAGTCAGCAGAGCTTTCACTCATTTCAGATCTCCCCCTTAGATTTGGAGCGACTGCACTTCCAAGTGCACTTTCAGTGCAAAGTGGATTTGCCTTTCGTAAATAACCCCCTAGGTTTTTGTATTAACATGGAAGCACAGAAACCCATAGGAAAAAAATGGCGTGCTACCAGTGGCAACTTGGTTAGGTTCCAGTCTTCATTTTACTTTTGCATGATAGACTATGGCAGCCGCCCATGGGACACACATTTTTCTTTTCACTTTTAAAGAGGCAGGCCTATTGTATTTGTTGCTCAGGGACACCTACTAGGATTTCAGGAAGAAAAGTCTTGCAAAAAATAAAATTACCCCCCCATTTCAATTTTTAAAACGAAAACGGTACAAAAAGCTTTGTTTATTTTTAATAATATTATCATCAGATACTTCATAAAATTTAGTGGTAGTTTAATAGCCATAGTATTACATTGTTCCATATGAAAATAAATTTTAGGTTTTTAAATCCATATTAGACAGTTTGATTTTATATTATCTATATTAAGAAAAATCAACTGTACGTTCTCTTATGTGCTCTTACTATTATTTACCCATAAACACCCAAATTTTAGGTTGACTAGAAATCGCCTATGTAGCCTTGCCCTGTATTACAAAAATGAAGGTGAGAGGTTATGATTGGGGATGAGCAAGCCAACAGGTTTTCAACTTTTAAAATGAAAGGTATCATGCCCTAGCCTAAAATTTTTCAGTGAATTCAAGTATATTTTTTCAGGCTTCCTTTGAATCCCTCTGTCTCTGTGGAGCCTCCTTGGAACATAGGTCAAAACTGATATTAAACCACAGTGTTGTCATTCAACTGCTAAATGCCCATTGAGGTTTTGTAATTTGACAGTTGCATGGTAAGGACTGGGATTAACACTTAATTTTGACTAGAAGTCGATGCCCCAAGTATAGCTTGCGCCTAAGAGCCAAGGCTCTTCGAAATAGGCATTGATTTGATGACTGTCGCAAGTGCTGATACCTTTAAGGACATTTTAGGCCAAGCAGGTTCACTTTAAATAGATTCATGGGTGAACATGCCTTTTTCAAAAATGAATTCTGTTTTATGATTCCCAAGTCACATACTAGTTTTAGGACAGGGAAGTAGGATCAGCTTTACTAATCAAGAAGTAGTATGTAACCCGAAAGTTGGAGAATGGCCAACTCCATCCAATATGGATATATACTTTTGATAGATGTGTTCTTATTTATAACAGATTCCCAATGGTCCGGATTTATTAAAATTGAGTGGAGAACACAGAAACACAATTTCTTCCATGCATGTCTACAATATTTTTTTTTTAGAATACATTATAACAATGTGGAATGCTAACTGAACATTTTGTAATAACGCAAACTTATAAAGTCTCCAGAGACATATGTTTCTTGTTGCTAGTTTATTTTTAAAATATAAAATATAGTTTAACTTCAGTGTATTAATTACAAACTAGTTTCCTTTTTAAGTGGTTCAGCCCCTGTATTCTATAAATATATTTTGCAGAGCAGATACTTAAAGCTGCAGATGCAGTTTAACACAGTTACAGTGCTAGCCTATCTACTCTTAAAAGCCAAAAGCTTTATACTAAAAATGCCTTAACAGCTGGATCCTAAGCAGAATGTAAAAGGACAGAAAAATCTAATGTTTGTATTGGCACATAAACTAATACTGCTCTCCAGCAACAGTCCTGTAAATATTGGCTAAATCGACATAAACTAGTCAAATCATTTATTTAAAATTCTATGCTCAAATAGATCTCAAATTGGATTGATTTGGTTTTCAAACTGTATTAATGTAATGTGTCATTATACTTGACCAAACATAATAGGTTAGAGATTATGTCTTACTTATTCAGCTGCATAAATAAATAAGTGGGTAAAAAATTTAAATAAAATAACATAAAACATAAGTTCAAAGATAGGGAGTTTTACATATTAAGAGGCTTATTATGAAGGATTAGAGTATCCCTAAATAATTTATTGTAAAGATTTATAACACTTCACCTTCATTAAATCTTCTGGCCGATTCACACTTATGTTTTTATTTGCCCTCCTAAAACTGCACCTATCGCATAATTAGAGTTCTGTTACTATTTGTATTACACTACAATATACTAAGGTAAATTAACACCCTACCCACCCCCCGGTCCATGCTGCACTTCCCTCCATGGGTGATTTAACTCTCACGGTAAATACGGGGATTTGAAACCCCACTCTCCTCCCCCTTTTTTCCTTAGGGCTTCTGGGGAGGATCAGAGCAATTCTCATCGGTCAAGGTCCAACAAAACAAAATAGCTCTCATCTGTCCCAGAAGCCATTAGAAAAGAAGGGGAAGAAGATCAGGGCTTGCTTTCAAATCCCTGGACCACTGCACTGGGTACATAGGCAGTGACCGCTAATCACCCACGGATATAAGTGCCATGGTAAACAAGGATGGAAAGGGTGTAGGTTGTTATTTCAACTTTTCATTTGTTTTTGAAAAGGTAAACTTACACTTGAAATCATATCTAAACGCAAGGAAAGAAAGTGTGATACTGGCTGGATTATCTGGTATTAGTAAAGAAAAAAGCCTAACAAAAGAAAATGAATGCAGCCACCACATATAAGCATTAGGACTAATAAACTGGAATATATTACATTTCAATTTTTATATTTATACACGTTAAGGCAAGTGCAATTGTGCATGTTTACACCTTGATTGCTCTGTACAAATATCATGTAGTGGTCAGATTTCCCAACTGATGTCTGATATACATATGGGTACCTTTTTAGTTGTTCATCTTGGTCAGCTGAACTAGACAAAATCAATTCTATAATGAAAACATTTGTTAGCAGGAGACTTTTTTTCAAGCGACACTTCTGCCAGAGAAAGCTGCAGTTTAGTTGATCATTTCTAAAAACATCCATAGGTGATCATTTCCCTTCGTGATAAAGGGTTCTCAAATTACTTCTATTATCTATACTTGTTTTCTCCTTTAGTCATTTCTTCTGTTCTTATTCTGTTCTTTTTCTTGTTCTGTCTTATCTCCCTTTTTTATTTTCACCATCCAATCCCATCCCTCCCCATGACACAGGGAAAAGTTCATCACAGAGCTTCAGAGCCCCCGGTATACTCGCTTGCGTGACTGGCACCACGACAGATCAGCCACCTCCCTAAATGTGAAGCCTTGAGCAGAGAAACGAGGGGCGGGACCAGGTGGGGAAGAATATTTCCGAAGAGGACAGGAAGCTGACATGCTTCTATTATCTCATGAATGTTCTTTGTCACATTAACTACTCCTGATGTGCCAAATCCAAGGGCCATTTCTTTACCAAATGGTGTGATGTCCACAACTTTCAGTGTTACTAGCAGTTGTAAATATATCATGTATTTCCCTATCTGCTTATTGTTCTCTCTACAGGCGTATTCTGGTAATATGAATAATGTGATAAATGTGTCATAACTTTCCAGGAATCTTTACCCTCATCATTCGCTACAAATTTGTTGGAGAATAGAACAAGACATTTCATCATTGTTTATTGTGTTTAGCAGCAAAAAAGCGATAACACATCTTAATACAAGTAAAAATTTGTACATTGCTGTAACTTTTAAAGGACATGTAGTGCTAATGACGTTTCTTGTCATTACAACCAATTCTATACTTGTCTGCTATTTATATTTTCTTAAGTGTTATATTTACACGTAAAGACAAAGTCCTGCATGGATTAAATAATAGTTTGCCATACTGCACTGCCCCATCTCACATATAGATCAACCTTGTGCATTCTCTCTCTTTTGTGTGCAGTTATGGTGAACACAGCATCTGAGTTTAGCAAAAAAAAAAAAAAAAGACAAAAAAACATACTTATTATTAGATTCTTTAATATAAGCAATTCTGGATGATGTATCTATCAGTAATGTGCTAATACTTTGACAAAAGATGGGAAAGCATGGATACAATAAAACCATATTGAATGTATCTTTTTTGTGCTTTCTTGTTTCTGCTCCTAGGAAAACAGTAATGCATACCCTTTAACCCAGTTATTGATTAATAATGAACCCTTTATATATTAACTGCTTTTAATTGTGATCAGGTTGTGATTGTGATTTTAGGTATGCTTACCACACAGCACAGCAGGTCCTGAACTTCCCTGTAGATTACACTCCCAAACTCTAACAATTAGCTTCTCTAATTTGTTCCCTTTTTGTTTGTTAAATCTACCATCAATAGAATTTTATTTTATTTGTTTGATAAGTGCAGAAACTAAAATACCTGTTGCTCCTGCCAGAAATCTAGTAAACGTATAGATTCCTGTGTTCTCTGTCTTTGCTGCACTATAAATGGTTAGCATTGTTATTCCCAATTCTTTCTGTGGGTTACAAAACACTTTCCTCCTATGTTATTGCAATGAGGAGAGGAGGAGGTACTCTGTCATCCTAACACTCTCCTTATCCCAGGTTGACAACACATTGTAATCCTAGGACAGAAAAGGGTAAATTTACTAAAAATGTTGCACTCAGAATCTGGTGCAGCTGTGCATGGAAACTGATCAGTTTCTAACCTCAGCTTGTTCAAGTCGCTGTAAACCCTCTCCTATACCCAGTGAAGTGAACAGCCTTAAGATGATACACAGAGATGAAACAATTCCTCCTACAAGTTGTATTTGTATATCTGCTGTCTTCAGCTTTATATATTCTTTAGAAAGTGAACATCATGTCAGAATTTTGACTTCCTCTTTCAGCTGTGGGAGGGGAATCTTGACATACACTGTGTGACAGCTGAATGGAGGAAAGGCACACACCTCCACTCCACATAGACAGAGGAAGAAAGAAACATGCAGAGCTGTGCTGTGAATAGACCAGCTCACTGCTAATCTATTTATAGCAACCTCCCCAACACAAATTTTTAGATGATTTTATCTCCTGTGTCGGAGAACTTGTCAGAAGTTATCATGCTGATAACAGAGGAACAAAGCAGCAGAAAGACTTGAGACTCAGGGCTTTGGAGAGGGATAAGTAAACACTACAGAGACATGTGCTCAGGTCAAATTTCATGAATAAGGTTTACATCCACTTTAAGCTTTGGCAATAAAAACTGAAAGCTGATTGGTTTCTATGCAGAAGTGAGCCTGATTTTGCACTCTCCAGTTTTCGTAAATAAACCCCTAAGTTTACTGCCTGGATCACCAGGTCAAAATAAAGGAAACCATATTGAAGGGCTGATGAACTTCAATATTTAAAATTTTTGTTTTTCATGATTTAGATACACTTTAGCATGTTAATGTCATTCAAAAAGCAGTTTTTAATCTGTTTCGATATGTACAGGTAGCTCTCATTGAAATATTATGAAATTGAAATACCATGGATATTCAGGCACTTTGTGTTATGAGATGACAACTCTCTCCCAATTGTGCATCTGCATTGTTACCCTGTTACCTGCATTCCTGCTGGAGGCTACAAGTGGCTGTTCCAAAACATTAAAGCTGGTTCAGAATTGTGATGTACAGCAAACACATGAGCAAAATGTAAACAGGAAAATGGCTGAAAGAAGCTGCTTTCACACAGTGCCGTACAAAAACTATGGAGTTGATTTACTAAAATTGGAGGGTGCAAAATCAGGTGCAACTCTGCATTGAAACCAATCAATTTCTATTTTCTTTTTTTGTCAAAGCCTAAGGGCTCTTTCACACGGACGGTCCGTATGTCCGTTTTTCATCCATCCGTTTTCGGATGAAAAACGGACATACATGTATCCCTATGGGATAGCGGGTGTCAGGGGATGAACATCCGCTGACACACAATCTCGTCCATGCCCGCTATGGTCCATTTCTGCAGACGGAGGAAAACCCTATTTTTTCATCCGTCTGCAGAGCGGATCGGATGACGACGGACTCTACGGTCCGTCGTCACCCGATCCCCCATAGGGGAGAGCGGCGCTGTGACAGGTCCGTCCCTGCACAGAGTGCAGAGATGGACCTGTCATCTTCCTGCTCAGCGGAGATCGCTCCGGCGATCCCCGCTGACCAAGCGGATATCCACGGGGCGGATTTGCACTGATCTGCCCCGTGTGAAAGAGCCCTAATGGAAAAAGCTGAAGTTAGTAGCTGATTGGCTACCATGCACAGCTGCACCAGATTTTGCACTCTCTCCAGTCCTAGTAATTCAACCCCTATATCTCTTCCAGTTAGGAGTTAAATCTACTTAAAATATTTTAGTCCAATCAGTATCTACGCTAGCTAGCCTGTAACTGGAAAAGGAAGGACCAGCAGCACACTGCTGAGGTCAACTCAGTGCTTTATCCTACTGTAAGGTATGTTCATAGTTTTATACTGGCAGGCCTATGCAAAGCATATCAGATCACTGATTGGTTTACTGTACTAATACTTCCTTTCACTGTAAAAGTGTTGCTCAACACTATGGTCAAAAGGAGAAGCAGCCCAAGGCTCATCATACCCTGGGGGGGGGGGGGCACCATAGGACAGGAACAGGGATAACAAACTGGTAAAGCTTGTTTCTGATTATATAAAAAAGAGAACCTTTTCTCAGTTTGAGAGCCACCCGGGGGAGTGAAGGAATGATAACCATCCCCTTTTCCCTGGTGTTCCAGTCATGTAATTGTCCTGCTAGAAGTCAGGAGAATCTCCACAACAGGGACACAGGCCTCAATAAAGGGCTGACAGAAGCTCCAACCTTTGGCTGTAGTACAATAGCACTGAACACTCCCAAAAGTGCTGAACCCAATATGCCACTTTAAACCAGCTACTTACTGCATCTTGGAAACAGACTCATCACAGGCTGGATTCATTGTTGGAAGTCTATGAAGAGCGTTCCCTGGTGTTTCTTGGTCCAGCTCCCTTTTGTGCACAACATTGCAATGAAGTAACATACGTTTTTCTTATTTAAAAGTCCTGAGCAAGAGCTTCTAAAACAAGGTTCTTTCTCTTACTTTTATTATTAGCCAAAAAAAGCTTCAGGTGTCCCTTTCTGATTTAGTTTTACTTTGTTAAAGGACCAGACCTCTTTCTACAGTTTCAAGATGACACAAAACGGCTTCTAAAAAAAACGATTTTATGGAATTCAGAATGATAAATTGAATACAATCAATAAAAGACTGTAAGTGCCAGTTCCATGGTGCAGTCAAGATATTCTTGGTGTAACGAGCCTTAAAGAGTATAGCATCAAAGAAAGAACATAGTTACCTATGCTATTGTTATTGGAGACAAAGATTAGTATTATTCCGTACTGAGTTCTGTTTTCACAGCATACAATTTCATTTTATAACATCAGCATTGTAAGAGGGGGTGCTGATAAGTATTGAGCCTTACCCAGAAAAAAATGAGCGAGGAAGCTGTAAATTGCAGGGTAACATTTCATCGTGGATCTACTTTGCATTTTTCCCTTGGAGAAACAGGAACTTGATTATGGGCCTATGCTCTTCCACATTGAATTTTTCTGGAGGTGCTGCTATGTTCACGTTGGACCTGAAAAAGAAAGATGCGTTAAAATCATAGGTAGCTGATTTTTGCACCATTGAATATAGACAAATTGGCCAGTAAACCCTGCAATTTACAGCTTCCTCGCTCAATTTTGTTTGGGTAAGGCTCAGAACTTATCAGCACCCCCTCATAATAAAAATACAAATAGTTATTTTTGACAATCCAATATACGCTTAATTGAAAAATCTCCGTTCATGTTGTGAGTTCTGCCTGTGTACTGGCCATCTCTTTCCACAACCTTCTGGATTCCCTGCATGCTTTGCAGCTTTTCTTCTACTTTAAGTTTCTAAGGACTACATATCCTATGGTACCTTGCTGCCTGTACTGACTCCACCTCCTGAAACTGATCTTCTCCTCAGCAGTGCCTACTCACAGGCCATTGTGAATAAGTGTCACAGAATGCAAGGAAGTAAATGTGTGAGGATCTTTGCAACTTTAAGATAGTTCTGAGCAATAGGCAAGAAATAATTGAAATACAATGTGTAAATTGATCTATCATTTTACATTTTGACCATAGATGCACTTTAACAATAAAATGGCATTGGTGGATAGTGCTGCTGCTTGGGTTTTATGTGGGGTTTACAGAATATAAGCTCTTCAATCTGAATACTCTGAGTTTAGTGAATGCAATTTCACTTTGCAAAAAATACCCAATCACATGGAAGAAGAAAAAAAAAAAAGTTTTTGGTTGTACATGATTGGATGATAGTAGTTAGAAAAGCGTCACCTCATCCACTCAGCTCTACAAATTGCAACTTCCTTTGTAAAGTAAACAGTCTATTTGCCTTTAGTAAATCAACCCCACTGTGTATCATATACGAAGTCTGTATTTTACTTCAGTTTTTCAATCTAAAACCATATTACAAATTGTGGGAACTTGTGCTTTTCGGAGCTTGCCAATATTTGGTCACTATTGAGGTCAGTGGAAGGTAAGGTAAGGGCAACACTTGGTATACAATATATAAAGAACGGTGTAGAGTCTAATGAAAGATTCTTTTAAAGGCCAAAGCTTTAAGAGCTTAAACAGTTTTACATGCTGGAAAGAAAGGTAACATGACATCTTTCCCCTTGAAACTGAAAAAGGAGAATCAATTTGATTTGGTGCCTGGGGGTCTGTCAATGTATAAACCAAAGTGTAAGTAATGCCGATAGGGAAGGTATATGTCTCTGTCTCCCTTCCTGCGCTCTTTTCAGGCACATTGTTTCCCAATAAAAAAGGAATATGACGTGTGCCCAATTTGCAGCTTTTGTGACTAAGCCTTCCTGTCTGCTGGAGCACAAAACTCTGAGTCAGTACATTGGAGACGCAAGTAGGGGGTTACTTTACATCTCACTGCATCACATCGGCATTGTTGGCTTATATACAGCACTGTTGCTAATAATTTGGGTAATCATACGCAAATGTACTTGTAGAATAAATAAGTCCTTTCATCCATAGCTTCGTTAGTTACCGGTAGTCCATATGTAACAGGTACTGGGGAGACATTGATTCCACTCTTGTTATCTTTCCAGATCAATGTCTGTAAATCATAGCAGCCTATACTGTGGGATTTGTGGGCAAGGTGTCCTTGCTTAATCAGTGCCCTCCAATTTCTTCTTGCTAGATGTGCTCTGTGTAGCTAGAGATTTCAGAGATCAAAGAGCATGACAGAACGGTGCATATCTTTAGTTGTAGAGTAGCTGTATGTAGAGGAGTAATTGGATGACACAGGTCCCTAGTGCTAAATCGAAAATGGCAGTCCTCTGATGTGCAGTACAAAGAGTTTGTTAAAGTGTATTTAAACCCAATAACAACATTTATACGTGGTATAAAAGTGTATCTATGGTAAAAACTAGTCATATTTTTTTTTTTTTTTGTAGCCTACTCCTATTCATCTGAACGATCTTAAAGTTTGAAAGTTTACTTTTTGAAAAATACCACATATTTACTTCCTTGAATTCTGTGATACATATTTACTGTGCCCTGTGAATATGTACTGCTGTGTCACACATTTCATAGAGCCTTCTGAACTATAGGAGGCACAGTCTTTACAGGTAACACTTCATACCATATCTGCTTGCAGGTAGAAAGGTACCATGGAATATATAGCCCTTTAGACATCAAAAGTAAACCAACGTACTGATCAGAAAAGAAGCTGCAAAGCATGCCGGAAATCCAGTAATATGTTAAATCGGTAGTAAACTACAGCTGTTTAAAAAAACACCTGTAAGGCAATTGCATAATGTGCTAGTATGCATGAAATACTGACCTTGGAATGAAGCATTCCAGTGGCGTGCTGTCACCACTGATAGGGCTGACATATTCCCCCTGGTCTTTCATCTGGGTTTGCACACTTCGGCTATGTGGAGCTCTCAGTTCTGGCACAAAGTTCTGAAGGTCCAGCAAGGTATGCCGGACCTTCAGAGTGCAATCACCAGTGACGCAACTGGCTGCATCTAGGGTCTAAATCAGGGGTCTCAAGCTGGCAGCCCTCCAGCTGTTGCAAAACTACAAGTCCCATGAGGCATTGCAAGGCTGACAGTTACAAGATTGACTCCCACAGGCAGAGGCATGATGGGACTTGTAGTTCCGCAACACCTGGAGGGCCGCCAGTTTGAGACCCCTGGTCTAAATAATGCACATTTAGGAGATATTCATTTTACCTACATGTACAATGCCTTGAAAAAGTATTCATACCCCTTGAAACTTTCCACATTTTGTCATGTTACAACCAAAAACATAAATGTGTTTTATTGGGACTTTATGTGATAGACCAACACAAAGTGGCACATAATTGTGAAGTGGAAGGAAAATGATAAATGGTTTACAACATTTTTTACAAATAAGTATGTGAAAAGTGTGGCGTGCATTTGTATTTAGCCCCCCTGAGTCAATACTTTGTAGAACCACCTATCGCTACAATTACAGCTACAAGTCTTTTTTGGGGATGTCTCTACCAGCTTTGCACATCTATAAAGTGAAATTATTGCCTATTCTTCTTTGCAAAATAGCTAAAGCTCTGTCAGATTGGATGGAGAGAGTCTGTGAACAGCAATTTTCAAGTCTTACCACAGATTCTTAATTGGTTTTAGGTTTGAACTTTTGACTGGGCCATTCTAACACATGAATATGCTTTGATCTAAACCATTCCATTGTAGCTCTGGCTGTATGTTTAGGATCGTTGTCCTGCTGGAAAGTGAACCTCCGCCCCAGTCTCAAGTCTTTTTCAGACTCTAACATGTTTTCTTCTAAGATTGCCCTGTATTTGGCTCCATCAATCTTCCCATCAACTCTGACCAGCTTCCCTGTCCCTGCTAAAGAAAAGCATCCCCACAACATGATGCTGCCATCACCATGTTGCACGGTGGGGATGGAGTGTTTAGGGTGATGTGCAGTGTTGGTTTTCTGCCACACATAGCGTTTTTCTTTTAGGCCAAAAAGTAAAATTTTGCACCTTCTCCCACATGTTTGCTGTGTCCCCCATGTGGCTTCTCGCAAACTGAGAATTTATATATGTGTTGTCTTCAACTTTCTAGACTCTTTTTAGAATTCTAACATAGTGTTAGAATTTTTACTTCCTCATTCAGCAGTAGGAGTGTAGTCTTGGCATAAACTGTGTGACAGCTGATTGGAGGAAAGGCACACACTCCCTCTCCACATTGGCAGAGGAAGGAATGAATGTGCAGAGCTGTGCTGTGAATAGACCAGCACTCTGCTAATCTATTTATAGCACCCACCTGACACAAATTTCAGACAGTTTTTTTATCTCGGTTGTCAGAGAACTTGTCAGAAGTTATCATGCTGATAACAGGAATGAAACAGCGGAAAGACATGGGACTCAGGGCTTTGGAGAGAGATAAGCAAACACTACAGATATATGTGCCCAGGTCAAATGTCATGAATCAGGTTTACATCCAGTTTAAGGTTCTCTAACAAACCTCTGAGGGCTTTACAGAACCGCTGTATTTATACTGAGATTAAGTTACACACAGGTGGACTATTTGCTAATTATGTGACTTCTGAAGGCAATTGGTTCCACTAGATTTTAGTTAGGGGTATCGGCGTAAAAGGGGGCTGAATACAAATGCATGCCACACTTTTCACATATTTATTTGTAAAACATTTAAAAAAACATTTATCATTTTCCTTCCACTTCACAATTATATGCCACTTTGGAGGTTATTTACTAAATGAAAAGCCACTTTGCACTGTAAGTGCACTTGGAAGTAATGTCACTGTAGATCCGAGGGGACATGCAAGGAAAATAAACACATTTTAGCTTGCACATGATTGGATGATAAAACCAGCAGAGCTTCCACTCATTTCAGATCTACCCCTTAGATTTAGAGCGACTGCACTTCCAAGTCCACTTTCAGTGCAAAGTGGATTTGCCTTTCGTAAATAACCCCCTTTGTGTTGGTCTATCACATAAAATCCCAATAAAATACACTTACGCTTTTGGTTGTAACATGACAAAATTTGGAAAATTTCAAGGGGTATGAATACTTTCAAGGCACTGTAAGCCTTATTATAGGCTTACCAGTAGATAAAAATCACCAAGCGGGCTTTACTACCGCTTTAAAGAGATGGTTAACAGACAGGAAACACTTACAACATAAATGATTTCAAGTACCGTATATACTCGAGTATAGGCCGTCCCGAGTATAAGCCGAGGCCCCTAAATCACCACAAAAAATGGGAAAAATGCATTGACCCGTGTATAAGCCGAGGGTAAAAAATAAAGCAGCTACTGTAAGTGGAAAAGAGGGTCAGCAATGCCCATCTGCAGCTGCCTGTCCCCTGTACAGACCCCCCCCTGTGTCCCCATTGCAGCCTACCTGTGCCGATCTGTGGGTCCTGTGCCATCCGTCATGTGCCATCTGTCCTGTGCCATCTGTCATCGGTCTTCCGCCGATGCAGTCTCGCTCTGTCCCCCCACAGCGTGTACGGCGCCATTCTAAAATTACAAAAGCCGTGCCTCCTCCTCGTCCGTGATAGGAGGAACGCTGTTTTCCCAGCAGTCAGTGTGCAGTGTTCCACCTATCACGGACATTCTCTCATCCTCGTCCATGAGATAAGAATGACAGGCCATCCGTGATAGGCGGAACACTGTACTACTGGGAAAATTAGTGTCCGCCTATCACGGACGGGCGGGAGGAGGCGGCGCGGCTTTTGAAAACTGGCGTCTGTCTGCATGACACGCTGTTCATGTAGGCAGACGGCGGTGACTCGAATATAAGCCGAGGGGGGGACTTTCAGCCCTAAAAAATGGGCTGAAAATCTCGGCTTATATTCGAGTATATACGGTAAGCTTATATTGGATTGTTAAAAAAAATTATCATTTGTACTGCTATTACAATCACAAACAAACAAAAGATTTCCCAGGCTCCATGCATACTGAAGCTCAAAAAAGCTTTTTCTGGACGCCAGATTGCTGGCAGAAAAAGCTGGTTGAAAAATGTGCTTTTAACAGCATTTTGTACTAGCGTTTATGAGCGTTTTATAGCGTTAGCGTTTATGGGCGTTTTTAATAAAAATACACAGAGGACACTCCAAAAATCCCACAATGTATTCAAAACTCCCACAATGCATTGAAAAAATAGAACGCTGAACGCTAATTAACGCGCGTTCATGAGCGTTTATCAGCGTTTGACTTTTTTTGGCGGTGAAAAACTGCACTTTGAACGCAAATTTCTGGCGTTCAGAAAAAAGCCCATAAACTCCACTGCTCATTAAAGCTAAAAAACGTCCATGTGTGCATTAACGCATAGGCTAACATAGAGTGGAGTTTATGGGCTTTTAAAAAAAAAAACGCTCAAACTTCAATAAGCTGCAGTTTATGAGCTTCAGTGTGCATGGAGCCTTAAGCTGGATACACACTATACAATTTTTTTCTGTAGATTTTTTTTCTCTTCAAATTTACCAAAACTATATAATATGAGGTCAAACTTTAAGAGTTTCAATTTGTATGCAGGTAGGCCCTTGCCACTACAAGGTAAATCTAAAAGTTGTATAGTGTGTATGGGGTCTTACTGACCAGCCTGCAAAACAACCAAATTGGCCCCGTCTTAACAGTTTACATTAACCACTTGCTTACTGGGCACTTAAACCCCCCTCCTGCCCAGACCAATTTTCAGCATTTGGTGCTCTCACACTTTGAATGACAATTACTCAGTCATGCAATACTGTACCCAAATGATTTTTTTGTCCTTTTTTTCACACAAATGGAGCTTTCTTTTGGTGGTATTTGATCACCTCTGGGTTTTTTATTTTTTGCGCTATAAATGAATAAAACAATTTTTGAAAAAAATGCATTTTTCTTTGTTTCTGTGATACAATTTAGCAAATTATAAATTTTTCTTCATAAATTTTGGCCACAATTTATACTGCTACATATCTTTGGTAAAAATAACCCAAATTAATGGATATTATTTGGTCTTTGTGAAAGTTAGAGTCTACAAACTGTGGTGCAAATTATACAAAATAGGCCACCAGTACATCAGGTGTGATCAATCTCATTTCTTGTGACCCGAACAAACCAGGAAAGTACAAATACCCCCCAAATGACCTCTTTTTTTGAAAGTAGACATTCCAAGGTATTTAGTAAGAGGCATGGGGAGGTTTTTGATGTGGTCATTTTTCCCACAATTCTTTGCAAAATGAAGATTTTTTTTCTTTCTTTTTTTTCCACAAAATTGTCATTGTCAAATTTCTCTCACATGGCATGTGTATACCACAAATGACACCCCAAAATAAATTCTGCTACTCCTCCTGAGTATTACGATACCACATGTGTGGGACTTTTCCCCAGCCTGGCCACATAGAGAGGCCCAACATGCAGGGAGTGCCATCAGGTGTTCTAGAAGCATAAATTACACATCTAACTTATTGACTACCTATTACACTTTTGAAGGCCCTGGAGCACCAGGACAATGACACGTGGCACTGATGACAGATGGCACTGATACGTGGCACTGGTGACACTGATGTGGCACTGATGACAGATGCCACTAATACGGAGCACTGATGACAGATGGCACTAATATGTGGCACTGGTGACACTGATAACAGATGGCACGTGACACTGACAGATGGCACTGATAACAGATGGCACTGATACGTGGCACTGGTGACAGATTCCACTAATACGGGGCACTGATGACAGATGGCACTAATATGTGGCACTGGTGACACTGATAACAGATGGCACGTGACACTGACAGATGGCATTGAAGACACGTGGCACTTCTGACAGATGGCACTTATACATGGCACTGGGGACAAATGGCACTGGGGACAGGTGGCACTGACAGGTGTCAGTGGGGACAGGTGTCAGTGGGGACAGATGGCCCTTTATTTTTTTGTTTTTTCCACTTACGGCCGCTGCAGCCATTCATCTCCCCCTCCTCACACGCTGTCTCTGTGTGAGGAGGGAGAGCGGCGCTGAGAGATGATCTCATATGTTTACATATGAGATCATATCTCATTGGACACGCTGATCGCGCTGTAAACGGCCGCTGTGATTGGCTGTTTACAGCGATCTGTGACTGGCTGTGTCCAAGGGACACGGCCAGCACAGAACTTCCCCGATGCGCGCTCTCAGGAGCGCGCATTGCGGAAGTAAACAGGAGGACATCAAGGGACGCCCTCCCGGCAGGGAGCGTCTACGCTGTAGCCGTCTTTCGGCTAGAGTGCGGGCGCGAAGTGGTTAAAAACGGAGGGCTTTGTTTGCACACATTTGCAAATATATGCATAAGCCAAAATGCCTATGCCAAGGGACTTCTCTATATACGGCCATGGCCTAAAGTTTTGAGAATGACACAAGATTAACTTTCACAAAGTCTATTGCTTCAGTATTTTTAGATCTTTTTGTCAGATGTTACTATGGTATACTAAAGTATAATTGCAAGCATTTCATAAGTGTCAAAGGCTTTTATTGACAATTACATTAAGTTTATGCAAAGGGTCAATATTTGCAGTGTTGACCCTTCTTTTTCAAGACCTCTGCAATTTGCCCTGGCATGCTGTCATATCTTCTGTCATATCTGCTGTCATATTCTGGGCCACATCCTGACTGATGGCGGTCCTTTCTTGCATAATCAATGATTGGAGTTTGTCAGAATTGCGTGTGTTTTTTTTTTTTTTTATTCACCCGCCTCTTGAAGATTGACCAAGTTCTCAATGGGATTAAGGTCTGGGGAGATTCCTGGCCATGGACCCAAAATGTCATTGTTTTGTTCCCCAAGCCACTTAGTGGTCACTTTTTGCCTTATGGCAAGGGGCTCAATCATGCTTGAAAGGGCATTGTTCTTCACCAAACTGTTCTTGGATAGTTGGGAGAAGTTGCTCTCAGAGGATGTTTGTGTACCATTTTTTATTCATGGCTGTGTTCTTAGGCAAAATTGTGAGTGAGCCCACTCCCTTGGCTGAGAAGAAACCTCACACATGAATGGTCTCAGGATTCTTTACTTGTTGGTATGACACAAGGCTGATGGTAGTGCTCACCTTTTCATCAATGAACAAGGTTTTTCCAGATGCCCCAAACAATCCGAAAGGGGATTCAAAAGAGAAAATGGCTTTACCCCAGTCCTCAGCAGTCCAATCCCTGTACCCTTTTCAGAATATTAGTCTGTCTCTGATGTTATTCCTGGAGAGAAGTGGCTTCTTTGCTGCCCTGCTTGACACCAGGCCATCCTCCAAAAATCTTCGCCTTACTGGGCATGTAGATGCACTCACACCTGCCTGCTGCCATTCCTGAGCAAGCTCTGCACTGGTGGTGCCCCGATCTCTCAGCTCAATCAACTGTAAAGCCCCATACACACGGTCGGATTTTCGCATGGCTTCTGTCCGATCGGACAATGTTGTCGAAAAATCCGACTGTGTGTAGGCACCATCGGACAGTGTACGTCGGATTGTCCGACGGACAAAGTCCTATCTCCTGCTGGATAGATTTTTGGACAACAAGGTCCGATCACACCAAATCCGATCCTGTGTATGGTAGTCCGACGGACAAAGTGCTACGCATGCTCAGATCACATTACAAGACCAAAGCTATTGGCTACTAGCCTCTACGTAGTCCCGTTGTAGGCAACAAACGTCACCACGTTCAGAATGATCGGATTTTCCGACAACTTTGTCCGACCGTGTGTATGCAAAACCAACATCGGACAAAGTACGACGGACAGGATCCGACGGACCTGGTCCTCGGATAATCCGCGCGTGTGTATGGGGCTTTAGACGGTCCTGTTGCTTGCTGGACTTTCTTGGGGCCTGAAGCCGTCTTCACAAATGCAGTGGAAATGTTTTTGTATGGGATTAAGTTCATTTTCATGGCAAAGAGGGACTTTGCAATTAATTTTGCAATTCATCTGATTACTCTTCATAACATTCTAGAGTATATGCAAATTGTCATCATAAAAATTGAGGCAGCAGACTTTGTGAAAATTATTATCTGTGTCATTCTCAAAACTTTTGGCCATGGCTGTAAATTGTGGTCCAACTCTAAAATTCCAGCCTCCATAGTAGGAGCACATATAAGAATGGATAGATTAAGGGCAGATACTGTATGCCTGCAGGGAGCCCATCCCTCCTTTAAAGGCACAGGGGTGCATGTGACGCCCAGCAAGAGCATAGTGACAGCAGTTACAATGCTGATGTTATAAAATGAAAGTGTATGCTGTGACTTTAGAACTTCTCTAAACCCCAAAACACAAATTTTTATTACATTCCAGCCTATCAATTCTTAGATTTTTATTCTTTTACTTTTTACTTTCATCTGTTGATCCGGCCAGTACTTCTGTTATTCTTTCAATTTCCTTTAATCAACAAGCTGTCATGCAAAAGTGGTAGTTAGTGTTGAGACAAACTATTTAACACTGATTTATGTAAAACCTTTAGGCCCCTTTCACACTTATACGACTTGTCCCACGATTTGGGACTGCAAAGTAGCATGATAAGTTGTTCCCCATGATTTCCAATGACAGCCATTCATATTAGTACGATTTCAAATTAGTCCCTGCAATACTTTGGTGCCATTTTGATGCCACTTACACAGGCATTCCTTGAAATTGCAGCAAAATCGCGTGATTACCCCAAATTGTTAAAAAAAACTGTTGCTGTAAGGGCTCAATCACATGTGCAGCTATACTGTTGAGCCTCTGAAATGTGATCCGTGGTGGATTGCTTTTCAGAGGATGCTTGACAGGTTTCTTTTTCCCTCTGTGTTCACCTGGTGATCCTGTCCTAGTGGGGGAAATTGACTAAAACTGGAGCACACAGAATATGGTGCAGCTATGCATAGTAACCAATAAGCTTCTAGGTTTTATTTTCAAAGCTTAATTGAACAAGCTGAAGTTTGAAGCTGATTGGTTACTATGCACAGCTGTATAATAATCTGTGTGCACCAGTTTTAGTAAATCTCCCCCGGTGTGACAATTCTCACTCATTGTACTGTATCTATTAGGATACTTTCACACTGAGTTGCTTTACAGGCGTTTTAGCGCTAAAAATGGCACCTGTAAAGCTCCTTTACTGTCACTCCAGTGTGAAAGCCTGAGTGCTTTCACAATGGAGCAGTAAGCAGCATTATTGGGGCGCTTTAGGAGCCCCTGCCCATTGAAACGTTTCGGCAGCGGCGCTATTAACCCCTTCATTGGCAGAAAAGCACCGCTAAAATGACAGTAAAGCGCCGCTAAAAATAGCAGCGCTTTACCGCCGACACTCCCCTGCCCCAGTGTGAAAGTGCCCTAAAGGTGCAGTGTTAGTACCCTGGGTCAGAGAAAGTGTTAGGACTACTGAACATAACCTCTTCTCCTCTTCTTCCTACACAGGGTTGAGGTGTTTTGTAGTGCTGTCATCCAACTAAAAGAATAAGGAACTCACTAGATTTGTGGCAGGGTCAACAGTAATTTTTCTGCATTTATCAAACAGATTTAACAAATCACTAAACATTTAACAGACCAAAAGAGAGCGAATAAGAGAATTTCACTGATAAGATCTACATACACTTTAAAATACATTATATTATATTATTTTTACATAGAGGTGTATGCGAAGGCAAAATAAAATGTCATGTATCTCTGAAAATACATGCATATTTTCCCATATATTATCCATTTTATCCCTTTAAATATGTAAGTATGAAAAAATGACTGTTTATGTGCCAGAAATATAGTGTGCTCTTACCTTCTGGTTTGAGCTGATGACGGCATTTTTAAATCCTATGCATGTGGTGTCAGCCCTGCCTACTTAATTTTTGATAAATTACAAAGAACACAGACCTTAACTCCTCCTCCCTCCTCATCCCCATAACCTTCCCTTGTGTGAAAGCATAAGGCACATGAAGTTCACATGATTTCTGCCAAAATCAAGTAATTGTTTTAATTATCTAGCAGATGTATTAAAAAACTTTAATACAAATATATAAATTTAGCATATCAAATACGAGCAAATAGGACACGTTCATTGTTAGGGTTTACATATGCTTTAGGCCCCTTTCACACGGGCGGTCCGTTCAGGTCCGCCTGTCAGTTTTTTTGGCGGGCCTGAACGGACCCTCCATAGACTCCTATGGAGGGACGGATGTCAGCGGTGACATGTCCGCTGACATCCGACCCCCCCATCCGAAAAAGTGTGACAGAGGAAAAAGCTTTTTTTCCATCCGTCTGCGGATCGGATCGGATGACGACGGACTCTACGGTCCGTTGTCATCAGATCCCCCATAGGGGAGAGCGGCGCTCTGACAGGTCCGTCCCTGCACAGAGTGCAGAGACAGACCTGTCATCTTCCTGCACAGCGGGAGATCGACAGAGCGATCCCCGCTGTGCAGAGTGAAAGAGTCCTTAAGCCGCAGTTAATAGAGCAAAAAGCAAACAGAAAGGTTTGGTTTTATCCTACAGAGATTATAATTTGATCATGCATCTGGTAATTATGAGGGAGTAGAAGCTGTGCTTGGATCTGATGACCTTGTTGACTTGGGGGGGGGGGGGGGGAGCATGTGTCTATTCTCCCTGTATGCCAAGGTACACACGGACCGAAAGCCGGCTGAAAACAGTTGGTCTGACTTTCGGCGCGTGTGTACATCTCCCTGTCCGACAAAAGCCAATCTCACAACCGACTTGTGTTGAACATGCATGCTGGAAAACCAGCATCAGATCCGCATCCGATCAGCGCTGGCAGCCAATGGAGATTGCAGCACTAACATCGCTTGTGTTAGTAAAGTGATCTGTCCGTTTTTTTTTATTTTTTACCTTCAGGCTGCAGGGTTGAGCAAAAAATAGACTTCTAGGGGGTTATTTACTAAAGGCAAAGCCACTTTGCACTACAAGTGCAGTCGCTGTAGATCCGAGGCAAGGAGAATAAAAAACATTTTTAGCTTGCACATGATTGGATAATAAAGTCAGCAGAGCTTCCCCTCATTTCAGATCTACCCCTTAGATTTACAGCGACTGCATTCCAAGTGCACTTGCAGTGCAAAGTGGATTTGCCTTTCGTAAATTAACCCCCATTGCGTGTGTCAGGCATAAGCTCCATGGCATTCTTCTGTGTGTGAACTGCTCTGTCTAAAGTGTTGGCCTATTGCAAATTTTAAATAGACATTAATGTTTCTGTAGACTGGAGATAATTGCCACCATTCTGTCTGGTCCCTCTTGGCAGAACTAGCTGCGGTGAATTGTTTAGCTGATTGCTGTTGTTTCCCCAGGGATTAAGCGAGCAACGCAAGTGTCTGGCTGTTCTCTGTCTTTTATAGATATTAACATTCAGGCTAGCTAATTGAACATGCAAGTATATTCATAAAAAAGACAATTCGTTCATGCCTTCATTTCCAGCCGCCATCTTATGTTTACATCCAGATTTTAGATGTGTACATTTTCCCGCTTGCAAATGCGGTTACCTAGGAATTGAAGCTTAAAGAGAATTTGTGATTAAAAGCAAAAAAGAACTGCTGTGAGTATAAGGTGTAGCATCCTCCTAAGCTCTCCTGCCATGCTCGAATCCTGGGCGGTTCAGAAAGGAAAAGTTTTGGCATGTTTTTTGATTTTACCATTTACTACTTCCAGCCTCCTGCAAATTTCAGTTTATCAATCAGCTGAGGTGGGGCTTAGTGGAACACTACCTGGAAGTATTGGAGCTTTGCCTGTCAGAATCGGCCAGGATTTAGCCATAATGGAGGGGATTTGAAGTGTGCTTCAGGTATGTGTAGGTACCTCTTGGTTACTGTACTTTATACATATAGCACTTTTTTTTATAGAATGAGAGATTGAGGTTAATTTATTAAAGGCAAATCAACTGTTCACTTTGTAAGGGAAAATGTACTTTGTAAGGAAATGTACCCATAGGTTATTAAATGAGGTCTGCCGACTTTCATTATCCAATCATGTGCAAGCAAAAATTCAGTTTTTTTTGTTTTTTTTTCTCCTTGCACGTAATTGGGCTTTATTTGAAAAGTGAAATTTCACCATATATACTAAGCTCTGGGGAAGATTCCCTTGCAAAGTGCAACTTCCCTTGGAAGGTAAACGGCCTGTGTGGCTTTAGTAAGTCAACCACATTCTCTTAATTCCTCCACAGCATCTGTTACACATAGATGACTACATCCCCTCCCTTTTCACCTTCATTCATCTTTCTATAAGCTATTTGCTGCCATCCATCATAATCTGTTGACAGTGTACACATCCAATCCTAAATGTATGCCACTTAATAAAGTAGTAGTGGAGAGACATATTTGGAAACCTGTAGGAATATTTAGAATTTTTTGAAAACTTCTAAAAGTTTACATACCGTAGGTACCTACAGAAAAGCACTGGATTAAACAATTTATCACAAGTCAATGGAAAATCTGAAAACGTAGCTTGCTAGGTTTTTTAACCACTTGCCTACCAGGCACCAACACCCCCCTCCCATCCAGACCAATTTTCAGCTTTCGGTGCTCTCACACTTTGACTGACAATTACTCAGTCATGCAACACTGTACCCAAATGATTTTTTTGTCCTTTTTTTCCCACAAATAGAGCTTTCTTTTGGTGGTATTTGATCACCTCTGGGTTTTTTATTTTTTGCGCTATAATTGAAAAAAGACCGAAAATTTTGAAAAAAAACGCATTTTTCTTTGTTTCTGTGATACAATTTAGGAAATTATTAATTTTTCTTCATAAATTTTGGCCACAATTTATACTGCCACATATCTTTGGTAAAAATAACCAAATTAGTGGAAATTATTTGGCCTTTGTGAAAGTTACAGACTCTACAATCTGTGGTGCGAATTATACAAAATTGATCACACCTGATGTACTGGTGGCCTATCTCATTTCTTGTGACCAGAACAAGCCAGGAAAGAACAAATACCCCCAAATGACCCTTTTTTGAAAGTAGACATTCCAAGGTATTTAGTAAGAGGCATGGTGAGCTTTTTGATGTTGTCATTTTTTCCCACAATTCTTTGCAAAATGAATTATTTTTTTATTTTTTATTTTTTTTCTACAAAATTGTCATTGTAATAGGTTATTTCTCTCACATGGAATGTGTATACCACAAATGACACCCCGAAATAAATTCGGCTACTTCTCCTGATTATTACGATACCACATGTGTGGGACTTTTACACAGCCTGGCCACATAGAGAGGCCCAACATGCAGGAGCGCCATCACGTGTTCTAGGAGCATAAATTACACATCTAAATTGTTGACTACCTATTACACTTTTGAAGGCCCTGGAGCACCAGGACAATGACACGTGACACTGACGTGGCACTGATGACACGTGACACTGACGTGGCACTGATGACAGATGGTACTAATACGGGGCACTGATGACACGTGACACTGATGACAGATGGCACTAATATGTGGCACTGATGAGAGATGGCACTCATACATGGCACTGATATCACGTGGCACTAATATGTGGCACTGATGAGAGATGGCACTAATACGTGGCACTGATGACAGACGGCACTAATACGTGGCACTGATGACACATGACACTGATGACAGATGGCACTGATACGTGGCATTGATGACAGGTGACACTGATAACAGATGGCACGTGACACTGACAGGTGGCACTGTCAGATGGCACTAATATGTGGCACTGATGACAGATGGCACTATGTGGCACTGATGACAGATGGCACTGACTACAGGTGGCACTGACTACAGATGGCACTGGGGATGGCACTGGGGATGGCACTGGCAGATGGCACTGGGGATGGCACTGGCAATGGCACTGGGGATGGCACTGCAGATGGCACTGGCAGATGGCACTGGGGATGTCATTGGGCACAGATGGCATTGGGGACAGATTGCAGTGGTGGCAGTGGGCACAGATGGCATTTGATTTATTTTTATTTTTTTAAAACTTACGGTGCTGCAGCCGTTCATCTCACCCTCCTCACACGCTGTCTCTGTGTGAGGAGGAGGAGCGGCGCTGAGAGATGATCTCATATGTTTTACATATGAGATCATCTCTCATTGGCCAGGGCGATCGCGCTGTAAACGGCCGCTGTTATTGGCCGTTTACAGTGATCTGTGATTGGCCGTGTCCGAGGGACACGGCCAACACAGAATTTCCCTGCTGCGCGCTCGTGATGTTGTATGCCTGTTATGTTGTAGTGTCTTAAGCCCCTTTCACACTGAGGCGCTTTGCAGGCGCTAAAGTTATAAAAATAGTGCCTGCAAAGCGCCTTCAAACAGCCGCTGCTGTGTCTCCCTTTCACACTGGAGCGGTGCGCTTGCAGGACGCTGAAAAATGTCCTGCAAGCCGCATCTTTGGAGCGCTGTAGGAGCGGTGTATTTACCACTCCTAAAGCGCCCCTTCCCATTGAAAACAATGGGGCAGCGATCCAAACCCGCCTGCAAAGCGTCGCTGCAGCGGTACTTTGCGGGCGGTTTTAACCCTTTTTCGGCCGTTAGCGGGGGATAAAACTGCCCCGCTAAAACGACCAGCGCGCCCAGGGCCTCGGTGTGAAAGTAGCCTTAACGTTTTACTAAACCTACAACAGTAAGACCCCTTTCACACTGAGGCGTTTTTCAGGTGCTTTTGGGCTAAAAATTTTGCCTGTAAAGCGCCTGAAATACTCCTCCCCTGCAGTCCCAGTGTGAAAGCCAGAGTGCTTTCACACTGGGGTCGCTGCGCTTAAAAAAAGTCCTGCAAGCAGCATCTTTGGGGCGGGGAAGGAGCGGTGTATACAAAATTGATATTGAAATGAATGGGCACCGCTGCCAAAGCCCCTGCAAAGTGCTTTGGCAGGGGTGCTACCCGGGCGCATTTAACCCTTTATTCTGACCCAAGCGGGGGTTAAAAGTGCCCCACTAGCAGCTGAATAGCGCCGCTAAAACAACGGTAAAGCGTCGCTAAAACTAGTGGCATTTTACCGTCAACGCCCGCCCCAGTGTAAAAGCAGCCTAAAATTTGTCTGTATATGCAGTAACGCATGCATGTTATACTCACTGTGGAACCTAAGGGATTAATGCTGCACATTATGTAAAAAAAATCTGCTTGATCATGTCTTCTCTGATCCTCCCCTACTTCCACTGTCTCCAACCCATCTCCTGATAGTACAGCGCCTTGGGGGCACTCTACACATGCTCAGTTTGGTGTGTATTGCTAGATAGGTTTTTTTTTTTTTTTGGGAGAGTGCATGTGATTGACACAAGGCAAAACTGCACTGTCCAGACAGAGAGTCAGGGGTCATGCAGCCTTATAGGACAGTCAGAGGAGAATGAAAACTCCTCCTACAAGATTTAACCAGTGCTCGGCAGGACACTGATAGAAGTCACAACACTTCTATATACTGCTGATGAGAATTTATCCATTTATATTTACTAAAATAATTGCATTTCCATGGTCTGTTTACTGTGGAAGACCAGATATAGTGAATGCAATGTCCTGGGTTTAGTAACCTGCAAGGTTCTGATACATCACTGTGATACATCACTGTGATCCACTGCATAGTGCCAGGAATCCATGAAATCCAGGACATCATAAGATGCAGCCAGCTTCCTGGTTTTCAGCACTGCCTGTCTGTTCCTGCCTTCATTGCCTCTCTATTGGTTAGGGGGGCTGGGCATTACACTGTAGAACCAATAGGCAGAGTGGGGTGAAGAGTTGGCAATATTTGCATTAAAGAACATCACAGTTTCCAGATGTGCCTGCGTTACAGCCTAAGTGGCTTTTTGTTAAGTTTTGCTGCTACAGATACACTTGGAGGTGCCCAAAGAACATTTGATGTTACCTGCAACATTACAATGGCATGAGATTTTTAAACATTCATGGCTTGGAAAGTGAACACCAGTGTGTATTTGAGTTATGTGACTTCATCTGTCACCAAATTAAAGCAACTCCTACTTAAAGAGGAGCTCCAGGCAACCCCCCCGTCCAAAAAATAAATAAATGAAAAGTCAACAGCTACAAATACTGTAGCTGCTGACTTTTAATATTCGGGCACTTACTTGTCCAGGCATTGAGCGGTGACTTCATCTGAGCCAATTCTTAAACTGCCCATCGGGTGCTGGTGCCGCCATCTTGACTAAGGAAAACCGGCAGTGAAGCCTTGCAACTTCACAGCCGGTATCCTACTGTGCATGTGCGAAGCGTGCCACGCTTTGTGAATGGTCCGTAGTCTTCTGGCAGTTAGCTGCCCCCCTCCAAATGGTGCTAAATTAAATGTGGCAGCAGAGAGGGTGGGGGGGGCTGGGTTCAGACAAGCAGAGTTTGCCCTTTTGGGTTGAGCGCCGCTTTAATAGCATATCTGTTAGAAATGTGTGAATGGTATGCACCAAAGTTACCTGCAAAATCTGCTCACTGAACTTGGCTAGAGAAGGTTTTTTTCCTACTCCGTGTATAAATGCCATCCACCTCTGTTATTCCTAGTTAAATAAAAGGTATGCTTTATTATTTTTCACACACAATTTGGTTTATTGATCTTTGCTTTCCAGAATTACCATAGAGCTTGTTATTTTCAGTTGACCCTATTGATTAAAGCAGACCTGATCTGCTTATTCAGGACGGTGTTCCAGCCGCAATTTTTTTTTTTTTTTTTTAAAGTCAGCAGCTACAAACACTGTAGCTGCTGACTTTTAACAAGGACACTTGCCTGAGCAGGGAGCCCCTGATGTCGGCCCCCCGAGGCCGATCCGTCCAGCGGATCGTGTGGCGGCGCCGCCATCTTAATGAAGGGAAACAGGCAGTGGAGCCTTGTGGCTTCACTGCCCGTTTCCTACTGCACATGCGCGAGTCACGCGGCGCTTTGTGAATGGCCCTGTTATTTTTTGGGACACACACATGTCCCAGAAGACAACGGGGCAGCTCACCGAAGAGGAGGAAGCACCGTGGAATAGGAAGAGGCAGATTAGGAAGACTGCCTAACAGGGGTTTCTGGTAAGTAAAACATTTTTTTATTTTTTTTACAATGTTTTTTTATATATATATTTTTTTGAGAATGCTAGTGTTATTTTTTATTATAGTTAGGGTGGCCCTCTGCTTTAATAGTGTTGGGTGACATACAAGTAACTCAAGTAATTTAGATATTTGTTTGCTAAAAAAAAATCTGTCAAATTAAGTTTGGTTGTTGTGTTACTGTACTTTTATATTGTCTTTTGTCTTACCTTAAAGTGGAAGTACACGAAATCTAAAAACCACAAGCCCAAAAACGCTATTTAATTCATTTTTAATATTCGAAGCAAACTCACACATCCATCTTTATTTTGCTGAGAAATCACTTTGAAAAAGACCCCCCTATAGCATTTCTAACTGTGGCCATCTTGAGTTATCTCAGGCATGCAGGCAGGAGGGCGTGCTTAGCCCCTCCTCCCCACCTGAGGACTCCTGGGTTTATGACATCATTTGCCTAGGCCTGGAAACCTAAAAATAACTGAAGAAATGTAAAAAAAAAAGTTTAAAACAAGTAATTATAATATACATTCCTATCTATTTACTAATGCTAGCAGGATAAAGATTTTAAAAAGTCAATGTTGATTAGGAGACTGAAGTTCCGCTTTAAGGTAGCCATAGACCTAAGGTAAATTTTTCTTGATTGAGCTGTTATGGGCTACAATGGTTGACAGTTTCACATCTTAGAGGAGTATCCCTAAAAAAAAAAAAAAAAAAAAAAAAAAAAAAAAAAAAATAAAAAAAAAAAAAAAAAAAAAAAAAAAAAAAAAAGTCAGCAGTTACAAATACTGCAGCTGCTGACTTTTAATAATTGGACACTTACCTGTTCCAGGGTCCAGCGATGCGAGGGGTCGATCCGCTCTGCGGCGCCGGCATTGCAACTGTGGGCACCTGGCTGTGGCCTCACAGCCGGGCACCCACTGCGCATGCGCGAGCGGCGCCGCGCGCTGTGATTGGCCGCGCAGTCATCTGGGACCTGTCACGTGTCCCTGATGACTGACAGGAGGGAGGGAGCCCTTCCTGCGCCGAGGGGAAGTGATATCACCAGCCTTGGCACCGAAGGAGGCAGACTACGAGGGACCCCCTAGCAACAGGCATTTAGAGGCAAGTAAAATATTTTTTTCCAATTATTTTTTATTTTATTTTTTTTTTAGTAATTTTAAGCATTTTTTTTTTTTTTTTTTTTAGGGGGGGGGGGGGGAAACACCACTTTAAGTACTCATACATTACCATCTGACAATATTTTAAGAAAATAGCATGATATTTCCTGGGTGAGAGGTTAGCTGGCTAGAATGGGCCCAATCCATGCGACAGGCAAATTAACTTGAGAATGAGCAAGTTATGATCAGCAAACTAACAATGTGCTTAATAAATATGTCCTAAGAGTTTAACTACTTTAAACGGACCATGGGCAAGGGTGTCTAGTTATCCATAACAACTCATCTCAAATCAGTTTTACATTTGTCTGCTTATTCCAGGCAGCTGAATTCTGAACTCCAATTGGCTGACACTAGCATGCATACCATTATTCTTTCCATTGTAATATGACAGATGTTAACTAATATTTTGCATATCCATCCCGCAGTTTGGTTGCAGAGAGTACTGTCTATCTATACTTTGCATGTTATATCTGTACTGTTATAGTGAGTTTTTATTGAAAACGATATAGTCTCAGCTCCTAATCAATGAACTCCTTCACTGCCTGTGTGAGAAATACAATCATTGGGTCTGCAATTTCTCCAGTAGCATTTATTAATTTTTAAGCACGTGTGTCACATAGGATGTTTAATATTTGGCTCGGCACTAGTTCCAACAGTGTCAAAGAATTATCCTTTCTCTGTACAACCCAGGGCAGCTGGTACAAAGGGAAGGCAGAGAGCAGAAACCTTTGTGCTCAAATTCTCCTGCTAGGAAGTAATTCTGTATCTGCCCCCGCACTCTGCCTGACCAAGAGCCCAACAGATGTTGCACAGATGTTGGCTGATTAGAATGCAGGCTGGTGGTCAATTAACCCACACCCTTCCAAAAAAAGAAAAGGACAAAATATCTGACAGCTTCAGCAGTTTACTGACTTGGTGCCACACAAAAGGACAACTTGAAATGTAACATAAGAATAAGTAAAGATGGCAGAATTTAAAGTGACTCGATTTGTAAAAGGGGGGGAAAAAACAATGTGTGTGCTATATTTAAATGTGTACGTTGTAGGGCATCATCATTGCTATCTAAACACGTGGAATGCTAACATTTTTATTTAGTGCCAGAGCTCACTTCTACACAGCATAATGACGAAACACAGATAGCATTAATGGAACATCATGAATAGTTTCTTTGAATCCTGTTTGCTCAGAAGATGCATCTAATTCCAAACTCATTTTAAAATCAATTGAACATTATCCCCTTGAAATGCTTTGACCACCAATGTGGACTTTTTAGTGGCATAACCACTGTCACAGTAGCATAATTGATTTCTATAATGGTTGGAGTCATTCAGTGATTATCAGTACCTAAAACCTTTATGAACTGCTGGAGTGCTCAGTAAGAATGTGATATCCATTGGGGGTGATCCCCATATTTTTCATTGAAGAACTTGTTTCATACTACGTCCTACCCCAGTAATACTACTTGCGCTAGTAGCCTAAATAAATTATGATGGTTTTCCTTTGCCCCCCCCCCCTTTCCCTCAGGGCTAACTTACCCTTGCACATCTTATTTTCCATGTCTAGTTTCCTGCCAATTTGTTTACCTTATTTGCCACTCTACTTTCAATTCCATCCATGGTCTCCCTGTATGCTGCTTATAGGGTTTTATAATGTTTCAATATTTATCTGTGTTTCACTATTGTTGTGATGCGGCATACACGGCGGCAAAGCATCCTTCACCATGGAGGCACCCCTGGCCTCTAGGCCTCCCTCTGCCCCACTGCCTGGTTGAGGCGGGGCGAGACCTGAACGGATTAAGGGGTACTCTTTCAGTATGTTTCTCTATTTAATGAGCCCTCCTTTTGCACCACACATTCTGGTACAGAAAGGGCTACCCATGTTTCTATGTTTCTTACCTTCACCAGAGAGCGATTTGGTTTTTGGTATAACTTCTTATGTGTAACCAGGGCAAGGTTACACTATACTTTTGTACTGGTGGTATTTTCATGCTATTTTCCTGTTATTTGATGAAAAATTCCAATACAAATTACATTCAAAGGAACCATAAAAAAAAAAAAAAAATGTGATATCCAAGTTGTTTACAGGTACAAAACTGGCTAAGGGTCCCACATGCACTCATGGATGTTGTCTAGCTTTAGAAATTGGAGGGATGCTGATAGCAGCTAGCATCCCTGGAAACTCTGGTTCTCTGTATATGGGTATGTTCTAAAGCCACACTAGACTATATGTACCCCTAGAACCACACCATCCTTCTAGAATATATGCAGAAGGTATTCTGCCAAAAGGACTGATTTTTACCTCTACCCATAATATGACAATTTGGTTACACTGAGTTTTCCCAGGCTTATGGCAGGTTTAATTTAGGTTCACAAATTCAAACTGAGTATATGCTGAAAAGGCGTATAAGCAGAAATTGCGTTTTTTGTGACATGTGACCTGTCAGGATGATCAGTAGATCCAGCAAGCTTAAGCTTTTCATTTAATTTATGCCAATGTCCCCTCCATATTTCCAGTCCTCCCTGTTGTTTACTGAGGCCACCCATCACATTGAAGGACCAATAGGGAAGCTCAGGAAGAAAAAGTGGTCTTGGCCAAACTCAGACTTTAGGCCTTGTTCACATGGAAGTTAAACAGGTGTTTGTTTCATGTTCGTTAGGCTTTCCAAACACTTCGCAAAGCAAATGCCTGTTCTTTACATAAATGGCAAATGGTCTCATACACACTACACTTTTTTGTGTTGCTTCTCATTTATTTTGATTTTGCCTACAGCCTTTAGCAGGCATTACAACATGCAAGTCTACCAAAAGTCTCTGTTCAAATCAATGAAAGCATATTGTAGTCACATGTTCAATGTTCCTAAGGTGTTTGGCACATGTTTGTGCACTACAAGGCTCTTTTCCTTCTATGCCCCACCCTCCAAAAAAAAAAAACAGGCATTTGGAGAGCTGCGGAAATCATGTGGACTGGTGCACTGTTGCCAGCTTTATGGGATGAGAGGGAATAGTTATTGTCTAAACTGAGAATGCTTATCCAGTGGATATCTGGTAAGGTCAAGGGGTTCTTGCAATCATAGGATCAATACCTGATCTTAGGTAACCATCCAAATACGGCAAAGTAAGCCTTATGTTTTTCATCTTTACTTAGTGTTGTGGACATAATTGGAATTATCAAGAAGGTTTTGGACACACCTTTTCAGGGCATAAAGGCTCCAAAATATCATCATCCATGTTTAGGCCTCATGCATGCAGAGCTTAAGAATTGCCACTTATACAGGCATTTATCATTTTTTTTAAGCCTGTAAAAGAACATCTTTGTTATTCTATATGGCCATGCACATGTAGGTGTTTACTGGGAGAAAAAAACTCCCCAAAGGTGCTTTCTGAGAGGAGCTTTTGAGCAGAAAGAACATGTCTAAAAGCATGTAGGCACTTAAATGTATTCCAATTTTCAGAATAAATTATTATTCTGGCCACTAGAATGCATTTGCATTTAGATGCCATATGCACTTAAACATTGGAAGCGCTTTTTTTTTTTTTCTGCCAAACTTTTAAAAAGCCCGTGTGCATGAGGCCTATATTCAGCTGGTATAACTTTTTTTTTTTTTTTTTTTGTTTCTTTTGTAAAATAATGAGTGATGGATGAAGCATAAGTATATAGGTCACAGCACTCCTAAGAGTCTTTTGCTCACACTGGCCTACATATAGCCTTGGGCATATGTATTACATTGCTGTTTTCTGCCAATAGCAATGAGTGCTAAGGTGTATGAGCAGTCTTCTGTCTACGTTATCTCCTTTCACTCTTTGAATGGCTGCATCTATTTTAATCTCCAGTGTGGCAGGTCATTGCCATATATTTTTATGTCAGATGAAAGATTTAGTTAAACAAAATCCTATTGTACAACACAAAAACAAATACTCCTATTTTAGATTTACCTTCTTTAAAATGAAAAGACCAAATCAGATTTTGTCAATTCTATGTGATGAAGGCTTGACATGCATAGCAATGGCTAGTAATCCACTGACAACATTCAGCAACCTATATGATCATTTTGCGACTAGTTTTAGACCTAACATTACCAGGTGCCTTATAGATGCAATCCTGGGCTAGTTGCCTAGTGCCTGTGTGTAAAATACAGTAAGCAAACAAAACAATACAATAACATTTCCTGCCAATGGCAGCATGTCTTGGAAGTAAATGTGGAACTTCATTAACCACCTGATTACTTTTCACTTAAACCCCCCTCGTGACCAGACCAATTTTCAGCTTTTGGCGCTGACGTACTTTGAATGACAATTGCGCGGTCATACAACACTGTACCCAAATAAAATTTTTATAATTTTTTCCCCACAAATAGAGCTTTCTTTTGGTGGTATTTAATCACAGCTGGGGTTTTTAAAAAAAAAAAATCATGTTTTAATAGTTTGTTATAAAATTTTGCAAACAGGTAATTTTTCTGCTTCATTGATATGCGCTGATGAGGCGGTACTGGTGGGCACCGATAGGCTGCACTGGTGGGCACCAATAGACTGCACTGGTGGGCACTGATAGGCTGCCCTGGTGGGCACTGATAGGCTGCACTGGTGGGGACAGATAGGTCGGTACTGATGGGCACTGATAGGATGCACTGGTGGGCACTGATAGGATGCACTGGTGGGGACAGATAAGTCGGTACTGATGGGGACAGCAAAGATGGCACTGCTGGGCACGGATGGGTGGCACGGATGGGCACTGATGGGCACGGATAGGTGGCACCGATGGGCACTGGTAGGTGGCACAGATGAGCACTGGCAGGTGACACAGATGTGCAGCACTGGCACTGTGGGCACTGAGAGATGGCACTGTGGGCACTGAGAGATGGCACTGTGGGCACTGAGAGATGGCACTGTGGGCACTGGTAGGCGGCACTTTAATGGGGCAAAGGTGGGCACAATGGATTGGGCACATTGCAGTGAGAGGGACTGATGTCCCTCTCACTGCCGCCGGTTATCGGCTTTTTTTTTTTCTAAAAGCTGACAGCGCGAGGAGGAAAAAAAGCCGATTACCGGCTCTGTTATCACATGATCAGCTGTCATTGGCTGACAGCTGATCACGTGGTAAGGGGTCGGGATCGACCCCTTACTCGGATCTGTGATCCAGCGAGTCTCACAGACTCGCTGATCACGGAGCGCGCCGCGCGCGCCCTTCAGGGGGCACGCAGACAGCTCGTGGCCGGGACAACGTCAATAGACATAGTCCCGGCACAATAGATCCGCGCTGTAGCCGTCATTTGGCTATAGCGCGGGTCTAAGGTGGTTAAGATGTTTGAAGAAGAGTTTAATTAGGCTGTGTGATTACCAATTGCACAAAATGTCAGCCAGCTCAAGTGATAACTGAAGAATGTATGGAAGAATAGCAGCACTTTAGTGCAGAGCTGCACAAAACCCCAATGAGAATGAATTGTTGTACAACACCTCATTTGCATGTGTGTTAGGATGTGTCAGCCCTAACAAGTGCTTGCATGAGAACCAATGTGGCTTTAAAGTGGTACTAAACAGAGAAGCGACAGTTGCCATAATTTATTCACATAAATCATATACACTGCTCAAAAAAAATAAAGTAACACTTTTTAATCAGACTATAAAATCAAGTCAATTAAACTCCTGGGATATTGATCCAGTCAGTTAAGTAGCAGAGGGGGTTGGTAATCAGTTTCAGCTGCTTTGGTGTTAAGGAAATTAACAGGTGCACTAGATGGTCAACAATGAGACGACCTCCAAAACAGGAATGGCCTCCACTGACCCTTTTTTTTTTTTCCCCTACTCCTCTTTTCTGACTGTTTTTCACTAGTTTTGTAATTGGCTAGGGTCAGTGCCACTACTGGTAGCATGAGGCGATATCTGGACCCTATAGAGGTTGCACAGGCAGTTCAACTCCTCCAGGATGGCAAATTACATGTCATTGCCAGAAGGTTTGCTGTGTCCCCCAGCACAGTCTCAAGAGCATGGAGGAGATTCCAGGAGGCAGGCAGTTACTCTAGGAGAGCTGGACAGGGCCGTAGAATGTCCTTAGCCCATCATCAGGACTGGCATCTGCTCCTTTGTGCAAGGAGGAACAAGATGATCACTGCCAGAGCCCTAAAAAATTACCTCCAGCAGGCCACTGGTGTGAAGGTCTCTGACCAAACAATCAGAAACAGACTTCATAAGGGTGGCCTGAGGGTCTGACGTCCTCTAGAGGCCCTGTGCTCTCTGCCCGGCACCGTGGAGCTCAATGGGTATTTGCCATTGAACACCAGATATGGCAGGTCCGCCACTGGGGCCCTGTGCTTTTCACAGATGAGAACAGGTTCACCCTGAGCACGTGATAGACGTGAAAGGGTCTGGAGAAGCCTCAGAGAATGTTATGCTGCCTATAACATCGTTCAGAATTACCGGTTTGGTGGTGGGTCAGTGATGGCTTGGGGAGGCATATCCATGGAAGGACACACAGACCTCTGACACCCTGACTGCCATTAGGTATCGGGATGAAATCCTTGGACCCATTGTCAGACCCGACGCTGGTGCAATGGTTCCTGGGTTCCTTCTGGTGCACGACAATGCCCAGCCTCATGTGGGCAGAGTATGCAGCCAGTTCCTGGAGGGTGAAGGAATTGATACCATTAAATGGCCCCCATGCTCACCTGACCTAAATCCAATAGAACACCTCTGGGACATGATGTTTTGGTCCCTCCGACACCGCTAGGTGGCACATCAGTCTGTTCAGGAGCTCATGATTCCCTGGTCCAGATCTGTGAGGAAATACCTCAGGGCACCATCCGTCATCACATTAGGAGCATGCCCCGACATTGTCAGGCATGCATACAAGCACTTGGGGGCATCCAATTACTGTTTCCTGCAAAGGCTAGCAGGAGGAACCACAGTTCCCAGTGTGGCACACGCTGTCCAACACACCTAGCTTTGCAAGATGGCAAATATTGGACTCAGTGCCCACTGATCGGGTAAGTATTCAACATAGTCTTTAACAAGTTGGCTCATTCATTTTTTTAAATGCAATAAACTGTAGAACCCATCTAACGAGGTTCCTGTAGGTTACTACACTTTTGCATTTATTCTATAGTGAATGAGGCTTTATGTGTTTAGTGAGACTTAATAGAACATGAGGCCACAAATCCTCTTTTCTTCAAGATTAATTGCTTTTAACAAGTTCAGTGCAGGTTCAGTTTCTTTTGTAGTGTCAATGAAACCATTATTTCACTAGTCAAATGAATTTGCAAAGAGAGATGCATGTTTTGATGTTATTGTAGTGGAAGCATTTAAGTATATACCGTATATTTAATAGTAATAAAGATAGTCCCAAGTCTAGACCAGAAGGTTTTGTGGAAACTGCGTAAATGGTAATAATATTGAAGCAGTAGCTGTAAAGTGCTTATGAGCTGGTAATAAATGTTTTATTCTTTTAGCCACATCCATTTCCATCTGGTTCTACAATTTTGTGGAAAATTGCACATTGGATTAGAACATTTTTAAGAGTGTTCCTTTGGCATTAGATTCTGTAAACGCCTGATGTGAAAACAAAATAAATTATAAATAAATGATATTGAATTTAGGTCTTCATTTATGTTATGTCTATCTTAAAGGAAGTGCAGTTTGAAAAAATAGGATGTTAATAACTAATGCAACACAGCATGTGTATTATACGCATGAGTATTCTAGAAACACCCTGCTCTCTGCTTCTAAATAAATGATACCAGCACTGCAGCTGCCTCAGTCTACAGCTATTCTGGAAAGCTTAGAATGCAACAGACAGAGCTGTCTGGGTAGTGGGCATGCTTGTCTGTGACATGACATGCATTCACAAAATATAGTCATCATGTTCCCGTATGAACGTGTTTAAAAGCAAGATGTCATATGTATAAATATTTCAGATAGATTTAAATGCTTGGCCTCAACAGAGCAGTAATAAGGGTTCATTGAATATGTGTAATGACTCAGCTCCAGGACATAGCACCTTTTAATGGGATCCCCATCTGATGACAGATGTCTGCTGGTGCTGGGAGGGGTGTTATCCTGCTTTCTTTTCTTAAGATGTGCACTGTTTGCCATTTTGTTTCTAGGCATGGCTAGTATAAGTGATTCTAGAAAAAACAATCAATTTCTCTGTTTTGGAGCTCATTTAAAGCCCTAGTGAACTTTCGGTTGAAGACCTCCTACACACTGAGTGTTAAAGTGCTGCTTTTAGGGGCATCTGCTGTTTTCTCTGCCTCTAAACACCCCTCCATGTTAGCCTATGTGTCCATGCACTCATAGGCATTTAAAAGCAGAGGAAAAAAAAACACTGCCCACATGTCCAGGAGCAGCATCATTTTGGCAGAAAAACCACTTGACACGTGTAAGCTCGTCTAAATGCGCGTTAATGCCATTCATATTAAGCGCTTAAGCATTAATCCAATTCAGTGGCCAGATTAAATCATTATTCTGGCCAATGAAATGAATTAACGCCCAAGCGCATGGGGCACCTAAACTCATCTAGACATGTCTACACATCAAGCATTTTTTCTGCCAAAACGCTGCTGCCAGGAGGAAAGAAGCATCAGAGAGCTGGGCAAACACTCTATGTGCATGGGGCCTTTATCAGCTCAATACGTTTCAGGATCATTACCACAAGACTTATATTTCCTGCCATCTTAATGGAGAGAAGAACTTTTTGCTTTCTGTGTTCAAGCAATGGACCCACTGCCCTTGCCAAGTATGAGAGGCAGCGCTACTGTAGGTAGGTCCACTCAATCCAAAACCCCACACAGCTCCAGCGTGTGTGCTGGCTCAACTTGGACATCTGTGCAGTGATCAGAAGGCCACACTGAAACACTAAAATCCACTTTATTTATCTTGAATAAAACAGCATAGGAACACCATGCAAAACAGTGGGGGAAAAAGGTTCACACATTTGACGCTAACCTTTTACCTAATCATAACACAAGAGCTAGTGCTCCCTAATTTGAGCTTTGCTGATTGTAGGTTTTAGCTGATTAAAAGGACTACTGGTATTTCATGTTTAGTGAAGTTGATCACTGCAGCCCACCTGGAATAATATCTACCTTCCCTGATCCATTGATCTTTCCTCCGACATGGTCCTGGCCAGGTCCTTTTCGTACTGTGCATGTGTTCCACGGCCCAATTTATTACTTTGAAAAAGCTGAAGGACCACTGGAGGCCACTAGATGTATGGCTGCCATACCAGCTTGCTATGGGTGCACTCGGAAAGGAGGCGTAGCCAGGAGTGCCAACGGAACCCCAGAACAGGAGGTTCAGGCCAGCTCTGTGGAATTCTATAGCACAGAGCAGGCATGTATAACATGTTTGTAAAGTTTTTTTTGTTTTTATAAAAATAACAATCGTTATAAATTGTGTTTTAAAATAGAACTCCAGACAGCACACAATGTCGGTAATGAATATGTTATATCAACAGCCATTTAACTAAGTTTTTTTTTTTTGTTGTTATGGCCCACAAAAGTTTCCGAAGTATAGCTGCAAGAAAAGCTAATAAGGCATGCTACTGGGAGTACACACCTTCCTTAACATGACTCTATCGAGCTTCTTTCACGTTCATTAAAATGCTGTGATTTTAATTCTCAAAAGACACTGATACAACTCACGATTACAAAAGTAAATAAACTATGCACACATGATTCAGTAATGGTATTTTTTCCGATAACAGCATTAATAAGATTCGTTTTTTTTACTATAAGGTCTAACATTTAAAATAACAGTAGCTGACAATGATGAATTATTGAACATATATATTCATTTGTACGTTATGTTGTTGCTGTATATCTTATGTGTTTAAATAGCTGCCAGAGGTGAGGCCCTAAATTGCTGTGAAGGGTTTATCACTTGTGTATGTTCTGATGGCTCTTCCACTCTGCAGTAATGTAAGCAGTTGTAATAGGATAATGACACAAATGATTTGTATAGGCTGTAATGCAGGTTGAAGCATCAGTTTATGTCCATATGGAAAAGGGAAGCAATAAAGAAAAGAGACTTCTAGCAGTACTTGTTAAAGCAAGAGTAGATGATACTCATAGCTACCAAAGCTTCAATGGTCTCATTGCATTGCTCTTGAGTAGATTGCGCTTAGTATATTAACCACTTTAGCCCCGGACCAATTGTCAGCTTAAGGACCAGAGGTCTTTTTTCAATTTCGCACTGCACTACTTTAACTGGTAATTGCGCGGTCATGCAATTTTGTAACCAAACGAAATTTGCGTCCTTTTCTTCCCACAAATAGAGCTTTCTTTTGATGGTATTTGATTGCCTCTGTGATTTTTATTTTTTGCGATATAAACGGAAAAGGAGCGAAAATTTTGAAAAAAAAAGAGATTTTCTACTTTTTGTTATAAAAAAAATCTAATAAACTCAATTTTAGTCAAACATTTGGGCCAAAATGTATTCAGCCACATGTCTTTAGTAAAAAAAAATGCCAATAAGCGTATATTTATTGGTTTGCGCAAAAGTTATAGCGTCTACAAACTAGAGTACATTTTCTGGAATTTACACCGCTTTTAATTTATGACTGCCTATTTCATTTCTTGAGGTGCTAAAATGGCAGAGAAGTACAAAACCCCCCCAAATGACCCCATTTTGGAAAGTAGACACCCCAAGCTATTTGCTGAGAGGCATGTTGAGCCCATTGAATATTTTTTTTTTTAGTCCCAAGTGATTGAATAAAGACAAAAATAAAAAAGATTTTTTTTTTTTTTTCAAAAAGTTGTCACTAAATGATATATTGCTCACACATGCCATAGTTATATGTGGAATTGCACCCCAAAATACATTTTGCTGCTTCTCCTGAGTATGGGGATACCACATGTGTGGGACTTTTTGGGAGCTAGCCGCGTACGGGGCCCCGAAACCCAAGCACCGCCTTCAGGATTTCTAAGGGTGCAAATTTTTGATTTCACTCCTCACTACCTATCACCGTTTCGAAGGCCATAAAATGCCAAAATAGCACAAAACCCCCCAAATGACCCCATTTTGGAAAGTAGACACCCCAAGCTATTTGTTGAGAGGCATGGTGAGTATTTTACAGCTCTCATTTGTTTTTTAAAATGAAGAAAGTAAAGAAAAAAAAAAATTTTTTTTTTTTTTTCAATTTTCAAAACTTTGTGACAAAAAGCGAGATCTGCAAAATACTCACAATACCTCTCAGCAAATAGCTTGGGGTGTCTACTTTCCAAAATGGGGTCATTTTGGGGGGTTTTATGCCATCTGGGCATTCCATGGCCTCCGAAACTGTGATTGGCAGTGAGAAGTGAAATAAAAAAATTACACCCTTAGAAAGCCTGAAGGCGGTGATTGGTTTTTGGGGTTCCGTACGCAGCTAGGCTCCCAAAAAGTCCCACACATGTGGTATCCCCGTACTCAGGAGAAGCAACAGAATGTATTTTGGGGTGTATTTCCACATATGCCCATGACATGTTTGAGCAATATATCATTTAGTGACAACTTTTTGTAAAAAAAATATATATATTTTTTTTTTTTTCATTATTCAATCTCTTGGGACAAAAAAAAAAATATTTAATGGGCTCAACATTGCTCTCATCAAATAGCTTGGGGTGTCTACTTTCCAAAATGGGGTCATTTGGGGGGGGTTTGAACTGTCCTGGCATTTTATGCACAACATTTAGAAGCCTATGTCACACGTCACCCACTCTTCTAACCACTTGTAGACAAAGCCCTTTCTGACACTTTTTGTTTACATGAAAACATATTTTTTTTTTGCAAGAAAATTACGTTGAACCCCCAAACACTATATATATTGTTAAAGCAAAGGCCCTACAGATTAAAATGGTGGGTGTTGCATTTTTTTTTTTCCACACAGTATTTGCGCAGCGATTTTTTCAAACGCATTTTTTTGTGGAAAAAATACACTTTTTTTTATTTTAATGCACTAAAACACACTATATTGCTCAAATTTTTGATGAAATAAAAAATATGATCTTAGGCCGAGTACATGGATACCAAACACGACATGCTTTAAAATTGCGCACAAACACGCAGTGGCGACAAACTACATACATTTTTAAAAGCCTTTAAAAGCCTTTACATGATACCACATTAGATTCACGGAGGAGGTCTACTGCTAAAATTACTGCCCTCGATCTGACCTTCGCGGTGATACCTCACATGCATGGTGCAATTGCTGTTTACATATGACGCCAGACCAACGCTTGTGTACGCCTTTGCGCAAGAGAAGGGGGGGCAGGGGTGCTTTTTTTTTTTTTTTTTGTTTTTTTTTTTTATTTATTTAGCTTTTTTATTTTATTTTTAAACTGTTCCTTCCATTTTTTTTTTTGTTATGATTTTTATTGTTATCTCAGGGAATGTAAATATCCCCTATGATAGCAATAGGCAGTGACAGGTACTCTTTTTTTGAAAAAATTGGGGTCTATTAGACCCTAGATCTTTCCTCTGCCCTCAAAGCATCTGACCACACCAAGATTGGTGTGATAAAATGCTTTCCCAATTTCCCAATGGCGCGGTTTATATCCGGGAGGGGGGACATTCCCTCCCACTGCTTGTAAAAGCAGTCTAGAGGCTAATTACCCGCTAGAATTGCTTTTACATGAAAGCCGATCACTGGCTGAAAAGAATGATACCAAGATGATACCTAAACCTGCAGGCATCATTCTGGTATAACCATTCAAAGTCCAGCAACATACTGGACATATATTGTAATCTTTTTTTTTTTCATGCAGCCTCTTGGCTGAACGAAAAAAAGAGATTGATTGGTGGGTATGCCCACCATTAGAATACCTCCCTTCATCCACCCACTTCTAATGATGGGCATACATGCACCATTTATATATGCCGATGCATGGGGGCATCCTCCCGCAAAAGTTATGCCGTGTACACACGGTCGGAATTTCGACCGTATGTACGTGGCATTAGGAGCCAATCGCTCCTCCCCCCCCCTGCTGCCCCCATGCTTCGGCATATATGCTCTTTTTTTTAACTGTGGTGGTGAAATCACCTCCTACAGCGTTGGAGTCGCGGCTTTATGTATCGTGGGAGCAAACGCTGTTGCTGTCAAGATAAATAAATCCGCGTTGCAACTGAATGGCGCACCTGAAAACAAAAAAATGCTCAACACTAAAACACACAGTAAACAAAATTACATACCTGAAAAGCAAGCATGATAAAACATAATAAAACATAATAAAACATAATAAAACATTGCAGAATAGAATGGAGTAAAAAAAGAGCAACAATAGAGAGAGAATAGAGTGAGAGAGAGAACAATAAAACGACAACTATTTTATTTTTTTTTATTTTTTTTGAGATTCACAGGTAAAAAAGCTCCTGACTGAAGCGACTGAATCAAAACGCTACCACAAAAAAACTGTTAGCGATCGCAGGGATCAGGCCTGACTCTGCGAACGCTGCAGTTATGTGTGCTTAGTGTTTTGTAAGTGACAGTGATCGATCGATACTGCACTTGGGTGGGCTGGGCTGGGCTGGGCGGAGGGGGAAAACGCAGGTGCTAGCAGGTATCTGGGCTGATCCCGCTAACAATGCGTTTTTTTTTGGAACCCTAAACTGCTGGGACGCTAGTATAGATCTGATCAGATCAGATATTGATCTGTTCAGATACTGTGCCACTAAGGGAGGTGTATGCTTTGCGCGTGGGTGTTTGCGGTACTGGCACTAACCTGGGGCGACGCAGACCTTATTTGACCCTAAAACCTAATTGATATCACCCGCCGGGCGATCAGGGGGTTAAACCGTTATTGGGTAATAAATGGCGGGTGCCCTGACAGTATAAAAAACAAGCTAACTAACCAGCGTCACCCGTAACAGTAATACAAAAAAAAACTGGTTACCTAGCGACACTAATGCAGCGATCAGAAAAACGATCGCTTAGTGACACTGGCAAAAGGGGGTGAAAGGGTTAACTAGGGGCAATCAGGGGGTTAAAACCTTTATTAGGTAATATATGGGGGTACCTGACGCTATATAAAAACCTGACGGGGAACCTAAATAACGAAATAACTAACTGGCTAACCAGCGTCACCAGTGACAGTTATACAGTGATCACTGGTGAAAGGGTTAACTCTAGGGGCAATCAGGGGGTTAAAACCTTTATTTAGGTTGTAATATGGGGGTACCTGACCTATAAACCTATTTATGAACCTATATAAACATGGCGGTTACCTAAAAAAAAAAAATGGTTACCTAGCGACACTAATGCAGCGATCAGAAAAACGATCGCTTAGTGACACTGGCAAAAGGGGGTGAAAGGGTTAACTAGGGGCAATCAGGGGGTTAAAACCTTTATTAGGTAATATATGGGGGTACCTGACGCTATATAAAAACCTGACGGGGAACCTAAATAACGAAATAACTAACTGGCTAACCAGCGTCACCAGTGACAGTTATACAGTGATCACTGGTGAAAGGGTTAACTCTAGGGGCAATCAAGGGGTTAAAACCTTTATTTAGGTTGTAATATGGGGGTACCTGACCTATAAACCTATTTATGAACCTATATAAACATGGCGGTTACCTAAAAAAAAAAAATGGTTACCTAGCGACAGCAGTGACACTAATACAGCGATCAGAAAAACGATCGCTTAGTGACACTGGCAAAAGGGGGTGAAAGGGTTACCTGGGGGGCAATCAAGGGGTTAAACCTTTATTAGGGGGGGGTGGGGGGCTACCTTGGACCTAAAACTAACTGCACTGACAGTTATTACAGTCACACTGACACTAAATGCAGTGATCAGTAAAAAAAATGATCACTGCAATTAGTGACACTGTGACTGGGGGGGGAGGGGGTGATCTGGGGGGTGATCTGGGGGTGACAGGGGGGTGTTTTGTGTGCCTATGTGTACTGGTGTCAGTGTACTGTTGGTGCACTAACCTTTAGATGTTCACAGCTCGGCGTTCCGGTCACATAGACCGGCGCACCGAGCGTGACATCACTTCCTCTGCCTGTGTTTTGATTGACACAGACAGAGGAAGCATCTGATTCGCCAGGAGCGATCGCGAGGGGGTGGCCAGAAACCACTGGCCGTCCCCTCATCCCGGATCGCTCCTGAAGCGATCCCGACCGTCCCCGCCGGCCGGGGGGGGTCCGATCGGACCCCCCACCCGCCGGAAGAATGGCACGTACAGGTACGTGGTTCTGCCTGTACGTGCCATTCTGCCGACGTATATATACAGGGGGCGGTCGGCAAGTGGTTAAAAGATGTCATAGGACAAATCTAGACACGTTTCTGTGAACTTAATAACCCAAGCCAAACAGTTACGCATCAGAGGTTTTGTAAGGATGAATTTGAAGAGAACCCAGCGTACAGAAAGTGATTGGGTTATCATTCAAGATATACAGCTAAAAGGACCTACACAGTATATGCAAGGTCAATTAGCTGATCACAGGCCACCAGTATATATTACAGAAATGTCTTTCACATCATTACCACCAGTGGTGCCAAAACAGTCTGTGCCACTGTTATACTTTAATTTCTTATCATATTTACACTGTAGTCAGTGCAACTGCAATTTGCTTACAATAATCAACTAATCAACATAGAACATCCTTCATTCATTGAACTGCATACCTCAGGAACAAGGAACCAAATATCCCACAATATAGAAATATATCATATGATACTAGAAGGCAGGGGTGGACAAATTATTATGGAATTCAGGAGTCAGTCTGTCCAATCCAGGAACCAGCAGTATTTATTTTAGAAGCCAGCTCCATTGACAACAACTAGAGAAAACCTCAAAGTTAGGCACCAGCTCTCATTTTTAAGGAGCATTGGCTACCTGGCTCCTGGGATTTGTCCGGCCATGCTTTTAAAGACAATTTATCAGGCTTTTAAGTATAACTAAAGGGAAAACTATTCGTTTTAGAAAAAGTGGAGAGGGATTAGACCCCTTGTCGTGCTTCTACTACTGTGCCCCTGCTTAAGGGATATTTGCTCTATTTGTCCTGGTGTCTGTTATTAACTTGGTCACTACACAGGAATCAAGGAGAAATCTCTTCCATTGTGGAGACTTGTGACTACCAGGGATTTCCCTCACTTTTTTTTCTCACTTCCTGTTGTGGCTATTAGATATGAAGCAAAAGCATATATAAACTACTGAACAGAGGGACCCTAGGCGAAGTAAAGCTGCTGGAGGTAAAAAAAAAATGGGAACAGGATCTAGGTGCCATTCCACAGGGACAATGGAAGAGAATACTAGAACTAGCCCCGATGATATCGGTTTCGCCCGCCCAGAAATTCTCACATCTGATGCTACTCAACAGAGCGTATTATACACCAAAGCTGTTATGTAAATTTGGAAGAAGGCCTAATGATAAGTGTCCGAGGTGCCAGGGGCAGGGGGACCTGGTCCATATGGTATGGAGATGCCCCAAGCTCTTCCGGTACTGGGAAGGGGTGACAAAAGTATTGAAGAGCATATTTAAAAAAGAAGTGGAAAGGGAAGTGGTACTTTGTATCCTGGGGTATAGACAGGAAAAGGGTGAAACAAAAAGTACAACAGTGGCAATATTAAGGGGCATGTATCAGGCCAGGAAGATGATAATGATGAGATGGCAATCACAGATGCCACCCACAGTAAAGAATTGGATCGATATAATGAATGAAACCCTCCCGAAGGAGAGAGCCGCGTACATAAAGAGATATAATATGAAAGAATTTGATAGGATGTGGAGACCATGGATAGAGGGAATACACCAGATACAGCTGGAATAGAGGGGGGGTGGGGGGGGGAGGGGAGGCGGGAAAGGGGGGATAATGAGACAGGAGTAAATCCAGGCAATATTACTCAAAAAGCGGCTCCCTCCTTTTTAGTGGAGGGAATATAGAGTGCTCTTTTTTTATCTTCATAAAGAGATATACCTATGTGTTAAGTACAAAATGTATGTAAAAAAGATACTGGTCCTGGAATATTGTGTTGAGGTGTAAACATGTTTTATAGATGGAAAAACTAATAAAGATTATAATTAAAAAAAGATATGAAGCAAAAGGAAATCTCCCCAATGGGACACAGATGGCAAAAAAAACAAAACACTTGACAGGAGTTATAACCATCCCTTGGGCTGTCTAAAAAAATAATATAAAATAGTTTTGTCTTGAGTTTGACTTAAAGTGATATTAAAGTTTTGCCTAAAATGGAAAAAAAAGAGGTTTATGCTTACCTACTCTGTGCAAGGAATTGAACAGAGTGGCCCCTTACTTTCACTTCTGGGATCCCCTGTCGGCTCTATCCGCTCCTCCTCCTTTTCTGTGTGTACCCCCATAGCAAGTCTTGTGCTTTGGGGAACACGTGCAGACGTGCTCTTGAGATCGACTGTGTGCAGCTCTGCTCCACCCCCTGCTCCCTCCTCACTGGACTTGATTGACAGCAACAGGAGCCAATGGCTCCCGCTGTTATCAGTCTGTCCTGTGAGACCAGTGCTGCTGCAGACAGGCACATCACTGGATCAAGAGAGGACTCGAGTAAGTAATGCATTAGAGTAAAAAACCTTTTGAATGTAGAACCACATTAAATACAAGCAGCAGATGTTTTTAAAATGATGGTAAAGCTACTGAGTGGCCCCCAAACCTCCTCTTCCAGCCCCCCCCCCCCCCCCCACTGGTGTTTTCCACTCCTCCTCTTCTCCATAGCAAGCAACACACAGTGTGGCTTGGACCTGCCTTTGCTCCCTGGTTTTCGCTGCTCTCACTAAAGCCCATGAATACAGGAAGAGAGCAGAGCAGGGCTGCAGGAGGGGACAACCCTGGTAAGTGTTTTTGGCGATGGGGGTTGGGGTGACACAGATATTGGAAGTTTTTTTTTACCTTAACGCAGAGAATGCAGTTAGGTAAAAAAAAAAAAAACTTTTGTCTTTAGAACCACTTGAACCCTAAACCTATATTATAACTACTTCTAAAAAATATGCATACATTACAGTATGTTACATAGTTACATGGTTAGTCAGGTTGAAAAAAGACATTAGTCCATCTAGTTCAACCAATAAAATAAAAAAAAAAAAGATACTATAAAACTCCCATTTACATAATCTTCTACCCACAGTTAATGTAGAGAACATGAGTATGATCTTTTAAACAAGCCCTTACTGACCACTTTAGCAGCAAGCACTGAGGAACAATAACTCCTCCAAGTTCCCAGCAGAAGCACTAAAGAAGCACTGAATCTTCAACGATGCAGCACCCCCAGCCCCCTACCTGTGATCACATTAGAAATTAGAAGGCTGCTGTTGTACCAGTCGGGGTGGGGGCACGGTGAGCTTAGACAAGAATTTCAGAGCTTCTGCTGTGAAATTTGAGGATTCATTGCTATCTGGTTTCTGCATCTTTAGCGATCAGTAAAGGGATCATTTTAAAGTTTATTTCCTGTTTAGGACAATGTCAGTATTTGAACATCCATTGCCTGGTCACAGTTACACTTTACATTGGACAATGGTCCCAGAGTGCATTATGTGGTGTGCACCCAAACACGAGCATTTAGCAATTTAAGCAGGCCATTGATGGTTGAAATCTTGGCCAGTTCAGCAGGAACCGGACAAAATTCAAACCATCTATGGGCAGGCTGAATGTACCTAAGTCGATCCAATGATCGACTTGGGTACAACCAGCGGGTCGGATTTTGGGCATGGGATTATTGCCAGTGGCTATAACCGCTAGCCGTAATCAATGGCTCCGCAAAAGGCATTCCCCCATGAACACAGACTGTGGTTGCAAGAAAGAAAATTGCACCATCTGTGGCCTGCCTTAGATGTGCTTTACATTAATTTAAGTGATAGGCACCCTTTTAGCACACCTTATCACTGCACATAAACTAGTTGTCAGTCTGCTAGCCTGAACAAAGCAGTGAAAGACATTTTTGTTCACTCCCGGCAATACAAAAATTAAAACAGGTTTTATCGTTCCAGCAATAAGGCAGGACATGGGGATTGCTGACCGGGAGTTTTTTCTGCTAGGCTTTCGGGGGGCTGGTAAATGGCCTACAGGTATGATAATAATATTAACATTTTACAAAATTGTACAGTTTTTAATACTTATGGGGCCCCTTGACTCCATAGACTATTTTACAGAAAAGTTAAACTTAGTCTTTAAGGCGCCAGATTTTCTGTGCCTATATGCACCTAAGATGTAAATCCAGCACTGCGTTATCTATATATCTAAAACAAATTTACATTCAGGACTATAGGTTTTATTAAATGTGATTCAGAAAGCCAAAGTTTCCCTACCAGCAGGTGCTATAAATAAATACTCAATTTATCAGTATTATCTCTGGATACCAGTATAAAAGCAAACTTATTCAGCTCTGTATACCTTTCAATATGTTGATATTGGTGACATTGGTGTTGTAAATAGATTAAGTAAAAACTCATTCCCTGGAAGGACCTTTGCCATCATTTGGTTCACAGATCTGATAGCCAGAATACAATTTTAGCATTCCTAGTGACCAGGATGGTTATAGTTTTCTCTGTGTTTTTTATAAGGTCATTGCTGGTGTTTTCCTGAAATGCCATCTGGCTGTGAATTTATAAGCAGGCCATAAATAAGCAAAGGCTAATTAAGGATGTTACTAGTGTCAGTGAAAAAAATGCACGACTATAAAAAAACATTGATTTTTTTCTGTGCTTGAATGTTAGCCAGTCATTGTTATGGTCCCAATTATGTGTAATATGGCACAGACTGTTTCTACTGACCCACACCCAACCAAGTCCACCAAGCTTTGCTCAAAGACATACCCATCTCTCACTTATAGATCTGTTTGTATCCTAAACCTGGCCCACAAAGTCTGTATCTTCAGCCTTACCCAAATTCTGCTTTTACCACCATCACTTTAAAGACAAAGGTTTACCATGTTACATGAGATTGCTGGGATACAGAAAGACTGACAGAAATGCTCATAGATACAGAGAGACTGTTCCTTTACAAAGGAACTGCCAGATACTACTATGTGTTTGTTGCCATGTGACTAAGGGCAGGGGAGCACATGCGTAACCCTGCAAGAAAATAACACTTCATCAATATGCTTTCTAATGAGCTCTAACACAGATTACTAATGCTCGCTAAAATCATGAGATCTGGGCTGTCTACACATTCCTTTGAACTAATCAGGATGATTGGCAATGTTGGACCCCAACATGATCCATGGCCTAACCCTTCTATATAGGTTTTGCGTAAATCCACTGTACATGTTAACTATCCCTGTTTATGAAGCTCCCATGGCTCTAATAGTCATGACGCATGTGTAAGAATTAGAAAAAATAGGGACAGCGTGTGGCCTGTCAACATGTCATAGTCAAGCAGGACAAAATCAGAAAGAAAGTCTGCACTTCCATGAACTGCTGCTATCTGTATTTAGGATGTCGATCATGAATATGCAATGATAGTAGTATGCACAGATACAGAATAGCTCTCACTGGCTACCAACGATCTTACCAGCCGTCCAGAGTCAAGTTGGTTAATGATGTCTATTCAGAGACTGGTTTCAATGTTGTATAATGCGTATGTGTAATTATAGACTGCCTTTGTGTTCCACCCTCCCAGACCATCATCACCACTATAGAACTAGAAATGATAATTCTACAAAGTACCTGACCTGTCCAGAGCCAGACAGTTTTTATATGCCCCAGCTCAAGTGCATCCTCTAGTGCATATTCTGTGTGCAGAGTACACTCTACAGTATAGTAGCAGCCAGGTACCAGACCAACCAGGGAACATGTGGGCAGGACTGAATTTACCATAATGGCATTTGAGGACCAGTGAAAATGTAATGATTGTGAAAATGATATTCTTATTTTGTTTACTTGTTCTTTAACTTTGGATATTAGTGGCTAAAATCAGCCTAAAACCTGTAGAAGGAAGTGGGTACAGAGGATTAAAGTTTTAATGTAAGTGTATATGTTCCATATCTATGGGACCAATGTGAAAACCGTGCAAGAGGTACCGCTACTACAGAGACCACCGCTAGTTCAGTAGTCCTGTACTCAGAAGCCAGCGGGGCAGTGCAGCTCTTGTTCTGGCGTCCGTGGCTCTTTAACCATGTGATCGGCTGTGTCCAATCACAGCCGGTCACATGTAAACACGGAGATGCCAGTAATCGGCTCTCCTCACCTCACACTGACAGAGTGAGAGGAGAGCCGATCAGTGGCATCTCTTCACAGGGGGACATTTAGGGATGTAATCGGGGCACTGATCATCAGTGCCCCGATTACAATAAATAAATACAGTGTCACAAACAGTGCCCACCATTACCCACCAATGCCATCTGTACCGACTATCCGTGCCTATCAGTGCGACCTATCAGTGCCCATATATGCGGCATATTAGTGCCTCCTCATCAGTGCCCATAAGTGCCACCTCATCAATGCCCACCAGTTCAGCCTATCAGTGCCCATCAGTGCCGCCTCGTCATCGCACATCAGTGAAGGCGAAAAATTACAGTTACAAAATTTACTGACAGAAAAAAGTAAAAAACATTCAAATTTTTGGTCTTTTTTTTTTTTTTGTAAAAACATAAAAAACCCAACAGTGTTTAATACCACCACCAAAAGAAAGCTCTATTTGTGTGAAGAAAATGATAAAAAATGTGTTTGGGTACAGTGTAGCATGACCTCGCAATTGTCGTCCAAAGTGCGACAGCGATGAAAGCTGAGAAATGGCTTGGGCAGGAAGGGGGTGTAAGTGCCTGGTAGGCAAGTGGTTAAACAACATGTGGTGTGGTTCTACAGAAGTTATTGGGTGCAGGATATGCTTTTATATCTAACGTACTCTGAGTTGGTGTCACAAGCAGAGCATTTTGGTGAAAAATGTATTAGAATGGTCACTCTTTGTTGATTTGTGATATATTAGTCTGTATACTACAGAATGTATTTATTTATGTTATAATCAGTGTTGCGCTTACCACCCATACAAATCCTGAACCTTTTTCTCTTTCTCTTAGGCAAAACTCAAGGAATGCATCTATACATGCTGGACAAGGTGAGTGGCCAATCTGATGAATTTGGGTTTGATTTAACCTGTAACTCTGGTACTAAAGTTTTACTTTCAGTTTATATTTTCCAACTCCATACATATTCTTTATGCTTTATTCCTTTACATCTAAATGATGTAACTCACCTCACACTCAGGGGTGGATCACTGTTATAACCAACATGGCCATGATCTTATGCTGGCCATCTACGTATAGATTTTCAGACGAGAACATTTGTACGAAAAGTCTTTGTACATTCGATGAATGAATGAATGTCATTGGAAATTTTCACTTGCTTTTAACATTCAATTTTAAAATGAATGTAAGTGAGTATACCCTAAGTGAAAATGTCCAAATTGGGCCCAATTAGCCAATTAGCCATTTTCCCTCTCTGGTGTCATGTGACTTGTTTAGTGTTACCAGGTCTTAGGTGTGAATGGGGAGCAGGTGTGTTAAATTTGGTCGCTCTCACTCTCTCATACTGGTCACTGGAAGTTCAACATGGCATCTCATGGCAAAGAACTCTCTGAGGATCTGAAAAAAAAGAATTGTTGTTCTACATAAAGATGGCCTAGACTATAAGAAGATTGCCAAGACCCTGAAATTGAGCTGCAGCACAGTGGCCAAGACCATGCAGCGTTTTAACAGGACAGGGTCCACTCGGAACAGGCCTCGCCATGGTTGACCAAAGAAGTTGCGTGCACGTGCTCAGCGTCATATCCAGAGGTTGTCTTTGAGAAATAGACATATGAGTGCTACCAGCATTGCTGCAGAGGTTCAGGGGGTGGAGGGTCAGCCTGTCAGTGCTCAGACCATACGCCGCACACTGCATCAAATTGGTCTGCATGGTTGTTGTCCCAGAAGGAAGCCTCTTCGAAAGATGATGCACAAGAAAGCCTGCAAACAGTTTACTGAAGACAAGCAGACTAAGGACATGGATTACTGGAACCATGTCCTGTGGTCTGATGAGACCAAGATAAACATATTTGGTTCAGATGATGTCATGCGTGTGTGGCGGCAGCCAGGTGAGGAGTACAAAGACAAATGTGTCTTGCCTACAGTCAAGCGTGGTGGTTGGAGTGTCATGGTTTGCGTCTGCATGAGTGCTGCCGACACTGGGGAGCTACAGTTCATTGAGAGAACCATGAATGCCAACATGTACTGTGACATACTGAAGCAGAGCATGATCTTCTTCCTTCAGAGACTGGGCTGCAGGGCAGTATTCCAACATAATGACCCCAACACATCTTCAAGACGACTACTGCCTTGCTAAAGAAGCTGAGGGTAAAGGTGATGGACTAGCCAAGCATGTCTCCAGACCTAAACACTATTGAGCATCTGTGGAGCATCCTTAAACGGAAGGTGGAGGAGCGCAAGGTCTCTAACATCCACCAGCTCCGTGATGTCATCATGGAGGAGTGGAAGAGGACTCCAGTGACAACCTGTGTCGCTCTGGTGAACTCCATGCCCAAGAGGGTTAAGCAGCACTGGTAAATAATAGTGGCCACACAAAATATTGTCACTTTGGGCCCAATTTGGACATTTTCACTTGGGGGCGTACTCACTTTTGTTGCCAGCGGTTTAGACATTAATGGCTGTGTGTTGAGTTATATTGAGGGGACAGCAAATTTACACTGTTATACAAGCTGTACACTCACTACTTTACATTGTAGAAAAGTGTAATTTCTTCAGTGTTGTCACATGTGAGGGGTGTACTCACTTTTGTGAGATACTGTATATTGAGGCTGCGTTCACACCAGTGCGAATTAGATGGGGGCTTTCCCCCATCCATCCAATTTCGCATGGCAGGAGATTGTGACCGGCTCTCTATGGAGCCACTTTACACATCTCTGGAGCGCCTTGAATGGAGAAGCATCGGACCCCCTGCTCCATTCCCAAGATGCTTTCACACTGGGGCGGGTAGGCGTTGATGGTAAAATGCTGCTAGTTTTAGAAGCACTTTACCACCATTTTGGCAGCGCTATTCGGCAGCTAGCAGGGCAATTTTAACCTCCATTTGCGGCCGAATATTGGGTTAAATGCACCCATGTAGCACTGCTGCCGAGGCACTTTGCAGGCGCTAAAGGGCAGAAGCGGTTGAGGAGTGATGTATACATCGCTCCTTCAGCGCCCTAAAGATGCTGCTTGCACAATGTTTTTTAACGTCCTGCCAGCGCAGTGTCCCAGTGTGAAAGCACTCTGGCTTTCACACTGGGACTGCAGGGGAGGTGTTTTTCAGGCGCTTTACTAGCGCTATTTTTAGTCCAAAAGTGTCTGAAAAATGAATCAGTGTGAAAGGGGTCTTAGTATGAACCCAGCCTAAAGTATTTCAGATTTCTGCCTGCCAATGAATTTTGACTAACCATTCTTGCTTAATTATTTTACATGGTAAGATGAAGTAAATAAAACCTAACTTCTAATAAGACATGGTAATGTATGGTACACACATTCAGTTTATTTTGGTTCAACCCAGCAGCTGAACGAAAAAAATCAAAAAACGGAGAGATCGCTGTACTAACTTAGCGATGTTAGTGCATGGCTCTCTCTCGCTGTGCCTTTGTGTTCTGTTCAGAGGAGAACGAAAACTTCTCCTACAAACTTTAACCAGACACTGATAGTCACAAGACTGCTATATACTGAGAAAAGGTATTTAGCAGTCTACATTTACTAAAATAATTGCATTTCCATGTTCTGTGTACTGTGGGAGACCAGAGGGTCCCGAGTTTAATAACACTTTAAGGTACTTACACTGGAGATGTATAAGGTATTTAAAAAAACAAACCTACATACTCGCCTCCATGCTGCAGCATCAGTGTGAGTCTGCAGCTGTCCATCGCTGGCTTAAGCCAGAGAACTTGTTACTGATGTTGCATACAGGTAAAATCATTTAGGCTTCATGTACACAGGACGTATGAAAACCTCTTCTGAATGCTGGAACTTGACAGTTAGTAACCCGTGGTTAAAAATTTAATTTTTGCCACTTTTACATGCTGCGTTTGTGTTTTTTGCAGCGTTCATGAGCGTTTGTGTTTCAAAGTGTTTTTTACAGATAACGGATTCTACACATCAGTGGACTCTTCTAAATGCCTACAATGCAGGAAAAAAACAGGTTCTCTCTCTTTCTCTCACTCCACAATATTCAAGGGTTCTGCAAATGGTCAGAAATGATTCCCCATTTAAAACGCCTATAGACGAAAATGCTTATCTATACCCATCCGATATCATTGAGGAGAATTCAGGGGCTGCTGAAAAAAAAACGCCCAAACTCCTAAATGTCCATTTACCAGCTACGGTGTTCATGAGGCCCCGTACACAACGGATTTTCCGTCAGAAAAAACTTGGATGTTTTTTCTGACGGAATTCTGCTCAAGCTTGGCTTGCATACACAAGGTCGCCCAAAAGTTCTATGAACTTTTGACCGTCAAGAACGCGGTGACGTACAACACTACAGCGAGCCGAGAAAATGAAGCTCAATGCTTCCGAGCATGCTTTGAATTGTTTCCGAGCGTGCATAGGAATTTTGCGCGTCCGAATTTGTACAGACGATCGAAATTTCGGATCGGAACTTTTTCCGATCGAAAAATAGAGAGCATGCTCTCCAACTTTTGCTGGCGGGAATTCCGCCACAAAAGTCCGATGGAGCATACACGCGGTCGAAATTTCCGACCAAAAACTCTCATCTGACTTTTTCTGGCGGAATTTCCGATCGTGTGTATGGGGCATTACAGTACACATTTGGCAGCCACATTTTAACTGTACAAAATAGACATTATAGGAATTCTCAGTGATACAACAGAACTTCTGATTTACTCTGGACTTACTCTGCACTAAAATGAAGCTAAGTGATATTGTTCAAGGCGTTTCATTGCATAAAGCCCCAAAAAAAGATTTGTTACAGCAGACGTTTTTTCTAAAACCTATATATATCATCACCCTTTAGAAAGCCAGTAATTGTCATTTTTGTTTGATTTGTTCACATACATATGGTTATATCGGCTCATGATCTTCCCTGTAGCTGGAACGGTTTCATTCTAGATACTTAGAGTTTTAGACTTTGGCCTTTAATCAAGTCTAATGACTGATCACTTCACTGGCTACAGTTTCTGTAAAATGCACATTAATTATGATGTCTCCTTCCTCTAAACACGTTCATTGTGTTCTGTCTCCTGCAAATACTCCCACACATGATATTTACCGCTGTCACTTCTCCTCATTCCCCAACAGCTGAAGGTCCAACATCTGCCCATTTTTCGCTATGATCTTAACGTTTTGTACATTTAGATATTGCCAATTACCTTTTGGCCCATTTAGTTAAAATATTGCATGCTTAAAAACCTGTGCAACAGCACTAAGGACTCTTGTCACATACACGATTCCTTGGTAATTCATACACTATTCCTTTATCCAAAGGTATATTTGCCACAAGGTTTTATGTTGCAGAAGCTTTACAGCTTTCCTGACATATCACAAATAACTTTTAACAGTTCTGTTTAGCTGTTCATATGTTTTAATTAAACTAGAATGGCAAGTAACATGGAAAAAAGGAGGCATAGAAGATAATTGCCGATTTTTTATTTTGTATAAAATGTAATGTGGTCACACAGCTTGTAGGTAAAGGAAGTATGCTTGGACCTTATGACCTAATTAGCCCAAAAGCACTTTCACCCTCTGAACCCTGGCTAGTATGTCCTATTGTTTGCTGTCATGAGATCACATGACCAGTAAGAATTTTAACAATGAACATGTCATATTTTCTCCCTTTTTTGTCTGGTATATATACTGAATTATTGAAAGTGTTCTGTTCACTCAGGTTCCTTTTTAGGTGATGTCATAAAACAGCATTACCTCATAGTAAATGTGTTACTTTGACTAAAGAAAGTACTTATTCCACCTAACACAAACTATACACCAATCCCTAACATGACCACCCACCTTATATTGAGTATGTTCCCCTTGCCACCAAAACAGGATTTTTTGCCCCCTTCGGATCTGGTATAGATTTTAAGGGGAACCCCCACGAAAAAAAAAAAACAAAAAAAAAAAACAACGTGGGGTGCCCCTCAAACTCCATAGCTGACCTTTAGCTGAGCATGCAGGTCGGCAAAGAGCGAGTGCCCCCCCTCCTGGACCATACCTGGCCACATGCCCTGAACATTGGGGGTGGGTGCTTTGGGGCAGGGGGGCTGTTGATGGGGACAAGGGTCTCTTCCTGACAACCCTGGGTGGTGATTGTGGGGGTCTGCAGGTATCGGAATCTGGAAGCCCCCTTTAACAAGTGGACCCTCAGATCCCGGGTCCCCCATTTGAGTATGGCGTACCTCTACCCATTCACCAAAAAAAGTGTCAAAAATAAATAAAACAGTATACAGGTTTTTTAGAAAGTCCTTTATTAAAAATAGCTCCAACGTCTTCTTTCTCCGGTGGTCTTCTCCCTCCTCCGGTTCTTCTTCGTCCGCTGCCAATGTCTTCTCCCTCTTCCAGGTTTTCTTCTCTGCCTGTTGATGTCTGATGCCGATGTTTCCTTCCTCCAGTTCTTCTCCCGCCACTAGCTTCTGCAGTTGTGCCAGCACTGCTCTCTGCCGGTTCTTTTATAGCCATGGGGCGTGGCCGTCAGGTAATGTCACCCAGAGACCCCGCCCCCTTATGATGTCACTGCCCAGGGCATGATTGGGAGTGACGTCATGAGGGGGCGTGGTCTTTGGATGATATCACAGGATGGCCAGCCCCATGTCTATAAAAGAACTGGCAGAGAGCAGAGCTCTCACAACTGCAAGAGCTAGCGTTGTGAGAAGAACTGGAGAAAAAGGACATCAGCAGCAGAGGGAGAAGAACCGGAGGAGGAAGAAGACCACTGGAGAAAGAAGACTTGGAGCTATTTTTAATAAAGAACTTTGTGTACTGTTTTTTTATTTATTTTTGACACTTTTTTTGGTCAATGGGTAGGCTATGGGTACCCCATACTCATTCACATAGGCGGGGAAGGATTTGGGAGGCCCTCTTGTTAACGGGGGCTTCCAGATTCTGATAGGCCCCCCACTCGCAGACCCTTACAACCGCCACCCAATGTTGTTGGGATGAGGCCCTTGTCCCCATCAACATGGGGACAAGGTGCTTTGGGGCGGGGGCACTGAGTCCCCCCCACCCCCCCATGTTGAGGGCATGTGGCCCGGTATGGATATAGCTCCCCCCTTTCCTGGGCTACATGCTTGGATAAGTGTTTGGTATGGATTTTGGGGGAACACCACGCCATTTTTGTTTTTTCTAATTTTGGGCATGGGGTTCCCCCTCCAGTCGGATCCCGTTCATGGAAGTCAGACATGAAGTCGCAGGGCAAAGTCGGATCAGAAGTCGTGCAACTTTCGTGTCGGAATAGTGTGAACATAGCCTCATCAGCAAATACAGGAAAAGCTACTACCAAGTTCACTTGACTGCTTTAACAATTCTAAGCATTTAGGTTACAAGAAACTCTTCTGCCGCGTACACACGAGTGGAATTTCATCGTATATTCCGACCATGTGTATGCTCCATCTGACTTTTTCTGTCGAAAATTCAGACAGACTTGGATAGAGAACATGTTCTATATTTTTCCGACGGAACAAATTACTATCGGAAAAAACGCTCGTCTGTATGCTGTTTCGACAAACCAAAAACAACGCATGCTCTGAAGCAAGTACAAGATGGAAGCTATTGACTACTGGCTATTGAACTTCCGTTTTCTAGTCCCGTCTTACATGTTGTACGTCACCACGTTCTGGATGGTCTGAATTTGGTGTGACCGTGTGTATGCAAGACAGCTTGAGCGGAATTCCGTCGGAACTCCGTCGGAAAAACCTTCAGAGTTTATTCCGACGGCAAAACAGGTGGTGTGTACAGGGCATTAGTGGTTTCTCAGTATATTACTTTTTTAAGGCCTAGTGTTACCTCATAGAGGCCCTTAATATATATTGACCATTTAAAGGTGTTTTCTTACACAAACTTTGACAAGGCTTTGTAATATATACACATTTTTTTTTCAGTCCTAACTCTCTACAGCAGTAACATACAATATAGCAACCGATCAGAATTCAGCTTGTCATCATTTTTTAGGGCATCCCCGGAAAGGGGTTTGTCCCCAAGGAGGTAACCCAAATATCCCACGTTTTGGTGAATTTCCCCAGACAACCCCTGGACTCGTACATGAACGTATACAGCAGTATTGCTGATTTAACCAAAGCTTTCCGAAAATCGAGGGTAGGTGCCAATGGGGGCGTAAAACAATAGCAGCCCTATCAGTGTTCTCATCGCTCTGGACATGGCCAGTAGGTAAACCAGACCAAGTATACAGACATCCACTGTCAGTGGTACCGAGATCATAGTGCACTTTTTTATGCTCTCAGTAACCTCTTTCCAAAAGGATTTGACCATTGGGTATAACCAGAATACATGTATATACATTGCTGGGTTTTCAGGGCAATGCCAGAATTTTGCTGGAATGTTTGGGCAAATCAAATGCAGTTTGTGCGGCATGATATATGTGGAGTATTTTAAATTAGATTAATCTGTCTCTTGCTGAGACTAGCTGTTGCATAGGATATTCCCAGACATCCTCCCAATCCTCCGAGTCCTTATCCGGGGCCTCCACGCACCAGCTGGCCAGCAGTCTGCCAAGGCCATTGTGTTTAGATGGAAGGAGAGCTTTGTATATCCTGGATAAAGGTTTTTCCAAAGTGTTATCTTGCAGCATACTCTCCAATCGGTGTTCCACAAACGTAAGCAGATGGCCTTCGAAATTGTTCTTGGAAAGTGTGGCGTAGTTGGAGGTAACGGAATAGATAGGAGTTGGGTAGAGAAAATTTAGCCTTATGAGAATAAAAGGTCTTGAGAGTACCATTCTCAGAAAGTTGATTAAGATACTTGACCCCCTTGCTAGTCCAAACCATGGGGTCCTGAAAGCTAAGAAATTCAGGCAACAAGGGATTATACCATAGAGAGGTGTGAGGGGACCACTGATATGCTGTTCTAGGATTCAGAAGGCGCCAGGCCCTAACGAGCGACTTCATTGAGTGAGTGATGTAAAGAGGCACTGAGGTTTCCCGCTGTAGCAAGTTACGAATCGCTTCGTAAGACCCTAGAAATGCTGCTTTCAGCACAACGGCAGCATTGGTTTAATCCCCTATGAGCCAGTTATGGGCATGGGTGAGTAGGGCAGCAACATAGTATGTATGGAGGTCTGGACAAGCCAGACCCCTTGGGTCCAGGGTCTCTGGAGTACCTTTTAATTGAAATCTAGGTTGAGAGGAGCCCCACAGAAAGGAGAGCATAGCTGAGTCAAATTGTTTTAAAATATTTCTGTGGTATCCATACTGGGGTATGACAGAGGAAATATAAAAAGGAGGGAAGAAGTTTCATCTTTTATAAGCTAGATTTTTTCCTACGAGTGACAGAGGGAGATTACTCCATGGTTTTGAATCTTTGTTTTGCTGATTGTAATAGGGGGACAAAATTCAGATTGGCATATTCGGTAACTTTAGGTGATAGCACTATGCCCAAGTATTTTGCAGCGGAGGTCCATTTAAGTGGTAGAGAAGGGTCCACAGCTACTTGTGCTTGTGCTCATCAATGGAAAGGATAAGGGATTTTTCCCAGTGAACTTTTAAACCAGAGACCAAATTAAATTATCTAATTAATTCTAGGGCGGCTTTAAGTGAGGGACCAGGATCATTTAAAAATTAAACCAAATCATCAGCGTAAAGAGACACTTTTTCAACGATCGACCCGACTTGAATACCTTTTAATGTCAACAGATTTTCGTATGACTTGGGCTATAGGCTTCATCAGGAGTGCAAACAAGGACAGGGATAGGGGCAGCCTTGCCTCGTTCCCCGGCCTATTAAAAAGGGTTCAGAGAGATTCCCATCAAGTTTAATTTGTGCTGAAGGGGCCTGTTACAGTATTTTTAACCCAGCTGCGAAAGTTTGAACCCAAACCCAGAACTGTTGCCATATAGGTCCAGTCGACAGTCAAAAGCCTTCTCTATGTCTAAAAATACTAGTACCCTAGTGGAGGAATCGGAGACAGGGAGCTGCAAATGGGTCAGTACTCTGTTTAAATTAATGTCTGTTGACTTGCCCAGTATAAACCCGGTTTGGTCTATAGTAGGAAGGATAGTAACCAACCTGGTAACTAACACCTTGGCAAGAATTTTGATGTCATAATTAAAGAGGGATATTGGCTTACAGGAAGGACACAATGTAAGGTCTTTTAAGAGGAAAATATTGAACGAATTTACACTCAAATCTTAATGTAAGGTCTTTACCAGGTTTTGGTATAAGCACTAAATGCGCTTGAGAGAAGGAGGGAGGCAAGGATTGCGTGTCAAAACATTCCTTAAACACCTTGAAGTCTGGGCGCTAATTCTTTAACATAAAGTTTGTACCAATCACCCGATAACCCGTCAGGCCCAGGTGTCTTGTTAGGAGGAAGAGCCTGGATGGCCTGTTCTATTTCAGGGATAATAAGTGGTTTATCCAGCTCTAGGGCTTCTTCAGCTGAAATGCCTGGGAGAGAGAGCCTATGCAAGGTATCTAGCAGGATAAGGTGAGGGGAGGGAGAAATACAAGGAGGTAAAATAGAGTTGAAATTCCTGTAAAATCAGAGAGGGGTCAGATATCCAAGTCCCTGAGCTGGAGATTAGTGCTGAAATTACTGTCTGTTGATGGGAGTCAGCCACCAAATTCGCCAACAATTTGCCATTTTTGTCCCCGACTTCAAACACCTTACCAGCCCGGATTGCATTATCAGTGTGGGTGAGTGAGGTGTAATGAAGAGATAGCTGCCTACGGGCCTGAGCTAGTTCTGAGGCAGCAGAAGTTTTAATTTGTTCCAATTTAACCATATGTGCCTCATACTTTAGAGGTAGAACCTTCATTTAGATCCCAATACTGGGCACCACTCTCGGCCATCAATTCCTGCACTATATCATTCAGCAACCATTTGGCGTCCAAGCGCCAGCATCCCGGATTTCTCTGACCCCCATTATCAACACTTGGCTCCAGCGGTGCATGATCCGAAATGCCGGCCAGCAGGAAATCTGCCGGCCGCACCAGACCCAGGGCCGCCCTGGAGAAGAAAGCAAAATCGATCCCAGACCTGGATCTATGGGTAGAGGAGAAATGGGAGTACATTTTATTCTGGGAAAGTTTAAATCCCCATACCTCAGTAACATCAAAGGTTTGGGCCCAATGCACAAGGTCTAAGGAAGAGTTCCTTTGAGGATCAGCTTGTCATAATTTACTTCAGCAGAGTGAATTCTAATTGGTTCATCTTAGTAACTGCACTGAACTATTTGTACTCCCCATTAGACCATATATAATGATAAATTGTTCAGTCTAGTTACTAAGATGAACCAATCAGAATTCACTCTGCTCAATTATCAGCTTGTCAGAATTGACTTCAGTAGAGTGAATTCTGATTGGTCGACAGTCCCCTTTGATGCTGGTGTTTTAGTAGATTTACTCAGAATTTTCCCCCAAAAACTTCAAAGGGTTATTCATACAACCAGCATTCGTACTGTACAATGCTGAAAGAGCATGAACAATATCTTGTAAATCATTTGCAGAGTCCTCTGTAACAGTGTAAGGTTGTATTATGGCAGAAACACAGGGTTTACAAAGCAATGTGATTTATTTTTGTTGATTTTGAATTGTCCTTTTTGTCTTATAGATGCCACTGATTTTCCAGCCCCTCCTCCACTCTCTACTGGACCGGCAGTCCGGCCCCCTTGGACCACTGATCCCTCCTTTGCTGAGCGATATGCTCCAGACAAAACTACCACTGTAATGACTAAACACAGTCAGCCAGCGACCCTCACTCCAGCTCAGAACCGCAGTTCCATCCTGCAGGCTGCACAGCCTGATCCATCTGGGGAAAAGACTCCTATTTGCTCCCAGTGTAACAAGGTCATTCGGTGAGTACCTTCTCTGGAATATAAAAGATTGCACACTAACTGTAAGATAATTGTTGTGCAAAGCAGGCCTTTTATTATACAGTATAGCCACAAGAAGCAATGGCTTAACTTTCCACATAAAGGCATAACTATTGTATTACTGTATTTTGTCTGCACAGAGGGAGATACCTACTAGCACTGGGTCGTTACTATCATCCTGAGGAGTTTACCTGCTCACAGTGCCACAAAGTAGTAGAGGAAGGAGGATTCTTTGAAGAAAAGGGATCCATATTCTGTCCAAGATGCTATGATGTTCGATTTGCTCCTAATTGCGCTAAGTGCAAAAAGAAGATTACAGGGGTGAGAGAGCTTTGTTTTCATTTTCCATTATTAAGCAGAGAATTATTAATCATTTTGTAGAGATGTTTAATATGCCTTGTGTATAAGCTGGCCTGTAATATCCCAGTTGTGTCATTGTTCCACTGTCTAAGTTATGAGTTGAGACTCTGTTTTTCGTTTTAATTATTTTTCCTGTCCTCTGTGTACTGTGCATCAAGATGTACCTCATTTATTAAGAGTAGCACGGTAATGTCTGGTTTCATAGGATGCCAGGTACAAGCTGTTTATTTGATGGTCCTGGTGTTTAAATCACTTAGCATTAATCTGATATGTTTTGTTTTAAGGTAAAACAAGAACTTTATTTCTTGCTTGAAACAATTAACAGTCATGGCATTTCATTGTGTCAGAATGTTTGTCCCAAAACCAAAATCTCTCTTATGGAGCTATTATATTCCCAGATATCCCTTTCATTTTCTCAGTAAAATGGTTACTTTGTCTTGTTATGGCTATTTATCGGAATTTATGGGTTTAGTGGTATGTTAAAATATAACCAAATGCAAAACTTTTTTTTTTCTTTTTAGCTTGGGATAAAGTGCAGAAGCTTGGGATTAGACACCCATGTCAAGTTGTTGTTGTTGTCTGTGTCTCCGTTAGAGAGAGTTACCCTCTCTATTGTCCTGATTACTTCCTTAAATTTTCTTAAATACTATCCTTAAATTTTGGGTTGTCCCTAGAGAATTAATAGAGGAGAAATCTTCCTATGGGGATACTAGTTCTGGCGACCCAGGGGGCCACCAGGGATTCCCTTAATTTGCAGGGATTTCATCTCACTTTCTGTTTTGGCAATGGGATAGGAAGTGAATGTAAATTCTCCAATGGGACACAGATGGCATAAAAAAACTGTCAGGGGTTATAACCCTCCCTTACTATATCCAAAATGAAAAAAAAAAAAAAGTTGTTTCTATAGTTCTACTTTAAGTTTTAGGGTTAGGTTAAACTGGGCCTTGCAGTAAAATGCATGGTCTGCTTATACTGTCATGGATGGTTCCTTCCCCCTTTAAAAAACACCTAGTTGTTAGTAGTCCCAAAATGTTCCCATGAAGAAAAAAGTTAGATTTTCACTTGCCTTTCCCCCATCTTTGGCTTGTTGCACCTAGGCGAGGATGATGTCAAATTTCTTCTGGCTAGATTCTGTGCAATACAGAGTAGCGCGGATGCTCTTGCAATGTACTAGAGTATCTTCTCAGGGAAACGTTACCTGGAAGGATGATGACATTCAGCGGTGTGGAAGATGAGAATAAGGTAAGTATAAAGCTAACTCCTTTTTTTTTTTTTCAAGATACTTGGTGTTACTAACCATAGGAGAATTTTAAAGGAGGAGGGGGCTTGGACATTATATGCAGACCTTGCGAGGTCCATTTTAAGGTTAAGGCTTTTTTCCCCTGCACCAAGAGTTGCCAGGGGAAGTGTTCTAGGTATCAAAAACGAATGTGCCAAACATGTACATACAAATAGATAGATCGATAAATCCTTTTTTTTTTTTTTTCTCTGCCAAAAATTGTGTGAAGTAGTTCTGAACACAATGGGTTTATTTCACAAAACGTTAACACAAGCATAAGAACATGTATTTTAGACCATGTCACTGTAATTTTCAAATGTCATTGGACACAATAGAATATGACTGTAATTTTCTATAACCACTTGCTTACTGGGCACTTAAACCCCCCTCCTTTCCAGACCAATTTTCAGCTTTCAGCACTGTCGCACTTGGAGTGACAATTGAGTGGTCATACAACACTGTACCCAAATGAAATTTTTATAATTTTTCCCCCCCAAATAGAGCTTTCTGTTGGTGGTATTTGATCACCTCTGCGTTATTTTATTTTTTTTGTTTAAAATTTTTAAAAATACAGAATTTAAAATTTTTTTTTTTTTTTATTTTGTTATAAAAATATAAAATGGGTAATTTTTGTCCGTCATTGATGCACGCTGATGAGGCGGCAGTGACGGGCACCGATAGGTGGCAGTGATGGGCACTGATGGGTGGCAGTGATGGCCACTGATGGGTTACACTGATAGGCAGCACTTTTAGGTGGCACTGATTGGCAGCACTGGTGGGCATTGACAGGTGGCACTTGTGGGCATTGACAGGTGGCATTTATGGGCATTGCAATGTGGCACTTATGGGCATTACAAGGTGGCACTTATGGGCATTACAAGGTGGCACTTATGGGCATTACAAGGTGGCACTTGTGGGGATTGCAAGGTGGGACCGATGTCCCTTTAAGATAAGCCGGTGATCGTCTTTTTTTTTTTCTCCTCCGCTGTCAGTGTGAGGAGAAAAAAAAACGATCACAAGCTTTTGTTTTTATCATATGATCAGCTGTCATTGGCTGAAGCTGATCACATGGTAAGGGGCCAGGACCCGCCCCTTACTCGGATCGCTGATCACCTGAGTCTCAGTGTCTCGGTGATCACAGCGCGTCCCGCGCGCGCCCTACAGGGTGCACGCAGGGACCGTGCACAGGGGAGGACGTCATATGACGGCCTCCCGGGAATTCACATTCGCGCTGTGGCCATCATTCGGCCATAGGGCGGATGTCAAGTGGTATAATTTTCCTGGTGTATTAGCTTTGTGATCAAAGCCTATATTCGTGACATCTATGCACCTCAGCTGTGCTATATTGACTATATAACCTAGTGAGGTTGGCTACATTTTTCAGAGCCACTGCACTGGGTCCTACCTGCTCTTTTAACTGCTAGTGAATATCACTCCCTCATCAAAACACATCCTGAGCTCTCTCCCTCCCATCAGCCTAACTAAGTACCTTTCAAGTGGCATGATAACTCAGTATGCAGTTACAGTATACATACCATACCTATAGTTCTTTAATGTAGTTATTTCCACAGCTGTCAAGAGCTGCCATTATATTCTTTTAATAAAAACAATATGCATTGCTATATTTTATTATGTATAATGATACAGTATAACGCTGTGTGGCTTTTTCAAGGTTCCAGTCTTGGCTTTTCAAAATTATATTTTGTTAAATATTTGATGTGAATGACAAGTGACGTACACACCATACATTCTGTTACTACTGTATATCTTGCTTATATGTTTATGTGTATGTCACGCTGTTCTGTGTGTGGTACTGGTTTTTAACCTTTTATTATATTTTTCAGGAGATCATGCATGCTTTGAAAATGACTTGGCATGTTCAGTGCTTCACATGTGCCTTCTGTAAGGCCCCCATTCGCAACCGAGCTTTTTACATGGAGGAAGGACAGCCATACTGTGAAAAAGGTGAGCTGTATGAGTTTGTCACAGGGACGCATGGGGATAATATTGGTAATATTTTTAACTTATCAAGTGCTGTGCTCCATTCATATAATCTTAATCATCTGTTTTTACAAGAACCAATAAATTAATATCATAAATCATGATTGTAATGTTTCATCAAAATGCAGATATAAAAACACAATTGAACATATGCAATATATGGGTACAAAATATAAGTTTAAAAGTCCAATGTTCCACCACCACTTTAATACTGTAAATGTAATGCACGATTTCTGAAATCCAGACCAGTGCCTTGATTAGCAATATATAAGATGTTCCATATTCACCTATGTGACCACTCTTCAGTGAATCCAAACACCAATCATTCTCCACGCTCACATTAATGCCCAGACCTAATACATGTCACCATGCGCATCCCCCTTTTAAGGGGTCTCTATGGCTTAACACAGTTTTCAAATACTTCTTCCATCTTCTTCCTTTAGGATTGCCAATGTTTTCAAATCATCCGAGGAATCTCTCCACCATGAATATCGCTCAAAAGGAATATAAACTGTACATAGTGTTTTACTGATTTAAAATACCATTAAACATTTATTAAAACATTTAAAAAAAACACTCACAATGTAAGTGCACTAATTTTCAGTAGTGTACCACCTTGAAAACATGTCGCTATATATGCAGGTACATGTCCCCTTAAGGGTAAGATCACAGCATCACCAGACACTTGTATACAGGCAGCTCCTTCCTGGTGGTGTGATGACATCACTAAGCTCCGCCTGACATGTTTCGTCCCTTCCTGTGACTTTTTTCTATTGGTCTTGATTTCAGAAACCGTGTATAACATTTACAGTTTTACAGTGGTGGGTGAACCCTCTCACCCGCACATTGGACTTTTGAACTTATATCGTGTACCCATATATTGCATATATTCAATTGTGTTTTTATATTTGCATTTTGGTGAAATATTGTAATCACAATTGGTTCATTATATTCATTTATTTTTTCTTGTGATACTGATGATTAAAATTATATATGAATGTAGGGCAGCGCTTGATAAGTTATTGATTTTTGGGTTTAATGTGGGAATGCATTTTAGTGCTTTGCACCAACATTTAGAGAATTTGGAAATTTTGTTGCACTCATTTTGTTATTAGGAGAAGTGGTTACTTATAGTTACATAGTAGGTAAATTTGAATAAAGACAATAGTCCATCAGGTTCAACCAGTGTAGGTGTACGTGTGTCAGTGTTGATAATCATTTCCCATATCCCTGTATGTTATGTTCTTTAAGATGCATGTCCAAGCGTCTTTTAAAAATATCAATAACCCCTGCTGACACCACTAATTGTGGAAGAGATCTCCACATCCTTTTCACCCTGACAGTGAAAAAACCCCTGCACAACTTAAAGTGATTGTAAAGTCCTTGTTTTAAAAAAAATAAAAAAAAATAACAAACATGTTATACTTCCCTCCTCTGTGCAGTTGGTTTTGCACAGAGCATCTCGGATCCTCCTCTTCTCGGGTCCCACTTTGCTGCTCCTGGCCCCTCCCTCCTATCGAGTGCCACCTCAGCCAACAGCTTTCTGTGGGGGCACCCAAGCTGATTCAGAGCTCCGTGTATCCATTCAGACATGGCCCCCTTACTCCCCTAATTGGCTGACTGACTTTTATTGACAGCCGCGGGAGCCAATGGCGCCACTGCTGTGTCTCAGCCAATCAGAAGGACTGTCCTGGACAGCTTAGAAACTTGCGGACATCTCTGGAGAGAGAATGGGCTCGGTAAGTAATTAGGAGTTGCTGGAGAAGCTTCTACACACAGAAGGTTTTGTTATCTTAATGGATAGAATGCATTAAAATAAAAAAAACCTTTGCCTTTACAACTCCTTTAAGGTTAAACCGCTTCTCTTCCAAACTCATTGTGTGGCCCTGTGTCCTCTAACACTTCCTGAGACTGAATATTTTTTTCCTATGTTGAGATCACCATTGAGGTATTTGTAAATCGCCATCATGTCCCCTCTCAAGTGTCTCTTCTCCAGCAAAAATAAATTTAGTACTTGTAGTCGTTCGTCGTAATTGAGGTCCTCCAGTCCCCCTATTAATTTAGTTGCCCTTCTTTGGACTCTCTCCAGCTCCAGCACATCCCTTCTGAGGACTGGTGACCATAACTGGAAGGAATACTCCAGATGTGGCTTAACCAGAGTTTTATAAAGTGGCAGGATTATAGTTTTATCTCTGGAGTATATCCCCCTTTTTTTTTTCATGCTAAAATTCTGCCGGATTTGGTAGCTGCAGCTTGACATTGCATTCTATTATTCAGTCGGTCTTCAACTAAGACCCCCAGATCTTTCTCAATCCTTGATTCCCCCAGAGGTTTTCCCCATAGTGAGATGTTTATGTTTTTAGCCCCCAAGTGCATTGCCTTACATTTCTCTGCATTAAACCTCATTTGACATGTAGTAGCCCACCCCATTATTTTGTTCAGGTCTTTCAGTAAAATTTCTATATCCTGATGTGCAGCTATTGCCTTGTTTATTTTTGTGTCATCCGCAAAAACTGAGACTGAGCTATTTATACCACCCTCTATATAATTTATAAATAAATTAAATAGAATTGGTCACATCATTTATCACCATCCTTTGGACACGCCCCTGTAACCAGTTTTCTATCCAAGAACAAACCTTATGGTCAATGCCTGATATGGGGAACTGTATTGAATGCTTTTGCAAAATCCAGATACACCACATCCACAGGCCTCCCCTTATCTAGATGGCAGCTCACGTTGTAGAATGTTAAAAGATTGGTCTGGCAGGAATGACCCTTCATAAACCCATGCTGATTACTACTAATGATACTGTTTTCTTCAGTAAATTCTTGGATATAGTCCCTTATCATCCCCTCCAATAATTTACCTACTATTGAAGTTAGGCTGACTGGCCTGTAGTTTCCAGGAATATGTCTCTGCCCTTTTTTAAATATTGATACCACATTGGCTTTTCTCCTATCAGCTGGTACAATTTCTGTCAGTATGCTGTCCGCAAAGATTAGGAATAATGGTCTCGCTATAACCTGACTGAGTTCTTTGAGGACTCTCGGGTGTAAGCCATCTGGTTCTGGTTATTTATTTGTGTTAAGCTTATCTAATCTTTTCTTGACTCCGGCCTCTGTTAGCCACAAGGATACGTCTTGTGATGTGTTACTAACAATACTGTCGTGGTCAGTATACCCCTCCTTTTCCTGTGTAAAAACTGAGGAGAAGAAGGCATTTAGTACAGTTGCTTTCCCTGTGTCACCTGTAACCATCCTCCCATCATCACCTTTTATGTGGGCAATGTGCTCTGATCTTGCTTTTTTACTCTCCACTGTGTGTCTCTTGTAGTCTTTTTTAGCCACCTTGATTTAGTTCTTAAACTTCTTATTGCATTCCTTGTAGTGTAGGAATGCTGACAACGACCCCTCCAGTTTATATTTTATAAAGGCCATTTTTTTCTCTTTAATAAGACTTTTTACGTTACGGTTTAGCCACCCAGGTTTAACCTTCACTCTTTTTTTTATATTTATTGCCCATTGCAACTTTTGTTTTTAATTTGTTTCTAAAGCATTCCCATTTTTCTTCCGTGTTCAATCTAGGATTTGGTCCCAATTGATGTCTTGTAGTATTGAGCACAGTTCAGAAAAGTCTGCTTGTTTGAAATTTCATGTTTTTGTGCTACCCTTGTGCCTTCTTTTCCTATGATTTACGCTAAATGTGATCATCCTGTGATTGCTAGATCCCAAGTTGTCCTGTATTGCCACATCTGAGATCAGACTTGGATCGTTCGTAATTAATAGATCTAGCAATGCATTCTATCTAGTCAGGGAATACACCAATTGAGACATGAAGTTGTCCTGTAAGACATACATGAAATGACGGGCCTTTAACCACTTTCAGACCGGACCAATTTGCAGCCAAAGGACCAGGCCCCTTTTTGCGATTCGGCACTGCATCGCTTTAACTGACAATTGCGCGGTCGTGCGACTTGGCTCCCAAACAAAATTGACGTCCTTTTTTTCCCACAAATAGAGCTCTCTTTTGGTGGTATTTGATCGCCCCTGCGGTTTTAATTTTTTGCGCTATAAACAAAAAAGAGCGACAATTTAGAAAAAAAAACACATTATTTTAAATTTTTTGCTATAATAAATATCCCCCAAAAATATATAAAAAAACATATTTTTTCCTCAGTTTAGGCCGATACGTATTCTTCTACATATTTTTGGTAAAAAAAAAAAAATCGCAATAAGCGATTATTGATTGGTTTGCGCAGAAGTTATAGCGTTTACAAGATAGGGGATAGTTTTATAGCATTTTTATTAATAATTTTTTTTTTTATTAGTAATGGCGGCGATCAGCGATTTTTTTATTTTTTTTTGTTGTGCAATGTCCCAAGTATAACAGGAGGGTAAACACAATCACTTGCCCTCCGGGCTACTCAAATCATTTTACAGTATATGCTCAGGTAAAACAATAATTACAATCACCTAGCATTTCAAGCAGTGCATGTTTCTTTCGTATAATATTAAACCCATTACTCATGCAATAACTCAGACAGTACCATCCGAAGAGAGCCAGCACTGCCATACCTTCTCTAATTTTTTGAGGCACCCCCTACTTAAGTAGGTGGCTTTATATAAGGGTAGTGCTCTATTCACTATGCCTTTCCAGAAGGCCAAGGATGGGGCCTCAGGTTTTTTCCAGCATAAAAGGATGGCTTTGCGTGCATAAAATAAGGTGAGAGAGATCATGGTTCTTTGTGCCCTAAGTGGTGCTACCTCCTCCACCAGGCCCAACATACATACCGATATCGTCATGGGGACAGGTAGCAGGATCAACTCCTGGATGGTCTTTGTGACCCCTGTTCAAAATACCTGTATGGACGGACACTGCCAGAATACATGATCGAAGTCCGCCCCTGCCGCGTTACATTGCCAGCAAGTGGCGCCATTCAAACCATAGATGCTGACTAGTCTCGCTGGGGTATAATATACCCTGTGAAGTATCTTGAATTGGATGTACCTGTCACTGGCCGATACTAGGACCTGAAAAGGGTGGTCCCACATATCGTCCCAGTCATCACCTTGGAGATTGGGAACAAGTGAGCTCCATTTCTCTCTACATTTACTGAGTGCCGCAGGCCTTTCTGCAAATAGCTCTTTATATGTTTCCGACAGCGTCTTCTGCACAGAATCATCACAGAGCAACTGTTCTAAAGGTGAGGATTGGAGTAACACTGCTCCTGTGCCAAACTGTGCAAAAAACGCATGCCTCAGCTGCAGATAACGGAAAAAGTACCAGTTTGGGAGATCATGTGTATCTTTCAATTGATTAATGGAAAGCAGCTTCCCCCCCCCCCCCCCCTACTATGTTCTTTTATTGTTTGATGCCAACTCTGGCCCATATTACTGGATCTGGGATATCGCTAAAATGGGATAACCTGGAATTGAGCCACAATGGTTTGTCCGGTGACCAGGCCTCTGTGTCTGTGTGCATTAGTACCTTTGCCCTGTCCCACGCGCGAATAGTAACACGCATGGAGCCAGTCAAAGGCGCCGCTGCCTGTGGCCCTCTAAACACTAAATAGTAAAGACTCTCATAGGATCCCACTAGAGCAGCCTCCAGTACTGTCGCTGCATCCCCATCATCCCTTGTTAAGCACCGTCTGGCAAATACCATCTGTCCTGCAATAAAATACTTGAACAAGTCAGGAAGGGCCAGTCCTCCCTGTCCATAGGGTTCCTGTAATGTACGGAGACTCACTCTGGGGTGTCCAGAGCTCCATAGAAACAAGCTAAAGAGGCTGTTTACGCGCCGAAAGAAGGAGCAGGGGACCCACACGGGAGTGTTGCGCAAAAAATAGAGGAACACTGGCAGTATCTTCATCTTAAGTAGATTCACCCTACCAATTAAGGAGAGTGGAAGATGCTTCCAAGCCTCCAATTGTATTTTTACCTTCGTGATCAGTGGCATTAGGTTAAGTGTCAAGTAGTCTGTGACTTGGGGGGATATACGTATACCCAAATATTTTAGCTCCGTAACCCAGGCAATGGGCACCAAAGGTGATGCCCGTGCCTGAGCCCCATCATCAATGGCCATGATATTGGACTTTTCCCAATTAAGCGATTTTTATTGTGACTGCGACATTATGGCGGACACATCAGACATTTTTGACACATTTTTGGGACCATTGTCATTTATACAGCAATCAATGCTATTTAAATGCATTGATTCCTGTATAAATGACACTGGCAGTGAAGGGGTTAACCACAAGGGGGCAGTGTAGAGGTTAAGTATGCCTAGGGGTGTGTTTCTTACTGTGGGGGGGCGTGGCTGTCAGCTAGTGAATGCTGATCTCTGCTCCAATCACAGGGAGCAGAGATCGGCGTCACTAGTTGCTAGGCAGAACGGGGAGATGCTGTCTATTTCCGTATCTCCCCGTTCTGCCTTCCCGTGAGGCGATCGCGGGTGTCCACGCGGCGATCGAGTCCGCGGGACCCGCGACCAGCCTCACGGGGGTCCCGACCGGCGCGGGAGCGCGCCGCTCCCGATGGCATGGACGGCATTAAAGAGGGACTTGTATATACGCCCTCCTGCCTGTCCGTGCCATTCTGCCGACGTATATCGTCGTGCGCCGGTCGGGAACCGGTTAATGAGTGCGCTGTCCCCTCTGCCCATTCAATAGCGGAATAATTGAAGTCCCCCATTATGATGAAATTTTCCTGCCTCCCTGCCATTTCTAAATGTGATAAGAGGTCAAGCACCTCCTTCAGGTTGGGGGGGGGGCTGTAACATACCCCCACTATTCATTTCCCACTTACTTCTTCTCTTTTGAAGTTCTACCCACACGGATTCCACCTCCCCCTTGTCCTATTCACAATGTCACTCCTCTCTACCACCCTTACATAATTTTTGATATATAGACACACTCATCCCCTTTTTCTACCTTCCTTGTCCTTCCGATACAAGGAATATCCCTGAATATTTGTATACTATTGGTAAAAAATAAATATAAGAACCGCCCTCTATATTTTCTACCCCTACTGCGCCAAATATTGGTGAAAAAATTAACTACTCACTATGCCAGTGAAGGAGTAAATAAATAATTACGTGAAAAAAACTGCTGCTACTTATGTGAATATGAAAATGTAAAGCCTGCAATTCAACCTAAAAATAAATAAACCATTGATAGGAAAAACTAGTAGCGCTAGTGTAAAAATAATATTATACAATTTTCAAAGTACAAAAAAGTGCTATATAAATAACTTAATATGATTATTTAACCTCCTTGGCGGTATGATTCTGGCTGGAATTTTGTGCTGAAAGCGGTACAATTATTTTGCATGGAAATTTGGCGTTTTTATATTGTAGGCATGCAATTCTTATGAATAACTCACTTAAATCTGTCCGAACCAGAGTCTAGTAGACATCCCGGGTATGATAAAGTTTGAAACACAAAATCATAAATTATAATATAATAAAAATATATATAAAAATGATTCAATAATGTAATCAAATCAAAAACACTGAAATTTGCTCAGTTGCAGAATAGTCGCTGTCATTAAATTTATTGTTTGATAAATTGTGATTCTAATTTTTTATCGGTGTTTTCTAGCTGGTCTAAAACCACTTTTGACATAAAGGGACACTTTTTGGTTGCTATGGACAATCTCCAGTTTCCAGGCAGAAAAAAAATCTTTTTATTATATAAAATGACATGCAGGGCACTGGGCAGACCACTAGAGACAAAGGGGATGTGTATTTTTTGTATACAGTACTGTAATCTGTAAGATTACAGTACTGTATGTGTGTTGTGTTTTTAAACTTTTTTGAATTTTGCGCCGATCTCCGCTCCCGTGCGTCGGAACATCGCAGGGAACGGAGATCAGCGGCACTCGGGCACTGTGTGAATCGAGCGAGCGGACGGCTCGCTCGCACAGCGGGGAGACATCGCAGGATCCAGGGGAAAAGGTAAGTAACTTCCCCCCCTGTATCCTGCAATGCAGCCCGAGTCTGGCTCGGGGTTACCGCTCCTAGCAGAAAAAACTGAACCCGAGCCATATATATATAGTCCAAAATGTAAATTAAATTTGGTGATTTCAAATATATCTTCAAAAAATCTTCAATTAAGGATCTTCAGCCACCACACCACGTGTTTGTGACACCACTCCCTCTGAAGAGCACACTCACTTAACAGCTCACAGTGCCTCCCACTTTCGTGTTTGGCTGCAGCGTATTTTACCCACTCCAGGGGTTAATAGTGACCATCCACTGGATTAACTTGTTGTATCTGAATGTGATTCCATATGTAAAAAATAAATAGGTGCTCCACATAGTGTAAAAAAGTATAACCAGTTTAATAAATCACACAAACACCTCCAATAGTAAAACTCACATTTCAAAAAGTAAAACCAAGCCTCCAATAAAAGCACAGCAAACAAACTGTAATTATACAGTGATATACTGCGCCCACTGCGGACCAGAAGTGTGCGCACAACCAAGATCTCTCACCGACTTCTAGGTCTCCGCTTCTGGCTACAGTGTAGTTCCTGAATAGAGTAGCGTCTCACGTTAGTACAGATAATGGTCCTGTAGCCTCGCTACTAAATAATCATATTAAGTTATTTATATAGCACTTTTTTGTACTTTGAAAATTGTATAATATTATTTTTACACTAGCGCTACTAGTTTTTCCTATCAATGGTTTATTTATTTTTAGATTGAATTGCAGGCTTTACATCCCTGGATATTTGCAAGCCAGTCGTGTGAGCTGTCAAGCCAAGTTATTCCTACAAAGTCTAATGCCCTGTACACATGATCGGACTATCCAGTGAGTTTTTCTTCCCAAAAGGCTGACGGACTTGGACAGAAGATGGGACTAGCGAACGAAGTCAATGTAGCGCCTCGATCTACGAGATTGACACCTTGCTAGCCCCCCCAAATCCATATCAGACCCTTATCCGAGCACGCAGCCCGGTCAGTCAGGAAAGGGGGTGGGGACGAGTAAACGCCCCCCCCCTCCTGAGCCATACCAGGCTGCGTGCCCTCAACATGGGGGGGGGTGCTTTCTCCTTCGTCGCCGTCTGGGGGTCTTGTTCCGACTTCGGGGGTCTTGTCCTGCTCTTCTGTTCTTCTTGCCGGGCCTCCGCTATCTTCTTGCAGCTCTTTTACTAGCGTTGGCCCGGTCTTCTGTCGCTGTCACCACCGCCTTCTGCTTCTTTCTTCATCCGATGTTGACACGCCGCTGTCTCCGCTTCTAATGGCCGAGATGTGTTGCGCGGCCAATTATATAGGGACAGGGGGCGGGGTCACCGACTCATGTCATATGGTGACCCTGCCCCCTTATGATGTCACAGTCCCAGCATCCTCCGGGACTGTGACATCATAAAGGGGCGTGGTCACAGTGTGACATGAGCCGGTGACCCCGCCACTTGTCCCTATATAGCTGGCCGCGCAACACGTCTCGGCCATTAGCAGCGGAGACAGCGTTGTGTCAACATCGGATGAAGAAAGAAGCAGAAGGCGGTGGTGACAGCGACGGCGACAGAAGACCGGGCCAACGCTAGTAAAAGAGCTGCAAGAAGATAGCGGAGGCCTGGCAAGAAGAACAGAAGAGTGGGACAAGACCCCCGAAGTCTGAGCAAGACCCCCAGACGGCGGCGGCGACGAAGGAGAAAGTCTGGCTCCTCTGCTAGTAAAAGAGCTAACGGAAGATAGCGGAGGAGTTCGGCGAGAAGACCCCCAAGATGGAAGAAGACCCCCGGAGTTGTGTAATAAAGTATTTTAAAAACTTGTGTTGTGTTTTTTATTTACACTTTTTTCACCAGGTGAATGGGTAGGGGTACATCGTATTAAAGGGGGCTCCCGGATTCCGATAAGCCCCCCCGCTCGCAGACCCTGACAACCAACGGCCAGGGTTGTCAGGAAGAGGCCCTTGTCCTCATCAACATGGGGACAAGGTGCTCTGGGGTGGCCCCCCATGTTGAGGGCACGCGGCCTGGTACGGCTCAGGAGGGGGGGGCGCTCGTCCCCACCCCCTTTCCTGACCGGCCGGGCTGCATGCTCGGATAAGGGTCTGATATGGATTTGGGGGGACCCCCACGCTGTTTTTTCGGCGTAGGGATTCCCCTTTAAATCCATAGCAGGTGACGGGGCTAGCGAGGTGTCAATCTCGCCGATCGAGGCGGCGGCATTGACTTCCTTCGATAGTACCCTCTACCTGGAGTCACGTTATAAATGAACGGAAAAGTCTGGGCGTGTGTGGGCAAGTCCGCACGTTCGGAAAGTCCGGCAGATGGTCCGGCCGAAAAGTCAGATCGTGTGTAAGTAGCATTAGTCCTCTTTGTGTAATAGCAGCTCCAGTTCATCCATTTTGTTAGCTAGGCTCCTGGAATTTGTGTATACCATGTTGGGGGTTGCGCAGAGTTCTTTTATTTATTGATTTATTGTTAATATTTGTACTTAAGTCTATCTTTAAAGTGTTTCAGTAGGACTAACAGGTGTGTTATTGTACAGATTATGAAAAGATGTTTGGTACTAAGTGCCGGGGCTGTGACTTTAAGATTGATGCCGGTGACCGTTTCTTGGAAGCTCTTGGATTCAGCTGGCATGACACCTGTTTTGTGTGTGCGGTAAGCACTGCTTTGTTTCTCTTCTGTAAGAACTTATGTATGCTGAACTTAGTATTGTAGAAAAATGTATTCCTAACATGGAATACAGAAATACAAACAAAGAAGGTGATGGCCTTGAAGTGGAAGTCATTTTTTTGAAAATAACAAACATGTTTTACTTACCTGCTCTGTGGAATGGTTTTGAACAGAGCAGCCCGACCCTCTTCGTTTTGGGTCCCTTGCCCGAAATCCTGGGTCCTCCCTCCTGCCGAGTGCCCCCGTAGTGCATTCACACACAGAGCATGGCTTGGCCCGCCGCCCCCACTCTCTTCTCATTGGCTCACTTGCTGTGATTGACAGCCAATGGCTCCTGCTGCTGTGTGAGCCAATGAGGAGAGAGAGACCCAGGAGAGCCGTTGCTCTCATGAACATCGATGGATAGAGATGGGGCTCAAGTAAGTATTGGGGGGCTGTACCCAGAAGGTTTTTTACTTTAATGCATAGAATGCATTAAGGTAAAAAAAACTCCTGCCTTTTTAGAACCATTTTAAAGCTCATATTAAGTATGTACTGTATATCCTCCTTCATATGTAGCAATAAAGTATTGAAAAGAGTCCAAAATACAGTATGTGCAGTAGAGGAGTGGCTCCGAATCACCAGTCCTTGGACTGCTTCTGTGGCACATGTTGCCAGTCCACATCACGTAGTTGGGCACACATCAAAATGATTTAGAAAAATATTTGATAGACATTTTGTGCCTTAAGTTTAATGCTCAGAATCCCATTTCGTTCTATCCAAAATAAAATTCTACTTTAGAGTTGAAGTACATAAAGTTAAAGTTTTAATCTGTTTATTTTTTGCCTTACCTTCATTCCCTATTCATCAATGAGATAATACAATTTTTTAAACTAGACATTTCCATTTTCATTGCTTGCCTTATTTTAGGCTCTGTGCTTCTTCACTCAATGCAGGCAGATTGTAGAAGGAGCCAGCAGGGTGCTGTAGATGGCTTCCTGAAAAAATAACAGCAAACTGTCTCGGTACTCTTCTCAAAAGCCCTCGCCCCTGATGCAAGCATTGGGTTGGCTCTTGGGTGGCGTTATGCCCTAATGGTGGCTAACTGGTGCATTTCAAAATATGCTTCAGGACCAAGGGGGAGCCCCTAGAACCCGGGGGGGGGGGGCTGCAGTATAACAATTACCAACTTTAAAACAACCCACACAGACTGCACCTCACAATGCAGTGTAGGTCCTTGTAAATGAGCTGAGAGCTATACCGCACTGTGTTGTGAGATGTGATGTGGAATTTCCTCAGCATTGACTTTTTCCACTGTGAAAGTCCTTCAGCTTTTATTCAGTAAGCAAAAGCCATTAGTCTTCCCTCACAAGGTTTAAGTTATTACAGTGACAGGTATGTAATAAATTCAGCAGATTTGCATCCAACACTTGCAGGTTATCATGATGGAAACTGACTTTTGTTTGTTCCCTTTTTAGATCTGTCAAGCTAATTTGGAAGGCAAGACGTTTTACTCAAAGAAGGACAAGCCTCTCTGCAAGACTCATGCCTTCTCCAATGTCTGAATAGCTGGCTTAACTGCACATTTACCACACTTACACTCTCACAGACACGCACACATCATACACAGTATAGCTACCTGCATGATGTATGGGATCCATAAGAGCCTTGATGGATTGGACACCCAAATACACATTCATTTATGTTAGGAACCTGCAGTGAATGAAGAACGGGCTGGATTACAGTCACATTTCAGCTTTAAATCGAAGGCTTAGTCCATCATAACCGTAGGTGCTAATCATTATTAAGTGATAGTCTCTGCAATTTCTTTTGATTACTTATATTTGGCAAGTGGCAGAGGAAAGAATGTTAGAATAAACATATAGCAAACCTCCAGAGAGCTGAAAAAGTCCTTGCTTAATAATTATGTTAACCATTTCAAAAAACATATAACATAAAAGGTTACTATGAGCACTGACACTTCAAAGCTATATAGGCATCAACATTTGCAAGCTGCAAAACTTTTACTTTTGACATTCAGTATTCCAAAGTAAGAGACCTCAGCGTGTACATTTTTAACGACAATAGAAATTTACACTCCGTAAAGTACCTCAGATGAGGTGGATGACAGAGGAAAGAATGCAGGAGGCATATGGTTGAGAGCTTGCACGTTTACATAGAGAAAATGGAGAACTATAGCTAGTTTACAATTTAAAAGGGTAGAAAATTGATACAGAAGGGGGGATTTTAGAGAGGGGAAGTTTACATAGGGCACAGTTTACAGATTTTGCACACAAATTGGCTTATTTATAAACAGTGGGAAATGCAATACCTGTGTTATCAAGTGCAGTAGCCCATAGGATCCAGATTCCAGTTCGCCTTAATCAGATGAATTTGAGGTTCATTATGATTATTGTGGCATGCTGTGCTTTACAGTTAAAGTATTTTGTCCTATTTAATAAATCTGACTGTTCTATTTTGATTTTACTTGTGTATATAGATATATAATGCAGCTACATTATACATAGCGGATCCATGTTACATTTTTCATTTGCCAAGCAGATTTATGAATTTAGCGTACTGAATATTGATATTAAATGTACAACATGTTAGCGTCCAGTTGGAGTATAGAATAACTAATTCAGTCTTGCTCTTGATATTGTTCAATATAGTATAGGTATGTGATAGTGTGTGAGCTGTTTTGTATGCACTGATCCATTAGCTTAAAATCCTTGGGAAATCCTTAAGGTATGACATTGGAACTGCAACTCAGGCCACAAAATGATGTAACCTCCCATGTGAAATAGGAGTCCCAGAAAAAAAAAAAATCAGGGATACAGCAATGTATCTCCTATACCTGTAGGTACAGGTCATATGATGATCTATCCCTGAGCTATAAAAGAATTAGGCCTCCTGACTCCCCGGTGTTAGTCTTAATGTTGGCAACTCAACAGGAACAACACCATTGTAAAATAATACCATTGCAAGTGCAACATCCTTCTTTATTCCATGGCAACCCAATAAAGAATCCTGAACACACTACTTCTCCCCATTCCATTTAATTTAATTGGATTTAAAGTAATATTATTGCAGATAGGAAATACATTCTAGTGTTGGATTAAATTATACATTGGAGTCTTCAAATTGTAATGTGAATAGGAGGGTGTGGATTCAGTTTATTATTTATTTAATTGGTTTTTGTAAAGGAACTGAAGAATTTCTTAAAAAGAAATGTGGTGCACACCTAGTAGACATGACACTGTATCTTTTTTGGTTTGGTCAGTGGAATAGAAGTTGCTGAGCTTCTTCTGGCTTATAAAGGAAGTAAAGCAGCTCTTACACAAAAAACAGTGTACACAAGCCAAGGTATGCTCAAGCTTCCATAGAACACAGACATCATAATTGTTTTCTATGGTTGTAAGGTGGTGTGTACATCTGCTGTCAAAAGTCAGCATTGATTTGATTAATCACTTGTTGGTGACCAAAGACGGTATGTGTAGATCAACCTTCTTTAACAAGGCAGTTAAGAGAGCAATGAAGATTTAGAAAGTGTTGTCACCAATTGCAGTCAGGTTTCATTAAGCCATAGCAACAATGAAATATACTCGAGTGTTGGATAGTATTGCACATTGCTCTTTGTCTTATTTAGTAAGCATGGTTGTCTACAGGGAGCAGGGTTGACTATCCTAAAACCCAATTCTAGCCACAAACCTCTTTAGTTTTGGGTGGTATATAGAGGGTTAGATTTTCTGTAGGGTAAACTGCTGTATATGTCCTTATTGAAGAGATTTTTATATTAGATTTTAATACTGTCTGGAAAAGAGATTTCTTTTTCTGTTTTGACACTTCACCTGGACATTAGGAAGTGAGCAGACATTTTTCAAATAGAGGGATCATTATAAGGTTGACAGTGGTTTTAACCCTATTACACTCTAGTCAAAATGAAAGTCTAGTACACACCACTTCTTTTTTTTTTTTTTATTCAACCCAGCGGAAAAAAACTGAAAGTTCTGATCTGAGCCGATGTACTAACAATCCGATGTTAGTACAGAGATCTCACCTGCTGTTCTATTGTGTTCTGACACTCCGGTCATTACTCTAAACCATTGGCTGAGAGCACTGATCAAAAGCCGGCAGGCTGCTGGTTTTCCAGCATGCTGATCTGACAGAAGCCGGCTATAAAGCCGACTTCTGTCACACCAGCAGCCATACACACAGGCTGAATGTCGGCCGGATTTTATTGAACTGGCCGATGTCGCCTTTCATTCGGCCCATGTGTACTAGGCTTAAAAAAGTTTTGGCTGTGTTGGACTTTAATGTTAATTCTTAATGGACTTTGACTTTAAACAAGCTTACCTTTTTAAGAGGTCTCAAACTCTACTTAATGCTAGTTTATTGTCCTGTTTGCCAGCTGTATCTGTTTGCACATGTGCATCTATTTGTAAAGTGCAGTAACATACAATCAAATTTCAGTTATCTGTGGCCATATCAGTTAAACATAATTGCTGATTGGTTGACATAGCCTATTGCACTTTTCACACAGTTCATAGCTTTATTAAATTAGCCAAACTAACTATATCTGTCTGCGCTAAATTGATGATATTCATGTCACTTTAGTGATAATGCCAAATTAATATGACTGATGTACTGTTACATACGTAGTTTCTTCTCAGATCTCACTGTTTTCACTTTGCTGTAATGTTATACACATTAATAAATGCTTCTTCATTGATGTTCAACAGATAAGGGTGTTTGTAGCTTTATTGTGCTTGGTCATTTTGCAGCAGGCCGATTTAATGAAAGAAGAGATGTTGGGCTTCTGTTATAAATTTGGCTATTCTGTTCTGCTGAAAATGCATTGGTTAAATATCTGCAGTTGTAGCAATTTATCTTACAGAGCTGCATAGATATATTTTGCTCCATAATATGTTTGCCTGTTTGATAAGATGGTTATTTCTTTTAACGGTAGATATATCATATTGTTAGTATGCAAGTATATTTTTATGAATGTTTATTTAATTCTTAATGTGACCTTCACATTTTGAAATGCTTGTTTTTCCCTACTTTTGTTATTGCATTAAACCTACATAATTGTAGAATTGCCACTTAAAAAGGGGTACAATATCTACTGAAATTACTCATAATTGTTTACAAATTTTGGTGGTAAGGTATCAGCCACATACGGAGGGTATTGTTTTCAATGCATTGGTGAGAAGAAACAGTGAAGCACTGCAAAGCACGAAGCAGAACCTGCATGTGGAATGAGCAAATATGACTGCTACAGTTATAATTTCAAACTGTACACAGGATTTAACATGTATGACTAGAACCTTAAATCAGTTGATTTTGCAAGCCCTTCACAGCAGGAGCATCTGCTAATCTAAGAAAAAGAATGTAGAGCAATTAAATATCAGATCCAACAACAGCGAGTGTAATGGCTAAATGTCACCTGAAACTTGCAAACTAGCAAAAGGCTTCACTTTCTGCTCCAAAGCCATACTGTAAAACAAAGCCCATTTGCACAAATAGTTTATCAGTTTACATTTCATTAGTTTTGTTCTTTGCTTGGATGTCTTTTAAGTATGCTAGATCCAGGAATAATGTGGCCTGGATTTAATAATTTGCAATGCTCAATTTTTATATCGGAAGAGATTTGGCAATGTACGTTACAAATCTTTGCGACAAAGAAAAAAGGATGACAGGATTGGCAACACATAATCACATAAAGTGTCAAAGTTTAAACATGTTTATTTTCTCTAGGTCTACCAACAAAAGCCGCTAACAGACTTGTTACTAGCGGAAACTGGATTGCTGGGCTTCTTGGCAGAGTATGATGGATAAGGGGATATTATTCTTGTCTTACAGCTTATGCTGGCCATACAGGTCTCAAATTCAAGCCATTTAAGGCCCTGTCAGCATCACTCAGTCCAACAAACTTCAATCTAATGAGCTAAAGACAGTAAATTGTCAGCCAAACAGTGACTGAAATCAAACCGATGCACTGTCAGAAACCATGAATCAGACTGAGACAGAAGTACAGTTAAATCTCACTTGTTTAATAATAATAATAAAAAAAAGTAAACAGTAAACGTAGTCAAAACATAGCCAGAGTTCAGGAACTGGAACGGATAGTCAGACAAGCCAAAACGTCACAGATCCAGAGATGAGCGTAGTAGAACAGCAAGCAGGATCTGGAGCCAGAAGGAATTGCAGCCAGGCAAGTGTTTAACAGGAACACAGGGGAGAGTCTCCAGAGATGTGACCAAGGCAAAGGCAGAGATCATCTGGGCTGGATGGCTTAAGTAGGCAGGACTGACGAGCAGGATATTATCAACAGGTGAGTCACTGTGGAGAGATAGGAGCTGGCAAGTAGCTGACAGCTGAACGGCCAGCTCAGAGAAGGAAGGGCTGAGCCCAGCCCTGATATGCAGTCACTGTTGTGGTGTTCTGACAGCTGGCTGTCAGAATACAAAAGCTGTCAGGGAAGGCCCATGGGGCCTTAGTGGCCCTTGGTTGTGTTCTCACTAGAGGCTCTATGTGCATAGAGTTTTCACCCATTACCCAAGAATGTACTTGTAGGTCAATTGATTTCAACCCAGACTGGACAAACAACTTCCCAGCACTCACATTACCAACCTAGAAAAAGGACCTGGCCATTCTGTCTTTAGTTAAAAAGAGAAGTATGTTTGTTTTTGGCAGAATCATACTTACCTAGGTGGATGCAGCATCGTTCAGATCCTCCAAGACTGAGAACTGATCAAACACTTCTCAGGGCTCCCTGAGCAGAGAGCTGGTGACTGTCAGTCACCCTTGTCTGCTCTGCCCCTTCACTCACTGGAGCACTGGGCTGTGGAGGGGTGGGAGTGGCCAGCTCAGGCTCTCAGAAGCTCGCTGTGAGGCTGAGCCAGGGGTGCTGGTACAGGCATGTGGGCAGATCCTAACTTCATTGTCGTGATCTTGCCCGAGCCTGGACTGGCTCTGAGCTGTCAGCTGACAGCGGGTTTCAGCCTGCTGTCTGCTGAAAATAGGTCACAGGAGTGCAGAACGAACTGCACTTCTGTGATCCACATGAGAAATACAGCTACGAGCTTTGGCTATACTTCTCTCTTAATTTCTTACACAAGCAGATACATTTGTAAGCTACACAACTGCGATGAAATGCCTTTATATGATGCAAATCGTATTAAAATATTTAAGGGTACCACCAGTTGCACAAATTGTATATTAGCATTGACTGAATTGAGAGCAAGTTTACGTGTAAGCTGTGCCTATGCTTCAATCCTCCCCATAATGAAACTAGTTTAGGACCTGGATAAATGTGCACAGGTGCCCTGTTTGAATAGGTTGTGCAGGGGAGCATTCCAATCTTTTTGTTTTTTCAAAAAAGTTTTTATTTGGCACAACAAAAATTGTACATACAGAACACCGGGTATGTAATGTATACCGTGGACAATAACTTTCACAGTGATTCAATCAAGGATGTCATCGCCATCAATCTGTGAATACATAGTCCTGAATCTCAATCATACCCTGTATAATAATTTACCCTTTTTTTTTTTAATGAACCCAAAACCACAAACAATTCCAACCCCAACAATGCCTTTGGGAGAGAGAGGTGATACGTCCCCTCCCCACAGCAGAAGGATCCACTCCAGCTCAGGCGGTCTACCTTTGAAACTCAAAATCATAGATAGTGGGATAAAGGGCAAGCACCCTAGATCCCTATCAATCTCCATAATGTCAGTGTAGTGCACTCATACACACTCTGCAGTGTAGCCTCTTCAGCCAACTCCCACTTTTAACTTTATTCGCTACTCTAATCCCCGCCCTTCTCCAGTGTATTCTGTGAGTCAACCCACCTGAACCATACCTTCCTGAACTTCTTGGGAGCCCCCCTGGCCTCATATGTCATCCGATATAGAAGCACATCCGCATTCACTATCTTTACCCACATTCCTATAGTCAATTGTTCGTCGTAAATCCATCTCCATCTCCATCTCCATTCTCCAAAGTATAGAATCCTGAGGAACAACTTAGAATATACATCTACCTCCTCTTGGTCAAAGACACCCAGGAGGCAATGTAAGGGAGTTAATATGTTGGGGAGAGCAAAGTTATCAGAGATTAATTCAGTCACCCTGGACCACAGGGGACGTATCCTAGGACATTATCATACAATCAGAATAGAGGTTCCCTCTGCCCCCTTACACTTGTGACACTCCACAGAATCTCTTTTGCGCATTCGAAACAGTCTGGCCAGTGTGTAGTACATCTGGTGAAGGTATCTAAGCTTGATCATTCTATCCGTGGAGGATATAACGGAGACAAGATATATATCCAGAACCTCCTGCCACAGCTCCTCAGACAACTCCCGGTACAATGGCGACCCAGCAAGATCTGGTCCTGGCAATCAATCCAGGGTCCCCAGGCCCCACTTCCCTTTACTATCTGGAAAAGCGTTTCAGTTGTATCAGGATCAAGCAAGACTTTTTTCAGAGCCGTATTTTGGACCCTAAGAAACTGTGCCACCGCTGCATTTTGCAGCTGAGCATATCTAAAATGCCAAGTCCTGGGTATGCTAAACTGCTCCCTCAGTTGCGCGAAGGAGGACAACCTACTGTCCTGATATATATGATGCAAATACTTAAATTGTGGAATTTGTCACCACTATATAAATGAATATAAGTGGAAATCAAGGGAATTTTAAAGAAGACAGTTTGCCGATCATACACTAATTCTTTACAATATACTGCTCAGCATAAAAATGCTGTAAGAAACCAGGAATTTTGACCATTTGAATTTCAACAAATGCAGTTTCTTTTTAATTGAGACTGCGTAGCCTCCCTGTTGGTATTCCCGAGTCTGGCTCGGGGTGAAATTTCAGTACCAAAAGCGGTATTCCCGAGCCAGACTCTGGATCGCATTGCAGGATCCAGGAAGAGGTCACTTACCTTGTCCCCAGGATCCTGCGATGTCTCCCTGCTGTGATCTGCGAGCTGCTGTGTCTCCTCGATCTGTCACAGTGCCGAGCTCCATTCCCTGCGAGCGCTGCGACTCACGGGAATGGAGTTCGGCGCCAAATTCAAAAAGTAAAAAACACAGTATAGATACAGTATACTGTAATCTTACAGATTACAGTACTGTTTTAAATAATTACACATCCCCTTTGTCCCTAGTGGGTTGTCCAGTGTCCTGCATGCAGTTTTATATTATAAATACTATTCTTTATTCCAGGAAACTGGAGATTGTCCATGGCAACCAAAAAATGGCCATTTACGTCAATAGTGCTTTTAGACCATCTAGAAAACAGCGATAATAAATTAGAATCACTTGCAGAATTGAGCGATACTGATTTGTGGGGAAATTTATCTTCAAACACTAAAAGTAATGACAGCGACAATTCTGAAATAATCCTACCGCCTGGGAGGTTAAAGGCTATGATTAGAAATGTACATGCACTGTCATTAGTGACCCCCTTCTAAAGACACTGGTTGCTGGCTGTCATGCTGATCTGGCTTGGTTGTTTAGTGAGTCATGGCCTCAAACCAAGAAGGTAAACTTCCTCTTCTAAGGAGAGTGTTACATCAAAAGGCAGTCACGTGCTCCTGGCCAATCACAGCCCTTAACACAGCACAAGGGGTGGTAGCGAGAGATAAAATACATGGAGATTTAGGATTTGCTGTGTACATATTTTAGACTCGGTGGAAATTGAATTCTGTTTCAGATGACATTTTCTTGGAAGCAGTTGAGCTCCTATTTTTTAAGACAGATTTTGCATTTGAGAAGGCTCAGTTAAGCTCACCACACACACGTTCAATATGATTGTACAATCTCCTTTTAAACCACCAACATCTATGTAGTGTAGCTCGCCTCACAGCCTGTCAAGTCTTAGGCCCCTTTCACACTGGGGCGGGGAGCCGCGGTGACGGTAAAGCAACGCTATATTTAGTGCTGCTTTACCGTCGTTTTAGCCGCGGTTTTCGGCCGCTCGCGGTGCGGTTTTACCCCCTGCGAGCGGCCGAAAAAGGGATAAAGACCCCCGCCATAGCGGCGCTTTGCGGCGGTATTGTCGCGGTATCACCGCGGTGTCCCATTCTAATCAATGGGAAGGAGCGGTATAGGAGCGGTGAATACACCGCTTCTATACTGCTCCAAAGATGCTGCTAGCAGGACTTTTTTGACCGTCCTGCTAGCGCACCGCTCCAGTGTGAAAGCCCGCCGGCTTTCACACTGGAGTGAATGGGGCCGGATTTTTTCAGGCGGTATACAGACGCTATTTTTAGCGCTGTACCGCCTGAAAAATGCCCCAGTGTGAAAGGGGCCTTACTCTTCGGGCCCTGGGTACTACTGGGTGGGGAGCGGAGGAAGATCACTCTGCCAGGGAAGGCAAGGAGATAAGCAGGCAGGCGGCTGGTGGGGACTTGAGCCAAGGCAGAAGAACATGAGAGCGGAGCTGGATGGGCATGCACCTGAAACTGAAGAAATATTCCCTCCGCTCTGACCAGCACATGATCACCAGAAAGGTGCAAAGATAATGGAAAGAAATACACCCCCCTAAGCTAGTATGAGCGACGGAGTGGAGGGGGTGTAATTCAGAATTATTTTAAATTCTGCACTGACTGTCTTTGAAATTGCACCAGCCCCTGTTCAAATACAATCCGGGGACAAAACCGGGGACAGACTTGGTCCAGGGACAGTGTCCTCAATCCGGGGACTGTCACCAGAAACCGGGGATGTCTGGTCACCCTAGTGTAGGGGTCAAATTATTTAAAATTTTAGTCTCATCTGACCATACCACCCTTTTCCATGTGGCCTAAAATGAAATGTGCTATTGACATTAAATTTTCACCACATGTCAGTAACAACCCCTGCAATCCATACAGTCCAAAACAAATACATTCATAAATTAAGTTATATGTAAAAAAAATGGAATTGTGCGTGTGTGTATACGTATATGTGTGTGTGTGTGTGTGTGTGTGTGTGTGTGTGTGTGTATATATATATATATATATATATATATATATATACCTGTAATAAATAAATCATATGATGACCTTTTAGGGTTAATGTGTAAATCACCTTTTAATGAGGTGAAAAAAAAGAAAACAACCCCTTCCTGGTCAGTTATACAGTATATATTACATGATCTTTAGAACACCTTATTAGAGTTTACCTGCTGCAATTCTATTGAAAATAACTCATCTATTCCTGAGGCCTATGTGGGAGAGTCTGCTTGCTATAATCACATGATCAGCCCGGTTTGTAAAAATAGATAAACTACTGGCAAAAGCAGTAAACCAGTCAAGTGAGCAGGAATTTTTTTTTTTTCTTTTTAGAAAATCTTGAGGCCCATACACACAATCAGACTTTTTGACAACCAACATGCAAATTAGCTGTTTTGGACCAACATCCGACCGTGTGTACGCTCCATCGGACCAACTTTTTCCAGGTTTCATCGGACTTTTGTTGGCTGTGCGAACGGACCAACTTTCTGCCAACAAAAGTCCGATGGACCAAAGTCCGACCGTGTGTACACAAAACCAACGGACTTTTGTACAAACCAATGCAGAACCAATGCAAAAGATCAGACAACAATACAGAAGTTGACCAAAGGTGGCGGTAAAGAGCAGAAAAACCAAGTGATTTGGTGAAAGTTGGCTGAAAAAAGTCCTGCCGTGTATATGCAATACCAACTTGGGGCAAACGCTCTTTGGACAAAAATCCACAGGAAAGTTGGTCCACGGTCCGATCGTGTGTATGAGGCTTAAGATTGATTAGCATTGACCAATATGTTATGGTATTTTAGAAGGTTATTTGGCAGAATATCAGAAACAAGGTATGAATGAGTGTCTAGCATAGATATCAGAGATCAATGCACATATTTTCCAACACACTAAAGATCATCAAGTGTCTTCCGAAGCTTTTAATTGAAGAATGATCACATCACAAAGGACCAAGTTCCATGTTTAGATTGTTTAGATATCAGGTTGGTACAAAGCAGCTAGCTTGTGATTTAAGTATTCATACAGCAGAATAGAAAGGCTGCTAGATTTGATCTTACCTGTATTATAGTGACTGCCATAGAAGTGTAAGAGATTTCCATATTACCAGGGGCACATTTTAAAAAGGTCATGTAAGCCCAGGCCAAGGTGGGAACATTTCAGGGGTGTATGTCAGTCACAAGATGCTGCAAACATACAGATTTGTCACTAGTATTATAAATTTGTCAATAAATCAGAATATGGCACAATACAGTGTGCATCATCTGGAATGTTTATAGTTCTACAAAGTGTCCCTGGGCACCAATACTAATGTGCTAAAGGTGGTACTAAAGGCATAAAAATAAGATGCAGACTATCCCTAGCATTACCAAAGCAGTCTTTGCTTTTTTTGAATCCTGTAACTTATGCCCCGTACACCCGATCGAACTTTCCGACAACAAAACCGTGGAATTTTGTTTGAAGGTTGTTTGCTCCAACTTGTCTTGCATACACATGGTCACAAAAATGTTGGCCAACAATTACGAACGTGGGAATCTGGTGACGTACAAGACGTACAGCGAGCCGAGAAAAAGGAAGTTCAATAGCCAGTGTAGCTCCTTCTGCTTGATTCTGAGCATGTGTGAACTTTTGTGCGTCGGACTTGTGTACACACGATTGGAAATTCTGACAACAAAGTTTTGTTGGCGGAAAATTTGAGAACCTGCTAGCCAACATTTGTTGGCGGAAAGTCCGACCGCAAATGTTCGATAGAGCATACACACGGTCGGAGTTTCAGCCAACAAGCTCACATCCAACATTTGTTGTCAGAAAATCCGATCGTGTGTATGGGGCATTAGTCTTGTTGATCCTACTGATAATTTTCAAATTCCTTTCACAGAGCAAGCTACAGTGCCTTGAAAAAGTATGCATACCCCTTGAAATTTTCCAAATTTTGTCATGTTACGACCAAAAAAGTAAATGTATTTTATTGGGATTTTATGTGACACAACACAAACTGGCACATAATTGTAAAGTGGAAGGAAAATGATATGGTTTTTTTTGTTTTTTTTTTTACAAATAAATATTTGAAAAGTGTGGTGCATTTGTATTCAGCCCCCTTGTACTTTGTAGAACCACCTCTCGCTGCAATTACAGCTGCAAGTCTTTTTGGGTATGACTCTACCAGCTTTGCACATCTAGAGAGTGACCTTTTTGCCCATTCTTCTCTGCAAAATAGCTCAAGCTTTGTCAGATTGGTTAGAGAGCGTATGTAAACAACAATTTTCAAGTCTTGCCACAGATTCTCAATTGGATTTAAGTCTGGACTTTGACTGGGCCATTCTAACACATGAATCTGCTTTGATCTAAGACCCCTTTTTCACACTGAGCCGCCCCGGGCGTCAGTGGTAAAGCGGGGCTATTTTTAACGCTGCTTTACCGTCGTTTTAACAGCGTTATTCGGCCACTAGCGGGCCAGTTTTAACCCCTGCTAGCGGCCGAAAAAAGGGTTAAATCTGCCTGCAAAACGTCGCTGCAGTGGCGGTATGGCGGTGCTACCCCATTGTTTTGTTTTAAATGGGCAGGAGCGGTGGAGGAGCGGTATATTCACCGCTGCAAAGAAGCTGCTGGCAGGACTTTTTGTGATGCCCTGCCAGCGCAGCGACCCAGTGTGAAAACACTCTGGCTTTCACACTGGGTTTGTCGCTGAGGCTTTTTTCAGGTGCTATTTTTAGCACTGTAGCACCTGAAAAACGTGTGAAAGGGGTCTTTAATCATTACATTGTAGCTCTGGCTGTATGTTTAGGGTTGTTGTCCTGCTGGAAGATGAACCTCCGTCCCAGTTTCAAGTCTTTTGCAGACTCTAACAGGTTTTCTTCTAAGATTGCCCTGTATTTGGCCCCATCAATCTTCCCATCTCTGATTAGTTTCCCTGTCCCTGCTAAAGAAAAGCATCCCCACAACATGATGCTGCCACCACCATGTTTCACGGTAAGGATGGTGTGTTCAGGGTGATGTGCAGTGTGCATTTTGCTTTCTAGTCCAAAAAGTTACATTTTGGTCTCATCTGACCAGAGCACCTTCTTCCACATGTTTGCTGTGTCCCCCCAGATGGCTTCACGCAAATTGCAAACGGGACTTCTTCAACAATGGCTTTCTTCTTGCCACTCTTCCATAAAAGCCAGATTTGTGGAGTGCACAACTAATGCCGCGTACACACGATCTTAATTCTCTTCGGAAAAAGCTCTGATGGTTTTCCCGACGGAATTCCGCTCAAACTGTCTTGCCTACACACGGTCAAACCAAATTCCGACCGTCAAGAACGCGGTGACGGACAACACTACGATGAGCCGAGACAAAATTAAGTTCAATGCTTCCGAGCATGCGTCGAATTGTTTCCGAGCATGTGTTGGTATTTTGCACGTCGTAATTGCTACAGGCGATCGGAATTTCCGATAGAAACCTTTTCCGTCAGAAAAATTGAGAACTTGCTATCAAATTTTTGCTGGCAGGAATTCGGCCAGCAAAATTCCGATGGAGCCGTGTGTACGTGGCATAATAGTTGTTCTGTGGATAGATTCTCTCACCTGGGCTGTGGATCTCTGCAGCGCCTCCAGAGTTACCACAGGCCTTTTGGCTGCTTCTCTGATTAATCCTCTTCTGGCTCGGCCTGTCAGTTTAGGTGGACGGCCATGTTTTGATCGGTTTGCAGTCGTGCCATACTCTTTCCAATTTTAGATGATGGATTGAACAGCGCTCTGTGAGATGTTCAAAGCTTGGGATATTTTATATAACCTAACTCTTCTTTAAACTTCTTCACAGCTTTATCCCTGACCTGTCTGTTATGTTCCTTGGCCTTCATGATGCTGTTTGTTCACTAACAAACCTCACAGAACAGCTTTATTTATACTGAGATTAAATTACACACAGGTTGACTCTATTTACTAATTAGGTGACTTCTAAAAAGGAATTGGTTTCACTAGATTTTAGTTAGGGGTATCAGAGTAAAGGGGGCTGAATACAAATGCACGCCACACTTTTCACTTATTTATTTCTAAAAAAAAATTGAAAACCATTTATAATTTTCCTTCCACTTCACAATTATATGCGACTTTGTGTTTGTCTATCACATAAAATACATTTACATTTTTGGTTGTAACATGAGAACAGTTGGAAAGTTTCAAGGGGTATGAATTCTATTTCAAAGCACTGTATATAGCAATAGTGGAAGTTAGGGAGTTGAAACAAACCATTTAACACTGATGGGTGCCTACAATAATCCGCTTTTATTCATTTATGTGAAAAAAAACTTTATCCTAATAGGAAATATATGATTCTGTAACATGTTAATTATGTGAAGTTCAGCTGACCATTGATGATGCGATTTCCTTTCCTGTGACCATGGATTGCAGGAAAGAAAACCACTCAAACTGACTGTGTTGATGGGGGAATCCCTCCCATGGAGCCATTGTGTTCTCCCAGCAGGGGAACTGGGAGAAAACTGTGATTATTGCTAGCAGCTATAACAGCTGCTAGCAATAATCCCATGGAAGATCTGGCAGGCTGGTTTTACCCAAGTTGATCAATCAATCAACTTGTTACATTTAGCCTGCCCATACATGGTTCGAATCTCGTCCGGTTCCCACTGAACCAGCTGAATTTTGACCCATCTATGGCCAGCTTAACACTACCCTCTTTAGACAATGCTGCTGCCAAGGGTGTCTCTGTTGCTCCTTAGATAAAGGAACCTCCCTAAGACAGGAAGTGTGTTACTGACCTGATCACCAAGTGAAGATTAACGGAAACACATAAAAACATAAAACGAATGCAGCTACTGCATCTAAGAATACATAAGCTGCAATATATAAAATGTTTGTTTTTAAGATTGGATACGCTTTAAGGCTGGGTTCACACTGCTGTACGGAGCAGCTCACAGCAGGGATCCGGTGCGTCTCTGTTCACCGTTTCAAGCTCGATTTCAGTCCAAATTTTTGGCTGAATTTGAAACCTGAAACGGACCAGAAGACGCACAGTACTCCTGTGCAATTCGCTCCAGAGATGTGTGAACCGGCTCCATAGAGAGCCAGTCACAATCTCCTGGCATGCAAATTGGATGCGGAGAAATCTGCATCCAATTCGCAATAGTGTTAACCCAGCCTAAATGTCTCTGGGAACACTGTCAGGATTCCTTGCATACGGCACCCTCCCTCCCTGGGTTCCAAGGATTTCTTCAGACCTTCACTGACTGAGACCGCACCTACAGTTAACATGAAGACAAAGCCATGTTTTCAATGCCACCACTTTTATCAGCTTATACTTTTAACAGTTTATGTCTGTTATTTTCAATGAAATCATTAACATGAATATTTTTTCCTGATATTTAAGAAGGCACCAAAAGCTATCATATCTTAGCTAGTTGTATTATGTCTTCCTAATTTGCTAACATTACTGCCAAGGTTCCTAGCAAGGTTACAGGGCTGAAAGGGCAACTTACTGAATAGATGACTCAGAAAATGGAATCTCAGGAATTTCTGGTGTAAATGGAAGACTGGCACATAGAAGTAGGCATTTAAAATCACATTTCACTAACTGGGCCCCTTTCTCAGCTTTTGTCAAAGCAACCCATCTCCTTGAAGGAGCAAGCATCCTTTTGAAGCGTTGTAGATTCATATTTGAATCGATGTTGCTCCTGCCCCTCAGTAGGGATAACTTATTTGTCTTTTTGAATAGATTTACAATCTTGTGTTAAATAATATCCTTTCAAACAGATCTTGTTTAGCTTCTCCTGTTTTGCGTGCCTTTGGGGACATAAACATGCAAGACAGGCAGGAGAGCAAATGTCCTTTGAATCTTTAGTGTTTTACAGATAATGGCTATCGCAATAATGGGTGTTCCCTGAAGGCATCCAACAGCACTCCGTTTCTGAGTTGCATATGAAATTGCATGAAGCATGTAGTCATAATAAATCCCAAAATGCTGAGCTTGCAAGTATTGGATGATACTCAGTGTATGGAGGAGGATGAAATACTTGTTGAACCATATATTAATTGGCCAGTTTGTAATGGCAGGAGCATTTTCACATTACAGGATGATGTTTATGGACTATATAATATCAAGAAAATGCTAATACTCATGCGTGAAGCCGAACGATATCAACCTGAATATCAAACTGCAAGAACGTGGGATGCTGGTATGCAATCTATAATACTACACTGTGCTTTACACCTTTACTGCACTATTTAGAACTGTAGAGGCCCATCTGCCATCTCCAAACTGTACTTAAGCGCCTTCTGTACCTTATTTAGTCATTATTATAGCCTAGGGCACTCCTTAACATCTGCAACCATCTATGTTGTGATTCACATACAGTACATTTTCCACAGTGCACAGGCAGGCAGCTGACACAATTATTTTCTGGTTCAGCAATTCATCTTCATATGTCACCTCTTTGCTTTCAGCCTGCTTACTGGACAATACATTGACTTTTCCATCTCTATCCAATGACAATACTTATATAGGGTGCTGCACCAAATTACAATATAAACCAAACCAACAAGTGAAAAGGAAGGAATCATAAAATAAAAACAATATTTTACCATAAATAGCGAATATATGAGACTGTCCCTTTAAGAACAAATCTCATATGTTGTAATATATTAAATTTCACTGATTCTATTCACGTGTCCATGTATTTCATCCACCAAATAGAGGACAACAATATGCAGAGTAAAAGTCAGTGCCAGCGTGAATAACACTGGCAGCCAGCGATGCAGGTCAATATACATAAACTGCCTTAATGATTTATTTATATAGGTTGCCGTGCCAAATTATAATATAAAACAAACCAACAAGTAAAAAAAAAAAGGAATCACAAAAAAAAAAAATCTTTCACCATAAATACAAGTGAATATATAAGGCCTGCCATACACAGTTTGAATCCTGTTTTAACAGGAACCAGATAAGATTCAAACTGTTAATTGTTAAATAAAAATGAAGCATTTCAAATGATTAAGTCCTGGCCACGTTATTTCTAGACCCCAATGTCTCCCCTGCCCTTCACACATCTAACCAAGCACAGATTGGCTTGCTTAGATGTGTCCCCTGGCTGTACTGGCAAAGAGATGGTGGATCTGAAAATGTAAGTGACATCACTTCCAGTTTCATTGTTTGCATGTGAGACCGAGGCATGGATTTGCCTCTGTCTCACAGCGATCTCTCTTCCCTAGCCGGCGGTTGTGTTCTTGGACTCCAGCAAGAGTGGGAGAGCCCGGGAACCACGGGAGGAGGCGAGCCGCCATCAGGAAGGAGGGGAGCACTGCGCTCCTGGCTTTGCGAAAGTGATCAGCAGCTTTGGAGCTGCCGTATCACTTTTACTTTCAAGCCTGGAGTTGGGTAAACAAAACTGGCACAAGCTCATGGATGCTACTGCAGCCATCAGCTTGTGATTAAAGGTCGACTCTTTGGACGTACGTAGTATGTCCAAAGAGCTGAACTGGTTAATGCAGAAGGACTGTATACAGAAAATACAAAGCATAAAATAAACAATCACCTGAGGAACTAATGAAAACTTGGGTCAGTCCCTGACTAACAGGGTGCCCCCTTATGAGTTTCTCAAAACAGACAGGCAGCACATGAACCTTTTTAGTGTTATGTCACCATTCAGCCTTGCACCCAGCAGCAGGTTCTCACAGAAGAAAGATCAGGGAGAGATCCTTGAGCATCAGTCAGCTCACATACATAAAGGCCTGTGACCAAATGATACCAGTAACAAGGTCTGGCTGCCAAATAAGGTGAACCCAGCAATGGAGACTTATTCTTACCCTAAGCTTTACAAAGAATCCAGACCATATCAGTCCTCAACCCTGGAGCCCCTTACCATGTATAGGTGAGAAATCTAAGTGAGGCATTCAGTGCCTTACATACCCTCCTCTGCCCAAACCTGTGGGTAGGAGCACATTTTGCCAGCATACAGTGGATGCATAACAGCCCATAAGCTTTTTCTGGGTCCCTTGCATGTGTTCTACATAAAATGTAAAGTCTTGCAGAGCCAGAAACATAGCTACACTACTGTAAAAAAGTTTAAGGCAGCTGTGAAAAATGGTGTAAATTATCAATGAACAAAATGTAGAGTATATGAACAGAAGAGAAATTCAAATCAAATCAATAATTGGTGTGACCACCCTTTGCCTTCAAAACAGCACACATTTTTCTGGGTACACTTGCACCCGGTTTTTGAAGGCACTTCGCAGGCAGGTTGTTCCAAACAACTTGGAGAACTAACCACAGATCTTCTGTGGCTGTATATTGCCTCAAATCCTTCAACCTCTTCATGTAATTCCAGACAAACTCTATGATGTTGAGACCAGGGCTCTGTGGGGGTCAAACCATCACTTCCAGGTCTCCTTGTTCTTCTGAAGATAGTTCTTAATGACATTGGCTGTTGGTTGTTGTCCTGTTGCAGAATACATTTTGGGCCAATCACATGCCTCCCTGATAGTATGACAAAATGGATAAGTATCTTCCTGTATTTCTCAGCATTGTAGACACCATTGATCCTGACCAAATCTCCAACTCCATTTGCAGAAATGCAGCCCCAAACTCAAAAGGAACCTCCACCATGCTTCACTGTCATCTGCAGACACGTATTTTTGCACCCCACTTCCTATGTTTTTGGGCATAGTTGATGTTTCCATGTTGAAGGTATGGCTTTTTGGCTACAATTCGTCCATGAATAGCACTTCTGGCCAGACTTCTCCAGACAGTAGATGGGTGTACCTGGGTCCCACTGGTTTTTGCCAGTTCTGTGATGATGGCACTGCTGGACTTCTTCCAATGTCGAAGGGAAGTAAGCATCTTTCATCTGCTGCATTAAGTTTCCTTGGCCGACCACTGCATCTATGGTCCTCAACGTTGCCCGTTTCTTTGTATTTCTTCAATAGAGTTTGAACAGCACATTTTGATACCCCAGTCTGCTTTAAAATCTTTGCCTGAGACAGTACTTGATAATCAAGTATAACTACCTTGTGTTTTGTTGCTGTGCTCAGTCTTGCCATGGTGTATGATCTGCGAAATGAAACTGTCTTCTACAAGCTCACATTAGTAGCAGAGTTTGGCCATTTTTGACTCAGTTTGAAGTCACCTACACAGCTATTTCTGTTTCAGTTAATGACTGTGTTTCAACCTACATATGAAATTGATGATAATTAGCACCTGCTTGGTATAATTTGTTAACCATACACCCAGGTGTAATAATTGATTGATTTAAAGCTTTGAGTTTGGGAATAGCTGGTGCACAGTCATCTGATTCTTCATATAAAAGCAGTATTCTTCATATAAAACCAATGAAAATGTTCATGTTGCCCACATACTACTCTCCCACAATGGGATAAGAAGGAAACCAGTTAAGTCGCCACAGTATAACACTAAAAATCCACGGCTAGATGTACTAAAATGGCACTCAAGGGCCAGTGCCTAAGTCATAACGTTTCCTTATTTTCTTTCCCTCTTACCTCCCAACATTTGTGAATAAAGAGAACTGTAGATGAAATGGGGTGCAGAGGAGTCCGAGAGGAGTCAGAAGACCCTCTATAGTTCAGAAAAATTAAGCTGTATATTTTTTCTCTTGTTTAGGGGTTTGTACAGTTGAAGATTAATTCAGAATATGTTCAGATTTCATTTCAGTTTTGAGAAGTTTCACTAAAATAATCACGTCACATGGGGCGAACTTGTACAAAAGGGCATCATTCAAATGTTCCTAGGACAGCATGATGTCTAAATTCAGCCCTGTGTAGAACTTGTGTAGCTTTTTGCTAACTGAGCATAATAGATGCAATTTGCAAGAAATGTTTATGTGCAAAGTATAAATGTTATTTAAAAAATGATCTAAAAAGTCGGTTTATAAAACTGTAAAACTCAACCAAAATCCTTCATAATGTATGATTTAGGGTACACATTACTAATGTTTGAACATCAGTCTATCTGGCCAAAATTTCAGGCATTTATTTTGCGCCTATTCGTACGTACCTGCATACATGCGCAAAATACATTCTACCTCCCAAAATGAAATATTTTATTAAGCGGTGTATTGTACACGTATACATACGTGCGTATGAAAAATACTGAGCAGCAACTCAGATTTCTGTATTTTTTTTCTAATCTATATGCAGTGCATGTTGACTCGCCTGTGTGTGCAGGCACATTGAAACCAATGGTCTGCATTTACATCAGTAAAAAAAAAAAAAAAAAAAATGTACTCAGCATTTTTAGGCAGCAGTGTACAATAAAAATGTGAAATTTTTAGGCAGCAGTGTACAATAGATTTAGTTTATGCATGATGTGTCTTCGAACGGTTCTTTGGCTAGGGGGCGGATCTGCTGTCAAATCCACTTTTCCTCTGGTTTTTGCAAACACAAATCAATATTTTCAATTGCATAAATGTTTTAAAGTTCATTAACATCTTCTTTGTATTTAATTATGTATCTGTCACTACTCGTACTTTAAAGCAGCTTAACATTGTGCTTTTATAATAGAGCCATTATGGCTTGATAAATAAGAGATATGAAAAAAAATGGATCAAAATCAGTAGGCGAAGCTACCAACAATGTTCATTCTGAGTTCTATTTTGCTGGGTTGATCGTAAAGAAGTTTTCCAGTGTGCAATTACAGATGACCTGAAATAATAAAGTAATCCCTGTAGTAAGATAAATATATAAGTTGCCATTTCTGATATATCAGTATCCATTAGACCATAGAGTAGGGTTCTCCAATATTTCATTACAAGGACCACATTGTATATTTTATTGTATATTTTACAAATATATTGTTTGGAGACAGCTAACTATATTGGGTAGGTACTTATATTTTTTTAAATGCCTGGTTTAGGTCAGTGTACTTGAGACCTTACTAGGTAGGGATATTTTTATGGACAGTTGATGTGGGCAGTCTTGTAGCGGGCCAGATGTAACCCATGAGCCATAGTTTGGAGACCCCTGTCATAGAGCATCATGATTGTCCTGAACACATGCACTGTACTAGAGACAGACACAACAACTATTAATAGCCCATGGGACTTAAATGAGAAACACCTAAAAAAATAAACAAATTTAAGAACAATTATTGTTTACATAAGTCTTTTACATGCATTTAAAAAAAAAGGCTGTCATACATATACATACCAACAATAGAAGTGCATTTTCAAATAGCATTAGAACATAAAAATTGGAAACCTTGCATTGAATAAGGACTATACTAGTATCCAAGGTCAACTTAAAGAATCTGTGCTGACATTCTCGCTGTGTTTCGCGAAATAGGAAACTCGAAACTCGATCCAGGTCACAACAGGCAGGCACAGGTACACAAGCTAGGAACAGGAACACTGGAAGCTGAAAAACAAACCAGAAAAGAAACCAGAAACAAAGCTGCCTTTTATAGGCCCGCCAGGGGGAATCACGCTGTGCGCACAACAGCGCGCGCGTGCCCGTGCAGTTGTGCCATATCGCGCACCCGCATGCGCCGGCTCACAGTATCACGCACCCGTATGCGCAAACCTGCCGAATCACGCACTCTACCCCGCGGGCGCACAGTGAAGCGCTGATGCTGGCAAGTAGGATTTCTAGTATTACTATGACATTTAGTTTGTCTAAGCTGTAGTTTAGCTCAGAATGATTATGTTGTAAATTCTGGTTCTGTTCCAGTTCAGCTGGTTGTGTGGTTTTCCCCTTGGCCCAGGGATGGTGCCCTTATAGTTGGCCAAGGTTGGAAATTGCAACAAGCTGGGCGTATTGAGTGCCTCTTTGCCCGGAAACAGCAGTGGGTGTGGTCTGCCCACTGTGCATTCTGGGAGAGGGTATAGGGTGTGTTCCGACCTGATGGCCCTCCTGGCCTAAGGTGTGCTGCTGCCTTCTAAATTGTCTCGGGCCGGCTGGCCCGAGGCTTCATTACTGAAGGGTAGGCCCAGAAATTCTGGGGCCTACCGATCCAGGGGTGGTCCTGTGCTGTCTTGCCTGCGGGGAGAAGCCAAGCGACTGGAGGATCCAGGGGAGGACTTTTCAGAGAGAGGACCGAGCACCAAGGCCGGTACCTCTAGAAGAGCCTGGAGACTTAGATGGAGGACCATCCCGGGTCATCTACCTCACAGTACCGCCGGTTCAGGTGAAAGAAACTGGTACTGTGTGACTGTTCTTTAACATTGCAATAAGTTGCTGGTTGCACAGTCCTGTGGCAGAGGATTGTGCAACGGTTATATTGATATATTGATCCTACAAGTCTGTGGCAGAGACTATGACCGAGCATCGCATCGGCTGCTAGGTCAGTGAGAGAGGCCTATCCGGTGGTTGCTGGTTCCAGTTGTGGAGCTGTTTATCCTCTGGATCAAGAAGTACCTCTGACCTGCAATTACAAGGTATCTGAATCCCCCTTAACCCTCCATTCCTCTATTGCAATTGTCTTTTTGTCAATAAAGCATTTGGAAAAAGGACTAAGTCTCGAAGCTAAAATCTTTGAGAAACTTTTTAATGGGACCCCTGTGACGGAGAAGGTGTAACGGTAAGCCCAATCAAATACCAGCAGCTCCTTCGGGGGTTAGTGCTACACATACATAAATATAACAAAAAGGAAAAAAAAAAAAGGAGGGTGGGGAGAGGGGAGGGAAAAGTGGTGAAAAGGAAAGGGGAAAGGAAGAGGAGGGGGAAGGAAAGAAGAGGAAAGGAAAAAACAGCTCGGCGAAGCTGCCCCCCCCACAATTAGCACAAATGAAAACTCAATTGTGTTGCTATGTTTGTGCTGTTTTGTGCCGTAAAAATTTACATTTGTGCTGCTTTTATTTTTAAGATATTAGCAATTGTTTTTCACAGACTATGACATCACCTAACCCCCCTACAACAGCCAAATGGCACGAAACCAGGCAGGTTGGTTAGTGCTGTGTTCGTGCTGGTCTGTGCTGTTTAAATTTCCATTCTATCTTTTATAGTTTTGGTGTTATTAATGATTTATTAAAGGTCACCAAAGGTCACTTAGCCCCCCTACAACATCCAAATGACAGGAAACTGGTCTCGTTAGTTAGTGCTACATCAGTGCTGGGTTGTGCTGCTAAAATTTTTATTTGTGCTGTTATGGTTTTTACTTTTTTTTTTTTTCAAACCACACACACTTTGCCCCCCATTCAATCAGCACAAATAAAAACCCAAGTGTGTTTCTTTAGTGCTATGTTTGTGCTGTTGTGTGCCGTAAAAATGTACATTTGTGCTGCTATATATTAGCAATTGTTTTTTTTTCCAGACTATGACATCACCTAGCCCCCTACAACAGCCAAAAGACATGAAACCTGGCTGGGTGGTTAGTGCCGCGTTTGTGCAGTTTAAATTTCTCTTATATCGTTTTTGCATTACTGTATTAATGATTTATTAAAGGTCACCAAAGGTCACTCAGCCCCCCTACAACACCCAAAAGACACAAAATTAGGCTGGTTGGTTAGTGCCGTGGTAAAAACAGCTTGTTTTTATTTGATCACACCCCACCCACTTTGCACCCCATGTTATTAAATCTTAAAAACAAACATACCATTTGTTAGTGCTACGTTTGTGCTTTTTTGTGTCATAAAAATAAAAATTTGTGCTGCTTTTATTTTTAAGATAATATCAATTGTTTTTTTTCCAGATGATGACATCACCCTGCCGTCCTGTAATGTGTCTGGTCAGTGAGCTCTGGCTCAGGGGCCACTGATAGTGAGACAGCAGCCATGGGAGCACAGCGAGGTATGAGTACCTGTTATCAGCCCAGTAGACTGCATGGTGGCAGTATTCAGCAGGTGGATGTGACAGCAGAACCGGCTGGTGGCAGATGAGTTGGCACAGAGCTTGACTGGTGGCAGATTGTGGGTATGCAGCTGGAAGCAGTAGACAGATAAGACCTTGCTGGACTGAAGAGCTGTAGCAGGCTGGATGGGCCGATCAGGCATAGACGGCAGACAACAGGATAGTCAGGTCACAAGCCAAGTCAGCAGCTGGAGGTAGATCAGTCAAGAACAGAAGGCAAAAGCAGAATCCAGAGACAAGCCAAGGTCAGGGCAGGTAGCAGTCAAACGGAGGTCAGGAGCAAGCTGGGTCAGGATCAGAGGCCAAACACAGGAATTAGGAATGAACACACAGAAGATGCACACCAAATTGCAGCCTGTTTGAATAGTCTGGCGCCAGCATTGGTGACAGGCTCGCGCTCATCTGCGGCCAGTTGCCAGTCTGTGCATGCGCATATGTATGCACCAGGTGACATAATTTGAGCTATGGGCAAGCCTTCCCTGACACCCCCTACAACAACCAAAAGAAATTAAAATGGGCTGGTTGGTTAGTGCCACGTTTGTGTTAGTTTGGGCTGTTTTACTCTCCATTCTATCTACTTTTTGTTTTCAGTTATTATTGATTTAATAAAGGTCACCCAGCCCCCTACACGAGACAAAAGACATGAAACCGGGCTGGTTGGTGCCTCCTTTGTGCTGGTTTGTGCTGTTTAAATCTCAGTTCTAATCCTTTTTATTTTTCAGTTATTTACTATTTACCAAAGGTCACTGAGCCCCCCTACACAAGAAACTGGTTTGGTTTGTTAGTGCTGCTTTTACGCCAGTTTGTGCAGTTAAAATTGATATGTGTGCTGCTTTGATTTTTTAATTGTAAAAGTTTATTTTTATTTGATCAAACCCCACCCACTTGTCATCCAATGCTATTAGATACTATAACAAACACACCATTAATTTGTGCTGCATTTGTGCTAACTTGTGAAAAAAAATTAATTTCTGTCAGTTTTGCTTTGAAGATATTAGACATTATATTTAATCAAACCCCACCCACCCACTTTGCACCCCATGTGCTTAAAACCAAATATAACATTTGTTCTTGCTGATTTGTGTGGCAAAAATAAAATTTGTGCTGGTTTGGTTTTGGAGATATCGTGCATTATATATATGTTTTTTTTAACAAGAAAAACGTGCATTATATTTGATCAAACTAGTGGCGTCCGGAGGGGGGGGGGCATAATTGTATTATTAGCCCCGAGCCCGAGCAGCCGTATACAAAGACTCAGAGTCAGACTGTGACTGACTGTCTCACTCAGCGCAGCCAGCAGGGATCGATCCGACTCCGAGCGCAGCCGAGTGACATGACAAGTCCCGCCTTCTGGACCTATCAGCGCCTATGATGGACATCGCACTGGTTCAAAGCTGGGACCGCGGGACGTGTGACGTCCATCATAGGCGCCACTGGGTCCAGGAGGCAGGAATGACAATGCGGCCATGCTGAGCAATATGGGATCTCTGATTGGCAGCATCACCGCGGCGGGAAACCGCCATTAGGCTCAAGTCAAATGAGGGGGGGCGGCAACAAACAACCACCCACAAGACCTGGCCAATGGTAAAAACACACTGGAGGCCGGGGCGGAATCGGAAGGGGACGTAAAGCCAGGCTGCACATCTGAAGACACCCAGGAATTCACCAGGTGACACCAATGGGGACACAATGATGAATCCCGGATGATAACCAAACGTGACAGCGATGGCAGGATGTACAGATGGGATTGCAACTCCCAGAAAAGAAAATTAGACCTGAGGGAAAGGGAAGGGAGAAAACAAAACAAACAACACACAAAATATATGTGTGAAATGGGAAAGGAGAAGGGGGATTGTCACGGTGCTTACAGATAATAATGGAAACCATATATTTTTTTTAAAAAGTATATCATTTTAATGAGAATAAAGTTAAAACAAAGCAAGGCCAATTCGTTCAAGAGTATTTAACATTGCATGATGAAGGTGGTCATATGGCAAATGTTCAGCTTAAACAGAAGTTTAATTTTTTTTTATATTAGCCCGACATGTTTCGCCTACTAGCTTCATCAGGGGATATACGAGTCAGCCAGGAAATGCATAAATGTAAAAAAAAAAAAAATATATGAAATAAGTACAAGATATCAAAGACATATATGTATCATTAGATATACAAGTATACATCACTTGCCAATGCCCGCCCCTAAGGGAGGAGAACCTACTGCGCCAAACTTCCAGAGAGTAAACACTGCCAAGGGGGACCAACCGACCCAGAGAAGAGGAGCCCTGCGTGGCCACAGAAGACACACAGTGACCAGGCTGTGGAGTAATCAACAAGAATGGGGGAGATAATTATGTAGGATATCTATAATATTTAAAAAGTTTACCATACAGAGGAATTTGGCACTGGAATTGTAGTAAGGTGCCGAGGTAATAAGACAGAGATAGGGAAAAAATTGGGATGGAAACTGAATACTCAGTTAAAATAAATAAGTTCAGAGCATGGGGTGGAGGGCGTCTGGTGTATAAGAAAAATTTTAATCCGATAAGGATGTTGTAAACAACATAAGAAGTTGTTAAAGGAAAAAGAAAAAAAGGAGAAAAAAGAAAAAAGATTTAGCACCTCATGGTCAGATAAACTGGTTGATAAGATTGTAAGTAAAAGGATCGAGCAAATACTAAGGTTTTAAAGGAATTTTTGTATAAAGAAAGATGTAAAAATTATAAATAGTTGAAAGACCATTGAAGTCAAGATTAATAGATAAAAAATAAATATATATATCAGTAGAAAAATCAAAGATGCATCCAAAAATAAAGGGAAGCACTGGACAATTGTCTCAAAATGATCAACATATAAAAATTAAAATAAAAATTGTTATTTGGGAATAATAAGAAACAGAAAAAAGAGGGGCCAAAATATATCAGAGAGAGGAGTGTAATACTGAAATGATAAGACCAACAAGAGGGGTATCTAATATCTATTAATGAGAGTTAGCATAGTGGCATAAGAAATAACCAGTACTGAATGAAAAGCATAAATGGAATTGATAAAGTGGTGAGATGGTGAACCAAATAGAGAAGACACCGGTATTAAAACCGGATTTGGTTCAGCAGAGTTTAAAGTATCTAAACAGGATGGTAAGTATGCAGTGTATAATGGTGTTACCTTCAACAAGGAGAGATAGTGCAGCAGTCGCCCTCTGGCGTTGGTGCTGCCTGAGAGGCGGGCTTATGTGTGCCTTCCATCTGGTCGGCGCATGACGTCACCGACCAGATGTGACTGTGATGATGCCTATGCGCATGCGCGAGAGCCCCGCCTGGTCTCTCATACTACAGCAACCACAATGCCAGGCGTGAGCGGTGAGGGGGCATGACTGGGGGCATGGACATGAGGAAGGAGAACAGAACAAGTGTCGCGCCTACCGGACAGCCCTCCCCCGCCACACCCCGAGGCAGAGGGGCAGACGAAAGAGGCGAGATAAGCCCCACACAAGGCTAAAAAAAGTGAAGGGGAGAGATAAATACCAAGAGTGGCAAATCTCTAAGGGGCGGGACCGCACGCACAGGACAATGGCGTGAAACGGGCACTGATTGGGGAAGACACCCCTTGGTGCCCTGGACATCCATATGACTGCAAATGCGCCCCATATCCCAGGGAAGGCAGATTAGACTCGACAGGCAGGGATGGGACCTGACGTAGCAGGAACCCAAACCAATAGTTTGGGGCCGATGACCACAAATCGGTAACCCACAAATGAGGGAGCGAGCATGGCAAATGAGTACACATTCACAAAAATAGAATAAAAAAAAAATTAAGAATAAAGAATAAGAACACATTTATTCAAAATTTCGCACATTCTGTATACTATCGCCAAAGAAACAAATATAATTAAATAACATAGCAACACATATATGCAATGTGTAGTACTGTGGGATTTGATAATACTTGTAGAAAACGATATACTACTACAATCTAGATATTATCTCATCTCTATGCATTAACTTTGTTTAGTCTCTGTAGATTAGTCAGTCTGTTAAACCTATGAGCGCATGCTACGTTTAATATCACAATAATACGAGGTTAGCTATGGAACCAAGCACACGGCTTCATAATAATCAAATCTTGTTTATTTCCCAAGGAAATGCGAAAGCTAACGTGTATCAAAAGGGGGTTACACAATTACACAACATACAGCAAGGCTACAGTACAATGATATAATATACAGTTAAAATACAATATAATGATCTACTTATCGTGGTGACCCTTCTCAGCTGAGCTCCAGATGGAATAAGAGAATCAGGTGTGTGTGCGAACCCTTTTTGTCAATCACACCTCAATCACAGCACCTCCCACTGCCCGCCCACCTGCCCAATTGGTAGTCGCCTCCATGTATTCTGATTGTACTGCCAGAAGTGGTCTCTGGGGGGCAGCGTCTGTCCAGAATTGCACTTAATCCGACTGCTGTCTAATCTTGGAATTGCGATCTCCGACAGCCCATAATTAGTCTTTGTGTAGCGCAGACAGATAGGAGCCGCCATTCATCACATACAATAGCCTTAGACTCATGACAATATGAGGTGTAACTGGTTACATTCCAGTAAAAGGGGGGGGGGGTGTATCTTGTATTGAATCCAACATATGCCGCTTTGCGCCTCAACAGGCGCATAACACCCTTCTTCCGACCCAGCTCCTATTGAACAGTCCATAACTGTTTCCTCCCTGACATGCGTTTCCAAATCATTACCCATAGAACAGTCCTTGACTTTCTTAACGCGCTGTGGTTTTCAACCTGTGCAGCAACAGCTCCTATGGAACAGTCCATAATGGTCTTATCGTGTCATGCTTTCCAACACTCTCCGCTTTGCCACTTAGTGATACACCACCATCCTTCTTCAGTGACAGCTTCCATGTCACCCTTCTGTGTCTTTGGTATCTTCAGGACGAGATGCAGTACAGGCAAGGGGTGCTCATTCACTCACCATTCACCATCATACATTCAGGGTAACACATCACCCAGCTTTCCAACACAGAGTCTCGAGGAGGGCCTTTCGCCCATGTTACTAGCCTAAAATACACCTTTATCACACTACACCATAACATAAATCAACCCACTACCATAATATATAAATATATACATTTGACCCCTCAACTCGCGTATCCCGCTCCCAACCTCCTATAATTCTTTGCTGAAAATACGGGTCGGGATTAGGCAGGTTTGTTCACAATGGCCTTCCCTACCGCAATTCCGGCACGTCAGTGGTATTTCAGGGCTCTGAGCTGGCAGCAAAGCCTCTACCGTATATGAAGAGACCTTACCGTCAATTCGTCCCTCCACTTGCATAGATAGATGCGAGACCTTCTTATATAAATGTCTAGTCCAACAACACATACCAATTTGAACCAATGACGAAACTGCAGCAATAATGAGTAACACCACAATGGGATGTATCAAATAATTCAAAATGCTGTTGGCCTTACTGGAATGTCCAAATATTACCTCCCACCAAGACCCTCCCACATCATTTTCTAATTGATGCACTACCTCCTTTATTTCATTTTGATTATGGTATATGGCTATAGTAGCATTAGCTCTCTCTTGCTGCAGCATCTTCATAAGGCTCTCATCTCTATCCCAATCTGCTAACCACTCCTGTATCTTCCTTCCCATACCAAGGTTCAGGGCTCTCAGATTAACAGGGAGGTTTTGGTTGACATCCACAGACAGATTGGCAATATGCGGTATCACATACTTCCATTCCTGTGTCTGGATTTCAGAAACATCGCCAAAGGTACACCACGCTCCTCTTGCTATTGTCAGGTTCACAGAACATCCTATCTCCATGACTAATGTTATATTAGTATCCTTTAGGACAAAGAAACAAACTCTCCCATGTCCCAAATAATACCCCGGTGTTCCCTTCCCGGCAATGTTCTCCCCATCCAGTACACAGAGTGACGCATCCTCCCAACATTTCTCCTTTACTACCGTGTATTGGCCTGGCATACAAAGGATGTCATGGTCATGCCTCTGACAGAGGGAAATATCAACCTGCCTCCAGCTCCCATTCTCTCTGATCACATGTGGGTAATTTAGCCTCAGATGCAACAAAGTAGAATCCCCAGTCAGTAAGCCCATTGATATCACCGAATACACAGATTGAGTCTGCACTTCTGTATATGGGATCAACGAGGAAGCATAACATCTCTCATAATCCAAATTCGTACATCCCATCCAGGCATTTGACCACCAACTTGGATTAGTGTAAGAGATGTGCTTTGGTAAAATCTTACTGAGCTGTGATGCTAATTCATAAGGCCACTTCCCCCCATACAGGGACTGTACAATCAGTTTGATGTTGGTTGATAGTTCCGCCTGTCCCTGAGTGCATGCCAGAGCCCATGACATATTTTTGCCCTGTATCACCACATTATCCACCAACCTCTTAAAATGGCGTATAAAATCTTGAGCTACTTTTACCTGGGTATTTATGTGACGTTGTTGAATATTATCAAGAATGTCATTGATCTCTCTCTGAGCAACAAAGCCCCGTTTACTGTCTGAAGCTATGGCTGAGAGTTTGTTCCTCAGGAGATCGATGTCCACTCCATTAATAACACCCATCCCAGTTCCTATTCCCCCTAATATAGTGCTGAATACATCCCTCCTCTTTCGGTTACTCCTCAGAAATAAGCGTCCTTCATGGACCTCATTCTGTGTCCGCCCATCTCTGGGAGAAAGCCATTGATATACTGACCGTACTTGATTTAGTGTATATTCAGCACATATAGGGTAATAGGATTTTACCAACCATTGCGAGATATTGAAGTGCCATGTGGTGAAAGCATACTGTACCCTGGTAGCCAGCGTTTGTGACGAGCTTAGATCTATTTGTAGTGGTTCCCCCTTCTCTAACGGAGTATGTTCCTGTGTGTAGCCACTGGCATCACCTATGCAGGGTTTTAACCTCTCCGGTGAGACATCAACTAGGCGTATCTCCCCCAGGTCCATCTCTGGTGTCCCACATGTCCAGTAACCAAGAGCTTCTCTGTAGGACTGATAGGACCGAGATACTGCCCCCACAAGGAAATTTTCACCCCATTGATGTGTCATCTGGAGCTCCCTAGTTTGGCCAACAGACACCTTACTATGCCTAAGTGTCAGCCTCCTGGGTCTCTGCACCCTATTACTTTGGTCATGCCAATATATGCCACACATAAAAACATACTTCCCTTCCTTCAATTCTTCACCAAAAACCCCATATCCCACGTCCCTTGCTTCCCAAGGTTTGGATAGATTGGATTGTTTTCCTAACCAATAACCAGTTTCATTCATATATATAGTTACATCTACAAACGGCTGGAGAGATTCCGGTATGATATTTTGCAAATTTTGCTTGTTCGCACGCCCTTGCGATGTTGAGTTAGGATTAAATCGTCCAAAAGCAAAAGAAACTTTGTATTGCAAATTGCCATGGTGACCCCATTGGTACGTGTCCGGTAATTTAGGATTCTTTGATATAATCCTGACCTTTCTCCTTCTTTCATCTCCCCCCTGCATCCCCTTCTGGCCTAACAAGTTCAACACTGATGATATAATTGAAGTGGATGCATGGTCTTCCTCAGGATTCTCCCTTTCCACATCATCCCCTGAATATTCGTCAGAATCAATTTGAGATGTTACATGGCTCAGATGGATCGCCAACACGACAAGTATGATCCTTCCATCCATTCTCCAGAGATTTTGCCAATCTTTGCTCCACCAGGACTCTGGAAAACAAGAACAAGAGCGGAATCAATTCTTATCAGCAATACCTTTTACATTGATCAGCATGAACCCATTTCTCTATCTCCCTCTTTTTCATGCCCTTTGCACCCTTGTTATCTATGAGCCGCTTTACTTTGACCACCTGATCACTAAGGGTCATAGTGACTGTGAACGGTCCCGTCCAGTTTGCGTCCCATGAAGACTTGGAACAAAGTTCTTTACCATAACCCTGTCTCCAATCTTCAAGCGAACGGGAGGCTTTAAAGGCTGCTCCTTCTCTTTAGGTGCCATGTTACTTGCAGCAAACTGCAAATACCTCTGTACCTGTTCTTGCAGTTGGACCAGAAATCGGTCCCTTTCAGCACTCTCTCTCAAGGGGGTACTAAGTAGTGGGTCTGCTGGATGGCTGAGGTTCATCATTCTCCCCGTCATTAACTGATATGGGGTTAATGATGTACCTTTCGCTGTAGATCCTCGTACGGCCATCAGGATTGAAGGCAGATGAATCAGCCAGTTCTTTCCTGATTGCAGTACCATCTTTTTAAGCCTCTCTTTCAGTGTTCGATTCATCCTCTCAACCATCCCCGCCGATTGTGGATGGTATGGAACATGGAATCTCTGTTCTACTCCCAGCAGCTCACAAATATTTTTCATGACCCTGCCGGTAAAGTGAGTCCCCCTATCGGACTCCAGGACTTTGGGGAACCCCCATCTTGAAAAGACTTCGGTCCACAAAGCTCTAGCCGTGGCAGTGGCAGAGTCCTTTCTTAGGGGCAGACCCTCTACCCATTTCGAAAAAACGTCCACCACCACGAGTAGATATCTGTATCCCCCAGGGGCACTCTGTAACGGACCAACAAAGTCAATCTGTAGGTTTTCCCAGGGTCCATTGGCTACCGGTATCCTTGCTAATATTGGCTTCTGTCCCTTTGGCCTAGGGTTCATTTGTGCACATATTAAGCATTCCTGCACTACCTGTGAGATTGTGTTTCCCATTGTCTCCCACCAGTATCTAGCTTGCACAAACTTCAAGGTACCTTGAATGCCCATGTGGCCTGTTAACCTGTGATTTTCTAGGGCTAAATCTTTTTGATGCTGGGAGGGCACTACAAACCTTCGTCCTTCTGAAGTTTCTTTTAACAGTAGATCGTCTTCTAATACATAATTTTGGGGAGCATCTGCCGCTTTTGTTCTAAGCTGCTTTTTGATTGAGCTCAAGGCCTCATCCTTATTTTGTTCACCTGCTAAGCATGGGGTAGGCATCCTTAGCACCGGCAGGAGTTCATGTGAACCTGCTTCCACCTCCTGCTCCTCAGAATTATGTTCCTCCCAGGCCTGCCTCCCTTCAGTATCATAGGGTGTCCATTTGGCCCCTATCAGGGCTGCCTCTTTTGCCAGCTCATCTGCCTTGTTGTTGCCCACAGTAACCTCCTCTCCACCTCTTTGGTGTGCTCTCACCTTAATGATAGCAACTCTCTGAGGTTCCCCATTTGCTCTTTCCCATATATCTCTTAGCACCGCACTATGTACCAAGTCCTTCCCAGAGGCATCACTGAAGCCCCTTGACTGCCACAAAGGCATGTATTCAGTCAGAGACCTTGTTACATAGGCGCTGTCAGAGAATATGGTTATGGGACCTGAACTGAAATGAGTGATGGCCTCTCTCACTGCCTCCAGTTCAGCTCTTTGGGCAGAAAAGCTTCGAGGGCATTTGGTCATGATTTTCTCATTGGTCTGGGGGCACCACAGGGCATACCCTGTGTGAAAACTTCCTTCATCCCAGTACCTTGATCCATCCACCCAGATTTTAAGGTCTCCAGTACCTGATGCTAACCTAAATACCTCCTGTGTTCTGGTCCGATGTACTTCCCCACAGTCATGCTGCTCCCCCTCATATTGCATCAATTGTGGGAGAGTGTAGGTGGCATTGTGGGTCACAGCCAGATTCCTGGGTGTTAAATCCACTAGCCATCTGGCTACCCTTTGGGAGGATACTCCACTGAGGGTACGTTCCAAAAGCATTTTAATTGGAGAATGGGGTGTCTGCAGAATGATTTTACCAAACCCCACAACATGCTCTGTGGCGAGAACCGCCCAGTGCGCTGCCAAAAGGTTCCTGACACATTCATCAAATCCCCTCTCTACCGGGCTTAGTACCCTGGACCAGTATCCCACCGGTACCCATTTGCCCTGCCTCTCCTGCAGCAACACCGCTGTTATTGCTACTGCAGAGGCATACACTTGTAGTGCAAAGGGCAAATCGGCATTCGGATTGCTCAAGGCCGGGGCCTGCATCAGACTGACCTTTAGCTTGGTGAAAGCTTGTTCATGCTCTCCCACCCAGTCTAAGGGGTCTGTTTCCTTCTTGTCTCCTTTTAGAAAGTCATACAGGGGTCTTGCCTTTTCTGCAAAGCCTTCAATGAAGTCCCTGCAGAAACCGACCATTCCCAGGAATTGTCTCAACGCGGTTTTAGTGATTGGTCTTGGTAATTTCCTGATAGTTTCACATTTGTTTGGATCTGGAGTTCTTCCCCCCTGTGAAACTATCACACCCAAGAAACATACTGAATCCTTCATTAATTGTGCCTTTTTGGGGTTTAATTTCAGACCTGCATTCTCAATTAGTGTCAGGAGTTCCTCCAGCAGAGCATAATGCTGCTCTTTTGTCTCGGTTTGAAGCAAAATGTCGTCCACATACTGAATGATGCATTCTGGCTCAGAAAATGTCTTCAGAATGTCCACCATACAGATGTGGAAGTATGTAGAGCTGGATTTGAACCCCTGAGCTAAACGACAGAATGCATATTGTTTTCCCTGAAACGGGAAGGCTAGCTTGTATTGGCTATCCTCGTGCACGGGAATTGAAAAATAGCCATTTGATATGTGAATTGATGAATACACCTTTGCTGAAGGCTTCAGTGCTGTCATCATGTCTGGCATTTTAGCAACTACATTTGTAATAGATGGGTTGCATCTGTTTAGCGCACGGAAATCTACAGTGGGCCTCCACCCCCCTTCTTTCTTCACTGGCCAGAGGGCTGCATTTGTTTTAGATTGGCATTCTTTAATTACATTTTGTGCCAACAAATTCCTCACTGTGCTCTCTATGTATGGGATAGATTCGGGCGGAATTTTATACTGACGCTGAGGTGGCGGATCAGGGCCCTCAATTTTAACAATCATGTTTGAAACTCTACCACATTGCGCTTTAGACGTTGCCCACACTTTGTTATGTTGCCACAAGATTTTAGCCAATATTTGGTCCTCTGTTTTCAATATTGCCTGCGGGTCAAGGATTTCATCGGTTTTAACTGTAGCAACCTCCCAGCTGTCCATGACCATGTGTGCCTTGCCTTTGTATCTAGACCCTTTCCACAGTACCCAATTACATAGATCAAGAATCAGTCCATGTGCCCCCATGACATCAGAGCCCAAAATAGTGCCCTCGTGCGTTGGGGAAAGAAACAAACTGTGTTCCACACATAACCTCTCTATTTCTATGTTCACAGGTATTGATTGCTCAGAAGGTACTAGTTGTCCCCCGAATCCTCTAAGGAAAATTTGTCTCCCAGCAGGATCCTTTTGAAGTTCAATATTTGTTATGCTGACAGCCGCTCCCGTATCCAAAAGTACATTTGTGCGATGGCCCCCTATCGCCCCTCGGATACGTGGTCTGCCGCTTTTGTCCCTATCCAGTTGACATACTAGGGACAACACTGGGGCCTGACATCCCTATGGTTTAAAATAAGGATTGGTTGGGGGAGGGATTTTATATTCCTCGTGGTTTTCTTTAAACCCTTTTCCTAACCTTTGCAATTCCCTCAAAAGTGGACCATATAATGTAGCATCAGGTGCCTCGTTCGGCTCCGTTGCTACCTTATCTGGTCCAGGTTTTCGCTGTTCCTTCTTATGCCAAGGCTTCTTCTCACCCATGCTCCTCCTAGGCAATTTACAGTCCTTGATTACATGGCCTGTATTCCCACATCTATAACACTTGCCTGTAAATCTCACTGTACCTTCGCTTTTAACTATCTCCGCAACTCTTTTGTGGGGCCTATTGTCTTGATCTGTCTCCCGAACCCAGTCCCTTAATATGTTTATAAAGGTCTGGTACGAGGTGGCGTTCCTCAGTGCAATTCTGGTATGGTAATCAATACATATGCACTTATTAGCCATAGAACACAGAAAACTACTATCATCAGGAGACATATCAGGACAATTATATGTGGCTTTATAAATGGCGAAGTATTCACTGCAAAAAAGTATTGGATCAATTCCCCTCCTAAATTTTGTATTTTCTAGGGCGTCTGAACCCCTAGTATCTCTTCCTCCCATTATGCGCTGTATTTCCCTCATTCTATCTGCCGAGTTCCCCCAATTTGAGCTTAACTCGGGAGATAGACCTCTATGATTCCCAACTGGTGGTTGCAGTTTTTCACACAGTTGCAATGGAAGCCATGCGCGGAGGAGTGCGCATGCATCCCTATTGTTCAAAATGTACTGTGTCACTACAGCCTCCAGCCTGTTTGAGAGACTAATGGGTGAAGCGCTGGTGTCAAACTTTCCCAAAATCTGGCACAGATTTGTGCGATCTTGTATGGAGAGTGTTGTGGTTTGGGTGCTACCCTCCCTTTTTATAATTCCTAATCCTTGCCCAGTTCTGTCTAGCACAGGAGTGAAGAGACTTGGGGCCTCTTCAGGACTGTCAGCCGCACAGACTGGTTGCTGTTCGATCGGCATCCTTTCTCCTTGCTCCTGTGTCACACCTGAATGTGTGTCCTTGTTAGCACAGCAATGGCTGTGCACATTCTCCATTGCCCATGCTCTCAAAGACACAATGGTATTATCTTTTTGGGCTAGCTGAATTTTACATTCCTGTAACTCTATCTTAAGTTTTTCTATCGCATTTTCATTCCCAGCCTCTTTATTTTCTAGCGCTGCGATAGACTGTTCTCTCAACATACATGATTCCTTCCATTCATCCAATCCCTGTTCTAACAAACCATTCTCAGTCACCAATTGTTCAATCTCATACCTCATGTCATCACACTCACAAACATTTGCGTCCGCATTCGCAGCTATAGCTGAAATATCCTTACTCACATTTTCTATCTGTCCTATTAATTCTGCTCTATCCTTATACCATTCAACCTCCTTCCGTTCAGCAATATCTCTCATTTTTACTAGCATTCTCACCAAATTTGCCAATCTCTGTTTCCTGCCTTTTTTTGAATTTTTTTTAAATGGTATGGCATCATTATAAGTACTGCACTGCTTCAACAGGTCACAAAACTGATGTGTTAATGCATTCGGAGACACTAAACAATCAAATTGAATACACGCATGTTTCCTAAGAAACTCTTCAAGGATATCCATTGACATGCTAATCTGCAACTAGCTACACTGAACAGTTGTTAAGACAATACACACACAGATGAACAAACAGATAAGCAACCCCCCACAAGCTGCTCAAAGTCTAGTTTTTCACCTCTAGTCCCACACAGAAGACCCAAAAACAAAACACAACACAAAAAAAAAAAAAAATACAAAAAATCCGTTTAAACTACGAACTTTTCCAGAAAAGACACTCTTAATGCTGTCTCCTCTTAAATTGCAGGCCACAGTGAACTCCTATTGGAACTGAGAGCTATCACACTCACATGGGTAACAAAAAAAATAAAAATATATAAAAAAAATTAAAATAATTCCCACTTTTTTCCTCAGCGCTGTGTGGTTTGTCCTGTCAATTTATCGATTATATAATATAACCCAAGGGGTGATCATCCCCTTACTCGCCAGTCACAATGACCGGTTACCTGGCCAAACTTACAAACATTTAACATACATACATATATCAGCCACAGCTCTCACCAGGTTCTACGCGTCCGCTTCACCGATGAGATCTTTCACAGAATTTTCATGACCATCCAAGCGTGGTTTCAGAATTCGCGAGCCAGCGCCAATCTTGTCCACACTAGAGACGATTTTCCGTTCTGGATGTTTGAGGGTTTGTGTTAATGAGACTCGAAACAAAGAAAAATGCCTTAGGTTTGTGAATCCAATGCAGAAAAAAAAACGATATTCTGTTTGTCTCAATCTATGGGTGCCAAATGTGGGATTTGATAATACTTGTAGAAAACGATATACTACTACAATCTAGATATTATCTCATCTCTATGCATTAACTTTGTTTAGTCTCTGTAGATTAGTCAGTCTGTTAAACCTATGAGCGCATGCTACGTTTAATATCACAATAATACGAGGTTAGCTATGGAACCAAGCACACGGCTTCATAATAATCAAATCTTGTTTATTTCCCAAGGAAATGCGAAAGCTAACGTGTATCAAAAGGGGGTTACACAATTACACAACATACAGCAAGGCTACAGTACAATGATATAATATACAGTTAAAATACAATATAATGATCTACTTATCGTGGTGACCCTTCTCAGCTGAGCTCCAGATGGAATAAGAGAATCAGGTGTGTGTGCGAACCCTTTTTGTCAATCACACCTCAATCACAGCACCTCCCACTGCCCGCCCACCTGCCCAATTGGTAGTCGCCTCCATGTATTCTGATTGTACTGCCAGAAGTGGTCTCTGGGGGGCAGCGTCTGTCCAGAATTGCACTTAATCCGACTGCTGTCTAATCTTGGAATTGCGATCTCCGACAGCCCATAATTAGTCTTTGTGTAGCGCAGACAGATAGGAGCCGCCATTCATCACATACAATAGCCTTAGACTCATGACAATATGAGGTGTAACTGGTTACATTCCAGTAAAAGGGGGGGGGGTGTATCTTGTATTGAATCCAACAAGTACAAAAAACAAATAACATGATATATAGGGGAAAGGGAGGGGAACCACAGGAAAGGAGAGAAAGGAAGCGGGAGGGAGAAAAAAAATATATATGGGGGGGGGGGGAAGAGGGGAGGAATAGGGGGGACAAATTGGGAGGGAAAAAAGGGGGGTTGCTAGTCTATGGCACCCCATATATGGGGAAGTGGAGGGGAATGAGTAAATAGGTTATCATAGAAAAGGCTTAAAACTCAGATTTTCATTAAAGCCAGGGAATTCAGTGTCCTTCAAGGTATAAATGCACCAAGCCTCAAGTTGCAGCAATGTTTTGTCTACACTGCCCTATCTTGCATGCAGTGGAATGTGCTCCAAGGCCATGAATTTTATCATATTAGGGTTAAAGTGATGGTAAGTCCCTACATGCCTACTGATGGCTGTTTCCATCTTGCATTTCAAAATGTGTTTAAAAAGATCTCTGATAGGTTTGAAAAATGGGCGTTTTGTTTTCCCTATATAGAATCCCCCACACAAACATTTGGCCAGGTAGACTACCCCTGCTGTTTCACAGGTAACTCTGTATTTGACAGAGTGAATACCACCATCAGGGAGCATAACCTCGGTGCTATTAAGTACAAATGAGCAAATATCACATGAAAATGTACTGGGATTTTTTTTTTTGTAAAATCTTTTTTTATTGAGTTTTTCATTAGCACATAAACATAAAGGGGCCAAACTTTACCCACGCAGGGGCAAATCCTCTGATGCGGCAACAACCACAACAGGGTACATCATATAACAGAAACAAACTGCCTCTGAAGCAGCAACAGACCGCAACAGGGCAGACCAATAAAAACACAACCTTACTTATCTATACCCCAATGTGGGGAGAGGTTAGTTCAAGAGAGTCTGTGCTCAATATTGTAATGACAGGATAATGTTACATGAGGGTACTTGGGTCATTTTACTATCGTACTATAACCGTAATGTTAATCTAGGGATTGGTTACTGCATCAGTTGCCATAGTGTTATCATCTAACCAACAGGTCCACACTTTTTCAAATTTTTGCGGGCAACCCCTGCCCGAGTAGGTGGCTTTATACAGGGGCAAACTGGCGTTTACTAGGTTTTTCCAGAACCTGACAGAAGGGGGAGATGATTGTTTCCATGTCATTGTGATAGCCTTGCGGGCATAGTACAATAATAGGGATATGAGTATTTTCCTAGCTCTGAGGATTGACATTTGTTCCACTAGCCCCAGCAGACAGTATTTAGGATCGTAGGGGACACTAGTCTTGGTGATCTTAGCTATCACATAGAGAACTTCTTTCCAATAATGCACAATTGCTGGGCAAGCCCAGAAAATGTGAAAGAAGTCCACTGGTTGATAGGAGCAACGTCCGGCACTCCGGGGAATGTGCCGGCGACATCTTGTGCAGCCTGTGGGGTGTGTAGTGAGCTCTGTGTAAAATTTTGTATTGGACCAAATTGTCCCTGGCTGAGACCAGAGGGGAGAATGGAAAATCCCAAATCTCCCTCCAATCATCATCATCCAGCTCCGGTATGTCCCCCACCCATTGCCTGCGGAGGGAGGACAGCTCGGGGATGGCAGCAACCAGCAGGGACCCGTATATCTGAGACGTGGGTTTCTCCAAATCTTTCACCCGAAGGGTGGATTCGATCTCAGAATACTCCAATATGATCGGTTGACCAAAGAATTGACACCTATAAGCGTGTGCAATTTGAAGATACCTGAAATGGGCCCGTGCAGGTACATTAAATTTGGTACCCAATACATGAAAGGGAGTGAGCTCCCCGTTGGTGATAACATGCTCAAGAGTCAGTATTTTGTATTTGGCCCAGGCCTGTGGATCCGGGATGGTATTGAACTGTGATAGGTTAGGATTCAGCCACAGGGGGGTGTGAGGAGACCAGGAGTTCTACAGGGAATGTACCGGGATTTTTAATCTCAACTCGGTTAGAGATGTCAAAATTACTGGGGACAAGGCAAACTTTCAGTGATGGTGCTCGTCTATAGGTAATTTCAGGGTAATCTTTTACATATTTCCTGATTGTAGGATCAGCAGATAGGAGAGGCCAGAATTTTCCAAAGATTTGTCTGACCTGTAGATGTTTATTAGACGAGTAATAACTCTGACCGTTTCAGATTCTTTATGGCATTTGGAGGAAAATATTAATGAGTTTCTGTCCCTTTGAGTTAACCTATTATATGCTTTTTTGACTTTTTTAAGTCTAAGGTATAGATCTTTAGCAGCTTTTTAAAAATCTTCTACCTTGCTACAGTTACATTTTATTTGTAACTATTGACTGAATGGGATGCTTTTGAGTAGTGGTTCAGGATGAGAGCTCGCAGCAGGCAAAATTGTGTTGCCAGCTGAGGGCTTCCTATAAAGGGAAGAATTTATCCTGCCATCTTCGTCCAAAGATATTTCTAAGTCTAAGAAATTGATTTTACTCTGACTACAGTTCATTGTGAAGTTGAGGTTGAAATAATTAATGGAGATTACTTGTAAAAATTGCTCAAGAACAACCTCAGTACCAGACCAAAAAATGAGTACATCATCGATATAGCGATACCATAATATAATATGATCCAAAAGACCAGTGAGATCATCACGGTAACAAATATCCCTTTCCCATCCCCCAGGTACAGGTTGGCATACGATGGGGCACACTTGGTCCCCATCGCAACCCCCTGCACCTGGAAGTAATGGGAAGAGCCAAACATAAATACATTATGCTTAAGAATGAAGCTAAGCAGTTCGAAGACAGATTGTACTTGTGGGAGGAAGGTCCTCTTTCACGTAGGTGACTTTCAACAACATCCACTCCCTGATCATGAGGGGTGGCATTATATAAACTTTCTATGTCCAAGGCGACAAGCCATGTATTATTGGGGAGGTAAATACCTTCAATTGTTTTCAACAAGTCTATAGTGTCTTTGATGTATGAGAAAAGGGACGTAACGTGGAGCCAGTTGCAGTGCAGTCCATCCTCACCACTAGAGTCTCTGGTGAACACCTGCTGGCTCTTAGACCCTGCGACCTGGGAGATCTTATGCTCTAGCTCCCAGTGGGATCTGTGTTGTTGTTCTAGTGGACCTGCCTTCCTGAACCACCCAGTGTTCCATCCGCAGCAGTCAGCCGTAGGGTCCACTACCTTGTGGTGCACTCCAGACCCCAACGGGGTGCATCTGTCACCTGGATTCAGGTGACCTGACACTGGCACAGCCAGATATTATGGGGCGGCCAGGTGTATTTTCGGTAAGGCATAAAACATTGGTATTTTATAATCTTTAGTATTTAGAAGACTCCAGGTATTTTTGTTGATAGTCCCTTGTTGATATGCTTTAAAGATAATAGTGTGGTATTCAGTACAAAAGTTCTCTAAAGCCCCATACACACGCTCGGACAATCCGCGGACCAGGTCGGTCGGATTCTGTCCGACGTACTTTGTCCGATGTTGGTGTTGCGTACACACGGTCGGACTACATTGTCGGAATATCCGGTCCGGAAGAACGTCGTGACGTAAGTCGTCGTCCACGAGATTACAAAAGGGAAGTTCAGCACCACGTCAGGCACCCGTTGGGCTCCTTCTGCTGATCCCGTGTTTATCGAGAGTTAGTGGAAGTTTGGTGACTTAAGATTCGCGCTTCTCAGTTTTCTGACTCAGATCGTTACTGCTCTTCAGTTTGTGCTTGTCGTGCGTATCTGTTTATTAGTGCGTGTAGTCAGTTCGCATTTGTTGGTCATTGCGGCCTATATCTTGATATAGGACGCTTTGATTTGCACTGCTTATTGTCTGCTCGTTGCTCGTATTCAGTTCGTTCTTTCAGGCCTTGCTGTTTATCGGTGCTTTCTGTTTGTCCGTTCTGACCAGCCGACCTTTTGTGACCTTCTGAGCGATGTTTCCCGTGCGTACTCGTCGCCGAGTTCGTGCTGTACGCGGAATTGGTGTCGGGCTTTTAGCTTTGACCCAAGACCCGTCCATGAACAGAGTGACGAGGAGTATGTGGACCAAGAATTGGTTGCTTCAGCGTGACCAGTTCTCGCACATGCCTTTGCTTCGTGAGATCCGGGAGAATAATCCTGATGATTTCAGGAACTTTCTCAGGATGACGGACCCCGATTTTCACCGTCTTTTGGCTTTGCTGACCCCCTTTATCAGCCGGCAGGATACCTGCATGAGACAAGCCATTACTCCGGAGCAGAGGCTTGTTGCCACGTTGAGGTACTTGGCGACAGGGAGAAGTCTTCAGGATTTGAAGTTCTCTTCAGGTATCTCTCCCCAGGCCCTGGGAATCATTATTCCAGAGACCTGTTCTGCCATCATTCAGGTCCTGCAGGAGGACTATATTAAGGTAACATTTATACTTGACTATTCCCTTCTATGTATGCTCTGTTTGCTAATGTCTTGTATTTTTGACCTCCTTCCCTAATTACCATGATTGCAATATGTTCTAATATGCTGTGCCCCTTTTCTCCTTCATGCATTTTTCCCTTCACTTACCTCCCCAGCATGCTCTTCTGCCCCAATAGACACCTATGGCCTAGTCACTTAATCAATGTCTTTTGTCTGCTGCATAGTATTGTTTGTCCCCAAACACCCCCTAAAATATGCACAAATGTTTGCTGTGTGGTTTACTTCATGTAGAGCCCCTTTAGAATTTTTTTTTTTTTTTGGGGGGGGGGGGGTGGCAAACTCATTAGGAACCCCCTCCCCCAACTGCTCTGTCAGATGGTACCAATCCTTTATCTGCTGGCTTTCCCAAGGTCCATACACACTATATACCTACCTCTTTATAGTGGGCATCTTTAGGGATGAATTCAGCAAAGCATGTAGTGCAAGGGGCTGCCTCCATACATTCCATTTCCTAATTTTTTGTCTTCTTTCCCTCCTATTAGCTTTCTTGGTAATTTCAGAATGTCACAATGTGCCTGCCTTTTTTAGGGGTGGGGGGGGTTGAAATGTTATTTTATCTTTCCTGGGGGCTGCCAATAGTGTTAAGTACAGAGGGTCTGGCCAAACTAGCACACATTATTGAGCCATTTGCCAATCAATGAAGTGCAGAGGGTTACCTGTCCCCCCCCCCCAAACCCTAGTTATTGCCAATGGCCCATCAGAAGTGTGGGGATTGATGGGGGGTGAGTCATCTGTGAAGGGGAGCCTCTACTTTTCTGTGCAAATACTTTCCAGCCTCCAATTTTATACAATGCTCTTGTTCCAAGATGTTGATTGTCTAATCTGCTTGCAATGTTTAGGTGCAAAGTGACTAATTTTTTTTTCTTGTTTCACTCCACAGTTCCCTTCCACGCCACAGGAATGGCAGACTGTGGCCTCCCACTTTGCCAGCCGTTGGGACTTTCCTAACTGCGGAGGGGCAATTGATGGGAAACACGTCCGCATCGTCCCACCGCCCAACTCGGGGTCCTACTATTATAATTATAAAGGGTTTAATAGTGTAGTGATGTTGGCGTTGGTGTCGGCAACATATGAATTTATGTATGTGGACGTGGGGATGAACGGCCGGATATCGGATGGTGGTGCCATTACGCACACGGAGTTCTACTGGCGTCTCCAAAGTGGCAGTCTGTGCTTGCCACCTCCAGAGGAGAATGCCGAAGGACTCCCCTTCGTCTTTGTCGCAGATGAAGCGTTTGCGTTGACTCCCCATGTGATGAGGCCGTTCCCGATGAGGACCCTCACCCCGGACCAGAGGGTCTTCAACTACAGGCTGTCCAGAGCCAGAAGAGTGGTGGAGAACACTTTTGGCATCCTGGCCAGCCGCTTCCGCCTGTTCCTGACGGCATTTAACTTGGCGGAATACAAACTGAACCACATAGTTCTTGCCTGTTGCATATTGCACAACTTCCTCAAAAGACATAACAGGAACTATGTGGTGCCCGTTGGCCCAGATGTGGAGGGCCCTCCAAATGCGGACCTCACAGCCCTTCGAGTGGCACGTCCAGGCTTGCCCCCTCTAAATGCCCGCGTGGTCCGCGACCAATATATGGAGTACTTTGTGGGTAGGGGGGCCATTGCTCTGCCTGACGATGTGTGAGAGGCATTTTTTAATAAATCTGATATTTGAACCAACCTATGATTTCTTGTCATTTCAGTCTTGTTTTTAGCTTATTTTACCTTGACATTTTTTCCCTTTGCCTTCGACAGTGGGAATGCACTTTCTGGGCAAAAGGAGGTAACAGTCTCTTCTTCCCAAAAAGATTATTCTCATGTTGTGTGTTTGCTACCTAATCTTTGGTCTAGAGAAGGTTTGTCCTGCATAACTGACACCCAAAATACTCCTTTTCATCACCAGGTCTGACATGTGTGTATTCTGAAAAATGCTGGGCTCCGTGTTTTCGTACAAAGCACTGTGGGTGTCATTTACATAAGTCAAATCCGCTATGCTCTACAAGTGCATTGAAAAAGTTCCCTGGGCAAGACAATTGCAGTGCAAAGTGGATTTGCCTTTAGTAAATAACACCATTGCCCCCCATATCCTTTACATTTTACATACATAATGCATTGTGTTTTTTAAATAAGGAAGCCACACATTTAGAAAAATAAAAAAGTTTACTAGGAAAACCTTCACAAGTGCGTTTACAATCTTCACGCCAAAACTGACAACATCTTGGTTATTTACAACATTGTTTACAAACATTCCGCAATTGGTAAAACCAGGCATGGAGCAAAACAGAACCTATGAACTAGGAAAGTTCAACTTTGTAAAGTGAAGACAAGATCAGACATGACTATATGTTCAAAGTGTGTTTGATCTTGCCTTCATCACATGGGGGGGTCACCCCGGAAAGTGGAAATTTAGAACATGCACACAATTTGGGTCTGAAAATGGTCATTAGATGGTAAAACACATGCCTTGAAGCTTCAAAAGTGCCATTTTCCATCATGGGGATGAATGGACGTTTTTTGGGGGTGCAACCCCTTCACCACAACCACTTTCGTAGTTCGTAAAGGGTTTGCACCCCCAAAAAAACGTTGCCATTCATCCACCATGATGGGAGCTAGCACATGTGGACACAATGTGTGCATGTTCCAAATTTCACACAGTTTTTAAGTTGCAAATGTGTTCAGAAGCTGGCACAAATGTGTGTTAATTACTTGGTGCGTTTTCATATTTTTCCTAAAACATCAATGATGTTCTTCAATTTTTGTTGAACATCATTGATGTTTTGCTTTATGTAATCTAGATCTCTATTGCAGACCATTATCTCTCCGATGAGTACGTGGGCACTCTCTGTGGTAAAGTGCGATTTTTCTTCCACAACATCCACGTCACCTAAAAACCACAAACAAACAAAAATGGGGTGTTGGAAATGAGGCAGCCATACATGGATTAGCTTACCAGTAGCTGTGTTCTCCCACACTCACCTGTTGTGGTGACAAGTTCTCCAAGTTCGATGATCTCTCCTTCCTCCTCCTCCTCCTCTGCTTCTGCTCTTTCCCCTTTTTTGGGAGGTGTTGGTTTGGGGGTTTCCTCAGACGGCCCAAGTTTTCGCTCCCCTATGAGAATGTACAAAAGGAAGATTTAGCAACACAATCTATTGAGGGCAGAAATAGGAAATGACAAACATTGCTTGAAAGTGACGGACACTATTTTAGTTTGGCCAGTTACAAATGTCAACTACATGAATGTAGTCACTTTGTAAAGGTGCTAAACTGACTAGCTTTTTGGTAGAAGTTTGTGTGATGGAGACCCCCCTCTAGTATCCACTGGAGCACATGTGTGGAAAAGCCTAATAAAAAGGGGGTTTGGGTGTCCCAGCACTAGTGCTCTAGAGTCCAGATGGGTAAACAGCTACTGGGTGACCTCTCCTTTACATTGAATAAATTGGCTTGACATTCTTGATGACATTTCTAGTGAGAACAAACTTCCTTTCCCCAAAAAAAACACCAAACCACGCATTATAAGTGGCCGAACGTTCGAGGTTGCGTACGATCGAATGGACACACACACGACCATGACAGTGGCAGAAAGATCGAGGCTGAGTACGATCGAATGCACAGACGAACATGAAAGTGGCCATTTTGGAATGTACAACTTTGTAAAAATCAAACCACATGGAGCAGTATGCAAGCAAGAAATCAAACACAAAACACAACTACTTACTTTTTTGAAGAATTCGCTTGATCTTTCTGTACTGATCGGCCTCCCTCAGTTTCAGGTCTGACCAGCGTTTCCTCAGTTGCTCCTTGGATCGTTGTACCCCAAAATGATTGTACAGCCTTCTCACAACTTTAGACATGATCTTGGCCTTGCGGACATTGGGGTTGAGGTAAGGCCCATACTTCCCATCATAGTCGCTCCTCTTTAATATGTCCACCATCTCCAACATTTCTCCAAATGACATATTTGAGGCCTTGAATTTCAGGCTCCGGGATCGGGACGTTTGTGCCTCCGGACTTTCCTCGTCCACCTCCTCGTTGGGGGGATATTTGGGGCGCACCTGCTGTGTCCCCGCCATGTGCTCTCCCCACTGCGCCGTAAAGAGAAGGGGTGGGGAATAGACGAGAAAGATCGTCAGGGGCGGGCGGAGTTTGACGCATGCGCACTGTATATAAAACGTCACACGCCTGTGTCGTAGCCACGATCTGGGAGACGAGGGGAGAGAAAGCTCACGCACGAGACGATCGCTACAAACGAAGGTACAATTTGACGTTGGTACATAACTAGCCTAGACTGATTAGAACTTGAGGCTTCTTTATGGAGAAGATTAGGAGAGTTTAGGCTGACATTATTTATATTGTTTGGTGTGGCGTTGTGTCTTGCAGAGGTGATGGAGGCCTTCTACAACGTGAGCTTTCTACCCATCTTCATTGATAAATACCGGCAATTCCCCCTCTTATGGCAGGCGAAACACAGGGATTATAGCAACAGACCAAAGAGGTACGCAGCCCTGCTGAAACTTGTGGCATTTGTAAAGCCTACCCTGCCCATGGCAACCGTGGCAAACTTAAAAGTGAAGATCAACAACATGAAGAGTACCTATTTCCGGGAGCGCAATAAGGTCCTGAAGTCACAAGCATCTGGAGCTGTAGCAGCTGATGTCCATGTCCCAACGCTCTGGTACTATGACAGGCTCCACTTTCTCAAAGACCAGGCTACTGTCAGGAAGTCACTCTCGACTCTTCCTTCCGCGCACGCCACCCCTGATGAGGCTTCCGAGGACCAACCTGGACCTTCCAGTATGGAAGATGTGCAGGTGCCCAGCTTGTTCCAGGTATAGTAGTTTTGTAACCAGTTTGGGGAATAATGAATGATGTTCAGTTAATTCAGGATCCCCAATTGCTTATTTCCTAACGTGATTGACATATCAACAGACAGTGGTGTGGGAGACATTTTTGGGAAGAATCTAAACTGCAGGGCTGAGAATTGTATGGTTTTGTATTTGAAAACATTTTGCAACAGTCACTAGATGAGAATTGTGTGTGTTTGATGAACAAATAACTGAAACTATGTCCCTTTTTCATACACAGGAAGACCTCAGCCAGGAGGTGGCTGTGGAAGGTGGCAGTCAGGAGGAGGCAGGGGGTAGTGGCAGCCAAGAGGGGGGTAGGCGTAGAAGCCTGACTGTCTCCCAAGTCCCTCCCCTCCGCCTTCCCTACAGAAGGGCGAAAAACATGGGGGAGGTGGGAGAGTCAGCGCTCCAGCTGATAAAAGATGCCTCAGCCTCCCTCTATGCCACACCCACCTACGAGGAGGCCTTTGCCTCCTTGGTTACCAGTAAATTTACGGGTATGGAGGCGGGGCAACGCAGCATGTGTGAGGAGGTCATCCTCAAAATACTAAATGAGGGGATGGCTGGGGAGATGACTCCCCTCACACATGTTTGCGAGAGTGACCTTGCTCCGCCTCCTCCTCCTCCTTCTGCCACCCCACCAGCACCAGCACCACGGCGTGGAAGGAAGCGTACAAGGAAGACAAGAGAGTGACGACCTGGACTCAGTCTGGTCTGAGAGAAGATGGAGCCTCTCGTAGGACCAGAGCCTGGGGACCTAGATGGCATCTGCTGCAGTTCCGGATGTTTTGGACTTCAGGACCAGATTGCGCTCCCTTATTATTTAGATAGGTACTCTTCATGTCCCCAATTGTTTAAGTCTGTAAAATGATGGTTGCCATGGGTGTCCAAGGCTTTGCAAATTCCCCAAGTTTCACCATGGCTGCGTTCCTCTTTGGTTTGTTGCTGAGACCTAAATAAATGTTTTTTTGATTTGAAATAATCATTGACTATTGTGTTTTACTTTTCTACAATGACAGTTTTTCTTTGAGTAGGCAGGTACATTTCACTAATCCTAAAGTAGAATTAACAAGGGGCACCAACAACCAACAAACTCCTAGTAAATTTAAGCAAGAAATACAAATGTTAATAATGTGGTTTTGCTAAGTTGAGACATACAAACCCCCTCCAAAAAAACAAAAAATTCTCCTTCAAATATGTATTCCCCAAAAAAAAAAAAAATCATGGTAAAAAAATAACAAAGATTGTATTACGATCTGAGTAAAAATAAACATGTAGTGTATAAATGCTGCAAAGTAATAAAGAAGTAAGTTTGTGAGAAGTGCGGGTGAATAGGAGCAGCTAAAACATGTCATTCTTGTTGCATTGTAAAGAAAAAAGAGAATGCGCTGCATTAAAGACATTTTAACATTGCAGCGTGACGAATGTGCTGTGTCGATTAGGAAAGGCAGTTTTACCTGACCGAGCGCTTCCGTCACAGAATTGCTTCTGAGCATGCGTAGCACTTTGTCCGTCGGACAAGCGTACACACGCTCGGATTTGGTGTGATCGGACCGTGTTGACGGCAAAGATTTCCAGCAGGAGATAAGACTTTGTCCGTCGGACAAACCGACGAACACTGTCCGATGGTGCATACACACGGTCTGATTTTTCAACAACCTTGTCCGATCGGACAGAATCCATGAAAAAGTCCGACCGTGTGTATGGGGCTTTATACTGTTTTGGAGATGGCATCAATCCATTTTTTATTTGTTAGAATATTCTTACACATAGTTTCATATTGTGTAGTGTTCATAATCACCAAATTTACCCCTTTATCAGCGGGTTCAATGATTATTTCATTGTTGATCTGTAATGATTTAATGGCCTGTTTTTGTGTCTGTGGAAGATTAGAATGTCCTTGAGATTTCAAATGTAATTCTTCAATGGCTTTAGTAGTTTGCTAGACAAAGGCCTAGATATTGGGGTTAGTATATAGTAAGGGGAACATTCTGGATTTAGGCCTGAAGGAAAGAGGGGGCGGACAACCCTGGTGAAGAGGCCAAACAGGAAGTGTCATCATCATCGGCGTGTCCCTCCTCCCAGAGATCCAGCAGATCCTCCAAGGCCTGACACTCATCCATATTTTTTTGAATATTTAGGGAAATGGTGAGTCTACATTGGGTTTGTCATATAGTACCTTATACATCAGTCTTCGAGTGAAGAGAAGTAGGTCCTTTATTAAATTAAATGTATCCATTTGTGAATCGGGACAAAAGGTTAAGCCAAGCTTCAATACTTGTGTCTCCTCATAAGACAATAGATAGGAAGATAAGTTAATAATTTCTAACAATGTGTTGTCGTTGTCCGATGGGGTACGCCTGGGAGATCACACCATTTGGCTAGTTGTTGTTTTATATTTGTATTTTTAATATAAATGGTATTATGCAATGGTCCTGCTCTCTTTATCTTTTCTGAACAACTGTGGATTGGAGTGATCTCCCAGGTGTCATGGTGGTTTGGTAAGTAGGCTACTTACCATATATCCACCGGGTGTCATTTTTGCTTTCCAGTATTGTTCCTAGTGGTGGTGGTGTAGAGATTCAGTTTGCTCCAGTGTTATGGACATCCTTGCTATTCCACTCATTTGAATTTTTGTTATCACCTTGCACTTTATGTATTTTGCAATAAGACACTCATGCTGTTTTATATTGCACTTTGTTTTTTATGCATTTTGGTATTGAGTTAATAATGTCATATATGTATCAGAACTTACTTTATTTGTCATGATTTTCAAAAATTGTGTTTTTTACAATAGCGCCCCCTTATCACATACAACCCACAGGAGGAGGATCTGCCTGAAAGTAAGACAGATATTTCTCGAGTGCTGTAATTTGCTATCGATGCTTTAAAGGATTCAATACAGCAGGTTTCTCGTCTGGCTCTCTTGTCTGTACAAATGCGTAGACTTTTATGGCTTAAGAACTGGTCAGCCAAGCTTCCTTGCAAAAGTCATTGGCAGGATTACCGTTTCATGGGGAACGTTTATTCGGTGATCACTTGGACAAATATATCCAAAAGATTTCCGGAGGGAAGCGTTATATACTTCCTGTGAGGAATAACACCAGACGTCCCTTGTTTAAAAACCCAGGGACTGCTTCCTCAAATGTCTCAGCATCAGGGCGGTTGAGCCACCAACAAGGCGGTAGGGCCAGGGGCAAGCCGCAAGGCCAGGGCCAGAAAAGGCCCTGGGTCCAAAATTCTTCTAAACCCAGCACCAAGCACTCGTTTTGATGGGGCGCCCTCACCCCATCAGATGGGGGAAGGCTGCTGTAGTTTGCGGACATTTGGAAAACAACAATTCAGGACGAGTGGGTCATCTCAATTATATCTCGCAAGGAGTTGCAAGGGGTTCCCCCTCAGAGGTTTCTAAGAGCCATCATTCCCTCGCATCCTCCAAAAAGAAACTTATTGCTTCAGGCACTACATTATCTAGTGCTTCAAGGAGCGATTGTAGAGGTTCCTGTATTCGAAAGGGGCACAGGGTTTACTCAAACAGAAACCAAACGGGACACAAGGCCCATTTTGGACCTAAGGTCCCTAAACAAGTATCTATTGATACAGTCCTTTTGGATGGAGTCTGTCCACTCAGTAGTAACCTCACTCTATAGGGGAGACTTTCTAGCCTCCATCAATATAAAAGACGCGTATTTACACGTACCTATCTTTCAGTCTCATCAGAGGTTCCTACGTTTTGCAGTAGAGGAACGTAATTTCCAGTTTGTGGCTCTACCCTTCGGGCTTGCTACAGCTCCCCGGGTGTCCACAAAGGTCCTAGCACCAGTACTGGGTCTGGTGAATCCCGGATCCAAAATGCGCATTTGCGCACCTTTTCCTAACACATGTGCGCATCGGCTTATCATATGTATAGATATGCGCATCGGCGCACAGATGTGTGCATCGGCGCACTTTTGTGGAACGGACATGCGCACTGTGCACGTTCTTGTGTGCATGCGCACACGCCGGCGAATCACGGCGCACAGCGCCCTATTTAAACGGGCAGCCACTTAGCATCAGTGCTGGATTGTCTCAGCTTGTTCCTGCATACCTTGCTGTTGCCTTGTCTGACTTCACCTGATCTTGAACACCTGGCTCTTCCTGACTACTCTCTTGGATCACCCCTGCAACCTTGTCTGCCTTGTTTACCTGCACCGACCCCAGCTTGAACCTCTGACTTTGGCTTTGTCTCCTGATTCTGTACTTCGCTGCCTGGCCTGTTGCCGACCTCTGCCTGTCCCCGACCATGAGCCTGCCTGCCGTCTGTGTACTTCTCTGCCAGCCTGTTGCCAACTCCTGCTTGTTCCTGACCTGCTATCTACCTGCGTACAGGCACCTGCACCCTTCCGCTGCCCTAGCAGTTCCTGTCTCCACCTCCAGGGGTGCTAGGACCGGGACCGTGCAAGAGGCCGCCCTCGTCATTTCGGACTCAGCTGTAAGGTACGTGACAGGTTCTTTTAAGGGCCCAAGGGATCCTGGTGCTTGGGTATCTGGACGACTTCCTGCTCAGAGAGCACTCAGTACAGGCTCTAGAACAGAGCATAATATAAACAGTGCGGTATTTGAAAAGCTTAGGCTGGATCATAAATACCGAAAAATGAAGCCTTGAGACCAGCTCAAAGTCTAAAGTACTTAGGTCTGATCCTAAACACTGTCCAAGCAAGAGTATTTTTACCATCCGTAAGGATCTTTGCCCTATAGGGTGAGGTGCGTCAGATAAGGGGCACCAGACAACCCTCCATTCAGCTCTGTATGAGTCTTCTAGGGAGGATGGTATCCTCCTTCGAGGCAGTGCCTATGCCCAGTTAAATGCCAGGACCTTACAACAAGACATCTTGTTGGATTGGAACAGAGGAAGAAAAGCCCTGGATTATCCAATGTGCTTATCTCCTCAGGCATGCTTAAGCCTAAACTGGTGGTTGCAGGATCAGAACCTGGAAGGGGAAAATCGTTTCTCCCGGTAACTTGGAGAGTACTGACTACAGATGCCAGTCTCTCAGGCTTGGGAGCGACCCTAGACGGGCTCACAGCTCAGGGGATATGGTCAGGGACAGAGCAGACCCTGCCCATCAACATCCTAGAATTATGGGCAGTACGTCTGTTCCTACAGTTATAGGCCAATTATATCGGCAGTCCATATCCCGGGGGTAGAGAACTGGAAGGCAGATTATGTCAGCTGCCAGCAGATCTGCCCGGGCGAATGGTCCCTACACCCAGAGGTGCTCCTGTAAATTTGCCAGCGTTGAGGATGGTCAGAGGTTGACCTACTGGCATCCAGGTTCAACAACAAGCTACAGTAGTTTGAAATTCAAACAAGAGATCCTCTGGCAATTGGAGCATATGCTCTGATAGTTCCATGGAGCCAGTACTCCCTGGTTTATGCTTTCCCTCCAATCCCTCTCCTTCCACATTATTTGTTGCGCAGGATTCAGAGAGGGGGTTCCAGGCATTCTGGTGGCACCAGCCTGGCCTAGAACGCCCCGATTCCTGGAGACTGTGAGACTGACAATAGACGGGCCATGGACGCTTCCAGGTCACCCCGATCTACTGTCTCAAGGTCCTATATTCCACCCCAATTTACAGGCTCTGAATTTAACGGCACGGCTATTGAAGCCAGGGTGTTAAAGGACCATGGCATCTTGGGACCAGTGGTGTCTACTCTTTTTTTTTTTTTTTAAATATCTTTATTATTTTTTTCCATTGTGGTGTCTACTCTAGTGAATGCTAAAAAAGCTGTCACTAGGAAGATTTAGCATAAGGCCTGGGAGACTTATATTGCTTGGTGTGAAGACAGAAAATGGCATCCTCGAAAATATGTGATTGGCAGAATTCTGTCTTTTCTACAGTCAGCTGTGGAAATAAAATTGGCTTTGAGTACAATCAGAGGTAAAGTTTTGGCCCTATCAGTATTCTTCCAAAGGCCTTTAGCCTCCCATTCACTGATCTGAACCTTTATGCAAGGGGCAACTCGCTTGCTTCCCACCATTAGATCACCTATGTGTCCTTGGGACTTGAACTTGGTACTGTCTGTGTTACAGAAACAACCATTTAAACCTATTAAGGAAATTCCATTAGACTTGCTGTCACGTAAGCTAGCCTTCCTGATGGCTATCATCTCGGCTAGAAGGGTGTCGGAGTTGGAACCCCTTGCATGCAGGGAACCTTACTTGATCCTTTACCATGACAGTTGTATTTCGACCTGTTCCATCCTTTTTGCCAAAAGTGGACAAAAATGTTTAAGACTAATTGGATGGGAAAAGAGAGGTTCAGGTCCACATCTCTTGTAAAATATGCAAAAGAAAGGTTTCCTAAAAGATGGGACTTTAAAGGACCATGAACACTCAAAAAGAAAATGCGTTTATGAAAAAAAATTGAATGTTTATTACAACAAATAATTTACATCATATATCAAAAGGCTAAAACACATGATAAAACTTTCATTTAAATCAGGACATTATTTTGCCTTCTTTTTTCTCTCAGCCTCGTTTGGCGGAAGAGAGACGACTGCATTCTTTGGACGTCGTATCTGTGGAGATCCGAGGATCAGACTCTTTTTGTTTTACCAAGAAGGTGTAGGCAGCTTCCAAAGCTTCCATTGCCAATTGGGTCCGTCAATTGGTCATTCAGGCCTATGGTCTGAAACGTAAAGCTCCTCCCTTTTTAGGGTGAGAGCTCATTCTACCGGGGTTGTAGGAACCTCCTGGGCTTTTCGCCATCAGGTATCTGTGGCTCAGATCTGTAAGGCTGCTACCTGGTCTTCAGTGCATACGTTCACAAAATTTTATCAAGTGGATGTTCCAGCAGCCGAGGATTCGGCTTTCGGCCTCAGTGTACTGCGAGCTGCCGTATAAGTTCTGATGGCTATTATTTGGCAGGGTGTCTCCCTCCCCTCAAGGCTATTGCTCTGGGACGTCCCAGCAGGTAATAAAAATTTACCTGAATCTGTGTCCCATGATGTATGAAAAATAAAATAGGATTTTTTCGTCATACTTACCTGTAAAATCCTTTTCTTTGAGTACATCATTTGACACAGAGATCCCTCCTCTCTTTTTTGAGGATTTAGTGCTTGCTACAAAACTAAAGTACTTCCTGTATGGGAGGGGTTATATAGGGGATCACTTCCTGTCTGAAGACCTTTGGTCTACCAGTGTCCATTCACCTGATGATGAAGTATAACCCAGCAGCTAATGAATATTAGCCTGACTCTGTGTCCCACGATGTACTCAAAGAAAAGGATTTTACAGGTAAGTATGATGAAAAAAATCCAATTTTTTCCTGTATTGATATATTTACAATAGGCGAACCTTACACATTTAAAAGTGCCTTTTAAAAGGATTGGTTTTAAAGCAGAGTTCCACCCAAAAATAGAACTTCCGCTTTAGGTGGTGGTGACCCCCTGACATGCCGCATGTAATTTTTTTTGGGGGGGGGGGGGGGGCGGATACCCTCTTTTTAGAGGCATCCAGCTCCCACTTCCTCCCGGGGCTCCGTGGCACCAGAAGGAAGTTCACCTCTCCCCCTCCCTCCCTGCAATCTTCTGGGACATGTCACAGGTCCCAGAAGATGGCCCGGCCATTCACAGCATGCAGCGCGGCTCGCATATGTGCAGTGTGTGCCTGGCTGTGGTTCCCACAGTTACAATGCCGGCGCCGCAGAGAGGAGGGGGCCCACATTCGTTCGCCCACATTGCTGGACCGTGGGACAGATGAGTGTCCGATTATTAAATCAGCAGCTACATTAGCAGCAGCTACATTAAGTCAGCAGATACACTTTTTGTAGCTGCTGACTTTTAAATGGGTGGAACTCCGCTTTAATTCTTGGTCCTGAAAAATGACTATGCACTAGTTTATCTTTCAATGAGGAAGCTCGTCTATAAACAATAGTCGGTTGAGGAGGGACACATTTTGAAGTGGCTGGATCCTGGGTCAAAAGATACCAAGGTCTCTGTAAGATAGCTTGCAACTGATCATGTTGAGAATTGAAGCGGGTGATAAATCGAACTGTATTGTTGGCCTTAACAGTCTTTTTATGAAACAGTAGTGAGTCTCTGGATTGGCTTTTTGTACGGTTATAGGCATTGGCTAAACATTTTTTGCTGTACCCTCTGAGCCGTAGTCTATCTCTCAGAAAACTGGCCTCTCTCTCAAAGGTTTCAACACTGCTACAATTGCGTTTTAACTGAAGATATTGTCCATGCGGAATGGAACGTACAGGCGGAGCAGGATGTGCACTAGTCGTGTGAAGAATGATATTGCCAGCAGTAGGCTAGTGCGCTAGAAATATAACCCTCATCATCCTATTGAACCGTAATATCCAAGAATGGAATTTTTTCACGAACGTATGTCATTGTAAACTGCAAATTGCAATCATTGGATATCAATTTGGTCAGAAATTTAAACAAGAGTGTTTTCTCTCCATCCCATATGATGAAAATGTCATCGATGTAGATGTTAACAGGTACATGGAGAGTACATTGCTGGAAAAGATGTGCCGCTCCCATCCCCCAGGTGCAAGTTGCCATAAGAAGGGGCACAGCATATACCCATAGTGACACCTTGCACCTGGAGGCAGTGGGAGCCGGCAAAATAAAAAACATTGTTGGATAAGATGAAATAAAGTAGATACGCCAAAAAATAATTAAACCGTTCTTTTCTTTAAGCTAAAAATTATTTAACAACCTCAATACCTAGTTGATGTGGGATGCTGCAATACAGCGCCTCAGCATCTATGGTGACCAACCATGATGAGGCAGAAATGTGAATGCTGTCTAAAAGTTGCAACAAATGCAAAGTAAGTCGTAAATATGCGGGGAAAGCTAGGACATCGTGGCGTAAAATCGAGTTGACGTAACGGCTAGCGTTTTTAGTGATGCAGCCATTGCCCGAGACGATAGGATGACCGGGGGGGTCCAAAGGGTTTTTATGGGTCTTAGGGAGGGTGTAAAAACAGGCCTCTTGAGGGAAAGGTGTTTGAATAAATTCCCATATCTGGGAAATACCTCCTTGATGTGCCAAATCTACTAATTGAAAAAAGTCCACATTAATTTTGGGAATCCTATCAGCCCCAAATGGCCTATACCATCTCTTGTTGGATAAAACCTTCAAACACATATTTTGATATTTATCCTTGTCCATAACTACGATTTTGCCCCTCTTGTCAGAGGGCTTAATAACCAAGTTCTTATTAGCCATCAAATGTATGAGGACTCTCTGTTAACTGGAAGTTAGATTAGATTTACCATGTTCTTGGCTTTAGATTTTTTCTATTTCTGAAGTAACTTGTTTAACCGCTTAAGGACCAGCCGCAGTTGTACTGCGGCAATGTGGCTGCTTCCTGCAAATCGCCATCATCGTTGGGTCATACGCTGCAATTTGTGGGCGCAAGTGCACACCCACTGGCCAGCGGGGGAGCCAATCAGCTAGTGTGGTGGACTCGATGTCCACCGGCCACCTGCGATCATTCCCCACAGTGACAGAACGGGGATCTTGCCTGTGTAAACAAGGCAAATCTCTGTTCTGACAGGGGAGATTATACAGATCCTGTCTTTTTGCTATGCAGGAAGACAGATCTGTGTATTTCCCCAGTAACACAGTCCCCCCATACAGTTAGTAAGCACACTGAGGGAACACATTTAACCCCTTGATCGTCCTAGTGTTAACCCCTTCCCTGCCAGTGTCATTACTACAATAATGGTGTCCAATATGTCCGCCACAATTTCGCAGTCCCGCTAAAAATCACTGATCTCTGCCATTACTAGTAAAAAAAAAAAAAAAGTCCTAAATCTATCCCCTATTTTGTAGACTCTATAACTTCTGTGCAAACCAATCAATATATGCTTAATGCAATTTTTTTACCTAAAATATGTAAAAGAATACATATTGGTCTAAACTGATGAAGAGAGTTGTCTTTTTAAATTTTTTGGGGGATATTTATTATAGCAAAAAGTAAAAAATATATTTTTTTTTTCTTCAAAATTGACGCTCTTTTTTTGTTTATAGCGCAAAAAATAAAAACCGCAGAGGTGATCAAATACCACCTAAAGAAAGCTATTTGTGGGAAAAAAATTAAATCTATTTTGTTTGGTTACATTGTTGCACGACAGCGCAATTGTCAGTTAAAGCAACGCAGTGCCTTATCGCAAAAAATGGCTTGGTCATTAAGGGGGAAAATCATCAGGTCCTTAAGTGGTTAAGAAAGATGGTCCAGTTGTGTAGAAGGAAACTTATTGTGTAGAAGGAAATTTATTCGACCTCTTCAAATTGGTTTTGAAATCCAAGGTTTCCCTATCTACTGTATATAGAATTTCTTATAGGTCCATAGTATCGAGTAGGTCAGGTGGACCACTTTCAGCCAATAGCTCATCAAGCATTTATAACATTCTAAAATTCTTTTTACTGTAATTGTCTGCAAGCGACACTGTATCTTTACAGACATTGGGTTTTGAATACATAACTTTCAGCAATATATTACGTACACAAAGATTCACATCTTTAATGGCTTCAAAGTGGTCAATACTGACCCGAGGACAAAAACTGAGACCCTTAGATAGTAATTGCTTATCAGAAAAAGTAAGATCATGGGAAGAAAGATTTATAATTTCCAATTCAGGTTTGTCCCCATCAACAATGGTTATTGGCCTCTCATCTAATTGGGTCTGAATGCATATTGGTCTAGAATCCCTGTAGCACGTGTTCGATTAGAATTGACAGGTGTAATTGTTGGGTAAAAAAATAGTAGGGTCAATGTCAACAAGTGTCATATTGGGAGTCATAGGAATTAGGCTAGGGGGATTTTCTTGTGCTGATTTGGTAGCTAACCTGTTTCCCTTGAAATTGGCAGTAGTTGATGAAGACGAGGTGCCCTGCTCCCCTCTGGGACTAGGACGCCTTTTTGAGTCATCTAGTCTGCTAATGCCATCTTCTAAATTAGGGCGCCTAAAACCTTGTCTTCTAACAGAGGGATCAGAGTTTCTATGCATTGAGAAGGTGGATTTTATAGAGGTGCTGTCTGAAACCACATCGCTATCAGATACATCCCCCCTTGATTGTTCTTTACGAGGGTGCCGTCTAGAGACAGACTTGGCCATTGTTCCCCATAGCTGGTCATTTTTCTTCCTGTTGACCACAAACACCAGCCATCTTTTCCTCCTCCTGACCAGCAATGTAAGAGTCACTAGGACACATACTTTACTTACCACTGCACTCTATACATTGTGATGTACATAACAAAGAGCTTACCGCTCCTGACCAAATTGTTTATTGTCCCAAGAGTCGATGGTTGCTAAGTAGTTTCTGAGTTTTCACAAACCCAACACTAGGGTTTATCTACCTCTATGGTACAAGGTAACGGATCAACAATGGTTATGGGTAAATCTCTCTCACATAATTCACAAGTCGGGGAATCTACCTCACAACTCAACACTATCTTTAGCTCAATTTAATGGAGCTCACACTGACCCAACTTTTTTGGAATTAATTTCAGCCAGCACCAAGGCAGCACCTCTCAATCCCGAAACATATAGGAGGACATGATAGTTTCACAGAAAACACTGATTCAACAAGACAATGATTTAAATATAATCAATCTCTCCTCCCATACACGGTCGGAGGACGGAATTTTAGTTCTGAAAAAGGGACTACGTTTCTGTTCGAGCAATGATATAAACAAATTTGAAGTATTCAAAGATCTTCAACTTTTTGTTCGGAAACTTATTCTGAAAAGCTTATACCAAAAGCAACACGGTAGTATTGATAAGACTCCACAAGAAAATAAGGCCCTAGATCTCCCTTTTGGAGGAAAATGACACAGCCGATCTTATTGATCGTATAGATCTACCAAACTCGTGGAGGTGCAATCCCAACCAACTCAAACAAGTTCCAACAAATCAATTCTTAAAAAAAAGTCAAACATATCCTGCTCCCAGTACCAACCCTAATGCAGCAGCCTTTCTCAAGCTGGTAAATAAAGATCTGGAGAAAATGAAAATACAAACTAAAACTGATTCTAACATTAATGCACAAGAAACTAAAGCCCTAAAACCACTATCTGATAATAATCTCATCACAATAAAACCTGCAGACAAAGGAGGTTACATTGTCCTGTTGGACAATGATAAATATACCCTCATGTGCAATAAGATTCTTAAGAAAATCAGGACTGGTATCGATGTATCACAGCAGATATTGTTGAAAAGTACAATAAGGAATTTTACACTCTATTAGACACAGCATATCTCAATGGAACTATTACCAAGGTCACATGGGACTCCATAGAACAAACTTTCCCAAAGTCCCAACATTCTTTGCACTCATGAAAATCCATAAAGATGCATATAACCCACCAGGTAGGCCCAAAATTTCAGGGAGGGGGGCGATTAGTGACAACGCCAGTAAATTAGTCGATGAGGTCTTGAGACCTCATGTGACCTCCTTGCCATTACATGTCAAAGATACGACTCATATTTTACAAATCAAGGATAGCCTCCGTATTCCAGAACATTCAACTTTGGTTACAATAGATGTCGAACCATTATACTGCTCAATTCCCCACGACAAAGGCCTTGTGGCAATTAGACATATTTTGCACAAAGGGGCTACACATGAGCAAGCTTATAATGAATTTATTTTCTCTTTCTTAGAGTTAATTCTCGAACATAATGTTTTTACATTCAATGGATCCCACTACCTCCAGATGCAGGGAGTAGCGATGGGGACATGTTGTGCCCCATGTATGCCAACCTGTATCTGGAGGAGTGGGAGCAAATGCTTTTCACAGACGAACTTATGTCGATGTATACGGACCATATTTTGGCTTGGTACCGGTACATCGATGATATATTTATTGTCTGGAATGGACCCATTGAGACACTTCAACAATTTCTTACTAGATTAAACAAAAATGAAATTAATCTTAAATGTACTATTTCCTATGACAAAGACTGTATTGCTTTTTTGGATGTTGAAATATACAGAGGGGAGGGTGGAACCCTCTGTAGTGGCCTGTACAGAAAACCCACAGCAAGCAATACAACTCTGCACGCCTCAAGTTTCCATCACAAAGTCCTAGTAAGCTCAATACTATACAGTCAATACTTGAGAACAAGACGTAATTGTTCCGACGATAAGGTTTACAGAACTGAGGCGAACAAACTACGAGACAGACTGTTGCAGAGAGGCTACTCGCATGCCTCCCTCAAAAGAGCATACAAACTAAACATCAGCTACTCTATTCCCAGAAACCTAACAAAACGACACCAATCCCATAAAAATTATTACAAAGTATACAAACCAACAGGAAAATATAAAAAATTAAGTCTATTGTGACCAAATACTGGCACATACTATCCTTGGATCCAACACTGGGACAATTTGTCCCTGAATGTCCGCTTTTTACTTTTAAAAGAGAGCAATCTATCACTAAGACCAATTTGTCATTAGTGAATTCAGAGGGGAATTTCACAGCGATCCCTGTAAATACAAAGGTACCTATATGTGTGAGGCCTGTAATTACTGTAAATAAATGTATACCCAGAAAAATACCATCCTCCCCAATGGAAGAATCTTTTGACCAAAACATTTTGCTAACTTCAAAAAGATCGGAGTGATATACATGTTATGCTGCGGCTGCTTTTATATTGGGAAAACTACGTTGGAATTCTGGAAACGAGCATACAGCCATATTAAGAGTAGGGATGAGCTTTATGTTCGGGTGGAACATGACTTCGACTCGAACATTGGCTGTTCGAGTGTTCGTCGAAATACAAACATTATGGAGCGTTCGCGCCAAATTTGAGCGGCGCGTCACGCCCCATAATGCACTGCGACATCACAGTGCATTGCTGTCTGATGATTGGCCAAGCATGCACTATGACCCACATGCTTTGGCCAATCACAGCGCCATCAGCAAAGAGAGCCATAATTGGCCAAAAGCAGGGTGCCTTTATGGCTTAGGGGGTTAAGTCCACGCCCCACACTATATAAGGCCGCCTGCATGTCGGCCCTGTGTAGTGTGTTGCTGGCGTTGATCGAGAGAGTGTCATTTCATTTAGATTGAGCAGGCAGGCGATTCAGTTAGCTGCAGTGTATTTAATATATATATATATATACAGTCAGTCTTGTGTGTGTGTATATATATATATATATATATATATATATATATATATATACATACCCACTGTATCCAGTTTAGCTACATCTGACTGCAGTCCGTTCCTGGTGTACTGTTTCTGATATACTTCAGGCAGGCAGGTGATTCAGTTAGCTGCAGTGTATTTATGTACAGTCAGTCTCGTGTATATATATATATATATATATATATATCTATATATATATATATATATATATATATATATATATCCACTGAATCCAGTGTAGCTAGATCTGACTGCAGGCTGTTCTTGGTGTACTTTTTCTAATATACTGTCAGGCAGGCAGGTGATTCAGTGAGCATGAAGTGCAATGCATGAATCTATACAGTAGTCATAGAGGGGGTGGCTGGAGAGAGGGGGCGGCGCCCGTGCGCCCTTATGGACACACTGGCAGGCAGTAATGGATCGCTAATTACAGGCGGTCTAACAGTATGCATACACAGAAGATGATGGCTGCTCGTAAGATTTTTTTTTTTTTTTTACAGTGGGTGTTTAGGCAATGAGGTCCCATTTCAAGGCTCTATCTCTGTAATCCAAAATGTGCAATGTCTTGTATTGTAATTCATTTTTAATGGATCCCCAACACACTACGCACTGCAGCATACCACAACACACATTTAATGCACTGTGTTTAAAAAAAAAAGGTCATTTACATTTTTAAAACCAGTGAAAATTAAATATATACCAAAGTGTATAGCAAAATGGAGGGGTGTGACTGTACGGCAACCAGAATCATTGCATTACCATTGTGAGAGCAATTGGCATTTCCTTGGATAGTCGTCGGCAAGCGTGGAGGTGGTGAGGCTGAAGGGGATTGCTTGATTATGTCATGAGCTATACAATGTTTGATACAAGATGTTTTACTTGAGAGTGGACTGGGTATTGTTTTTAGATTAAAGATAGAGCTTTACAATATTACACTAGCGGAGCCTTTTTTTTCATGTACACATGGATATGCACCTTTTCTACAAGGAACTGTGGAGAAGTGGATTGGCTTCTTTGCACAACTGATTCTTATGGCTTAGTAGCCTAACCATGAGAGTGGTAGGCAAATACATTTAGTGAGTTTCCACCTGATGAGAGCAGGTCTGATTCAACACAGTGTTTTTTCCTGATTAGGACATCACTGGTTATATCATCATATTTTTTTCCTTTGTCTAAAGAGGACTGCTATTGAGCTCTTGTTTTGTTTTTCTTTTTATGACATTTTAATTTTATTATCTTTTATATTTTTTATATTTTCTTTGCACATTGAATATTATTTTTATATATTCGATCATTACATTTTTGTATTGCATATTGAATTGATGAGGTGTTATTGTTGCGCTACTGTGAATTTTGCTATATATGCACCTTGGTATATATTTAATTTTCACTGGTTTTGATATTTATGGTTGTAAGTAGCAGCATTGGTTGTAATTTTTTTTTTTTTTTTGTTATTGGGAGCGCTGGAGATCACTATTATACAGTATACATATTTCAATTTTTAGTTGCGTCATGGTGCTGGTGGCCCTTTTAAATAAATTGGCTGCCTTTAACACAGAAACAACAACATTACTCACATTGCAATGCATGAGATAATGCCTTGCAACACTACTTTGTGCTGTGTTCTGCTTTAGGTTTGAATTTACACTAGAGTGCATTGGAACTAGTTTTCAGCTGGGGTTTATTATTTATTGGAGTCATAATTCAACAATAACTGAAAAGGTTATTCCATTTCCTCATTGGCATAAAGTATTGAAACACAAAAAAGGAAGGTACTTTGCTTAGAAAATGTATAGATAATGATAAATGGTTACCACTGGCACATATCAACTGTACAATCCTTTAGAAAACTTGTAAATGTCATTCTTGCTATTTTTTTGCTTTATTGTAAGGAGCAAATTATGATGGTGAGGAACAAAACTACTAACAGCCGACCATTCATGTACCACTACATAAAGGAAAAGCACTGTACAGAATACATTGAACGCATTTCCAAACAAAACTGTTTTAATTTTGTTTGGGAGGACAGCTCAAAATTGGAGTCCCTGTCTATTTTTTCAACTCAAAAATATTTATTAGTTTTGAAACAAGGCTTAGGTTTTCATTGCTGTCTGTGTTTCTGTTGGGAGATTTTCTCTCATTTCCTATTAGGGGAGGAAGTAGGGGAAATCTCTCCAGCAGGGACACAGCAAAAACAGGAACATGTGTCAGTAAAGCAAGGAAAGGTTAGATTTTTGGACAATGTTTTTGTTGCTGTCCTATTCACAATCAACCCGGAATTTCTTATGAGTGTCACATGGATAAGAAATAAGAAAATTTCACCAATGAGGTTAAAGACACAAATAACAATCTGACAAAAAAGTTTAACTTGTCTCACTCTATTCAAAAGCTTAAAAAAATGTCTGGAGTTAGCTTTACTTTTTCTTTTTTCTTTTTTGCATAACTCAGAGGAGGGGAATAGTCATAGCAGGCAAACACCACTTGAAATGGGGGATGAAATCCACAAATGGATAGGCAGTAAGAAAGTGACTATTAGTTTGTTCTAACCGCCTTTATTCTTTTAGCTTAGATATAACATGTAGAGACAGTATTAGATTTCTAGGAACGTTTATCATGTCACGGCACCTTTTCTCAAGCACTGACACAGATACTTGATGTAAAATGCTACTCGCAAAATAAAAGGAAAACTATAGCATATTGTCCTTGAGTGCATACTTTGAATTATAGTATTATTGTAGAGTTTACCTAAAAGCAATATTCCATATGAAATTTACATTTTTACACATTGCTCTTACATATTTGTATCCGTAATTTTATTACTGTACTGAAAAACAGAGATTTCAATCCACAAAACACTTACAGGTAGGCCTCCTATCTGACCCCACTTTGAATATTTAAAGTAGAAGTCTACTCTAACACTAAAATCCCTGCATCTACAGACATCCACGATCTAACATTAACCTATATAGCCCTGTAAAGAAGAAGTCAGTATACAAAAATTTTTTGAAGCTGATCTGACCCGATCGCCTGGTCAGCTGTTGCTTTGCTGTGGAGGTGGGTGCAGAGGACACGTCCGACAACAGAAGCCCCATAGTCTCCGATGCAGACCAGATTGGATCGGCTTCAAAAAAGGTATTTATACTGATTTCTTCTACAGGGCTAGATAGGTTGGTCTTAGATCGTGGATGTCTGTAAATGCAGGGATTTTAGTGTTAGGGTGGACTTGCACTTTAAGGCTTACAAACCCACTTAAAGTCTAAATATTTATTTATTATAAAGTACTTACCTACAGTATATAGCACCTTCAATTTACACAGTGCTTTACATATATATTGTACATTCACATCAGCCCTTGCCCTCAAGGAGCCTACAATATAAGTTCCCTAACTCACATTCATGCATACTAGGGCCAATTTAGACAGGAACCAATTAACCTACCAGTATGACTTTGGAGTAAGGGAGTGAATCCACACAGGCACAGGGAGAATATGTAGGTAGTGCTGTAGTTGGGATTTGAACCAACGGCCCTAGTGCTGCTGAACGGAAGTGCTAAACACTTACCCAATGCGCTGCCCATAAGTATGACTTTGGCTGCAAAAAGGAGCCACATAATTAAGAAAAGGAGCTGTGATAAAGTATAATGTAGCCATGCTATAGGACAGTGATGGTGAACCTTGGCAACCCAGATAAACTTCACTGCAGAGTGCACAAGCATCATGGGAAATGTAGTTCCAAAACATCTGGGGTGCCAAGGTTTGGGAAAAAAGGTGTAGGCGAAGTATGCTTTAAACTTAGGAGTGGGCTAGAGAATGATTCAATAAAGGAGATGTGGGTGGAAACAAAACCCAAACAAAACCCAACCATCCTAAACCCCCCCCCCCAAAAAAGGGAGGAGGAGAGGGAAGGGGAGGAAGTGGAGGCAAAAGAGGGGCACAATCCAAAAAATTAATTCATTCATTCATTCATTAAAAATAAATGTATTTTAAAAATGTGCATGTGCATGTGCGTGTCCTACCAACAATGACGGGGGAAGAAAAACAAACCAAAAAAAAAAAAAAAACATTTTAAGACCCCTAGATAAGAGAACATAACCCCTAACTTATGTGCAATAGGGATGAGCCAAACACTCCCCGGTTCAGTTCGCATCCAGAACATGCGAATGGACCGGAAGTTTGCACGAACATTCGAAAACGATGGGACTCGAATGTGAGAAATCAAAAGTGCGAATTTTAAAGACTAATATACAAGTTATTGTCCTAAAAAGGGTTTGGGAACCCGGGCCTATCAATGCAAAAAAAAGTTTTTAAAAACTAACGTTTTTTTTTCGGGAGCAGTGATTTTAATGATACTTAAAGGTTAAAAATAAAAGTGAAATATTCCTTTAAATATCATACCTGGGGGGTGTCTATAGTATGCCTGTAAAGTGGCGCGTGTTTCCCATGTTTAGAACAGTCCCTGCACAAAATGAAATTTATAAAGGAATAAAAGTAATTTAAAACTGCTTGCGACTGTAATGTCCGGTCTCAGCAATATGGATGCAAATTATTGAGAAAAACGGCATGGGTAACCCCCCCAGCCTATTGCCAGGCCCTTTGGGTCTTGTATGGATATTAAGGGGAACCCCGCACCCAAATTAAAAAAAAGAAAAGGCGTGGGGCCCCCAGGCCCTATATACTCTGAACAGCAGTATACAGGCGGTCCAAACAAGGCAGGGACTGTAGGTTTGTTCTTAAGTTGAATCTGTTTGTAATTTGGAACAGGTACATTTTTTAGTGTAGCTCCAGCCAAAAAATCTATTTTTAAGCTTTTTGGATAACATAGGGAAGGGTTATCATCACCCCTGTAACATCTGTTTTGCTGTCTGTGCCCCTGTTCAGAAGATTTCACCTCACTTTCTGTCCCAATGACAATTGGATTTTGAAAATTTGGGTTTTTTAGGGAAACAAGGATTGGTGATAATAAAGCATCAGTGGAGACACATTTTTCCCATATTAACACATACAGGAGAGATTTTCCCTTCCTAGGGGTAGATTTCCTCTCACTTCATGTTGTCTCCCTCTGTTTGTAAGTAGGAGTCCTTTGTAAGTTGGATGTTTGAAAGTAGGGGACCGCCTGTATATACTATATGGCCTGCCCTATATACTCTGCAGAAATTTGGGCCTTAGGTGTTGGTGGTACCTCACAGTTACTCTTGGTGGGTGCTGGAACGGCCCTGCTGTGAAATATTATATCAAGAATTGTAATTACATGCCCCTGTTGAACAGGGTCAGAAAAATTGGGCCTTTGGTGGTGGTGTTGCCACAACACTGTAAGCCCTCACAGTTACTCTTGGTGGGCGCAGGAACTGACCGTGCTGTGAAATATTAGATCAAAAATTGTAATTATGCGCCCCTGTCAAACAGGGGCAGAAAAATTTGGGCTTTGGGTGGTGGTGCCACAACACTGCAACCCCTCACAGATACTGTAGTTGAGCACAGGAACATGCCCTGCTGCGAAATATTACAGCAAAAATTTAAATTATGCGCCCCTGTTAAACAGGGGCAGAAAAAATTGGCTTTAGGCACTGGTGCTGGTGCCACAACACTGCAACCCCTCATAGATACTCTAGTTGAGCGTAGGAACGAGCCCTGCTGCAAAATATTACAGCAAAAAAATTTAATTACATGCCCCTGTTAAACAGGGGTAGAAAAATTGGGCTTTAAGCACTGGTGCTGGTGCCACAACATTGCAACCCCTCACAGTTACTTTAGTTGAGTTCAGGAATGAGCCCTGCTGCAAAATATTACAGCAAACATTTTTTTTTTAATCAAATATTTTTATTAATTTTCACAATAAACAGGACAGGGTAGGTTACTGTTAATGCAACAGGTTAGATATACAAAACGATAATAGGAAAAATAAAAAAGAGGAGGGGAGGAGCTTGAGGTTTAAACATTGACATAAACTTGCAGCCTTTTCATGGAGTAGTAGAGCATGGCCTCAGTATGAGGTAGAACCCGTCACCCCGTCAGGGTACTTACAGCAAACATTTTAATTACATGCCCCTGCTAAACAGGCCCACTTATGCAGGGAGTGGCTTCTCGTATACCTCTGGCTCGAGAACCCCTGATAGAGCAGACAGGGGCTCGGGAGTACAAAGGGACACAAGTGCCTGACTGGTTACAGGTGTAAGGGCTGATCCGGACCTCTGATGAGTCGTGAGGAGCCCAGTTGCGGATTGGAGCCGGGGCCAGCAGGAACAACAGGAAACTAGAAGCCAGACTAGGAGAGGAGTTGTATTGTAGTCCAAGAGCAGGAGCCAGCTACTGAAGACTGCAGGCAGCAGGAAGGTATAGCAGTTTAGTAGGATCCGCAAGGAAGACCGGACTGGAAGCTGGAGGCAGCAGCAACTGGGAGGTGTTCTGTAGTCCAGAACACAGGCAGGTCACGGGCAGGCCGGGTCATACAGGCAGGCAGGAATGGTACAGGCAGGCAGGAATGGTACAGAAGCAGCAGGCAAAGATTAGTCGTGTAGCAGACTGGATCAGTAACAGGCGGGCAGCGAGGTACCAATGAGTAGGCAGAAGAAGCTTTAGGACAAGCTGGGATCAGAGGCTGCCAGCAATCAGGGAAGGTCAAAGACAAGCCGGGTAACAGAAATCAGATAAGCAGGTTTGAACAAACAGCAATGGGTTTCAGGAACGCTGTAGACCAGACAGCAAGATGGCATGGTAACAGTCTCCTTTATATGGGCTTCTTGGCCTATTTTCTTGGCCCATTCACGCTAACGCGCATGCGCGCCCGTGCGCGTTCGCGCTATTGCGCACACGCATGCGCCAGGCGGCTCTTTTGATGGGAACTCTGCGCACAGGCCTTTCACTGTCAACCAGATTACTGGGATGTCTTCCTTGACACAGGGACAGAAAAATTGGGCTTTAGGCACTGGTGGTGGTGCCCAGAACCAAAAATGTTCTTAGAAGCTATCAACATGAACATTGAGGAGGAATAGGATAGTCACTCAGCATAACAGAATAGTCACTCAGCATCAGCATAGGCAGTCTTCAAGGGATCTCACATTCATAAAAAAATTAATCGGTTACATCAGCATCAGGTGCTTGGTAGCTGGTGATCCAAGACTGATTCAGGTGAGCTGATCAACAGAGTCTGTGGACAGGCACACTCTGTGATCGGTTACAAAGCCTCCAGCAGCACTGAATATGCGTTCAGATAGAACACTGGATGCAGGCAAGCTCTGGCCAGTTATCCATCCTCAAGACCCAGTAACCCAATGGATTTTCAGTTGGAAAGGTCTGATCTTGCCCCAAGGTATTCCTGCACCATGTAAATCAGACACTGGCAATGGTTGCTGGAACTGATCAGACCTTGGAGCTGCGGACTAAAGAATTGTCTGAACGCATCGGTCAGGCGGCCACCTTCTCCATCGCTCCTTCTGTAACTGACCGAAGCCTCAGCAACATGTTGTCCAGGAGGACTAGGAAATTGCAACCTCCCAGGCTCTGGAAACGCATTGCACAAACCTTTCTGCAAGGCCTCCCGAAGATGTTTCATCCTCTGCTCCCTCTGCGAAGGCTGGATAAGTTCCGCACCCTTACCCTTGTAACGTGGCTTAAGAAGGGTTGCCAGCCAGTACTGATCCCTCTCCTTGATACCATGAATCCGAGTGTCCTTTCGCAGGCTTTGCAGGATCAGGGAGACCATGCAGCATAGGTTTGCTGAGGCATTTGGTCCGGAGTCCTCTGGGTCACTAAGGACGACATGATCTGCTGCCACCTCCTCCCAGCCACATACAAGTCCATGGGTTTCTGGGGACTTAAAACGATCCCTTGAAGACTGCTGCTGATGCTGAGTGCCAGGCTCCACCTCCATGCTGACACAATCCTCCTCCTTCTCTTCCTGTGTGATAGGCGGGCCTGCAGGATTACTTGTCTGGATAAAGGGGGCCTTGAGAGGTAAGGAAGTCCCCCTCTTCCTCCCTCTGTTCTGCCTCAAGTGCCCTGTCCATTATTCCATGCAGGTGTGCTCCAACAGGAAGGGTACCTGCACAAGAACCTCTACACCACCAAATTAAGGACGTGAGCCAAACAGGGAACAAGGGTCAAGTGTCCCTGTCAGAGGGCGGAGACGAGGTCGGTGCCATTGTCGCAAACCACCATTCCTGCCTGAAGCCGGCGTGGCGTCAACCACCTCTGAACCTGCCCCTGCAGAGCTGCCAGAATCTCTGCCCCAGTGTGGCTCCTGTCCCCTAAGCAGACCAACTGAAGCACCGCATGGCATCTTTTTGCCTGAGTGCTTGCGTAGCCCCTAGAACGCCTACGGAGCACCGCTGGCTCCGAGGTAAAATCTGCACAGGAAGAGGCCACACAGGAAGAAGACGAGGAGGGGGTGGAGGAGGAAGGTGTGGCAGAATCACCATTACCAGCATTTCGGAGGCGTGGTGGTGGAACAAGCTCCAACATTACTGCACCCTGTCCTGCATCCTTCCCAGCTGCCAGCAGGGTTACCCAGTGCGCCGTGAAAGAAAGGTAACATCCCTGTCCATGCCTGCTGGACCATGTGTCAGTGGTAATATACACCTTACTGCTGACCGCCCTGTCCAACGAGGCCAAGACATTGCCTTCCACATGCTGGTAGAGAGCCAGAATGGCTTTCCGAGAAAAAAATGGCATCTGGGAACCTGCCACTGAGGTACCGCACATTCCACAAATTCTCGAAAGGGGGCAGAGTCTGCCAGCTGAAAAGGCAGCAGTTGGAGTGCTAGCAATTTAGCCAAACTAGCATTCAGCCACTGAGAATGTGGATGGCTGGGACCGAATTTCTTTTGACGGTTTAGCAACTGGGTTAAGGAAATTTGCCTGCTACAATCGGATTTAGGTGTAGCGCTAGCAGATTGCCCGCAAGTACTTGGCACACCTAATGCACACGTCTCAAAAAATAAAAATTGCACGTTAGCAGCGCCCTGCACATGCGGAGCTCTGCGGTGTGATGCAGTCGGTTGGCTGTCCTTAAGCTGGCCCCTGGAGGGCATCCTGCCTTGTTAGAGATGTGCCTCCTCCTCCTCCTCCTCTCTTCTATCAGGCATTGTTAGAGAATTTAGATTCTTATTTTATAATCATTTATGTTTGCAAAAGATTACTTAAAAGTAATAGAATTTCATATTAACCAATATATGTTATTGTGTAGATATAGAAAATGTTGAACTTTAGATGACCTCTCTGCTTGTTTCTCATACTTTTATAGTTTACTGGGTGAAAGTAGAATAGATTCAAGTTATATAGAATTGTCTCAAAGTCCTTGAAATGCATATAAATCAGACAGATAACATAAGAAAACAGGTGTTTAAATAATTGGGTGGAATATGGGAATGTTATGTACAGTACATTAATTAAGTTTGACGAGTTTGACAAGGTCAAACAAAGGTCTAATTGAGCCCTCATTAAAACTGTTAAAATACATTGAATAAAGAAATATATATGTATATATCTATATATGTGTGTGTATGTACAGTATGTGTATGTGTATATATATATATATATATATATATATATAAGTTGTAAAGTTGTAAATCTGTAAATTTTTGAAGCTAGTTAAATCTTATCAAGATGAGGAGGGTTTGATAACACAGCTGGGTGCCATACTGTCTCTATACAGGTGTTTTTAATTGGACAACAGCAGTTATAAATCACTTTAATGAACATATAGGAATTCTGTGAGTGAATAAGTTTGTCTAGTTGTAGAACAGGTGTCAGATTTATAGTTAGTTACATTGACGTAGATCTTAGCGACCAATCATATCTAAGAGAGATGATTAAGATAAGGCTTGTAAAAGGATATATAAATGCAGGCTCTACAATTGTTAGATAGACAAGTCAGATAGGAGCTCATAAGGCTGAACTCTATGTATGCTGCCCTATTGCACGGGTCAAAGAGGTCAAAGCCAATAGGCAAACATCTGTCCTTTTGCTGTAACTTGTCTCCTCGTAGAGTCAAAATAAAGAAAACTTCTTAACTTGTTCGAGTGTGGTCTCAGGTGAATTTCGCTCACAGGCACCCACGTAGAGTCAGTGACCTCATTACGTGGCACACCTAATTCTACACCTTCATTCCTCTTAGTGCAGGTCTCTGAGAGGACTGAAGCAGCGCCCTGCACATGCGGAGCTCTGCGGTGTGATGCAGTCGGTTTGCAGTCCTTAAGCTGGCCCCTGGAGGGCATCCTGCCTCGTTAGAGATGTGCCTCCTCCTCCTCCTCTCTTTTATCAGGCACTGTTAGAGAATTTAGATTCTTGTTTTATAATCATTTATGTTTGCAAAAGATTGCTTAAAAGTAGTAGAATTTCACGTTAACCAATATATGTTATTGCGTAGATATAAAAAATGTTGAACTTTAGATGACCTCTCTGCTTGTTTCTCATACTTTTATAGTTTACTGGGTGAAAGTAGAATAGATTCAAGTTATATAGAATTGTCTCAAAGTCCTTGAAATGCATATAAATCAGACAGATAACAGAAGAAAACAGGTGTTTTCTCCTCTCTCTGCTTACATCCATGTTTGACCCTCAGCCTCCTCCTGGACTTGTCTCAGCCTACTCCCTGTGTTTGATGCCCAAAACCTGCTGTTTGACCTCTTGTGTATGACTCTGGCTTGCTTTCAGACCCTGAATCTATCTGAACTTACCTGCGTTTGACCCTCGGCCTCCTACTGCTCCAAGCTCCAGGTGTTAGAGCCTCAGCAGGGCGTTTCTCCAGTCAAGTACCAAGTCCATCCTGCATGGGTACCTCTTCTTCCAGAAGATCTTCAGCCTACGTTTCACCTGCTGGCAACCCGTGCCCCTCCATGCCCAGTGCCCGCTTTTCCACTCTCAGGGGTACTGTGCACCCAGTTGCAAGGGAAGCCGCTCTCAGCAACTCGGCCCTGGTGAGTACCTGACACTACCATCACACGGAATGGAATGTTCTGGCATCGTTGGGCAAGGCAGTCACCCGTAAAATCCACCTTACTGCTGACACGTGGTCCAGCAAGCTTGGCAGGGATGCTATATTTTGTTCACAGCACACTGGGTAACGTTGCTTGTAACTCGAAAGGATGCAGGACAGGGCTCGATGCTGCAGCTTGTTGTGCCCCCATGTCTCCATACAGCTGGTGGTGATGATGCCAGACCTGTGAGCTCTACCCCCTCATCCTCCTCCGCCACCTCCATGCCCTCCTCTGCAGAATTGTCCTATGAACATCAGGTACCCCCTAAGCGTTCAAATGGCTATTCCCATAGTCAGGCTAAAAGGTGCCATGCAGTGCTTCAGCTGGGGTGTTTAGGGGACAGGAACCACACCAGAGCAGAGATTCGTTCAGCTCTACAGGGACATGCCCAGAGGTGGTTCACACCATGCCAGCTGTAGCCAGGAATGGTGGTGTCCGATAATGGCTCAAACCTCCTGTCCGCCCTTAGACAGGGAAAGTTGACACATGTGCCATGCCTGGCACATGTGATCAATTTAGTGGTGCAGCGTTTCCTAAGGGTTACAAGATGTACTAAAACAGGCCAGAAGAGTCTGTAGCCATTTCAGGCAGTCATATACAGCCAGTGCTCGGTTGGCCGAAATTCGGCAGGAATTCCACCTGCCAGTAAACCGCCTGATTTGTGACATGCCCACCAAGTGGAACTCAACTTTGGGAATGCTGCAGCCGCTATACATGCAGCAGAGGGCCGTCAACGAGTACCTGTGCCAGTACGGCACAACGACAGGCCACCTCTGCTTTTTTTCTCCACGCCAATGGCTGATTATTAAGGATGCATGCACTGTATTGTCACCATTTGAGGAGGCCACAAGGATGGTGAGCAGTGACAGTGCATGCATCAGTGACACAATCCCTGTTTCATTCCTGCTGGAGCAGGTTCTGCGTGGCATTATGGACAGGGCACTGGAGGCAGAGCAGCAGGAGGGAGAGGAGGACTTCCTTTCCTCTCAAGGCCCACTTTATCCAGACACCATCATTCCTATGTCACAGAACACACAGGAGGAGAGAAGGGAGGAGGATAAGAAAGTGGTTTCTGGCACTTTCATAGGCTTCGAAGAAGAGGAAGACATGCGTCAATCTGTAAGCGATGGCTTGCCAACCCCAGGACCCTTGGGAGAAGTACGTGGCTGGGAGGAGAAAGTTCCAGATGCTGTCATCCTGAGTGACCCCAAGGAGTCTGCTTCTCAAGCCTCTGCAAATTTGAGGCGCATGGGCAACCTCATGCTTAAGAGCCTGCAAAAGGACCCAAGAATATGTGGCATAAAGGAGAAGGATGATTACTGGTTGGCAACCCTCCTTGACCACCGTTATAAGGGGAAGGTCTCAGAACTCATCCCGTCCCCACAGAGAGTGCAGAAGATAAAATCTCTTGAGGACACGTTAAAGAGGATTTGATTGAATGTTTTCCTGACTACAGTAGGTTACAGTGTGGTGGAAATCGTCATTTTGAGTCTGCTGTTGGTCAAGAGAGGAGCGTTGGAGAAGGCGTCCGCCTAAGTGAGGCATTTCTTTTTTTGGTATAGGTTTCATGGGCACAATTAACACCCAAAGACCAATTTTTCTGCACCTGTTTGACAGGTGCATATCATTGCAATTTTTTACAGCAAGGCCAATTCTTGCTTTCATCAAAAGTACCTCTATAGGGTTACGGTGGGAAGGCGCCAACGAAACCCAAAGACCAATTTTTACGCACACGTTACTTCTATCCAAAGTCAAAGTGACACCAGAATGCATCCAAAAAATCTCTAATCTTGTTCCCAGTGCACTACATTGTGGCCTCATCATACACACTGGCTCCTCAGCTGTAGCTTTATAAATGCAATTATTGCTGCAGCAGATTATAGACATGGTACAGATCTGCCCCTTTACAGGTAGACTAAAGGGCCCCTCCCCCCCAGGCACTATATTGGAAGGAATTTTTCATTTTTAGGCTTTCACTTTAAAAATCAAAAGAATCACAATTTTTTTTATTGATACATGTCCCCCAGGGCAGGACTCTGACCCCTATAACCTTTGAATGCCCAATTACTTGCATATAAGCCTTCAAAATGGGCACTTTTGATTTTTGACGTTCAATGGGACTTTGATTTTATTGGGGTTTGTTATTTGGGTCCAAACTTTCGTGGTGTTCGAAAGTTCTGGTGCTAACCGAACAGGGGTCCGTTCAGCCCATCCCTACTTTACACATGCATGGGGTATTTTGGTTTTGTGAATTCTTCATCAATTCCCTGGGACAAGGCTAAGGTTGCCATGGGGGAATACTTAACCTTAAGGTGGCCCTCTACTTTAAGAGATGAACATACACCATGTACATTTGCACTGCATATTTTCTCCGCTTAACTCTTGGTTCCCCGTGACAGTGTATACCTTCTCTGTAATGTTCATTTAGCAGGCACACGTGAGTCGATGTCCACATCCATCCATCCAGGGTTTTCCACTACTACTCCCCAGTAGCGGAGTAGGCCCCGCTGTGCACTTTGTGCGGGCTCGAAACGTGTTAAGACCAATTTGTAAACTATGTGTGTGCAAAGTACTTGCAATACACCTCTTTAGTAACTTCAGACCAGGCAAGGTATCAGGGATCAAGTACTCACCGAGGCCAAGATGCCGAGAGCGGTTGCCCTTGCGACTCAGCGCCCACTGCCCCTGGAGATGGCACAGAAGGCAGTTGGCACCAAGAGGCACAAGCCACCTGTTGGTGATGGCTAGGCGTGGGCCTAGGTGCTGTAGATAGCAGATGTGCTGGAAGCTGGGATCCTGGCTGAGGCTCAAACACCGGTAGGCAGGCTGGAGGTAAAACACAGAAGGTTAGTCAGGCACAAGCTAGGGGGTCAAACACGGGTAGACAAGTCCAGAGCGAGGTAACCAGGCGGAGAGACAAGGCAGGGTCAAAGGCAGGCAGAGGGTCAGGTACTGGCAGCAAGGAGCAGATATCCGAAGGTACAGGCCGAGGGTCAAACACTGGAGACAATGGGAAGTCCGGTAGGCAAGCCAAGGGTCAAGGTTGGAGAGAAGCAGGATGGTCAAGGTGATCCGGGTCGGCAACAGGTGATCAATCAAGAAAGCAAACAGCAGGTACAGGTACAAGGAACAAGGGACAGCTGAGAGACGAACCAGCATTGTTTTGGTGTGAAGGCCTCTCTTTTATAGGCCAGCTGGTTGGTCACATGGGGCGTACGCTAGTGCGCATGCGTGCGCGCCGCTCAGTGGAGCCGCGAGCGCGCGTGCGCCGCCGCAGCATTACCCCATCTCTTCCTGTGCGCCGGAGCGCCAGTCCCGTGCGCATGCGCACTACAGTGCACGACGGCCGAGGTTCCTGATACAAGGACAATGTTTTAATACTTTACCTAAAGTGGTTGTAAAGGCAGGAGTTTTTTTTTTTATCTTTATGCATTCTATGCATGAAGATAAATGCCTTCTGTGTGCAGCAGCCCCCCTCAGCCCCCCTAATATTTACCTGAGCCGCATCTAGATCCTTCGATGTTGTAGGATGAACATACACCATGTACATTTGCACTGCATATTTTCTCCACTTAACTTTTGGTTCCCCGTGACAGTCTATACCTTCTCTGTAATGTTCATTTAGGAGGCACACGTGAGTCGATGTCCACATCCATCCGTCCAGGGTTTTCCACTACTACTCCCCAGTAGTGAAGTAGGCCCCGCTGTGCACTTTGTGCGGGCTTGAAACGTGTTAAGACCAATTTGTAAACTGTGTGTGTGCAAAGTACTTGCAATACACCTCTTTAGTAACTTCAGACCAGGCAAGGACAACGTTTTCATACTTTACCTAAAGTGGTTGTAAAGGCAGGATTTTTTTTTTTTATCTTTATGCATTCTATGCATGAAGATAAATGCCTTCTGTGTGCAGCAGCCCCCCTCAGCCCCCCTAATATTTACCTGAGCCGCATCTAGATCCTTCGATGTTGTAGTATTGTCTCGGCTGCCCAGGACACCCCTACTCATTGGCTGAGACAGCAGCGTGGCGCCATTGGCTCCCGCTACTGTCAATCAACTTCAGTCAGCCAATGAGGAGAATAAGGGGGCAGGGTGGGGCCACAGCTCCATGTCTGAATAGCCACAGGGAGCTGTGGCTCAGCTCGGGTGCCCCATAGCAAGCTGCTTGCTGTGGGGGCACTCAACAGGAGGGAGGGGCCAGGAGCACAGAAAAGGGACCAGAGAAGAGGAGATGTTTGTAATTTTTAAGCCCTATTTCACACTGAGGCGCTTCTAAACTGCCAGTAAAACAATGAGAGCTTTGAAGAGCTTTTCAGGTGCTTTTGAAGCACTTTCCATTAATTTCAATGGAGAGGGGTGTTTTTTCACCGCCCTGCCAGCGCACTGCCCAAGTGTAAAAGCATTCATTGATTTTAATGGAAATAGGTTTTCTTGTGCTTTCGAGGTGCTTTTTTAGCGTGAAAGCACCTGAAAAGCACCTCAGTATGAAAGGGGTCTTACTAAAAAAAATGTGACTTTACAATCACTTTAAGAAAGGTGCAAAATAGAAATTTTCCAGTCCAACAGACAAATGCATTATTCATTCCTAATACCCTAAATAGAAGTACAGCTGAGTGCTGCCCCGGCATACCTGCTAAGGTGTAGTCCAGAAATGACAGTTCCTCTGAGGCATACTCCAGTGCTGGTGTCTTCATGCTCCAAAGACATGCTGGTAGGTTAAGCCATTGTATATATGTGAGTTAAAGCGGAGCTCCACCCTAAAGTGAAACTTCCGCTTATCGGAATTCCCCCCTCCGGTGCCACGATTGGCACCTTTCAGGGGGAGGGGGGTGCAGATACCTGTATAATACAGGTATCTGCACCCACTTCCGGGACTAGCTGCCCCGCCCCTATCCGAGGATGCCCGCCCATATCCGAGGGTTCCCGTTGTGTCTTGGGAAACACACAGTTCCCTGGACACAACGGGGACCAATAAAGACACGCAGCGCGACTAGCGCATGCGCAGTAGGGATCCGGGCAGTAAAGCCGCAAGCTTCACTTCCTGATTCCCTGACAGAGGATGGCGGTGGGGCAGCCGAGAGATGAGCGATCTTCTGCCGACATCGCTGGAACCTGGAACAGGTAAGTGTCCATTTATTAAAAGTCAGCAGCTGCAGTATTTGTAGCTGCTGACTTTTAAAAAAAAAAATCGGGTGGACCACCTCTTTAAGGACCTTAGATTGCAAGCTTCTTGAGGGCAGGGAACTGTACTACATTGCCTTGAAAAAGTATTCATGTCCCTTGAAATTTTCCACATTTTTCCAACACGAAGTGGCAAATAATTGTTAAGTGGAAGGAAAATGATAAATGGTTTTCAAAATGTTTTACAAATAAATGTCTGAAAAGTGTGGCGTGCATTTGTATTCAGCCATTTTTTACTCTGATACCCCTAACTAAAATCTAGTGGAACTAATTGCCTTCAGAAGTAACCTAATTAGTAAACAGAGTCCACCTCTGTGTAATTTAATCTCAGCATAAATACAGCTGTTCTGTATTCAGAGAGCCTTCAGAGGTTTGTTAGAGAACCTTAGTGAACAAACAGACTCATAAAGCCCAAGGAACACACCAGACAGGTCAGGGATAAAGTTGTGGAGAAGTTTAAAACAGGGTTAGGTTATAAAATAATATCCCAAGCTTTGGACATCTCACAGGGCACTGTTCAAACCATCATCTGAAAATGGAAAGAGTATGGCACAACTGCAAACGCACCAATACATGGCCGTCCACCTAAACTGACAGGCCAGGCAAGGAGAACATTAATCAGAGAAACAGCAAAGAGGCCCATGGTAACTCTGGAGGACCTGCAGAGATCCACAGCTCAGGTGAGAGAATCTGTCCACAGGACAACAATTAGTCGTGCACTCCACAAATCTGGCCTTTATGGAAGAGTGGCAAGAAGAAAGCCATTGTTGAAATAAAGCCAAAAGAAGTCCCTTTTGCATTTTGCGAGAAGCCATGTGGGGGACACAGCAAACATGTGGAAGAAGGTGCCCTGGTCAGATGAGAACAAAATTCAACTTTTTGGCCTAAAAGCAAAATGCTATGTGTGGCAGAAAACTAACACTGAACATCACCCTGAACACACCATTGCCACCGTGAAACGTGGTGGCAGCATCATGTTGTGGGGATGCTTTTCTTCAGCAGGGACAGGGAAGCTGGTCGGAGTTGATGGGAAGATGGAGGAAGCCAAATACAGGGCCATCTTGGAAGGAAATATGTTAAGAGTCTGCAAAAGACTTGAGACTGAGGTGGAGGTTCACCTGCCAGCAGGACAACGACCCTAAACATACAGCCAGAGCTACAATGGAATGGTTTAGATCAAAGCATATTCATGTATTAGAATGGCCCAGTCAAAGTCCAGACCTAAATCCAATTGAGAATCTGTGACAAGACTTGAAAATTGCTGTTCACAGGCGCTCTCCATCCAATCTGACAGAGCTTGAGCTATTTTGCAAAGAAGACAAAAATGTCACTCTCTAGATGTGCAAAGCCAGAAAAGACATACCGAAAAAGACTTGCAGCTGTAATTGCAGTGAAAGGTGGTTCTACAAAGTATTGACTCAGGGGGGCTGAATGCAAATGCATGCCTCACTTTTCAGATATTTATTTGTAAAAAAATTTGAAAACCATTTATAATTTTCCTTTCGCTTCACATTTATGTGCCACTTCGTGTTGGTCTATCACATAAAATCCCAATATAATACACTTAAGTTTTTGCTTGTAAGATGATAAAATGTGGAAACATTTCAAGGGGTGTGAATACTTTTTCAAGGTACTGTAAATAAAGTGTGACCGTACCCTAAGGGCTGTATTAAAAAAAAATTATATTATCTATTTGACCAGCAAAACTACTGGTACATTTGTTCTGTGGGAATGGGGCAAAATCTAATTCTCCTTCAATTTCCTCTATATGTCAAATATTAATTATGATTTTGGAAAATACTGCATTATGGTCATTAGAGGGAGTTGAGGATCATAGGAATAAAACAAATCTCAGCTCCATCTACTGACCATAATGTGGTATTTTCATGAACTACTCTTTTTCATGAATAAATACCATTTGACCTGTAGAGCAAATAGCCGGAGAACATTTGATCTTGACCCGTTGCACAGAACCAAGCAGTTTTGCTAGATGAATAGCTGAATAGATGTGAACTGTTTCATAACTATAAGTGTGTGTGGCCTTCACTGGACAAAATGCTGATTTAGTGCATTCAATTCAGGCCAATGTTTGATTCAAGTTTGACATGCCTGATTTAAAGGCTTAAAGAAAGCAGCTTGAAGCTTGCCAAAAACTTTGCAAATGCTGCGTAAAAGCTTGATGTAAATACTGCTTTCATACAAGTTAAAGCCTATGTTTACTTAGTGTTTTACTATCAGGCCCTGTGGTCACATTACACTGTTTTTATATGGCTCTTTCACCATGGTTTGAGATATCAAATATCTAAAGAAAAAATATAAAAGGTAATACTGTATAAAGCACAAGAACAAAATGTTGCTCAAATCAAGGGTATCTGGGTGACATCTCATTGGTCTGTTAAAGCCCACTCTCATTAACATCAGCTACATACTGTACATTCCAGGTTCATCAAAACAAAAGGTGTTCAAAATCTTAGGCTACATTCACAACAGCAATTTAGGCTGGTATGAATTGTAGCGGCAGGATTCTTCTGGTTCCTGCTGTGGCTGTGAGTGGCTATCTAAGTGGAAGCTGCCACTGGTAAAGAGTGACTAACACTTATATAATCTTGCTATTTATTTAAAGGGGAAATGCAGGTATAGGCGGTCCCCTAGTTATAAACATTCGACTTACAAACGACTCCTACAACAGCAAGTGAGAGGAAATCTACCCCTAGGAAGGGAAATTCACTCTCACTCTCACTTTCCTCTCACTTCCTGTTGTCTCCCTCCGCTTGTAAGTAGGAGTGGTTTGTAAGTCGGATGTTTGAAAGTAGGGGACCGCCTGTATATACTATACGGCCTGCCTTATATAATCTGCAGAAATTGGGCCTTAGGTGTTGGTGGTACCAGAACACTGTAAGCCCTCACAGTTACTCTTGATGGGCGCTGAAACGGGCCCTGCTGTGAAATATTATATCAAGAAATGTAATTACATGCCCCTGTTGAACAGGGGCAGAAAAATTGGGCCTTTGGTGGTGGTATGTTGGTGGTTCCACAACACTGTAAGCCCTCATAGTTACTCTTGGTGGGCGCTGGAACTGGCCCTAATGTGAAATATTATATCAAGAATTGTAATTACATGCTCCTGTTGAACAGGGGAAGAAAAATTGGGCCTTTGGTGGTGGTGCCACAACACTGTAAGCCCTCACAGTTACTCTTGGTGGGCGCAGGAACGGGCCCTGCTGTGAAATATTATATCAGGAAATGTAATTACATGCCCCTGTTAAACAAAATTGGGCCTTTGGCGTTTGGGAACTTGCCACTGAGGTACCGCACATTCCACAAATTCACAAAAGGGGGCAGAGTCTACCAGCTGAAAAGGCAGCAGTTGGAGTGCTAGCAATTTAGCCAAGCTAGTCGCTGAGCATGTTGATGGCTGGGACCAAATTTCTTTCGACGGTTTAGCAACTGGGGTAGGGAAATTTGTCTGCTACAATCAGATGTTGGTGTAGCGATAGCAGATTGCCCGCAAGTACTTGGCACACCTAATTCTACACCTTCATTCCTCTCAGTGCAGGTTTTTGAGAGGACTGAAGGTATAGTGTGGTTGGAGATCCCAGCTGAGGAGGAGCAAGGAGAGGTCCTCCTTGTTCTTTGGTGTGGGTCTTTTAAGTACTGTTGCCAACCGACTGCATGGGAGGTTGACATATGTCTGGTCAAGCATGTGGTGCCCAAGCGGCTGCTGTTTTGGCCACGCTTGATACACTTCAGACATATGTTGTAAACAGCAACAGTGTGATCTGCTGCACACATATCAAAAAAGGCCCACGCCAAAGAACTTTTCAAAATACGCGGGGAGTCAGCAGCACCTTGCACATGTGGAGCTCTGCAGTATGATGCAGTCGGGTTGCTGCCCTTAAGCTGGCCCCTGGAGGGCATCCTGCCTCGTTGGAGATGTGCTTCCTCCTCCTCCTCCTCTCTTCTATCAGGCACCCATGTAGAGTCAGTGACCTCATCATCCCCTTCCTCCTCGTTACTGGAGCAAACCTGGCAGTATGCTGCAGCTGGGGGAACATGACTAGGAGTTTCACTTTGACTAGGAGGCCACTTTGGTAGCTGCATTGGCAGCCAAACTACTCTGAGCCTGGGTGACAGAGGATGAGGAAGATGAGGATGGCTTAGTTATCCACTCTACCAACTCTTCTGCATGTTGTGGATCAACACGGCCAGCTGTCCTAAAAAAGGACAAGCGTGCCCCATGGCCACGTGCTGAGGATGCACCGTGTCCACGACCAGCACTGTTGGCTGTAGACACAGAGCCTGCTTGCCCTATTTTAGTGGCCTGTGAGCATCTGCCTCTCCTTGGTGACCTTCCAGACATGCTGTAAAATTTTATTAGAAAAACACTGCCTGAAGTTTACTAGAAAAAGTACACCAGGAATGGCCTGCAGTCAGGTATAGGCTTGGCTAGACTAGAATGCGGTAGATATATATATGTAGGAGACTATATATATTTAATGCACTGCAGATCAATGAATCACCTGTCTGCCTGAAAGTGTATTTGAAAACGTACAACAGGAATGGCCTGCAGTCAGATATAGGCTTAGCTATACTGGAATGCAGTGGATATATATATGTAGGATACTGTATATATATTTTATGCACTGCAGATCACTGAATCACCTGCCTGACAGTATATATATATATATATATATATATATATATATATATATTAAATGCACTGCAGCTAGCAGAATCACCTGCCTGCCTGAACTATATTAGAAAGAGTACACCAGGAACGGACTGCAGTGAGATCTAGCTAAACTGGATACAGTGGATATATATATGAGACTGACTGTATAAATATATATTAAATACACTTCAGCTAACTGAATCACCTGCCTGCCTGAAGTATATTAGAAAGAGTACACCAGGAACAGACTCCAGTGAGATCTAGCTAAACTGGATACAGTGGATATATATATTATATATATATATATATATATATATATATATTTAGGGCTGTGGAAATTAAAGATTAATTCCTCGATTAATCATTAATATTTTTGATCAATGAAAATTCTTTTGATCAGTACTCACCTCTCCGCCAGCTTCGGGGTCTTCAGGGAGTTCCGTCGGAGATCTGGTGACGTCACGGACACAACGTCACCGGACTCCTCCCCCCTTCCCCAAGTGCCTCCGTCTAACAAAGGGAAGGGGGAGGAGTTCAGTGACGTTGAAGTTCTGATTGAACGTAACGCATACGTGATGTCACCCGCTGCTGCCCTACGGAACTAACATGATTGTCGGCTTTACATGCTGTGTTTTTTATCATCTTTATGTGAGTAGTTTGTGTTTAAACACAAAAATGTAATCTTATACTTAAGCGGTGAGCACTTAGATCTTTTCTTTCTACCAATGACCTGGCGTCCTTGCTGAGATCTAAGGAGACATGAGAGAAGTTTATGGTCCGTGTTAACCGTTTTAAATCCGCTTGCATGACCACCTGTTTGCACAGGGGTCCATGCCATAAGGTGAAAAAAAATTACTTACGTCAGTGCTACAGTTTGAATTTAAAACGTATTTGTGTGAACTGTGAAGGGAAGTCATGGAACTAACTAACTAGCTAACTAACTAGTGTCGGGTGATTGTATATAGTCTATACCACATTTACCACTGACTAATGCAGAGTTGCAATGCAAGGAGATCAGCTAAAAGTAGTTGGATCTGTATATGCGTTATAATTAATCGAAATTAGTCGATTAATCGATTTTAAAAAAAATCGATTAATCGACTGCGAAAATTTTAATCAGTAACAGCCCTAATATATATACGAGACTGACTGTGTATATATATATATATATATATATATATATATATATATATATATATATATATTAAATACACTGCAGCTAACTGAATCTCCTGCCTGCTCAATCTAAATGAAAGGACACTCTGTCTCGGTCAACGCAGGGCCGATGTGCAGGCGGCCTTATATAGTGTGGGGCGTGGACTTAACCCCCTGAGCCATAATTGGCCAAAGGCACCCTGACGGCGCTGTGATTGGCCAAAGCATGCCGGTCATAGTGCATGCTTGGCCAATCATCAGACAGCAATGCACTGCGATGTTGCAGTGCATTATGGGGCGTGAGGCGCCACTCAAATTTGGCGCGAACCCCGATAATGTTTGTATTTCGACGCGCGCTCGAACAGCCAATGTTCAAGTCATGTTTGACCCGAACATAAAGCTCATCCCTAGTTCTGACTTTCAAACAGATTCAACTTAAGAACAAACCTACAGACCCAATCTTGTTTGTAACCCAGGGACCGCCTGTATCTCTTCCTGGAGGATTGAGGTATAATTTTTTTAAAGTAAACACTTAAACCCTATAATTAACCCACAGACTGCACCACAAAACTTTACCCAAACATCCAGTTCCTTAAATATTACTCTCTGACCCAATTCTTATCCTAATTCCCAACACTGACCTAAGTCCTAATAGACTATATGTACCTTTTTGGGTGGCTAAAGTGATTCTAAAGGTCATTTTTTATTTAGTTTTTATATACCAAACATGTTATAAAAAGTATACAATGAAAGTATAAATAGTGCGCAAATCAACCTTATTCTAATAAGATCTTGAATAAAATTAAATAAAATAAATTTGTGGTCAAATGCCAATTCCGTGATGAATAAATAAATGAATAAATTCCGTGCTTAAATGAACAAATTACCAGAGTGCAGGTAGTAAAATACTGCTCCTCTGTGCTGCTCACAAATGCAGCTGCTCAAAGTGCAAAAAACTGGATGAAATTAATCAATCCTCAGACTGAATAAATGAATAAAAATTGTAATAAAAATATGTAAGTAGATATAGTGCTCCAAAGGTGTTCCAAATCAAATAAGTGCTTAAAATAAATAAGTGACCAATAAGTATTGATGCAAATCCTGATCCGATTTTAATCCTGCCCCATACACTAACCAATCGGCAATTGGTTGGTAGTAATAATCCAATAACGATTTAATAATATTAATAAGCGGCTGGTAACTAATGCATGAATCCACTAGCAAATCGGCACATCAATCTTAGATAAAACTTATATATGTAGAGGTACAGACAATAAGTTTGAAAAATATATATATAGATATAACTTCCCTTATCACTTTGCTGATTTCTCGATTTTAATCTTCAGATGTTCTTATTAATGTCTTGCTCCGGTATTATATGAAAAAAGAAAGAAATGACACAAGAAAACATTGCGCAGCATTTCTACTAAATAAAAGAATGCCTAAATATTCTGTGCACTCACATATACCCAATGGGTTAAGGCGCAGATATTTTTGCAAAAGGTCAGGCTCCTTATCAGGGCTGTCAGCCCTTCTCCTCGCTGTGCTCGTGTCTCAAGACGGCGTCACTCAGGCTCCTCCTCCCGATGCGTTGCGTCACAGGTCACGTGACTTTCTCAAGGGATAAAACATGTTATACTTACCTGTTCTGTGCAATGGTTTTGCACAGAGCAGCCCTGATCCTCTTCTTCTCGGGTTTACCGCTGGCACTCCTGGCTCCTCACCCTTGAGGAGGGCCCCCAATAGCAAGCTCGCTGTGGGAGCAATGGTGCGTGCTCGCTTTCGAGCCCTGCTCTATGCAGTCATAAGACACAAGGTCCCGCCCCTACTCTCTCCTTATTGGCTCACTGGCTGCGATTGACAGTAGTCTCAGCCAATGAGGATAGAGAGACTGGGAAAAGTGAAGCTCCTGTGCACATCCCTGGATTGAGAGGGGGCTCAGGTGAGTATTAGGGGGTGCTGTGGAGGGAGCAACACACAGAAGGTTTTTTACCTTCATGCATACAATGCATGAAGGTAGAAAAAAGCTTCAGCCTTTACAACCACTTTAAAGTACTGGCACTTAAAACATTCTTGCATCAGGATCTTAGTACTGAAAATTCTTCCTAATCTTTGTTTCTTTGGATATCATCAGATTGCACAAGACATTTCCCTTCATTCTCTGGTGGTGGGCATGTCCTGAAAACTGCAGAGAAAAGTGTAATGTAATGACCCAGTGCTACTTTCTGCAGTATAATATGTTGGTTCTACAGCAATCTTCATTGATCCTACTGCAAGACATTTTTGGTGATAACTAAAGATAATTAGAGACATACACAATTTAAGTGAAATAGTTGAGCTTTGTTTACTGAAGTGTTATGCCACGTACACACGGTCGGAATTCTCATCGGAAAAAGCTCTGATGGTTTTCCCGTCGGAATTCCGACAGAATTTCGCTCAAACTGTCTTGTCTACACACGGTCACACCAAATTCCGACGGTCAATAACACCACGGCATAAAACACGTTCGACTGCACTATAAAAGGGAAGTTTAATGCTTCTGAGCATGCATTAAATAGTTTCCGAGCATGCGTCGGAATTTTGCGTGTCGGAATTGCATACACACGATCGGAAAATCCGATACAAAGGTTTTCCGTCGGAAAAATTAAGAACAGGTTCTCAATCCAAAGTCCGTCGGAAATTCAGACAGAAAAAGACCGATGGGCATATACACGGTCGGAAAATCTGATGAAAAGCTCCCATCGGACTGTTTCCATCGGAAATTCCGACCGTGTGTACGCGGCATTAGAAACATTAGATTCCAGCAAGATAAACTTAGCCCTTAAGAAAAGGGGGGGATTTGGGACTTTGAATGAGATGTGTGTTAGACAAAAATAAATAAATTGCACAATAATGAGAAAGTTTAATCATATAAATACACATGGAACAAGGTATATAGCAGATATGACAAGCTGATGGGCATATAATAGACAAATGTGAAAATTCCATTATTGCACATGATACATAAAATCAAAGAAAAGTGTATAATATAAAAGCATGATTAAATAAAAGACTTCGGGGGGCGTGTCCAAGATGGCGACGGGAGAGGACGCTCAGTAACAGAGCTCCTGGAGTCCGGCCTGTTATCCTGCTGTTAACGCGGCCCCTGGGCCACCACGAGACCTGGGAAGAACCTCCTGGTGTAGCACTACCTCCGGGACATGCCCGGAGGCCGACCACGGAGGTCAGTGTCAGCAACTGCCGCACAAGACAAGGCCAAGACACGCGGCCCAGCTACCATCCCGGCCCACATGGCGTCTCAGACGGACGCCGCGGACTCGCCTCCGGCGAAGGCGGCGGATCTGGCGACGGCCCTGCAGACCATCGCATCGGGCCAGACGGCCCTAATGGATAAAATGGATCACCTCCAGACGAATGTAGACCTTATCCGTCGGGACCTCGACTCCTTCCGCGGCCGCGTGGCGGAGGCAGAGCAACGGGTATCGGCAGTGGAGGACACGGTACGGGACCATACCGGAGACCTGCATACCTTGAAGGCCCGTGTTAAAGCCCTGGAAGGACGTGCTGAAGACGCCGAGAACCGGAACCGGCGCAACAATCTGCGGGTTGTCGGCCTTCCAGAAGGGGCAGAAGGTAAAGATCCTTGTGACTTTATTGAGCACCTGCTTAAAGATCTGCTACCACGGGCACACTTCTCCCCCTTTTTTACCGTGGAACGGGCCCACCGTATGCCAGCTACACGTGGGCCGCCAGGTTCCCCTCCCCGCACTTTTATATTCAAACTGTTGCACTACAGGGACAGGGATTTGGTGCTGAGAGAAGCCAGGGCACTCCAAGAGTTAAAGTTTGAGAACACGCGGCTGATGATATTCCCTGACTATACCATGGAAACACAACGCCAGCGTAAGTCATTTGACACGGTCCGTGCTAAATTGCGGGCTAAAGGCCTTAAGTATAGCATGCTCTTCCCGGCCCGACTGCGGGTGGAGGATGGCGAAACCACAAGATTTTTTGTATCACCTGCGGAGGCCCTCGCATGGGTGGAAACCATACGCAGACACTGAACCTGCCACTGAATTATGTCTACTATAGTCTGAATAGTCACAGAGGATTGTTGCAAGAACTTGCCTACAGCCGATGAGATCCTGGAATGGATGACTGCTGAGGATTGCTCCCCAATTACAACGTGGCTGTGCCCTCCTCCGGTTGTGGACTCCCTGCCTGCAAATGTTTTGGGATGGAGGGCTTCTTTTTCCCCCTGCCCCCCCCCCATTCCTCCTTCACTCCGGATGGCTCTGAGGGGATGGGACCCTTGTTCTCTCACCTGGGTGGGGGGGGGGCCGGGGAGCGTGGGCAGACATATCGCCTGTACCTGGATGGGAAGCAACCGAACTGAGATGTTGTGTTGGCTGTAGCTATCCCCCTGCTGCACTCCCCCCCCCCTTTTCTTCCTCAACCTGACCGGCTACCCTGGATCTCCTGGAGGAACAGGAGGGGGATGCTTTTGAAACCCTGTTGACTGGCCACTTTCAGACAAACTAGTTATGTTATGTTTGCAACCTAAGCTCGTTACCCTCGGCCCAGGCCGGGTGTTTTTCCTTTTTCTTACTCATTAAGCTGCCGGACTCCACTACCCGATCCATGTACTGTATTTCAGAGGACGGGACTCTGGTGCCATCTTGCACATTGCATCCCCACAGGGGTCTGTTGCCCCTTAAAGTTTTGGGAGTGAGGCCCCCTCCGGTTTGGGTGGGGGGTGGCGGGGTGGGGGGTGGGGTTGGGTTGGGGGGGGGGTTTTGTTATGTTCATTCAACTTATTGTTTGTATGAGTCAGCCTACTGTATGTTCTAACTATATGATTTCTCGTACAGAAAACCAAGTACAGGTGGTGAAAAGTGGTGGTGTGGTGGGAGCTCCTAAATCTCCGTTGATGCCCTATGACCCTGCAGACTGGTATGACTTACCTGATGTCTAACTGTAAAATAATGTCCTGGAACACCAGGGGCCTAAACTCTAAGATTAAAAGATCGTTGGTGTTCCAGTTTTTGCAAAAACATTCTCCGCATGTCTGTATCTTTCAAGAGACGCACTTAGTAGGGGGTAAGACTATGAGCCTTAGGAGACCATGGGTGGGCCACGCATATCATTCGACCTATTCAAACTTGGCGAGGGGTGTTAGTATCATTATACGCAAATCTATGCCTTTTCAACTCCTGGCACTAGACATTGACCACGGGGGGCGGTATGTGATTCTACATGCACGTATTATGTCCCTGGAGATGGTATTGGTGGGGCTATATGTCCCTCCACCGGCCTCAATATCCTTCCTATACCAGCTTGTGACAAAAATTACACAATATGCCACGGACAATGTCCTGCTCCTGGGGGACTTTAATATGGTCCCGGACCCCCAAATAGACAGGCTAACCCAGACATCCACTACATCCTCAGAATTAAAGGCCTGGGCGGAGGCGTTTAACTTTACCGACGTCTGGCGCTGGAGGCACCCGACGCTGAGGGCATTCACATGCCACTCAGCATCGTACAAAACCTTTTCTAGAATAGACCTGGTGTATTCGGGAGGTCCGGTTCTGTCTAGGGTAAAAGATGTGACTATACTTCCTAGGGGGGTCTCGGACCACGCTCCGGTTTCCCTGACACTCGAAATGTCCTGCGCACCCTCTGAGGGTCTGTGGCGCCTTTCTAGATTCTGGCTATCTGACTCAAGGATTGAGCTCCCGGGTAAGGCTGATATGGAGGCTTTCTGGAGTACTAGAGACAGGAATGTCTCCATCCCGGATTCCTGGGATGCCTTTAAGGTTTGCATGAGGGGGAACTTTCAGGCCCACATTGGGAGGATCCGTAGAGAGGCACACAGGGAGTTGCAGAGTGCAGAGGCGAGAACGCAGGCCCTGGAGTCTAGGTATGTTGTGGAGCGCTCCCCACAGGTGTATGCGCAATACAGGGAGGCCTTGAGAGATGTGAATCTTCTTCGGGCATCCGCGACTAAAGTGCGCCTGTTGCACCAAAGTCAGAGGATCTTCGAACAAGGCGAACGTAATGGTAGATTGCTGGCGTGGCTGTCTCGGGAGCACTCCTCCCCGACATCCATCTCAAGGATCTTATCCCCTGACGGGGAGATCCTGACGGAGGCGTCGCAAATTAACGACCGATTTGCTTCCTACTATCGGGATCTTTATAGTTCTAGAGCCCAACATACTGAACATGAACTGTGCGCCTATTTGGACCAAGTGGATCTGCCATGTCTCACTGATTCGGTTAGGGAAAGGCTGGACAGCCCCCTGACCCTAGCAGAGATCCAATCGGCAGTTAAGTCGCTGCAGAGTGGGAAAACGCCGGGCCCGGACGGGTTCCCGGCGGAATTTTATAAACAATACGCAAACGACACACTCCCCATCTATAGGGAAGTTTTGGTAAGGGCTCTCGAACAAGGAAATCTGCCCACGTCTATGTTCGAGGCGGTCATAGTGGTACTCCCTAAGCCTGGCAAAAATCCTGAACTGTGTTCCTCATACAGACCCATATCGCTCCTGAATGTGGACCTAAAAATTTTGGCTAAGGTTCTGGCGGGTCGTCTGAACACGGTGATCACAGCTCTTATTCACCCAGACCAGTCTGGATTCATGCCGGGAAGAGGGACAGATATTAACATACGCAGACTGCTGACACACATGGATAGTGCTTCGGGGGACAGCCTGGGGGTGGTGGTATCCTTAGATGCCGAAAAAGCTTTCGACTCGGTTGAGTGGGGCTACCTCTGGGCTGTCCTCCGGAAATTTGGATTTGGGCCGGTGTTCATACAGTGGCTGCAAATGATGTATGCCTCTCCTAGGGCTCGTATACGAACCAATAACTCTCTATCTCAGGCCTTCCCGCTGGGGAGGGGCACCCGACAGGGGTGCCCACTCTCGCCGGGACTTTTTGCTCTGGCGGTAGAGCCCTTGGCCTCGAAAATTAGGGCTGCGCCCACAGTGCTGGGAATACGGGTGGGAGTGGTGGAGGAGAAAATATCCTTATATGCAGATGACACTATCCTGTATCTGAATGATGTCTCCTCCTCGCTCCCAGCCGCCCTGAACATAATAGACGACTTTGGAACGTACTCGGGCGTCAGGGTCAATTGGGATAAATCACTGATCTATCCATTAAACCCGAATAGACCCAGACCCCCTATGCAGAGCCCACTTGTGTGGGTAGACACCTTTAAATACTTAGGCATAAATATGGGTGGTCCAGTAACTAGATACATGGAACTTAATTTAAAGCCCTTACTTGAAAATTTTTCAAAAAAATGCTCTGACTGGAAGACGCTCCCACTGACGCCGGTGGGCAGAGTGAACCTTATTAAAATGATATTCCTACCAAAGTTCCTCTACCTATTCAGGAACAGCCCGATAGTAATCCCAACGACATATCTTAACAGAATAAAATCTCTCATATCCACCTTTGTATGGTTGGGCAAGGTACCTAGACTAGCGCTTTCTACTCTGCAACTTCCTGTGGGACAAGGGGGGCTTGCCCTCCCAAACTTCCAATACTACTATTGGGCGGCAATATTAGTGACCGCCAGATGGTGGTTCTCCCAACCAAAAGACAACCCGGCAGTGACACTGGAGGCGGCAGTTTTGGGCTCATACGCAGCGCTCAGTAATTTAGTGTTCCGAGGGGTTAGAGCTCATCCCAACCTGACTAATCTAATGCGCACGACAATTACGGTCTGGAACCGGGCTAGGGCGGTACATCGCACCCCGGGCTCTGTCTCCCCTCATATGCCCTTATGGGGCAATCCTAATCTCTCCCACTTCCGTAGTATCCCAGACCCGCAAGTGTGGGCAGACAGGGGAATTACAGGAATTAAACACTTGATGACAAGGGGTAGACTGAGTACATTTCCAGAATTAAAAGATAATTATAACCTACCAAACTGGATGTTCTTCAGGTTCCTGCAGGTGAGGCATGCCTTTCAACATCAATTCCCTGGGGGGATCATCCTTGAGTCAGACCCGGTGGAGAGACTGTTGGCCTCCAGGGTCCTAGTGGCCCCTTTGTCAACACTCTATTTTCACCTGACAGCGTCTCTGCCCACGCCACTGACGAAAGTATATACTAAATGGAGGGAGGATATTCCCTCCCTTGGGGAGGAAGATTGGGAATCCTGTGTCTCCTCATATTATTTTAAAATACACACAAAATGTTAATATTTATGTGCAATGGGTGCCCTATCAATCAACCTTAAAAAGCGTGTAGATATGGTTAAAAATTGCTTGTGCAATGATACTGGTCAAGTGGTGTGTAAAACCTCCTTAAAATCCGTGCACTATGTATGTATAAATAAATACATAAAACCATATATAAATATATAAATAAGTGGATACTCTTCCTAGTTGTGATACCAGTGATTTAGTGATATTTGTGAAATGGTGCTGTGAATAAAAAACAGTAAAAAAAGGGGGTGAAACCACGTTTAAATTCAAGCCCTTAAAAAATCCATGCGTTTAAAACTGAAAAAAACGCATTTGGTTGTGCGATTTATTCATGGAAAAAGCACACAATTGGTTATGCGATTATATTGGGAGAAACACCATAAGTGTTTTATAGGATCCTTTAGGAGTCCATGCATCTGACAGGTGTCTCCTTAGGGGTTTAATTGCGGTTGCTTAGACAGGTGTTGTTCCTGATTAGTTAGTGCTGAGGCGTTTTTCTAACTAATTGCCCTTTGGTATTGAGCATAGATTAAAACTTGAAGGATAAAAGATGTACACCATCAATAGGAAAGATAAGCACCATTTAGTAAATGTATATTTGAACAAGTGTATACATAATACTTTCACTTATCTTTAGTTGTGGTGTCCTCTTTCCTGCTGGTCCTTACTATCTCTTCACAGCACCCTACGAACGAAGCGCGGTGGTTAGAAATATGTCAGGCACTGTTTGGGCTCCCTGCCCTGCTTGTCTCAGTAGTGTTGCTTAGCTCCTCCTCCCGACGCGTTGCGACACGCCCACGTATGTGCTGTGAATAAAAAACAGTAAAAAAAGGGGGTGAAACCACGTTTAAATTCAAGCCCTTAAAAAATCCATGCGTTTAAAACTGAAAAAAACGCATTTGGTTGTGCGATTTATTCATGGAAAAAGCACACAATTGGTTATGCGATTATATTGGGAGAAACACCATAAGTGTTTTATAGGATCCTTTAGGAGTCCATGCATCTGACAGGTGTCTCCTTAGGGGTTTAATTGCGGTTGCTTAGACAGGTGTTGTTCCTGATTAGTTAGTGCTGAGGCGTTTTTCTAACTAATTGCCCTTTGGTATTGAGCATAGATTAAAACTTGAAGGATAAAAGATGTACACCATCAATAGGAAAGATAAGCACCATTTAGTAAATGTATATTTGAACAAGTGTATACATAATACTTTCACTTATCTTTAGTTGTGGTGTCCTCTTTCCTGCTGGTCCTTACTATCTCTTCACAGCACCCTACGAACGAAGCGCGGTGGTTAGAAATATGTCAGGCACTGTTTGGGCTCCCTGCCCTGCTTGTCTCAGTAGTGTTGCTTAGCTCCTCCTCCCAACGCGTTGCGACACGCCCACGTATCAATCCCTTGATAAAGACACGTGGGCGTGTCGCAACGCGTCGGGAGGAGGAGCTAAGCAACACTACTGAGACAAGCAGGGCAGGGAGCCCAAACAGTGCCTGACATATTTCTAACCACCGCGCTTCGTTCGTAGGGTGCTGTGAAGAGATAGTAAGGACCAGCAGGAAAGAGGACACCACAACTAAAGATAAGTGAAAGTATTATGTATACACTTGTTCAAATATACATTTACTAAATGGTGCTTATCTTTCCTATTGATGGTGTACATCTTTTATCCTTCAAGTTTTAATCTATGCTCAATACCAAAGGGCAATTAGTTAGAAAAACGCCTCAGCACTAACTAATCAGGAACAACACCTGTCTAAGCAACCGCAATTAAACCCCTAAGGAGACACCTGTCAGATGCATGGACTCCTAAAGGATCCTATAAAACACTTATGGTGTTTCTCCCAATATAATCGCATAACCAATTGTGTGCTTTTTCCATGAATAAATCGCACAACCAAATGCGTTTTTTTCAGTTTTAAACGCATGGATTTTTTAAGGGCTTGAATTTAAACGTGGTTTCACCCCCTTTTTTTACTGTTTTTTATTCACAGCACCATTTCACAAATATCACTAAATCACTGGTATCACAACTAGGAAGAGTATCCACTTATTTATATATTTATATATTTATATATGGTTTTATGTATTTATTTATACATACATAGTGCACGGATTTTAAGGAGGTTTTACACACCACTTGACCAGTATCATTGCACAAGCAATTTTTAACCATATCTACACGCTTTTTAAGGTTGATTGATAGCGCACCCATTGCACATAAATATTAACATTTTGTGTGTATTTTAAAATCATTTCTTCCACGTGTGAGAACACTAATATATGGGTTGCAGCATCATCATTTGGCTATCTTAAAACATTGTTGCCGTTCTGTCTTTGAATACCCACTCTAGCGCTTAAGTACACATACCTAATACTCTACTTTCGTGTCTCCTCATATGTTTCCACTCTGATCTCTGCTAGGGACCGTTTTATACAGCTAAAATTTTTGCACCGGGCCTATTATACACCTCAGAGGTTGGCGGTTATTTATAGGGATAGGTCCCCCAATTGTACTAGGTGCGGAGGGGAGGAGGCCTCATTTTTACATATGACCTGGGCGTGCCCGGCACTGCAGGGATACTGGGAACAGGTCTTAGCTGATATCAACCTTGCGGCGGAGACATCTCTCCCACTAAAGCCAGAAGTTTTGCTGTTGAATGTGATTGATGATCCCACGGTAGGGAAATTTAAGAAATTATTTGTGGCGTTCGCTACATACTATGCTAGGAGGGAGATTTTACTGAAATGGCGGGCTGAGCTCCCACCCACCATCACCACATGGAGAAATACTCTGAACACTGTTTTACCACTGTACAAAATAACGTATGTCAATAGGAATTGCCCGCACAAATTCGACAAGATATGGTCGTCCTGGATAGACTCTTGGGGATCGTTGCCTGTAGATTTATCCCCCCCTGAACCAGAGGCAGATGCATGATCCGGTAGCAGAAGACCCCGATTAGTACCTAGCTCTGTCTCCGATGCTTTCCCCCCCCTCTCCTCCCCTCTTTCCTTCCTTATTCCCCTCCCTCTCCCCCCCCCCCCCCCCCCCCCTCTCCCCGCCCTGCCCTCCTTCCTCTCCCCCTTCACCTACCCTCTTCCCCTCCCTCAGGTGTCTCCTCGTCTCTCCCCTAAGCTACTCCCTTCCTCCCTCTTAATATACCCTTCAGGGATATTGTTAGTTCAGGATGTAAGTATTCAATTCCGACAATTGCAATTTGACTACGAAGTTACCAGCCAATGTGTGTGCGATGGAAATTTGTGTTTCGACAATTTTCTTTGCTTGTATGTACTGTACGCTGACCTGTATGTATTTAATTTGAATAAAGTTCACCATTTGTTAAAAAAAATAAATAAAAGACTTCATTTAAAAGCTTGACGTGTTTCGTGGATGAAGTTGTTACTTCTTCAGAAACAAGTGCAAAAAATATTCCAAATTACTTCAATAAATTAAATAAGGATGTAGGGGGGAGCAGAAAACCAAACATCCCAAAATTACTTACATATCAGCTCTAAAGTTGGTCATGGAATGCTAAAACCTGATAGTTGAGGAAATCCGGGAAATAAACTTAGCCCTAGATCAACTCGAGGTATAGTGCGGCACTGTGACACACTGCGCTGCAGCTTGGCTGGATCTGGCTTGGATGTGTGAAGAGCAGCCTCCAGGCTGCTGATGGATGGTCAGAAGTATCTAGCAGTGGATGCTCCAGCAGCCACATGTGATGACTCTATCTGTCCCTCTGTAGCACAGGCCGAGACTTGGCCACAGCACACACTGACACATAGTCCCTTGCTTTCAGTTCCAGGCCAGGGTACCAAAAGAGCGATCCCACCTGCACACAGGCTTTTTATCACCTCTCCCAGCATCTTGTTCTCCTCCCTCAGCTGGCTGGTATTTGTGGTCCAAAACAGTCCAGCCGAATGCAAATTTTAGCTCCATGGACTACATGTACCAAGATGCTTTGCTTCACTCTTAGAACTCACTCACTCTACCTTCAGGATGTGATGACACAGAGCCGAGGCTGAACACTGGGAGACAACAGCTTCACAGTAGCAAGGCTACATATTGTCTCCTGACAATGCAGGTAATATTAGCCAGCTCCTGGCTACACCTGAAAGAGGAGTTGCGCTGAATTTTGTTAGCAGTTGCATTTTGGTGCAATAATATGGTTATTATCTTTGACTGCATCACTTTAAACCCATACGACCAAACCCACGACTCAAGATGGCGCATCATGAACACTGCTATCATTCTTTTTCCAAGGTGCCCCTTTTTGTCAAGTTCAAAAGTTTGGAGGTATGCACATTGAAGTACAGTATACAATATATGCGACAACAATAGAAAAAGACAGAGGTTTGTTTTTGTTTCTATCCCCATTGAAAAGATTTCCCATGATTTCCTGTCCCGGATTATAAATGAATACAACTGTAATAATGTTAGTAATAAAGCCAACAACGCTGTGCATGATATTAAAAGCTGTTTTTCTGTGTCTCATTAAGGTTTATCAACTTATCTAACAGCAGAGAACAGATTCTAGAAAATGGGACTTTTTTTAAAAGTTTTTAAGGAAAATGGCTTTCAGAGATATATGTTTTTCAAGTGGAACAAGACTGCACTGTTGTGTATATAAATCTGAACACTGTAAAATAAGCATGATAAGAGAACTAGGTGATGGGTAACAGAGTTCTGCTCAATTGAACAATCTTTCCAAAGGACAGTACATACTGTATAATGTTGTTACATTTGCATCGTATCTACATATTTTATTATGGCTATTTCAGTGCCAGTGTTAAATAAAGAAAAGTAATTGCTGCTTTGATAAGAAGACATCATACATATTAAGCACATTGTGTATCTTAACCAGCAGTGACCAGTATTGTGTTTCCTCCCATGGGTACGTTCAGAGGCAGAAAATCATTAAGGATGAAACCAGTAGTTTCCTCCCCATATGCCCAGCACTCCAATAATTGGTAGGATGTAGTCACCAGGTATTCACCAGACATCCTTCTTTATGACAGTTAGGAGTGCTTACCTATGCTAATGGTTAGGTGACAGCTGGGGTTCGTCATATGAGAAGTGTACTGCAAACCAGAAGAAATTGTGCTTAGGGATCACTGATTTCTACTCTATGGAGATGATTTACTAAACACATATTACTATATTCACTTCTCATTCTAGTTTTTGTTTTTTGTTTTTTATCCAGACGATATGAACTCTGCACATACTCCTACCTCCCAACTTTCTGAGATGAGAAAGAGTCACACAAAGGGCCAAGGCAAAGGGCACACGTCTGTCACGCCCCTATTTAGGCAAACAATGAAGAATTATTGCACAAAAAATTATTGGGTAAACCGACTTTTGCATTTTATTTACCACTAGTATTCTATTATAACGCCTTTACAAAAAAAATATATAATAATTTGAGGTTGGGTAAAACGTTTGGTGTAGAAAAACACTTTTGGTAGTTATAAAGTGTGTTTTGTAATAGACGTTTATTCACAGAACAAAAAGAGGGACAGAGAGATTTGGCTGCAATAGGCAGACAATCCCTCCAAATAAATCCCTCAAAACGACATTATGGATTGTTATCAGGGCATTTTTTTTTAGAAAATAGGTGCAGGTAGTTTTCCTTTCTGAGTAGGGTTGCTACCTGTCCAGGATTCACCCGGGTTTTGAATCATGTGTCTGGGTTTCAGCCACCTAAAACCCCGGACACATTATTCAGACAGGAATGTGACTCAGAATAGGGCTCGACAGGGGGGTGAGGGGGCACTATGTGTGCTGTATTACTATTCTCTTTGGAGTGCCCAAAGGTATCTCAGGTCTCTTACAATCCTACAGTGTACATTAAAAAAAAAAACATGTCTGTGCACCCCTAAAGTGTTCGGGTTTGGCTTGAAGAAAAAGTAGCAACCCTATTTCCTAATCACCCCCTACCTACCTCCAAGCATCACCCCTTAATTTTGCCCCTTCCCAAGTCGTAGTACTGCCCCTTTTAGAGAATACAGAACCAAGTATCATTTTGTGGTGCTAAATAATTTGTATGGAATTTGTTAATTATAATAGGAAAGGAGAAAAATAGATCCCCTGCAGACAGTAACAATAGACCTCCCCAGCAACAACAGATCCCTATCAGCAACAATAGAACCCCCAGCAACATTAGATACCTCCAGCAACAATAGATCCATCAGAAACAATAGTCCCTTGCTGCAGCAATAGACCCCAAGCAACAAAATACCCCCTAGTAACAATAGATTCACTCCAGCAACAATAGACCCCCCGCCAGCAACAATAGATTTGCCAGCAGCCAGCATCAATAGACCCTCCAGCACACCCCAGTACCTCTTGCCACGTCATATACTCTGTGCTAGAGGTGCCAAAAACTGCGTCCCCCCGTGTTCTTGCTGAAAAAAAGCCCTGATTGTTATAATGAAGGCACTAGTGAGAGATTAAGGCAGTATTAATCTCAAATGCAAACATTTATTATATTGCAGCTTACCAATTCTTAGATGTGGTGGCTGCATTTGTTTTCTTCTTTAAGCTTTCTTTCTTTTATTTTCAGCCGGTGATTTGGCCAGTAAATCTGTTATTTTTCAACAGTGCAAGCTCACCTGCTAATGTAGCATTTAGAGTGCTGACACAAACCATTAACCCCTGACAGAGGTGCTTACAATGATCAGCTATTATTTATTCATGTACAACATTTATTCCTAAAGAAACAAAACTGTTTCTGTAATTGCTTGTGTAACTGCAATGTGAGCTGGAGTGTGGCTTCAATTTGTTAGTGTATCTAAATCTTCTTGTACATCTAACATACCTTCCAACTTTTTGAGATGGGAACAAGGGACACCTATTACCAAATGTATATAGGCATAGGACACACCCCCTGCCATGCTCCCTTAAAGGAGAATTCTACAAAAAAAAGATTAGTTAAACCCACAAGTGCTTTTTTTTTACCACTACTATTCCTTTATATTGGCTTTTGAAATTTACAAATGCAGCAATTTAGAAATTGGATGAAAAGTTTAGCCCTGACTAGCAGACGTTTGAGATATTCTTCTGCCGGCTATCGTTGGGGTCCTTTAAGAGCATTTTTGCATTTAACGACAGTCCCAGCTAACCTGCACGCAATATAGATACAGAATAGTTACAGTATAGTGTCGGTATAAGTGCAAGGTAGATGTGGTTCGTATGCAGTATATGTTCAGTATAATGCGGTATAGGGTTGATATAGGTGCAGTCAAGGTTTGTAATAAGTGTGGAATAGAGTGCAGTATAGGTGCGGTATGGATTGGGTACATTTGGCACACTGCTCCCAGTGGCTCAGTCCTTGCTTGCAGTATCAGCAATGAGCAAATAACCCTCTCACCAGTCCCTGAGATGCAGTATCTGTAGAAGGGGGCCCTCGGTCTCTCCCTGAAGGCCTCCAGTGATCCGCGGTGGGAAGCAAAGGGTGAGTGGATGCGGATGCTCCAGGCTTCCTGTGGCAGAGATGCAGGTGCTGTGATGTGGGCAGTGCTGTGCTGCCTCTGGGTGTCCTCATTCCAGTCTAATGCTTGGTATGGTGTCTCGCTGGCAGGTGAATATTAAGACAAAGATGCTCTCTCTCTCTAACTCTCTCTGTGCCAAGAAGAAGAACTTTCCCGGGGAGTTTAATAAAAATCATCTTGCCACGCCTCCTACTGCACAGATCCTATTGGGATTTGTAGTGTAAGGAATCAATTGCTCCCATTACATGGCTGCTGTTCCAACTCCCTGGATTTTCAGCGCTTTGCATAGACGTCTATGGGCTTGCTTGGCTTTAGTTTTCCTTCTGCTGGCAGGAGGAGAATAGTGCAGCAAAACATCAGTATCTCAGTAGAGGGAGAGAAGAATAAAAGGCAATGTATCCTTCTCCATATTGCTGTAGCCGAGCACCTGGTGACAATTCTATATAAATGTATATCTTTTAAATTAAATATATGCCTGCTGGAAGCTTCAACTGTCCAACTTATACGCTATATACTAGTCTAGTGCTGGTCACCTCACTCAGAGTGATGCTGAACAGCTGATTCACTGCCCTAGATTTAGAATGCAGCTTGTAAGTCAGACAATGGTAGTCTTTTTTAGGCCTATGCAGGTTGCAGTTTGCATATTCCGGGTGCATTATGCATTTTTAAATACTGCGTCCATATGGAACTAAAAACCAGAAAAAGGTCCCTGGCCCTTTTCATAAAATGCACAGATGTGAACATGACCCATAATGGACTGTAGTGTGTTTCTACAAAACTGAAAATGTACTAAAAAATGCATAGGTGTGAACCAGGCCTTAGTGTGATTTAGCTTGAAGAATTACCTTTTTTTCCAGTGCTTCCAAAACATAAAAAGATACATGAAAATCATTTTATATTATATTACATTTAAAAATATAAATCACATTTTATATTTAAGTATTGAGTTTGTGGGATTATTTTAGGGGTTATTAAATGAGGTATTTTCGGTGACCCCCATGGACCACCAATTATTGCTGGTTGTGAAATAAAGAAATGTATTCCTAAAGATTTCTAGAGTGCGTGAAACAATAGTCTTCCTGTTGTTATGACCTTGATAAGAACTGACAAAGGAATGCCTGCATCCTATACAATATACCACTTCACGCTGTGTTATTCTTTAGCTCTGGACAGAAAAAAAAGACATTTTCTTTACATTGATTGCAATTAATACTTCATTTATTAATACTTAATATTTAAGTAGAAATGAACCTTCCCCTGAGTGCAGGGTGGTTGGTATGGACAAGAACAGGGAAATTTAAGCAGTGTGAAGTCTGTCTGCATATGTATGAGGAGCGTATTGTCACCCCACCACAGAGGTGTCTTCACAGCTCCCACATTTAGCCAGCAAGTTAATTATAGCAGAGAAATCAGGCTTCCTTTCCAGTCCTGCACTCCCCTGGGAAAAAAGATCCCCTCCCCTATTTGGTTATAATGACACATTTTTTTCCTGTTAACCTGCAACAAAAGGGATAAGTCAGTAAAATCTCTATCTCGTTTGCCTCTAGTCCAACTTAAATGTAAATTGATTTTCTCTATCCAGATCTAATTATGAAAAATTGGAAACATATGCTGTTAAAAATGCAAACGGAGATCCTGCTCGACATTTAACCACTTCCCGACCGCCCCCTGTATATATACGTCAGCAGAATGGCACGTACAGGCAGAAGCACGTACCTGTACGTGCCATTCTTCAGGCGGTTGGGGGGTCCGATCGGACCCCCCTCCGCCGGCGGGGACGGTCGGGATGGCTTCAGAAGCGATGCGGGACGAGGTAACGGCCAGTCGTTTCTGGCCACCCCCTCCCGATCGCTCTGGCCAATGGGATTCGTCCGCTTCCTTCCCCTTCCTGTGTAATTGTAAACACAGGCAAGGGGAAGTGATGTCACGCTCCTCGTGTCGGTCTTTCTGACCGGGACGCGGAGCTGTGAAGACATCAGGTTAGTGCACCAACACTACACTGACACCAGGCACACATAGGCACATATTTCACCCCCCTGTCACCCCCTGATCACCCCCCAGATCACCCCCTGCCCCCCCTGTCACAGTGTCACTGATTGCAGTGATCATTTATTTACTGATCACTGCATTTAGTGTCAGTGTGACTGCAATAACTGTCAGGGCAGTTAGTTTTAGGCCCCTTTAGGTCCAAGGTAGCCCCCTACCCCCCCCCCCAATAAAGGTTTAACCCCTTGATTGCCCCCTAGGTAACCCTTTCACCCCCTTTTGCCAGTGTCACTAAGCGATCGTTTTTTTTGATCGCTCTATTAGTGTCACTGGTGCCGCTAGGTAGCCAGTTTTTTTTTTTAGGTAACCGCCAGGTTTATATAGGATTATAAATAGGTTTATAGGTCAGGTACCCCCATATTACAACCTAAATAAAGGTTTTAACCCCTTGATTGCCCCTAGAGTTAACTCTTTCACCAGTGATCACAGTATAAGTGTCACTGGTGACGCTGGTTAGCCAGTTAGTTATTTAGTTATTTAGGTTCCCCGTCAGGTTTTTATATATCGTCAGGTACCCCCATATATTACCTAATAAAGGTTTTAACCCCCTGATTGCCCCTAGTTAACCCTTTCACCAGTGATCACCGTATAACTGTTACGGGTGACGCTGGTTAGTTAGCTTATTTTTTTATACTGTCAGGGCACCCGCCATTTATTACCCAACTATCGGTTTAACCCCCTGATCGCCCGGCGGGTGATATCAATTAGGTGTTAGGGTCAAATAAGGTCTGCGTCGCCCCAGGTTAGTGCCAGTACCGCAAACACCCACGCGCAAAGCATACACCTCCCTTAGTGGTATAGTATCTGAACAGATCAATATCTGATCTGATCAGATCTATACTAGCGTCCCAGCAGTTTAGGGTTCCAAAAAACGCATTGTTAGCGGGATCAGCCCAGATACCTGCTAGCACCTGCGTTTTCCCCCTCCGCCCAGCCCAGCCCAGCCCACCCAAGTGCAGTATCGATCGATCACTGTCACTTCCAAAACACTAAGCACACATAACTGCAGCGTTCGCAGAGTCAGGCCTGATCCCTGCGATCGCTAACAGTTTTTTTGGTAGCGTTTTGATTCATTCGCCAGCAGCCTAGGAGCTTTTTTTCCTGTGAATCTCACTAGTGTACTACTAAATTTAGAGCCCAAAATGGCAAATCGCAAGTACACTAGTGAACAGGCCTACTTGTTTCTGAGTATGTCAGATAGTGAAGAGGAGGTCACTCATCTGTCAGAATCAGGCTCAGAATACGATCCAGTAGACGACAGTGGCTCCATGACAGATAGCTCTGACGACGAAGGTGAGGTCCCTGCTAAGGTCAGGCGTACCCGATCCCGATCTTCTGATGTTGTTGAGGTGCAGGAACCGCAGGTCTCTCGTATGGAGCAGAGAAGTACTAGCGCCGCTATTCCTTCTGGTGAACTGGCAAGCACCAGCGGCCTAGTACACCCTGGACGTAGTCAAACCAGCACTGCAGTAACACTTGGTGACGTGGCGAGTCCCATAAGTGCAGTTCAAGCTGGCGAGGTGGCAAGCACAAGTAGTGTCCCGCTGCCACCAAGAAGAAGACAAAGGCAGGCCCGTCGATCACATAGTGTCCTTCCTGCAGAATTCGCCAATCCTGATTGGGTGCCCACCACTTCTGCAGAACCCGTACTTCCCCCATTCACTGGCCAACCCGGTATTCAGGTGGAAACAGCTGATTTTAAGCCATCCGATTTTTATTCGCTGTTTTTCACGGAAGATCTCTATAGATCTATTGTGGACCAAAGTAATATATACGCTGGTCAACACATCGCCGCTAATCCCCAAGTGCCTTCCCTTGCCAGAGATTGGAAACCAATTACGGTTTCCGAATTTAAGACCTTTCTGGGCCTTTCCCTCAACATGGGCTTACACAAATTCCCGACGCTGAGGTCTTATTGGTCCACCTCACCGCACCACCATATGCCCGTGTTCTCTGCCTCCATGTCCAGGGCACGATACGAGATGATTTTGCGCTTCATGCACTTCAGTGACAATGAACTTTGTCGTCCTCGTGGAGACCCTGAATTTGATCGGCTCTACAAAATTCGGCCCCTCATAAACCACTTCAACCAATGTTTTGCAGCCTTGTTTACGCCCAATCAAGTTGTCTGCGTTGACGAGTCCCTGATTAAGTTTTCTGGCCGCTTGTCTTTCAAACAGTTCCTTCCCAGCAAGCGTGCCAGATACGGGGTCAAGCTCTACAAGCTCTGTGACAGGGCAACAGGCTATACGTGGAGCTTTACGGTTTATGAGGGAAAAGATAGTCACGTAGAGCCGGAGAACTGTCCAGATTACATAGGGAGCGCTGGCAAGATAGTGTGGAACTTGGTGTCACCCTTATTCGGAAAGGGGTACCACTTGTACGTGGACAATTATTACACGAGCGTGCCACTGTTTAGTCACTTGTTTGATCATCAGATTGGAGCATGTGGCACCGTGCGACCTAATCGCCGGGGCTTTCCCCAGCGGCTTGTAGATTCCCGTCTTAGGCTGGGGGAGAGAGCCTGCTTGAAGTGTAATAACTTGCTCGCTGTGAAGTGGAGGGATAATAGGAATGTTTTCGTTCTTACCTCCCTTCATGCAGACACGACAGTCCAAATTCGTACGGCGGCTGGTGTTGTGACGAAACCCCTCTGTATCCACGAATACAACCTTAATATGGGGGGGGTGGACCTCAACGACCAGTTGTTGGCGCCGTACCTAGTTGTCCGTAAGGCTAGACGCTGGTACAAAAAAGTGTCTATTTATTTATTCCAATTGGCTTTGCTGAATGCTCATGTGCTATACGGAGCTTCAGGCGGGACGTTACCCTTCCTTGAATTCCAGGGAGCGGTTGTCATGGAACTCCTGTATCCAGGCGATTCCACACCTCACCATCCCCTACCAAATGCAGTAAGCCGGCTGCATGAGAGGCATTATCCTCATGTCCTCCAGAGTACCCCTACCCAACGAGCCCCCCAAAGAAGATGTCGTGTCTGTACCAAGCGCGGATTTAGGCGTGACACCCGTTATTATTGTCCACGCTGTCCTGACAATCCTGGTCTCTGCGTTGGTGAATGCTTTGAACGCTACCACGAACTAGTGAGGTTTTAGCGTAGGGTACAGCATTTCACAGGCTAGGATACACTTTCACAGGGTCTCAAGAATGCCATCGCATTTTGAGACCCGACCGTTGCAGTTAAAATTATAGTTACAGGGTCTCAAGAATGCCATCGCATTTTGAGACCCGACCGTTACAGTTAAAATTATAGTTATAGTTTAAAAAAAAAGTGTAAAAAATAAAAATAAAAAAAAAAAAGTACAAAAAAAAAAAAAACCCCAAAAAAAATATAAAATAAAAAACCAAAAATAGTTGTCGTTTTATTGTTCTCTCTCTATTGTTGCTCTTTTTTACTCTATTCTATTCTGCAATGTTTTATTATGTTTTATCATGCTTGCTTTTCAGGTATGTTTTATTGTTAACCATTTTTTTGTTTTCAGGTGCGCCATTCAGTTGCAGCGTGGATTTATTTATCTTGACAGCAACAGCGTTTGCTCCCACGATACATAAAGCCGCGACTCCAACACTGTAGGAGGTGATTTCACCACCACAGTTAAAAAAAAAGAGCATATATGCCGAAGCATGGGGGCAGCAGAGGGCGGAGGAGCGATTTTGCTCCTAATGCCACGTACATACGGTCGAAAAAAGTCCGACCATGTGTACGTGGCATAACTTTTTTGCGGGAGGATGCCCCCATGCTTCGGCATATATATATTTTAGGCACCGGTTGCGTTAACAAAATGTTTTATTTTTTACTATGTTTTTTTTTTGGTATTTGCTTTGCAGGTATGGTATGGTAAGGTCTTACTGTTATACTCTAATGTTACTTTGTTTTAATGTTAACCATTATTTGCTTAGCAGGTACGCCATTCAGTTGCAGCGTGGATTTATTTATCTTGACAGCAACAGCGTTTGCTCCCACGATACATAAAGCCGCGACTCCAACGCTGTAGGAGGTGATTTCACCACCACAGTTAAAAAAAAGAGCATATATGCCGAAGCATGGGGGCAGCAGAGGGCGGAGGAGCGATTTTGCTCCTAATGCCACGTACATACGGTCGAAAAAAGTTCGACCATGTATACGTGGCATAACTTTTTTTGCGGGAGGATGCCCCCATGCTTCGGCATATATAAATGGTGCATGTATGCCCATCATTAGAAGTGGGTGGATGAAGGGAGGTATTCTAATGGTGGGCATACCCACCGCGCCATTGGGAAATTGGGAAAGCATTTTATCACACCGATCTTGGTGTGGTCAGATGCTTTGAGGGCACAGGAAAGATCTAGGGTCTAATAGACCCCAATTTTTTCAAAAAAAGAGTACCTGTCACTGCCTATTGCTATCATAGGGGATATTTACATTCCCTGCGATAACAATAAAAATGACAACTAAGAAAAAAAAAATGGAAGGAACAGTTTAAAAAAAATAAAATAAAAAAGCTAAATAAAAAGAAAAACTAAAAAAAAAAAAAAAAAAAGCACCCCTGCCCCCCCTTCTTTTGCGCAAAGGCGAACACAAGCGTTGGTCTGGCGTCATATGTAAACAGCAATTGCACCATGCATGTGAGGTATCACCGCGAAGGTCAGATCGAGGGCAGTAATTTTAGCAGTAGACCTCCTCCGTGAATCTAATGTGGTAACCTGTAAAGGCTTTTAAAGGCTTTTAAAAATGTATGTAGTTTGTCGCCACTGCGTGTTTGTGCGCAATTTTAAAGCATGTCGTGTTTGGTATCCATGTACTCGGCCTAAGATCATATTTTTTATTTCATCAAAAATTTGAGCAATATAGTGTGTTTTAGTGCATTAAAATAAAAAAAAGTGTATTTTTTCCACAAAAAATGCGTTTGAAAAATCGCTGCGCAAATACTGTGTGGAAAAAAAAAATGCAACACCCACCATTTTAATCTGTAGGGCCTTTGCTTTAACAATATATATAGTGTTTGGGGGTTCAACGTAATTTTCTTGCAAAAAAAAAATATGTTTTCATGTAAACAAAAAGTGTCAGAAAGGGCTTTATCTTCAAGTGGTTAGAAGAGTGGGTGACGTGTGACATAGGCTTCTAAATGTTGTGCATAAAATGCCAGGACAGTTCAAACCCCCCCAAAATGACCCCATTTTGGAAAGTAGACACCCCAAGCTATTTGCTGAGAGCAATGTTGAGCCCATTAAATATTTTTTTTTTTGGTCCCAAGAGATTGAATAATGAAAAAAAAAAAAAAATAATATTTTTTTTACAAAAACTTGTCACTAAATGATATATTGCTCAAACATGCCATGGGCATATGTGGAGATACACCCCAAAATACATTCTGTTGCTTCTCCTGAGTACGGGGATACCACATGTGTGGGACTTTTTGGGAGCCTAGCCGCGTACGGGACCCCAAAATCCAAGCACCGCTTTCAGGCTTTCTAAGGGTGTAATTTTTTTATTTCACTCCTCACTGCCAATCACAGTTTCGGAGGCCATGGAATGCCCAGATGGCACAAACCACCCCCAAATGACCCCATTTTGGAAAGTAGACACCCCAAGCTATTTGCTGAGAGGTATGGTGAGTATTTTGCAGATCTCGCTTTTTGTCACAATGTTTTGAAAATTGAAAAAAGAAAAAAAAAATTTTTTTTTCTTTACTTTCTTCATTTTCAAAAACACATGAGAGCTGTAAAATACTCACCATGCCTCTCAACAAATAGCTTGGGGTGTCTACTTTCCAAAATGGGGTCATTTGGGGGGGTTTTGTGCTATTTTGGCATTTTATGGCCTTCGAAACTGTGATAGGTAGTGAGGAGTGAAATCAAAAATTTGCACCCTTAGAAATCCTGAAGGCGGTGCTTGGGTTTCGGGGCCCCGTACGCGGCTAGGCTCCCAAAAAGTCCCACACATGTGGTATCCCCATACTCAGGAGAAGCAGCAAAATGTATTTTGGGGTGCAATTCCACATATAACCATGGCATGTGTGAGCAATATATCATTTAGTGACAACTTTTTGAATAAATTTTTTTTATTTTTTTTTTTTGTCTTTATTCAATCACTTGGGACTAAAAAAAAAAATATTCAACGGGCTCAACATGCCTCTCAGCAAATAGCTTGGGGTGTCTACTTTCCAAAATGGGGTCATTTGGGGGGGTTTTGTGCCATCTTGGCATTTTATGGCCTTCAAAACTGTGATAGGTAGTGATAGGTAGTGAGGAGTGAAATCAAAAATTTATGCCCTTAGAAATCCTGAAGGCGGTGCTTGGTTTTCGGGGTCCCGTATGCGGATAGGCTCCCAAAAAGTCCCACACATGTGGTATCCCCGTACTCAGGAGAAGCAGCAGAATGTATTTTGGGGTGTAATTCCACATATGCCCATGGCATGTGTGGGCAATATATCATTTAGTGACAACTTTGGGCAAAAAAAAAAAAAAGTTTGTAATATTCCCGCAACTTGTGGCAAAATATAAAATATTCCATGTACTCAACATGCCTCTCAGCAAATAGCTTGGGGTGTCTACTTTCCAAAATGGGGTCATTTGGGGGGGTTTTGTGCAATTTTGGCATTTTATGGCCTTCGAAACTGTGATAGGTAGTGAGGAGTGAAATCAAAAATTTACACCCTTAGAAATGCTGAAGGTGGTGCTTGGGTTTCGGGGCCCCGTACGCGGCTAGGCTCCCAAAAAGTCCCACACATGTGGTATCCCCGTACTCAGGAGAAGTGGCAAAATGTATTTTGGGGTGCAATTCCACATATAACCATGGCATGTGTGAGCAATATATCATTTAGTGACAACTTTTTGAATACATTTTTTTTTTTTTTTTTTTTTGTGTTTATTCAATCACTTGGGACTAAAAAAAAAAAATTCAATGGGCTCAACATGCCTCTCAGCAAATAGCTTGGGGTGTCTACTTTCCAAAATGGGGTCATTTGGGGGGGTTTTGTGCCATCTTGGCATTTTATGGCCTTCAAAACTGTGATAGGTAGTGATAGGTAGTGAGGAGTGAAATCAAAAATTTATGCCCTTAGAAATCCTGAAGGCGGTGCTTGGTTTTCGGGGTCCCGTATGCGGATAGGCTCCCAAAAAGTCCCACACATGTGGTATCCTCGTACTCAGGAGAAGCAGCAGAATGTATTTTGGGGTGTAATTCCACATATGCCCATGGCATGTGTGGGCAATATATCATTTAGTGACAACTTTGGGCAAAAAAAAAAAAGTTTGTAATATTCCCGCAACTTGTGGCAAAATATAAAATATTCCATGTACTCAACATGCCTCTCAGCAAATAGCTTGGGGTGTCTACTTTCCAAAATGGGGTCATTTGGGGGGGTTTTGTGCTATTTTGGCATTTTATGGCCTTCAAAACTGTGATAGGTAGTGAGGAGTGAAATCAAAAATTTGCACCCTTAGAAACCCTGAAGGCGTTGATTGGGTTTCGGGGCCCCGTGCGCGGCTAGGCTCCCAAAAAGTCCCACACATGTGGTATCCCCATACTCGGGAGAAGCAGCAAAATGTATTTTGGGGTGCATCTCCACATATAACGATGGCATGTGTGAGGAATATATCATTTAGTGACAACTTTATGAAAAAAAATTTTTTTTTTTTTTTTTTGTCTTTATTCAATCCCTTGGGACTAAAAAAAAAAATATTCAATGGGCTCAACATGCCTCTCAGCAAATAGCTTGGGGTGTCTACTTTCCAAAATGGGGTCATTTGGGGGGGTTTTGTACTTCCCTGCCATTTTAGCACCTCAAGAAATGAGATAGGTAGTCATAAATTAAAAGCCGTGTAAATTCCAGAAAATGTACTCTAGTTTGTAGACGCTATAACTTTTGCGCAAACCAATAAATATACGCTTATTGGCATTTTTTTTACTAAAGACATGTGGCTGAATACATTTTGGCCCAAATGTTTGACTAAAATTGAGTTTATTAGATTTTTTTTATAACAAAAAGTAGAAAATCTCTTTTTTTTTCAAAATTTTCGCTCCTTTTCCGTTTATATCGCAAAAAATAAAAATCACAGAGGCAATCAAATACCATCAAAAGAAAGCTCTATTTGTGGGAAGAAAAGGACGCAAATTTCGTTTGGTTACAAAATTGCATGACCGCGCAATTACCAGTTAAAGTAGTGCAGTGCGAAATTGAAAAAAGACCTCTGGTCCTTAAGCTGACAATTGGTCCGGGGCTAAAGTGGTTAAGCATGCCTAGATATATGTTTGTTATATTTCTGCAGGGAAGTATCCCCTGTTAAAGTGTATGTAAACCCAATTTTTTTATTTATTTTTTTTGTCTGGCACAATATAGAGTATGGGATTTCAGATCATCTGTGCCCAGTCTTGCCACACAGAGTTAATCCAGCTCTGAGCAATCCTCATATCTTTTTTCAATGAAATAAAACGGACAAACTGTAAAAACTTTGTCCGTTTTCCCCCTTGCTGTGATTGACAGGTGATTTACATATCTCGTGCACTAGGCTAAGACATGCATTATTTTTTAATTCCCACCCCCACTCCTTTCTTCAGCAGCTCTGCAAGGATTGGCTGTTCCACACCTCAGCATGATTTGGCATGCTGAAGTCATGTGGGGACTTTTCTGGGTTTTGACTGGATGTTAGTGATCATAGCAGAGGTTTAGTGTAAGAAATACACAGGAGAAAAAGGAGAAATGCATGTTTGATAAGGGGAGTGTAGAGGTGGGCGGGGAGTCTACTGACATCACGACTCCACCCACTGAGCCCTGGAAAACAGACCCACCCACAAAATCTGCAGTTTTTCGGGTTTCATAGCAGACAGAGGGGAGACATTTGACAGATAAGTATACATGCAGGAGACATGTATATCCTTCTAGATAACCAATATTGCAGTAGATTAGAAAGGATGAGAGTGGGTTTACATCCACTTTAATTCAGATATGATTTGATTTGAAACTCCTGACAAACAACAAAATGTGCATCTTAAATACTAATAAATGGTTATTGTTTATTTGTAATTCTAAACAGTCAGTCTTGTGATTTACACACATTTTCAACACTGCATAACCAAATAGGTGAGAGACATCAAGGTCATTACCCGCTTCAGCCCCAGAAGATTTTACCCCCTTCCTGACCAGAGCACTTTTTGCGATTCGGCACTGCGTCGCTGACAATTGCACGGCTGTGCGACGTTACACCCAAACAAAATTGATGTCCTTTTTTTCCCACAAATAGAGCTTTCTTTTGGGGGTATTTGATCACCTCTGCGTTTTTATTTTTTGCAAGACAATAGCATAATGCGCTAGTATGCATCGCATATAAATGTATAAATGAAGTTAGGCCAGAACACCCTTCAAGTGGATAGAAAAAGACCAAAAAGATCTGAACAAAATCTCTCTTAGCATAGAAGATGAGCAAATCATACGTATATCTAAGTGTGAAACTGCTAAAGAAATGTGGGAAGGATTACAAAAGGTGTATTAAAGACCTAATCTCACCAATAAACTGTATTTGATTAGAAAGCTATACCAAACCAAGCAAGCTGATCAAAGGCCAGGATATGCAGGATTACATAAGGCACATCTTGGAAAAGGTTATACCTCCTGAGAGGTATAGGAGAATAAATAAAAGATTTTCATGTTGCAGCACTATTACTCAGTGGCTTACCAGAAAGTTATGAAATGCTTATGTGTTAAGGGCAAGCTTGTAGATATATAAACATAAACATAAACATAAACATAAAACAGAAAGCATTAGTAGTGACGGTGCTTCTGTCGGAGAGTCTGCTTTAAAGATGAGAAAGAGGAATATGAACAGTGACATGTAACAAGAAACATGTGAATGTTTTGTGTGCAAGAAATTTAAAAGGTAATTTAAAAGCAGATTGCAGAATCTGGAAATCTAAAATGCAAAAACAAACTAAACTACAAAAGGCTGAAAGTGTGAAGGAGGGAAATTATTTTTTTTCAGATATTGAATATATTTTTCAATCCAAAATTTGCACCTCATCTTTGCAGGCATGGTGTGTTGATTTTGGAGCTGCGAGTCACATGACACATGACAGAAATTTCTTCATTCACCTTGACCAGAGTAAAACAGAAAAAATCACCACAGCTAATCGGCAAACAATAGAATCAGAAGGAATTGGAGACAGACCGTTTTTCTCCTGTTTTCCAGAGTGTCACTAGAAAGGTATCTGGGAAAAAGGTCATCTATGTGCCTGCTGTTGAAACAAATCTTTTGTCAGTGAAGAAGCTCACAAAACAAGGCAAGTAGTGACCTTCCAAGATGACAGTTGTGCTATCACAAAAGGGGTTGTCCTAATTGCAAAGGCTAAAATTACAGATGAACTGTATCCGCTGAAATGAAATGAGGTGGTTAATACTGCCAAGGAGGAAAAACATTCAAACTGCATTCACACATGACACAGACGACTTGAGCACAGAAGTCCTGACATTATAAAGAAATTAACTGAGAATGACTATGCAAGTGGAATAAAAATTAGACCATGTGATCAAACAATGAAATGCACCAGCTGTATAAAAGGGAAAAATTACAATAGGCAGAGTAACAGCAGAGCTAAGAAACCTCTGGTCTTAATTCATTCAGATCTTTGCGGTCCAATGTAAAAATTTACTCCAGGAAAGAAGAGGTGTTTTCACACATTTATAGATGGTTACTCCAGGTATGCTACACTATGAGGTTGATTTACTAAAACTGGGGAGTGCAAAATCTGGTGCAGCTCTGCATAGAAACCAATCAGAACTGCACCAGATTTTGCACTCTGCAGTGTTAGTATAGCAACCCCTATATCTTTTGCACAATAAATGTGAAGTTCCAGAAAGACATGAACAGTATTTGGCTCTAGTAAGCAACAAATTTGGCAAAATGCAGAGTGTATTGTGTACAGTCAATGGAACTGAATATACAGACACGCAGACGATTTTCAGAAAGCATGCATAATATTTCAAACTACTGTACCATACAACCCAGAACAAAGCGGGGTTGCAGAAAGAATTAATCATACTTAATGTGAGAGTAGAAGAATAATGCTGTTTGATGCAGATATGCCAACCACATACTGGGGGGAGGCAATTATGACCGCATGCTATCTCCAAAATCGACTACCAGGAAAATCTACATATAAACTGTGGAATGGAAAAGCCCCAAATTTGAACCATCTAAACAATTTTTGGAAGCAAAGCCTATGTACACATCCCCAAAAAAGTACAAAATGGGATGCTTGCTCAAAGTGTACTTGTGTGGTACAGTGAATGTCAAAAGGAATACAGAATTCTACACCAAGACACAAAGCAGGTAACTATTGGTAGAAGTGTAATTGACGATAATCCAAATGCTGTAAAAGAAGAAACCAGACCACAAGGCCATTTCAATCAGGAAATCCACCAGAAGCAATAAAGGCATCCCAGCCAAACGTCTGTCCTATGTTGCTCACGTAGCATTAAAACCCGAGCCAGATTTATGGGATGAGATGCAAAGCCATGAGAAACAAAAGTGGATCAAAGCATTTGACAAAACCACTTACAAGAAACAGATGTATAGAACTGAGATCCGAAATGGGACTAATATACAGAGTAGTTGTTGAGTTGTATTTTGTGCAACAACTACTGTACGTCAGTATTTAGCAGAGATATATTCTTCAACCAGTAGTTGGCAGTGTTTATAAGTTTGTAGCTACATCTATGGCAGTAATGGCGAACCTTGGCACCCCAGATGTTTTGCAACTACATTTCCCATGATGCTCAGCTACACTGCCGAGTGCATGAGCATCATGGGAAATGTAGTTCCAAAAAACATCTGGTGTGCCAAGGTTTGCCATCACTGATCTATGGTATACTGTATGTTCTTTTCCCTGAAAAAAGTTCCTGTCTGCAGTTAAGCAGCAAAGCCCATGTGGACTGATCACTGTCTGTTCTGTAGGACTCTACACAGAATTTCTAAATATTCCAATAGCGGCGGCTATTAATACTTCTACAAAGTAATGACAGGGTGACTTCAGCCATTGCTGTTTGCATGTACAGTGCCTTAAAAAAGTATTCATACCCTTGAAATTTTCCACATTTTGTCGTGTTACAACCAAAAACATAAATGTATTTTATTGGGATTTTATGTGATAGACCGACAAAAAGTGGCACATAATTGTAAAATGAAAAGGGGGGAAGCGAGTGGTAATATTATGCTAGTATAGTGCCATATCCAGTATTGTAGAAAAAGAAAGAGGATTCCCCTGGATGGACTTTAAAATCACACAGTAGTATCTAATATAGTATACAGAGTATTTATAGTAGCAATAATAAAAATTATTTTCTACTATAAATACTCTGTATACTCCTCTATTAGATACTACTATGTGCTTTTAAAGTCCTTCTAGGGGAATCCTCTCTCTTTTTCCATAATTGTGAAGTGGAAGGAAAATGATAAATGGTTTTCCAATTTTTTTACAAATAAATATCTGAAAAGTGTGGCGACTTTTGGAGTGGTTTTGCTTCGGATTTTGGTCCATGTCTCCCCATAATATACAGACTCTGGGAACCTAGGACCTGGATACTGATTTGGGGCCCCTGTGTTTTGTTGGGATATAGAATCAGCAGCCCAATCCAGTCTTGACTGCTTCAACCCCCTCCTAAACTGAGAGACTCACAGCAGAAGATTATAATCAGTTCAAACAACCTAATGCTGGTGTCTCCTGCTGCTTTCTGTTGATCTGTTTAGTAAGGTGTCTTTCTCTCATTGTATAATACCCCTATTGTGTGCCTCCTAGGTGTGAATTCCCACTGTTAATTTAGTAACCTATCGTTTCTGCCTGTCTGCTAATCCTCTTGGATATGGTGTCAACCTTACCTCATTACTGAACTATTGTGGGATGTTTTTGAACCATATGTGTTTATGTTAGCTGTTCATTAGATTTATTGATGATATTACTGTTTACAGTTTGCATTCTTAAGGATAATGTGGCCAAGCTCCTATCTGATTTTTTGTGGTATAATTTCTGGGTGGGTTTTCTGGTTCCAGAGTGGAGAAAGTTGTATCTTGGTGGAGGCACCCAGGTGGGGTGCCAGGCAGTCCGTCACACTCATACCTTCCAAATTTTGAACTTCAGAATGAGGGACACTTGGGGAAGGAAGTGACCTGCAGCGTTCATAGCATGCCGTGGCAAAAGTGGGTGTGGACAAAAACAGTTGGAGGGAATTAAGGGCCATTGTTAAACAAAACCTGGGCTTCCTTGCATTTATAAAATATGCAAGCAAGAGTTTCACGGACACAAACCCCAGCACAATCATAAAAAAAAGAAGAAAAAGCTTCCATTACAAATGATTTGGCACAAACTGTGGAAGAGTGCGTTACACAAAGTGTGGAAGGATTTAGTGTAGGGTTCAGGAATGAGCTATGTACAGAGTACAGGATTCAGGAGTGTGTTTCGTACAGCGTGCAGGATTCAGGAGTGCGTTTCATACATCGTGAAAGGTTCAGGAATGTGCTATGTACAGAGTGCAGGATTCTGGAGTGTGTTTCGTACAGAGTGCAGGATTCAGGAGTGTGTTTCATACAGAGTGCAAGGTTCAGGTGTGCGCTACTCTCAGAGTGCAAGGTTTTGAAACGCATTACGTACAGAGTGCAAGCTTCAGGAATGTGTTATGTACAGAGTGCAGGATTCAGGAGTGCATTTTGTACAGAGTGCAAGGTTCAGGAGTGCGTTTCGTACAGAGTGCAGGATTCAGGAGTGCATTTTGTACAGAGTGCAAGGTTCAGGATTGCTCTACTGACAGAGTGCAAGGTTCACAAATGCATTACGTACAGAGTGCAAGGTTCAGGAATGTGCTATGTACAGAGTGCGGGATTCAGAAGTGCATTTGGTACAGAGGGCAGCATTCAGGACTGCGTTTTGTACAGAGTGCTAGATTCTGGAGTGCGCTACTGACAGTGCAAGGTTCAGGAATGCGTTACTTACAGAGTGCAAGGTTCAGGAGTTAGTTAAAATGCAAAGACACCAATTAATTAAACATAGCACACTTACGTTCTAAAATAGCATACAGAAGCCAAGGCAAGAATGCAGGCTTTAGGCTGGATTCACACCTATGCAGTTTTAGTGCTTTTTGCATTTTGCAGATTTGCACTACAGTCCATTTAAAATGGTTTCTTAAGTGTTCCGTTGCCATATCGGAAGTTTTGCCCCTGTGTGGGTAATGTTTGGCCCCTGCGTGGGCAATTTTGTATGCTAATGAAAAATTTAATAAAAAAGATTTTGCAAAGAAAATAAAAAATGGTTTCCTATGGAACGCGTTCTGTAAAATGCAAAAAGCACTAAAAATGCATAGGTGTGAATCAGGCCCTAGATGGATAACAAATTAGTGCAGCCGAACAGGACATGCATCAGTGTGAACAGGGTGAACATCTAGCACAGGCAAGGTTTGGTGGGCAAGCCGGCAGGGGTACAGCTGCAATGAGAAAGAGTGCAGCTGGCAAATCAAACAACCTGTTTATAGTGAAACAGCTAGTATTTATACTGTGCCAGCTGTGAAAAAGGTGGCATGGGGCAGGACCAATTGGAACTACTGCATGTGTACCAGCAGTGGTGTATAATTTAGGTTTATTATACACCACTGTGGGTGCACATGCATAGTTCCAATTGGTCCTGCCCCTTGCCACCTTCTTCCCCAGCCAGCAATGTATACATGCTGGCTGTTTGTTTATGCACTGGTTGCTTGACAAAGGGGTGGAGCCCCTGAAATGCATATCAGCCCCGCCCATCCCCGACATCACAGGTTGGATTTGACAGCTGCACTCTCTCTCATTGCGGCCGTACCCTCGCCGGATTGCCCGCCAATCCCTGGCTGTGCTGGATGTTCACACTTCTGCAGGTCCTGCTCGGCTGTTAGCATATAATGGAGTAATGCAGGACAAAGCCTCTGTACACTAGGACTGCAGGACAAAGGTGAAAATGCAGGAAATGACACCTGTACAGTGCCTAAAAGTACCTTATAAATACATTGTAGTTATTAGTAATTTGGGTCATCATTGTTGAAAGATTTTCCCTGCTTAAAGTGGTTGTAAAGGGTGAAGGTTTTTCACCTTCATGCATTCTATGTATGAAGGTAAAAAATCTTCAGTATTCAGCTCCCCCCTTAGCCCCCCCCTAATACTTACCCGAGCCCGATCTCGATCCAGCGATGTGCACGAGACCCCAGACTCTCCTGGTTCTCTCCATCCTGATTGGCTGAGATGCAGCAGCAGGAGCCATTGGCACCTGCTGCTTTCCATCACAGCCAGTGAGGCGGGAGCGGGGGGTGGGGCTGAGCCGCAATCTCTGTATCTTTTTGACGCAGGCTCAGGAGCGAGCACGCACAAGTGCCACCATAGGCAAATGGCTTGCTATGGGGGGGGGGCACTCGACAAGGGAGGAGGGGCCAGAGTGCCAGCGGGGGGAACAAAGAAGTGGAGGATCGGGCTGCTCTGTGCAAAACCACAGAGCAGGTAAGTATGACATGTTTCTTGTTTTTTTGTAATAAAATATTTTCCTTTACAATCACTTTAAGGCTGCATTATCTAGCATGAAATATAAGTCATAACAGATACTGAAGAATATTTCTTCCTTTGATAATGACCCCTCTTAAATCAGTGTAGCATTTACTGGTAAATCTAATTCCTTCCAGTCTCCTTCTACTCACAGATGTCATTTTCTGGATATTTATCCGTCTTTATCCTAATCTGAGCTGTATGATTTAGTGGTAGCTAATTTAGAAGGATATGAGACAATGTGGTGTACATTCAGAGCGCTCTGCATGCTGCATTCCCTGTTTTTTGTCAGCGTATGAAGAATTGTACTTAGTGATGAGTCACATGAGAATGTTACTTATTAGAACAATGCACCTGATAAAGACATGGTACTTTCCCAGAGCAAGCTGATTTATATAATAACGAAAAAATTAAGAAAATATGGAAGCTGTCTCTCCTGATCTCACCTCTGATAATACTAGTTGTCTGGCCTCCCTACCTTAGTTCACTGTGCCAGGACAAGTATGCAGATAAAGTATTCTTATTTTCTTGATATGCATGCATTTTCCAGGTTAGAAGGTTAGCACAAAGACAAGGTAACTAGCATTTGCATAAAGAGATCATCAGCCCCATGATCTCATTCATAACAGGTTTACCTTAATCCGCCGGCTCAGCGGGAGATCTCTCCGCTGATCTCTGCTGAGCCGGCGGATGACAAGTCCCTCTCTGCTCACTGAGCGGGGAGGGGCTTGCGAGCACCGCTGGTCTCTATGGAGAGATCGGATGAAAACGGACAGTGTGTCTGTTTTCATCAGATCTCACCCGATCCGATCTGCCAGCGACGGATCTGGACGTAGAGCCATACGTCTGCTTTTGGCGGATCGGACCGGGTCGGATGTCAGCGGACATGTCTCCGCTGACATCCGACGCTCCATAGACTAACATGGAGCGCCCGTTCAGATCCGCCGTCAAAACTGACAGGCGGATCTGAACGGTCCGACCGTGTGAAAGGGGCCTAATAAATATCCTCAAAAAATATATAAAAAAACGTTTTTTTTCCTCAGTTTAGATACGTATTCTTCTACATATTTTTGGTTAAAAAAATCGCAATTGGCGATTATTGATTGGTTTGCGCAAAAGTTATAGCCTCATGCTGGCCTTCTTTGCAGGTATAACTATGTAAAACATTACAAATAAGTGTCACCCTGCTGTGCACATGCTCAGTTGCTCTATTTTTCTTGGCACTGAGCCTAAAATCAGAGCTACTACAGGCTGATCCGCCGGCCAGACAGCTTTAAGATTTACTGTTGCTGAAGGGGGGGAGAAAGTAACAGAAATGACATGCGTGGAGGGAACACAGATTAGAAAGGGAGAAAAGTTGGAGAGGTGACAGGACAAACTCTGCTGGCAGCAAGACACAAAAGAGTTAGGCCCTTTACCATTTATGGCTCCTTTGTAGTCCACCTGCTCAGTGGGCAATCTGTCCACTGATCCCTAATGAGCAGGCGGATGGCTCGTCCAGACACAGACACAACCCGCTCTCCTCTATGGGCGGTCAGATATAAACGGACTGCCTGTCTGTTTACACCCGACTGCCATCTGATCCACCAGATGGATGGGGAACATCAGTTTTTAGTGGATAGGATTGGATGTCAGTGGGTGTCAATGGACATATGCGTGTTTACAGCCGCTGCTACATAGAAGAGACTGGAGGGTCTGATTGGGTCCACCTGAAAAACTGACAGGCAGACCTGATCGGCCCATGTAGGGCCCTAAAACTTAGTGGATAGTGTCTTATCTTATCTCCCAAATATTATCTCCTTTCTCCATCATGAGCACTATAAAGCTTCTGGCTGCCATCCTTTCTATCTGAGCCAAGACATTCAATAAAGGCTGAAGATGTACATATTTTAATATGGGGGGGGGGGGATAATTCCCAATAAAAAAGTGACTGCCCTGGGCTTCAACAAAACGGAGGCTTCCAGCAAAAAGAAATAGGAGCAATGCTGGAGGCAATTTACAGCACGCACTTATTTTGGTAGTATAATTATTAATGTGGAATGTATGTTCATTTGTTAACCACTTGCCGACCACCGCATGTACATTTACGTCGGCAGAATGGCATGGCTGGGCAAATGGGCGTACAGGTACGTCCCTTCGAATTTGCTGCCGTGTGGTCACGTGTGTGCCACCGCCGGCACACGTGTGACCCTGCTGCAAGCTCCGTGAGTAGGATCGCGGGATACCCGTGAACGTCTCAGGGCGAGGAAGAACGGGGAGATGCTAATGTAAAGCATCTTCCCATTCTGCCTATTGACACTGTCACTGATCATAGCTCCCTGTGATCGGGAGGTATTATCAGTGATGTGTCACACATAGCCACGCCCCCTAATAGTTAGAATCACTCCCTAGGACACACTTAACCCCTTCCTAGCCAGCTAGTGGTTAACCCCTTCACTGCCAGTGTCAATTTTACAGTAATCAGTGCAATTTTATAGCACTGATCGCTTTATAAATGACAATGGTCCCAAAAAATGTGTCAAAATTGTCCGATCTGTCCGCCATAATGTCGCAGTCACGATAAAAATCGCAGATTATCGCCATTACTAGTAAAAAAAAAAATTATTAATAAAAATGCCATAAAACAAACCCCTATTTTGTTGACGCTATAACTTTTGCGAAAACCAATCAATAAACGCTTTTTGCGATTTTTTTTTTACCAACAATATGTTGAAGAATATGTATCAGCCTAATGTGAGGAAAAAAAATATTTAATATATTTTTGTGGATATTTATTATAGCAAAAAGTAAAAAATAATGTGTTTTTTCAAAATTGTCGCTCTATTTTTGTTTATAACGCAAAAAATAAAAAACACAGAGGTGATCAAATACCACCAAAAGAAAGCTCTATTTGTGGGGAAAAAAAGGATGTAAATTTTGTTTGGGAGCCACGTTGCACGATCGTGCAATTGTCAGTTAAAGCGACGCAGTGCCGAATCGCAAAATGTGCTCTGGTCTTTGGCCAGCCAAATGATCCGGGCTTAAGTGGTTAAAGACCAGGGCTCAAGTCCTGGGGGAACGCATGGGAACGGAGTTCCTGTACTTTTTCTACAACAGGAACTCAGTTCCCGTTAGCAGCCATGTCCTGCAAGACTTTGAAGTATGCGAGCTGTGTGGCAGGTGCTACACCAGCAGCTGCCGACACAGCTCACAATAGTAAGTGCCGCACACCTGACCATTCAGGCATTGCCAGTAGGGGGCCCTATGAAAGCTTCCGCCTCGATCTACCTGTCAATCACAGCTAGCTGACGGGTAGATCAGGTCCCTGCTGCTAAGAGATTGTATTTAGTCAGACCTCTCGTGATGCGCTCCTCCCCGCCGGCCCCCTCCTGATTTTCTGTCTCCTCATCCCCCCCCCCCCCCAGTCTCCCGCATACTTGCTCTGTGTGTCCCACTGAATCCCCCCTCCTCTATCTTCAGCGCCATATGATGAGAGAACCCAGAGGAGGAGCCCAGCTATTCTGCTCACAAAACATGCAGGGAGAGAGGTGAGCCGAGGGAGGAACATCAGTTTGGGGTGGTAAGCTGAGCACAATACCTGGCAAAGCTTAATGCCAGGAGGGAAGTTTATGTGGAAATATGTGAAGGGTTGGAATAGCAGCGAGTGTGTGTTGGAGCCCTGCAGAGTTTGCAGCCCCCCAAGCTAACATACATCTCCTAAGCAGGAACACATCACTATCTCCCCAAGCATTCTGTCCAGATAATGTGCAGTTCATTTATGACCTTTCCGTTTAACCCTGTGTTATCCAAACTCTGTTCAATGAAAAGTGTAAACTCACCACATAAACACTCTATATACAAAATAAAATTTCCCAATAAAGATCAGAACATGATGTTCACATTTGCATGGAAGTACAATTGAAAGAATGCTGATTATTCAGAGAATTACCGTATTTATATTTATTGAGGATTGTTCTTTTTAATGTACTAACAGTTAAGCTTCATACACACAATATGAAAATTGGATGAAAAATACCACGCGTTCGTGCATATAAGCGTATCATTTTTTCTTTTTGGTGGGCGAGTGGATCTTGGGTGGGAGTTCCCACACTTTTTTCCCCAGGACTTGACCCCTGTTAAAGACCATTAATTGTTATCAAACTGTAATTGTAATGGCTAAAGTTCCACTTGACCCTGTTTCTGTAAAAAATAAGAAATGTTCCTGCAGAAGAAAACACTTCGTACTTGTCTCAGCGCCATTTCATAGAATCTGCACTCGCTGAGCAGAACCACCTGAATTTTATACACATTCAACACACTTCTGGAAGTGTTGGATGCCTGCATGACCCACCATATTCTGTGATTTCTGCCACTAGTCCTTACATTCCTACAGGATACAAAAGTTAAACAGGATACAGAGGACAAAAACCCAGAGCATGGCAGGGGACACAGGAATTCAATGCCAAAGGGACTGATGGAGATTGCTGCGCTTGAAAGGAGGCCTGAGCCGACGGATACAGTGCCTTGAAAAAGTATTCACACCCCTGACATTTTCCACATTTTGTCACGTTACAACCAAAAACGTAAATGTATTTTATTGTTTTTTTTTGTAATAGATCAACACAAAGTGGCACATCATTGTGAAGTGGAAGGAAAATGATAAATGGTTTTTCAAATTTTTTACAAATAAAATAAATATCTGAAAAGTTTGGCGTGCATTTGTATTCAGCCCCCCCAAGTCAATACTTTGTAGAACCACCTTTCGCTGCAATTACAGCTGCAAGTGTTTTTGGGAATGTCTTTACACATCAAGAGAGTGACATGTTTGCCCATTCTTCTTTGCAAAATAGCTCAAGCTTTGTCAGATTGGATGGAAAGCATCTGTGAACAGCAATTTTCAAGTCTTGCCACAGATTCTCAAATGGATTTAGGTCTGGACTTTGACTGGGCCATTCTAACAAATATGCTTTGATCTAAACCATTCCATTGTAGCTCTGGCTGTATGTTTAGGGTTGTTTTCCTGCTGGAAGGTGAAACTCTGCCCCAATCTCAAGTCTTCTGCAGCCTTTTTTAAGATTGCCCTGTATTTGGCTCTATCCATCTTCCCATCAACTCTGACCAGCTTCCCTGTCCCTGCTGAAGAAAAGCATCCCCACAACATGATGCTGCCACCACCATGTTTCATGGTGGGGATGGTGTGTTCAGGGTGATGTGCAGTGTAATGCCACGTACACACGAGCGGAATTTCCGTCGGAAAAATCTTGGATGGTTTTTCCGATGGAATTCCGCTCAAGCTTGGCTTGCATACACACAGTCACACAAAAGTTTGCTGAACTTTCGATCGTCAAGAACGAGGTGACGTACAACACTACGACGAGCCGAGAAGTCCCATTTGCAAATGAAAGTTCAATGCTTCCGAGCATGCGTCGAATTGTTTCCGAGCATGCGTAGGAATTTTGCACATTGGAATTGGTACAGACGATCGGAATTTCCAATCTGAACTTTTTCCGATCGAAAAATTGAGAACATGCTCTCAATCGTTTGCTGGCTGGAATTCCGTCAGCAAAAGTCCGATGGAGCTTACACACAGTCGCATTTTCCAACCAAAAGCTCTCATCTGTCTTTTGCTGGCCGGATTTGCGATCGTGTGTACGCGCCATTCATTTTCTGCCACACATAGCGTTTTTGCTTTTAGGCCAGAAAATTCAACTTTGGTCTCCTCTGACCAGAGAACCTTCTTCCACATGTTTGCTTTGTCCCCCGCATGGCTTCTCACAAACTGCAAATGGGACTTCTTATGACTTTCTTTCAACAATGGCTTTCTTCATACCACTCTTCCATAAAGACCAGATTTGTGGAGTGCACTATTAGTTGTCCTGTGGACAGATTCTCCCACCTGAGCTGTGGATCTCTGCAGCTCCTCCAGAGTTACCATGGGCCTCTTGGCTGCTTCTCTGATTAATGCTTTCCTTGCCGAGCTTGTCAGTTTAGGTGGACTGCCATGTCTTGGTAGGTTTTCAGTTGGGCCATACTCTTTACATTTTCGAATGATGGATTTAACAGTTCTCTGTGAGATGTTCAAAGCTTGGGTTATTTTTTTTATAACCTAACCCTGCTTTAAATTTCTCCACAACTTTATCCCTGACCTGTCTGGTGTGTTCCTTGGCCTTCATGGTGCTGTTTGTTGAGTGAGATTAAATTACACGCAGGTGGACTCTATTTACTAACTAGGTTACTTCTGAAGGCAATTGGTTCTACTAGATTTTAGTTAGGGGTATCAGAGTAAAGGGGAATGAATACAAATGCACGCCACACTTTTCAGATGTTTATTTGTAAAAAATAAAATTGAAAACCATTTATCATTTTCCTTTCACTTCACAATTATGTGCCACTTTGTGACGGTCTATCACATAAATCATTGTGTCTTCTCTGGCCAGCATTTCAACCCAGGAGGGGGATGTTGACCCTGAATGATGCCTGTACAAAGATAGCGCTATCCAAAGCGAAAAGCAAATCATGGCATTTTCAGGGGGCATACTATGATCTCTGTGAGAGTTAAAAAAAACTATCTGTAAGTGGTACACATACACATTGTATAGAGAGCATAAACATAACATAAAAAAGTCTGACATTAGCATACTTGTCACTTTGCCCATCTAGGGCAAAGTAACAAATTAACCTACCTGAGTGGCCAATTGCCAGGCTCAAGCACTGTCAGTTAGGGAAGGGGTGAGGGGGTCCTTAGCCCTATGTAACCTCTAGTGCTATTCACATGGTTAACAATGTCATACTTCTACATGAAAATCATGTACTCATGTACAAAACAGAAAATGCATGTCTTTTCATATATGTATTTTGTAGAGAATGCATGTAACTGATGTAGCACACCCCCTAAGGAGCTGTAAGTAAACTGGGATCCCCCACCCTGCACAGACAGGCACACTAAATTTTTTACAGGCACTCTTGAAACAGAGAACAGTCTGTGACTTTGTTTTCTTTGTTATTTATTGAGGGTAATAACTTGGATAGGGATGGGAGGTTATGGGATGCCCATTGACTTCAACAACATCTTTAGGGACAACTCCTCCTATATACAGTCTCTATATACAGCTCCACTTCTTCCTCCAGAGCTCACTTGCTTGCAGAACCCAGCTGGATCACTGTAAAGATTTGACAGGTTCAGTCAGACTTAAAGCATTGGCTCATTACAGGCAGGAACCTGAAGCTCCTTGTATGTATAGCAAAAGAACAGTATCCAGCTTATTTGACTCCTGTGGCTACTGATCCCAGCACCACTTCTTCAGGCACTGCCAACCCGCCTGGCTGCAGCTGCCCCTTTCACTAGCCCTCCAGGCTAACTTCTCCCCACAGTCCCCCAGACTGACACTCACCAGCCCACCTGGCTGACTCTCAGGAGATCTCCCAGTAGTGCCGACCTGCTCCTTCTGTCCTCTCTCCTTGCCTCCAGGAAGGGCTTCCTCTGTGTGTTTTGCCAGGATCCTTCCAGCATCCGAGCCCCAGACCGAGTTCATCCCCCCCAGACTAGGGGGCACCCTCAAGGGCCACTGACAGCCCCCTCAGCACTGCATCTCCATCTTCCACCTGACTGCCCCTGCTAGCATGACTCATGCCCATTTATAAAGTGGCCTGCCCCCTGCCAGCCCTTTTACTGGGGATTGGCTGAGGTCCTCATAAATATTCAAAGCGGTTTCTCCTAACATCCACCCACTGTCCAGAACATTCTCCAATGTCCCAGAAAACAGGGGGAGACACCAGAGAGGCTGATAGGATGAGTCATCCAGCCTTGAGCCACTGAACCCTGACCCAAATTTACTGCTCAGGCTTAGCCCTGAGCTAAAATTTATTTACTTACACTAACAGCTCTACACTAATAACCCTAGCACACTAGAGGGTGCTACACTGATGTAAACTGATGAAGTAAAAGTAATATCTAATATCTAAAAGCCCAACTCCCTTGGCATCCTTCAACCCAAAAAGAGTAGCCGCACTGGACAAATGAGTGGTGAGTCAGTGGGAACAGTGCCAAAGAGGTGGTGAGTGTTGCAGTGCAAGTTGCAATGTTTCATTTTAACACAGGCTGGTCAATGGATTTTTTATTTAAAATAGATGGATATGGGCCTTACAGCATATAAGCAAGCTTTCAGGAAATCAGAAAATACCTCCATGATTATTTTATCGTTCTTGCTCTTGAAAGGCATCTGATTGGTTGTCACTGGTTATTGCGCACCAAAAAAAGAGTGTGTAGCAGCACATGCTAAATTAGCATAACTATTTGGTCTTATTGTTGTAAAATCGACAGTAGATAAAGGTATTACTATATTTTATATTACAGTACAGTTGCAGGAAGCATTCTAAATTAACATAGCACCCTGACTGAGACCGATGCCATGAATAGCCTCAGGAGAGGCACACCTGTGGTGACCACAATTTCTAATTAACATATATACTTCTTGTATCTCAACTGACCCTGTAATATAATCTCAATGAACATCTTCAGAAAATCAAAAAGTCATACTGCTGAAGGCATGGGAATACTTTGCTTTGAAATCTGCCCAAAGACAAATGACTCCAGATGCATGGGTGTGCATTTATAATCTAACCATACTAAGGCACCAGGAACAGCTTAGGTGTACTTTCCTGTTTATGTCAATGTAGAGAAAGGGTGAAGAGTACTAGCCTACGCTAGCAGCACCAGTTATTGCCTGGGATTAGTTCATCAAACAGTGGCTGTCCTGATTGGTTGGAAGCCTCCCACACATTTGAGATTATTCTCCATTTGGCAGAAAATGTCTGCATTGGGTGACAATTATCTACAGGTCCATGTTGTATGTTGTATGTTGGTTGTAGTTGGTTTAGTCCTTAGATACTTAGATAGTTGGTTTAGTCCTTAGATACTTAGATAAACCCCTCCCTTCTTCTTCATGTTTCCTCAGTAAGCTGCCAGTCTTCATAGCAGGCATAAGGCTGAAAAGATTATTGTTTCTTTACACTTCAAATAACTGGTAAACATCCCATGTACTATAATTTAAGGAAGTAAAACTATGTTGGATTACACTATCTTATCTTATTGAAGAGCTAAACAGACTGAGGTCTAAGATTAGTTTCACACTTATGCGCTTTTCTGTGGCTCAGTTTGCATGGGCACAGCAGGTCATTTAATAGAATAGGCAGCTATACCTGTGGAAAATGCAGGGGGAAGGTTCTTGACCCTTTTTGTAAAACTACAGCCACACTGAACACATGGTGCTACACCTGGTTAAGGTTTGTACATGTATAGCCCTCCCAGCTATGGAAATAGACAAAATTGTTAATATTATGTAGCAATACCCCAGATAGAACCCACTAGTAGATGATATTGATGACAGCAGAGATAATTCTTATGCTAGACTTCAGAATACAGTTTCCCTTCAAGAGACTAAGGAAAGACCAGAGGCCATGGAAGAAGAACTACCTGGTTATGATATCCCAATAGCCTCAAGATGTCAGGATCTGAATCACCTGCTGATGGCACTGTGCTTTCCAAAGTGGGAGGTTGCAGTTCCAGCGTCCGCCAGTGGGTGTCTCCCCACAGCCAGCAGTCTCCAGTAATCAGTCTCCACCTGTTGAAGGGAGGATATTTAGGTCCACCCCCTTTGGTGACTCTTAATTCAGTATTTTGCTGCTGCCAGACCTTGTTGCCAGTAATCCTGATCTTGTGCCAGCCTTGTACCTTTTACCCTGTATCCTGCTCTCCTTTGTTACTTACCCCAGTTTTGGTTCCCCCTTCTGCTTTCTGCGCCTCGGGTTTCCATGCTTTTCTCTGTTGTCCATGTTGTATATATAGTATATAGTTACAGTGGGTATAGAAAAGAATCAGCCAGCTTTAAAATAATCTAATTATGTTGCTTTGCATCTTTCAGTTGCACTACCGAGGACTGAAATGCTCCCGGAAAGCTCTTTTCAGGCTGAGCTAATCAAAATGACCACAGCTAATCACAGTTTAAAGTCAAATGGCTTAGTGTGCTATTGAGAAGGTGATTAGCTACACCTGATTGAATTTATTTTTGTCATTTTTAGGAGGATGATCCTTTTTCCAACTTAGTGATTCTTAGTGATTCTTAGTACCCATTAAACTTCCTCCAAATGCCTTCTAGTGTAGTTTTGCAGACTGGATCCCTCAGGTGAAGTTTCAGGGTGTTGAAGATAACCTTAAGTGAAAGCCCCAAGTTCTGCCACAGCTGGAACTTCGATGAACAGCAACTGAGTTTAGTAGAACCTTCTGCGGGGGGGGGGGGGGGGGTTAGCTACCCCACGTGGAATCTCGTCAACAGGAAGAATTTGCTGTTCAGCCCCCTACTGGGCCACCCCGAAGAGGTTGGCTGGTACTCAATAAATATTAAGCTACTTATTTGACTCTCCACTCCCTATGTTTTAGAAGCTTCTAGAAAGCAGGGGGGAATAGTCAAATCTGCAGCCTGTGAGAACCAGAACAGCCTAAAGAAATTAGCAGCCACTCCAATGGCTACAGAGGACCCAAAAAAACTAAATGTACCTATTACCCTAGCAGCCTATATAGGAGGGTGCTCTAATTATATACAGTGCCTTTAAAAACAAAAAACTGCGCCACAAATATTAAAAATAGTTAATGATGCAAATGACGGTCAAAGTCCAACATCAATTAAGAAAAGAAATCAAAAAAGGTCAGACTGTAAGGCAGCCCTGCAGAGTGATGAGTGAAGTGTGTGCTGTCTTTGGAGGATCCAGAGGGATTGGAAAAGCCATTGCCAAGCTACTAGTTCAAAAAGACTATAAATTATTTCAAGAAATCTGGAAGCTGCCTCAGCTACTGCTGGAGAACTTAAAGCTCATCTGGCTCTTGGCTGTGATATCACTAAAGAACAAGAAGTACAACACACATTTCAGTAAATTGTGAGAAGTTTTGGTCATGTTAACTACCTGGTCAATGCTGCTGGCATAAATAGGGTTCACATGTATCTGGAGGAGGCTGCGCTGTGCTGTTTGTCCAAAATCTACATGCAAAGATCCTTGCCGAGTCTATATGATTGCCTTTGATATTCAAATATCTGAAAAGCGGCCTATATATCGGTGGTGGCACTCTATATAGATGTGGAGCACAGCGGTGGTTATATAGGGATTTGTATTACATCAAAGGACTGTTCATTCCTGCATATCACCATTCCTATATTCACGAATTAAGAGAGAGAAAATAAATCCTTTCCAGCTGGCGTCTATTACAGTGTCAATTTCATATTAGTGATCTTCATAGGACCTTTTTTGATTTCTTTTCTCAATTGATGTTGGACTTTGACCGTCATTTGCATCATTAACTATTTTTAATATTTGTGTAGCGCAGTTTTTCGTTTTTATTTGCATTCTGTTTATCCCATATTACTGCAGCCTATTTTCATTTGTTCTGTTTAATTTTGGGTCAGCGCGGTCTTTCCATACCATATACAGTGCCTTGCAAAAGTATTCACCCCCGTTGGCATTTTTCGGGTTTTGTTACCTCACAACCTGAAATTAACATGGATTGTTTGAGGATTTCCATCATTTAATTTACAGAACATGCCCACAACTTTGAAGATGTGTTTGTTTGTTTTTTTATTATGAAGCAAACAACAAATAGGACAAAATAACAAAAAAGTAAATGTGCATAACTATTCACCCCCTAAAGTCAATACTTTGTAGAGCCACCTTTTGCGGCTATCACAGCTCCAAGTCGCTTTGGATGTCTCTTTGAGCTTGCCACATCTTACCACTGGAATTTTTGGCCATTCCTCCTTGCAAAACTGATCCAGCTCCTTCAAATGGATGGTTTGTACTTGTGAACAGTCTGATCACAGATTTCTATTGGATTGAGGTCTGGGCTTTGACTAGGCCATTCCAACACATTTAAATGTTTCCCACATTTAAAAGTGTTGCTTTAGCAGTGTGTTTGGGGTCATTGTCCTGCTGGAAGGTGAACCTCTGTCCTAGCCTCAAATCACACACAGAGTAGTACAGGTTTTGCTCAAGAATATCCCTGTATTTAGCAACATCCATCTTTCCCTCAACTCTGACCAGTTTCTCAGTCCCGACTGCTGAAAAACATCCCCACAGCATGATGCTGCCACCACCATGTTTCACTGTGGGGATGGTGTTCTTTGGGTGATGTGATGTGTTGGGTTTGCGCCAGACATAGCGTTTTCTTTGATGGCCAAAAAGTAAAATTTTAGTCTCATCAGACCAGAGCACTTTCCTCCATACATTTTGGGAGTCTCTCACATGCTTTTTCGCAAACTCAAAACGTGCCACTTTGTTTTTTGCTGAAAGTAATAGCTTTCTTCTGGCCACTCTGCCATAAAGCCCAACTCTATGGAGCGTACAGCTTATTTTCGTCCTATGTACAGATACTCCAATCTCTGCTGTGGAACTCTGCAGCTCCTCCAGGGTTACCTTAGGTCTCTGTGCTGCCTCTCTGATTAATGCCCTCCTTGCCTGGTCCGTGAGTTTTGGTGTGCGGCCGTCCCTTGGCAGGTTTGCTGTTGTGCCATGTTCTTTCCATTTGGTTATAATATATTTAATGGTGCTCCTAGGGATCATCAAAGACTTGGATATATTTTTATAACCTAACCTTGACTTGTACTTCTAAACAACATTGTCCCTTACTTGTTTGGAGAGTTCCCTGGTCTTCATGGCAGTGTTTGGTCAGTGGTGCCTCTTGCTTAGGTGTTGCAGCCTCTGGGGCCTTTCAAAAAGGTGTGTATATGTAATGACATATCAAGTGACACTTCAATTGCACACAGGTGGACATCATTTCACTAATTATGTGACTTCTGAAGATAATTGGTTGCACCAGAGCTTTTTATGGGCTTCATAATAAAGGGGGTGAATACATACGCACATGCCAATTATCATTTCGTTTTATGTATATATTTTTCTAATTTTACTTCACCAACTTAGACTATTGTGTTCTGATCCATCATATATAATTCAGATTAAAAAAACATTGAACTAAAGGCTGTAATGTAACAAAATAGGTAAAAAGCCAAGGGGGGTGAATACTTTTGCAAGGCACTGTATTTAAAGATGTAAACAGCTCTACCATTATATTTTTGTTTAGACAATGATTTGAAGTTACATGACCCACATGGTTTAAAATCTCCTACAATTGGTATGTTTTTCTGGACTGTAACAATGGGAGGAAAGAGAAGTGCCTGTAATGTTGTAGCAGTCCGTTTATTTATTTAGTTCAGAGAGCATGCATCTGATTAGTTTGTGTGTAGCATGCTCCTATGCAGAGGAAACAGTAATGCCGCGTACACACGAGAGGACTTTTCGACAGCAAAGGTCCGATGGAACGAATCAGTTGGACAATTCGATCGTGTGTGGGCTCCATCGGACTTTTGCTGTCGAAAAATCTGACAGACTTTAGAAATAGAACATGTCTTAAATTTTCCTGTCGGAACTCCGCTGGACCCAGTTCCTATCGAAAAATCCGCTCGTCTGTGTGCTAGTCCGACGGATAAACAACGACGCTAGGGCAGCTATTGGCTACTGGCTACGAACTTCCTTATTCTAGTCTGGTCGTACGTCATCACGTTCGAATCCCTCAGAATTTTGTGTGATTGTGTGCGGCCAAGTCCGTTCATTCGAAAAGTACGTCGGAAAGACCGTCGGACCTAGTCCGTTGAAAAGTCTGCTCATGTGTACGCGGCATAAGGCATTTTTTCAATGCATTGTTGTCTTCTACATATGAGTCTACTTACGCTGGTGTCACCTAACATTCTCAAAAAAGCTTTCCTGGTTACCCTCACGGCAACTGCAAATTTTCCCTAGGCACACTGATTGCCTATATTTTCTGCCAAAGCCCTGTTTGCGCCATCTCATTTATACAAGTGGCCTGTTCTCTGATGTTGTAGCCAGATTACTTTTCATGATGTTACCAAGGCTGGTGGGACTGTCATTCTTCTCCTGAACAGCAATATTTCTTGGTCATTAAACTTATCTATCTAGAAAACATCCCACCCAGCATACCTCAACATTTGACTGGAGACATTTGGAGTATGGCATCAATTAAGTCTATGAGGTGCAGCCAGCACTGAGGAAGATTTTGGCCTGAAAGAGGATATAAGTGGAGGAAGACTAATGCTGGCCATACACTATACGAAAAATCGGCCGAAATTCGATCATGTACACACTTCGTTCGTTTTTCGGCAAGTTAATGGACACAAATCGTTAATCGTTGGTGACGTTTTTGTGTAAAAAAACCGAACCGCAAGTTTGGAAAACTTCTGCCGAACGATCGATAAATTGCAAGGTTAATGCGTTATTCGTCCGTGAAAAAACGAATGTTTGCTACTGTGCATGTGTGAAAAACATTTAACCTGGAAGGTTAATATTCGTGGCAAAGAACGTTCACATCAAAATGTCATGACAAATCATCCACACCAACAACTATATAACCTGCAACCTGGTCAATTGTAATATACCTATCTTGTAAAAAATAATAAAACAAACCAAATATGCAATATATAAACTTTATTGCAAATGTCATTTTTTATTAAAAATACAGAAATATTGTTACAAACTTTTTTTGTGCAAATTTTTTTTGTTTAAATGGCATCCAACAATGTTATTCTCACATTTTACTACTGAACATTATACATGCATCAACCAATGATTATTAATTACCAGTATCTCTCATGCTTTTCCAAAATGTTATTTTTTGACAAATATTATCAGTAGTCTTGTGATTTTGGCCTGCATAAAAAACCTGGTTTGAGTTTCTCTTTGAAGTTTGTGATGGCAGTCACCCCTACTATAAGTGCATGTCCACATATGTGATATTTGTGTGCATGAACACACTACCATATGTGCACATATATTGCACATGAGGTTTCAACAGATGCTCAGATAATGCAAATGCATCATCTGCAACAAATATGAAATTTAGCCCTTCCACTGTGTCCTCTCTACCGGGATGGTAGATTTAGTAGTCCATTTTTTAAACGGTGAAAAAAAACGGTTTTCTCAATTATTCCCCCATTGGAATTTCTTCCATTTTTGCCAATGTCCACAAAGATAAACTCATACTTTGCGTTCACGATTGCCATTAGTACGATGCTAAAGTAGCCTTTATAATTATAATAGAAGGAGCCAGATTTTGCTGGTGGCGTTATGCGAACATGTTTGCCGTCTATGGCACCACCACAGTTGGGGAAATTCCAATAGTCATTAAATTGTTTCACTGTTGCTTTCCATTCCTCCACAGATGCCGGTAGCTGTGCAAAAGTAAAAAGATATTGTTAAAAACAATATAAGGCTTAATTTGAAATACAATTTTTTTTGTTTGCTTTATTATACAGGATCTATTTGCCAATGAAACACAAACTGGCACATCACCACCAGTAAGCAGGACCAAAAAGAGAAAAACAAGGCAATATTCTACATGCAACTTTCTACTCCAAGCATCTGCAGCATTAAGTCAGAAGAGGGATGAATGTGATGACCTGGGTTCATTTGCTGCCAAGAAAATGCGCAGGATGTCAGAAGACCAAAAACAATTACTGGAACCATTACTTATTCAGCTTCTTAATAAAGGGTTAAGGGGGGAGCTGACCACAAATACGCACTTAGCTGAGCACAAACCCACACACACCCAATCATCACAACTACCTCAACAAATGCATCAGTGGCACGTACCATACACACAGCAGGATCGTCCACAAAGAACTGGGGACATGATTATCAGTACACATCTTTGTGAACCACATAGATTTTGTTTAAAATATGTTATCTTTGTCAGTTTGACATGTTATGAACTAGTTTCAGTTTACTTATATGTTTATAGCTAATAAATTCTAAGTTTATCAAAGCAAGCTGTACAGTGTTTGAGATTGAAAACTAAAAGCACTGGGTCATTACCTTTAAGTATTCGTCTTGCATGATTGTTATGATGGCTTGGCAGGTCTCAGGTATGATGCGGCCAAGCGACTGGGCAGAGATTCCAGTGGTAAATTTGAGGTCTTCAAAACTTCGTCCAGTTGCGACAAAACAAAGTGTTGCTACCAGTCTCTGCTCCGCTGTGATGCTAGGTCTTAAGACTGTGTCCTTTTTTGTTATGAGGGGTGACACTTTACTCAGTAGTAGCTGAAAAGACTCATCAGGCATCCTCAGATAGTTACGATAATCATCGGGATTGTTTTTCTTCAGCTCTCAAACCAATCTCATATGAGAGAAGTCATCACGGTTCTTCAGCCACTCTTTACTCCATAACCTTCGCCTTTTACTTCTGGGCTCCTCTGCTTGCTGTATAGCCATCACTCCAAGCATTACTATGGCAATGCTCCTCTCATCCACATCCATATTGAAGGTTGTGCAGTAGATCTCAACTATGCACAGGGTTTGTTCTGACGAACGTACGTTGATCCTCTGGGCGTATACGTGAAACACAGGAAGCCACAGTGCAGAGGTCAAACACACTTTTTTAAACACTTCCTTTTTCTATGCTAAAACCGCAGAAAAAAAACAATACATTGATGTTCATAAACGATTTGTTGTTCGAAAATCGACTCTTACCTGATGGCGTGATCGTTTGCTCCCACGAACGTATGTTCATTTTTCGAAACCGCACTCGGCCATTTTTTTTGTATAGTGTATGGCCAGCATAAGTTACCATTCTGAGGAAAGTGAGCACCTGGATTGGGGTTTCTAGGTTACTTTATGTTATGAGGCTAAGAAGGGTGGACTACAGCATTGCACTGTTGACTGTCTTTACAACCAAACTATGTCACTGACTGCAGCTGTTCATATTAGGTTTGCATGGATACCAGTTTTTTAAGACCGAGTACGAGTACCGATACTTTTTCTCAAGTACTCGCCGATAACAGTTACCGATACCTATTTTCATGTGACAGGTTTTTTAAGGCTCAGTCACACCATACATGCATGAAAGTTGATGGGAAACATGACTGAATTCAATAAATGACTCGACTTGACTTTGACTTGCCACTACTGGCTTGCGACTTGACTTTAACTTGGGCTATATGACTTGCAATGACTTGGCAAGTTGGCACCATAACACTATCACCACCAACTAACACTACCCCTAACCGTAACACCACTAACTGCAAGCCGCAGTCTGCCTACCTGATCAGCGTGTCATGCAGACAGACGGCGGACATTGCAGTGTTCAAAAGCCGCGCCTCCTCGTCTGTGATAGGCGGAACACTCATTTTCACAGCAGGCGGTGTTCAGCCTATCACGGACATCCTCTCATCCTCGTCTGTGTTATGAGGATGAGTGGATGTCCATGATAGGCGGAACACTGAATGCTGGGAAATTGAGTGTTCCACCTATCACAGACGAGGAGGAGGCGCGGCTTTTGAATACTGGAATGGCCGCCGCCTGCCGGGACAACGCCGATCAGGTACACGGCTGCCTGACCATAAAGTTTATAATATAATATACTGTATAATTTAATATAAAGTAATTTAATATATATATATATTAATTTAATATATAATAATATATATATATACTAGTGAGAAGTAATTTCCTTGTTCCTCATCCCTGCCATTTTTATATGGACAACCACCTCTACATATCCTCTTCTTTAATAGAGAAGATATCTTGTCAATACTAGGTTTAGTATATTGTATATGCATAGTATATTTTTATATAGTATGTTTTTTAATTCTGCTGTAGTACAATGCACAATCAAAAAATAAAGCCCACATCTTTGGTTCAAATAGAATCTCACTCAGAATTGTCCATTAGGTCACTTGTTTTACATATGTTAAAAATTGTGTTTACCGTATATACTCGAGTATAGGCCGTCCCGAGTATAAGCCAAGGCCCCTAATTCACCACAAAAAAATGGGAAAAACGCATTGACCCGTGTATAAGCCGAGGGTAAAAAATGCAGCAGCTACTGTAAGTGGAAAAGAGGGTCAGCAATGCCCATCTGCAGCTGCATGTCCCCTGTACAGACCCCCCCTGTGTCCCCATTGCAGCCTACCTGTGCCGATCTGTGGGTCCTGTGTCATCTGTCATCCGTCCTGTGCCATCCGTCCTGTGCCATCCGTCCTGTGCCATCTGTCATCCGATATCTGTCATCGGTCTTCCGCCGATGCAGTCTCGCTCTGTCCCCCCACAGCGTGTAAGGCACCATTCTACAATTACAAAAGCCGCGCCTCCTCCTCCTCCTCGTCCGTGATAGGAGGAACTCTGTTTTCCCAGCAGTCAGTGTGCAGTGTTCCGCCTATCATGGACGTCCTCCCATCCTCATCCATGAGATGAGAATGACAGGACGTCCGTGATAGGCGGAACACTGCACACTGACTTACTGCTGGGTAAATTAGTGTCCGCCTATCACGGACGGGCGGGAGGAGGAGGCGCGGCTTTTGAAAACTGCCGTCTGTCTGCATGACACGCTGTTCATGTAGGCAGACGGCGGTGACTCGAATATAAGCCGAGGGGGGGAATTTCAGCCCTAAAAAAAGGGCTGAAAATCTTGGCTTATATTCGAGTATATACGGTATATATGAAACTTGTACATAAGTGCTAGCTGATGCAATCATAGTGATTATCACACTGACCTGCACTGTTATTTTATCAGGGCATAATGCAGAGGATACAACTACCACTCACTATAAATGTATAGGGTGCTATTTACAAAGTATATTAAAACCCTAAAACTGATCCATTGCACACCCCCATATCTGGCATTTTAAGTGGCTATTCTCATCACCATTCAAGTGTCCAGATGTTGGCATTGTGTCCACTGATTCAGATGTTAAAATACTTTGTTATTAGTTTGAAGTTCAAACTTTGAACTTAGTTATTTTCCCCCTCAGCAAGGACTACATTTTTTCAGGCTTGTTGCCCATTTAATTGCTGAGTGTTCTGCTCCTTGTCTGCTGTTTGGGCATTCAAAGTGTTTCTTTAATATGCCAAGAAAAAAGCACAAAGCAGTTTTGTTAATGTTGAAAATAAAACAAAACCTTTCCTGAACACTGACTTTTAACTCATTTAAAGGTGGAAATGGGGTATATCAGTATTTTGACTTGATTTGTGACTTGACCAAAATAAATGACTTGCTTGACTTCTAGCAGGGACTCGACTTAACTTGCTTGCTTTTCACCACAAGACTTGAGACTTGCTTGTGACTTGCACATGTGTGACTTACTCCCATGTCTGATGTGAACCGAGCCTCAAGGTAATGGTTTTAGTATCGGAGCATTTGCTCGTGCAAATGCTTAATATCGACATTGATACTGGTATCTGTCTTGGTGCAACGCTAGTTCATATTGCAGCTGAATCTCTACATCAGGGGTCTCCAAACTTTTCAAACAAAGGGCCACTATATTGTCCTTCAGACTTTAGGAGGACTGGATTATGGCCAGCAGGGGCAGAAAATGTCACAGGCGCAGCTCTGTATACAGGGAACGATCTTGCAGGGATGAGAAACGAATGCCGTCGGAAATATCTTGGATGGTTTTTCCGATGGAATTCCACTCAAGCCTGCCTTGCATACACACGGTCACACAAAAGTTCTCTAAACTTTCGACCGCCAAGAACACGGTGACGTACAGCACTACGACGACCTGAAAAAATGAAGTTCAATGCTTCTGAGCATGCGTCAAATTGTTTCCGAGCATGCGTAGGAATTTTGGGCGTCGGAATTGGTACAGACAATCGGAATTTCCGATCAGAACTTTTTCCGACCGAAAAATAGAGAACCTGCTTTCAATCTTTTGCTGGTGGGAATTCCACAAGCAAAAGTCCGATGGAGCATACACACGGTCGGAATTTCTGACCAAAAGCTCACATCGGACTTTTGCTGGCGGAATTTCCGCTCGTGTGTACGGGGCATTAGAGATCAATTAGTAAAAGCAGCACACTTTACATGCATCACACATAGTTAAGCACATATGTTAACCCCTTCCCAGCCCATGTGATTAGTACAGTGACAGTGTATAATGTTATCATTGATCACTGTATGAATGTCACTGGTGATGTCAGTGGCAGTTATTCAGTTCCCCCCCCCCCCCAGAGTCATTGTCAGATTGTCTGCCGATTGTCTCAGTCTTATTATAAAACTCTGATAACCGCCATTAGTAGTATAAAAAATAAAAAATAATAATTCTAGTACAGTGCCTTGAGAAAGTATACAGGAATTTTTCCACATTTTGTCATGTACAACCAAAATAGTAGATGTATTTTATTGGGATTTTATGTGATAGACCAACACAAAGTGGCACATAATTGTGAAGTGAAAGGAAAATGATAAATGGTTTTCCAAATGTTTTACAATTAATATGTGAATAGTGTGGCGTGCATTTGTATTCAGCCCCATTTAGACCCCTTTCACACTGGGGCGTTTTTTAGGCATTTTTCAGGCGCTTTAAACGTTAAAAAAAGCGCCTGTAAAGCGCTTGAAAGAAGCCTCATCTGCAATCCCAATGTGAAAGCCCGAGTGCTTTCACACTGAGATCCCTTTCACACTGGGGCGTTTTAGCTTAAACAAAAGCGCCTGTAAAGCGCCTGAAAGAAGCCGCAACTGCAATCCCAATGTGAAAGCCCGAGTGGTTTCACACTGAGGCGCTGCGCTGGCAGGGCATCAAAAAAAGTCCTGCAAGCAGCTTCTTTGCAGCACTTTTGGAGCGGTGAATACACCGCTCCTAAAGCGCCCCTTACCATTGAAATCAATGGGAAGCGCCTGCAAAACGCCCGAAAAGAGCCTGAAAAACGCCCGAAAAGCGCTTTTGGCAGCAGCGCTTTGTGAGCTCTTTTAACCCTTTATTTGGCCACTAGCAGGGGTTAAAAGCGCCCCACTAGCGCTCGAAAAACGCTGGTAAAGCGCTGCTAGTTTAAGCGGCGCTTTACGAGCGTTTTTTCGGGCGCTGGCAGTGTGAAAGGGCTCTTAAAGCACTTGGGCTTTCACATTGGGATTGCAGATGAAGCTTCTTTCAAGCGCTTTACAGGCGCTTTTTTTTAACGCTAAAGCGCCTGAAAAACGCCTGAAAAATGCCCCAGTGTGAAAGGGGCCTTACTCTGATACACCTAACTAAAATCTAGTAGAGCTAATTGCCTTCAGAAGTTACCTAATTAGTAAATAGAGTCCACCTGTGTGTAATTTAATCTCAGCATAAATACAGCTGTTCTGTGTCCTCAGAGGTTTCTTAGCGAACCTTAGTGAACAAACAGCATCATGAAGGCTAAGGAACATACCAGACAGGTCAGGGATAAAGTTGTGGAGATGTTTAAAGCGGGGTTAGGTTATAAAAAAAATCCCACGTTTTGAACATCACACAGAGCACTGTTAAATCCATCTCCTGAAAACAGAAAGATTATGGCACAACTGCAAACCTACTAAGACATGGCCGTCCACCTAAACTGACAGGCCAGGCAAGGAGAGCATTCAGAGAAGCAGCCAAGATGCCCATGGTAACTCAGGTGGGAGAATCTGTCCACGGGACAACTATTAGACCCCTTTCACACTGGGGCACGTTACAGGAGCTACAGCGCTAAAAATAGCGCCTGCAAAGTGCCCTGAAACAGCCGCTGCTGTCTCTCCAGTGTGAAAGCCCTGGGGGCTTTCACACTGGAGCAGTGCGCTGGCAGGACGGGAAAAAAAGTCCTCCTAGCAGCATCTTTGGAGCGGTGAAGGAGCTGTGTGTGTATACCGCTCTTTCACCGCTCCTGCCCATTGAAATCAATGTGGCAGTGCAGCTATACCCCCCTGCAAAGAGCTGCTGCAGCAGCGCTTTGCAGGTGGATTTAACCCTTTTTCGACCGCTAGCGGGGATTAAAACCCCCCGATAGAGGCCGAATACCACCGCTAAAACGATGGTAAAGCGCTGCTAAAAATAGCACCGTTTTACCGCAGACGCTGCCTCTGCCCCAGTGTGGAAGGGGCTTTAGTTGTGCACTCCACAAATCTGGCCTTAATGGAAGAGTGGAAAGAAGAAAGCCATTGTTGAAAGAAAGCCATGAGAAGTCCCGTTTGCAGTTTGGGAGAAGCCATGTGGGGAACACAGCAAACATGTGGCAGAAGGTGCTCTGGTCAGATGAGACCAAAATTTAAATTTTTGGCCTAAAAGCAAAATGCTATGGGTGGCAGAAAACTAACACTGCACATCACCCTAAACACATAATTCCCACTGTGAAACATGGTGGTGGCAGCATCATGTTGTGGGGATGCTTTTCTTTAGCAGGGACAGGAAAGCTGGTCAGAGCTGATGGGAAGATGGATGTAGCCAAATACGGGGCAATATTAGAAGAAAACCTGTTAGAGTCTTGAGACTCTAGACTCAAAAGACTTGAGACTGGGGTGGAGGTCCAATCTGACAGAACTTGAGATATTTTTCAGAGAAGAATAAGCAAAAATTTCAATCTTTAGATGTGCAAAGCTGGTAGAGACGTCCTCAAAAAGATTTGCAGCTATAATTTCAGCGAAAGGTGGTTCTACAAAGTATTGACTCAGGGGGGCTGAGTACAAATGCACACGCCATACTTTTCAGATATTTAAATATTTATATTTAAAAATTTTAAAAAACATTCAGCATTTTCCTTCCACTTCACAATTATGTGCCACTTTATGTTGGCCTATAACATAAAATCCCAATAAAATACATTTATGTTTTTGTTTGTAACATGACAAAATGTGGAAAATTTCAAGGGGTATGAATACTTTTTCAAGGCACTGTATATATACATGTACTACAGTTTGTAGACGCTATAACTTTCACGCAAACCAAACAATATCCACTTATTGTTATTTAGTTTTTTTTATCAAAGACACATAGCAAAATACATTTTGGCCTAACTTTATGAAGAAATTTGATTTTTTACATTTTTTTTGTTGGATATGTTTTATAGCAGAAAGTAAAAGATATAGTTTTTTTTTTTTCAAAATTTTGAGTTTTTTTTTTTAATTATATCGCAAAAAATAAACAACCCAGTGGTGATCAAACACCACCAAAAGAAAGCTCTATTTGTGTAAAAAAAAAAATTGGGTACAGCGTTGCATGACCGCGCAACTACCAGTTAACCTCTTCATGCCCACGCTATAGCCAAATGACGGCTACGGTGCAGTCGCACATTTCCGGGAGGGCATCTATTGATGTCCCCCCATGATTGCGCTTCCAGCATGCCCCCTGAGGCATGCATCGGCAGTGATCTATGATTGCTGTGTCCTTCGCACATGGCTCTTTACCATGTGGGGAAAACAAGTGTATAGGTGCTGCAACCTTTCCACATGACTAAGAACTAACATCCGAAACATGTAGGCTGTTTTAAAGGAATACTATTTTGCATGTCATTCTGAGTGCCGACCATCCCTTTCCTTATTCTTTACCATGTGACCAGCTGTGTCCAGTCACAGCTGATCAGTGTAAACAGGATTTTCTGGTAATGGGTAGTCGGTAAGAGCCTGCAATACACACAGGGGACATCTACACTGATAATCAGGGCACTGATCATCAGTGTCCTGATGATCAGTGCCGCACCAACAGTGCCCATCAGTGCTGCCAATCAGTGCCCATCAGTACTGCCTGGCAGAGCCTATCAGTGCTGCCTATCATTGCCATCTACCAGTGCCGCCTATCGGTGCCCATTAGTGCCACATATCAGTGCAGCATATCAGTGCCCATCAGTACAGCCTCATCAGCGCACATCGGTGAAGAAGAAAAATTACTTATTAACAACACATATCATAACAGAAACTAAGAATCTTTTTTTCTTCAAAATGTTCTGTCTTTTTTTGTTTGTTTAGCAAAAACTAAAAACCCAGTGACAATTAAATACCACCAAAAGAAAGCTCTATCTTTTACATTTTGTTTGGGTACAGTGTTGCATGACCGCGCAATTGTCATTCAAATTGTGACAGTGTGGTGTAGCAAAAAATAGCCTGGTCATGAAGGGGGTAAAATCATCTGGAGTTCAAGTGGTTAAATAGAGTGTTTTGATTTATTGGAATTGATGGCAAAGATTCTGGGTGGATAACGTATAGGAGCAAGTCCTCAAAGTGATCATTTTAATGGTTTACTGGCCTGTGGTTATACCCTGGAAAATTGATTAGGATTCTAGGAGGTGAAGAAGTGGATCCAGTGCAAGGTTGGAAAGAATTGGAGAAAGAGGTCATCCTTGTCTGATGCTTCTGGACATTTTTATTAGGGAAGAAAGTTGGTTATTGACCATTAATTTGGTATGGGGACTAAGATAAATGTATTGTAAAAAGGAAGAAAAAAACATGTCCTGATTCAGGAGAGACCAAGCTATTTTGTCAAAAGTTTTGGAATCATGGTTCAGGAGCCATTTTCAGTTGCTTTATTATTTAACATACTTTGTTGAATCAAAAATCAAAATCATGAGGCATAGTGAGCTGCGGTCGAAGGTAATATTTTTTGAGACAGAGAGCTGTACTAGAAAGTGGCATAGCATGAGGCAGAGTGAGTTGTGATGGAAGGTGGCATAGCATGAGGCAGTGTGAGCTGTGGTGGAAGGTGGCATAGCATGAGGCAGAGTGAGTTGTGATGGGAGGTGGCATAGCATGAGGCAGAGTGAGCTGTGGTGGAAGGTGGCATAGCATGAGGCAGAGTGAGTTGTGATGGGAGGTGGCATAGCATGAGGCAGTGTGAGCTGTGGTGGAAGGTAACATTGCATGGGACAGAGTGAGCTGTGGTGTAAGGTGGCATAGCATGAGGCAGAGTGAGTTGTGTGGAATGCGGCATAGCATAAGGCAGAGTGAGTTGTGGTGGAAGGTGGCATATCATAAAGCAGAGTAAGCTGTGGTGGAAGGTAACATTGTATGAGTGAGAGTGAGTTGTAATTTTAGGTGGCATAGCATGGGACAGAGTGAGTTGTGGAAGGCAACATTGTATGAGGCAGAGTGAGTTGTAGTGGATGGTTACAATGTATGGGGCAGAGTGAGCTGTGGTGTAAGGTGGCATAGCATGAGACAGAGTGAGTTGTAGTTTTAGGTGGCATAGCATGAGACAGAGTGAGCTGCGGTCGTAGGAGGCAAAGTGAGCTTCGGTCGAAGGTAATATTGTATGAGACAGAGATCTGTGCTGGAAAGTGGCATAGCATGAGGCAGAGTCAGTTGTGATGGAAGGTGGCATAGCATGAGACAGAGAGTTGCAGTGGAAGGTGGCATAGAATGAGATAAAGTGAGTTGTGGTAGAAGGTGGCATTGAATGAGATAAAGTGAGTTGTGGTGGAAGGTAACATTGTATGAGGCAGAGTGAGTTGTAGTCAGTGGCGGCTGGTGCTCAAATTTTTTTGGGGGGGGGGGGGGGGGCGCAAACTGAAAAATTTAACTTTTAGTAATGCAGGGCTGTAAATAGCCATTTATCAGGTGATTATGTATCATTACTGCTAGGTAAAACCGTGGACATCAATTGCAGCCTCACTGTGTCCATTATGAGGGGTTCCCACCATCCCTGTGCCAAATTCCCAGGTCTGTACACCTACTGTGCCCATTATGAGGGGTTCCCACCATCCCTGTGCCAAGTTCCCGGGGCTGAGTGTACACCTGCTGTGCCCATTATGAGGGGTTCTTACCATCCCTGTGCTGAGTTCCCGGGTCTGTACACCCGCTGTGCCCATTATGAGGGGTTCCCACCATCCCTGTGCTGAGTTCCCAGGTCTGTACGCCCGCTGTGCCCATTATGAGGGGTTCCCACCATCCCTGTGCTGAGTTCCGGGGTCTGTAAACCCACTGTGCCCATTATGAGGGGTTCCCACCATCCCTGTGCTGAGTTTCGGGTCTGTACACCCGCTGTGCCCATTATGAGGGGTTCCCACCATCCCTGTGCCAAGTTCCCGGGGCTGAGTGTATACCTGCTGTGCCCATTATGAGGGGTTCTTACCATCCCTGTGCTGAGTTCCCGGGTCTATACACCCGCTGTGCCCATTATGAGGGGTTCCCACCATCCCTGTGCTGAGTTCCCTGGGTCTGTACACCCGCTGTGCCCATTATGAGGGGTTCCCACCATCCCTGTGCTGAGTTCCGGGGTCTGTAAACCCGCTGTGCCCATTATGAGGGGTTCCCACCATCCCTGTGCTGAGTTCCTGGGTCTGTAAGCTGATGTGCCTATTATGAGGGGTTCCCACCATCCCTGTGCTGAGTTCCTCGTCTGTAAACCTGTGCCCATTATGAGGGGTTCCCACCATCCCTGTGCTGAATTCCGGGGTCTGTACACCCGCTGTGCCCATTATGAGGGGTTCCCACCATCCCTGTGCTGAGTTCCCGGGTCTGTACACCTGTGCCCATTATGAGGGGTTCCCACCATCCATGTGCTGAGTTCCGGGGTCTGTACACCCGCTGTGCCCATTATGAGGGGTTGTCACCATCCCTGTCCTGAGTTCCCGGGTCTGTAAGCTGATGTGCCTATTATGAGGGGCTCCCACCATCCCTGTGCTGAGTTCCCAGGTCTGTACACCCGCTGTGCCCATTATGAGGGGTTCCCACCAACCCTGTGCTGAGTTCCCAGGTCTGTACACCCGCTGTGCCCATTATGAGGGGTTCCCACCAACCCTGTGCTGAGTTCCCAGGTCTGTACACCGGCTGTGCCCATTATGAGGGGTTCCCACCATCCCTGTGCTGAGTTCCCAGGTCTGTACACCCGCTGTGCCCATTATGAGGGGTTCCCACCATCCCTATGCTGAGTTCTTCTTTACAAGTGTGGTCTCAGATCTGGGCATTCCTCTTTAGGGGTCCAATCACTGACTGACATCCTCTCCATCCCAGATTACTTTTTATCTCTTCCAAACTGTTGAGCAGATCAGTACATTCTCTGGACTCATTTAAGGTGTGGATGATTCCTTTTTAATTTCATTCCTACGGCCACCTTAAATGAGTGCACAGAATGTACTGATCTGCTCAACAGTTTGGAAGAGATAAAAAGTAATCTGGGATGGAGAGGGTGTCAGTCAGTGATTGGAATGGTCAGATCTGAGAGCAGTGAACATCTATGCAAACAGAAGATAGTGAAGGTGGAGCGGGATCGGTGTGATAGGGAAGGTGTACAGATGTGGATTACATAGAGAGAGGGATGGTAAAGTTGTAAAGTTGCTGCTGTAAAGTTACTCAGGACACACTGATAATAGCCCCTTCTGCCCCCCTCCAGTCCTGGCATGTACTGTACCTGGAGATTTTTGTGTGATGCTCTGTGTGCACTGCTGGATGCCGAGTCTGTCACAGAGATGAATGGACAGCTGCCTCTGTCTCTGCACAGACCTATCGCTCCCTGTCTGCCCTAAGCCGTTCTTCTGCTGGTGATTTCCCCCTCATTTGCTGAAGGAGACAGGCAGCCTGTGAGCCAATGACGCTGTGGGTCCAATTAAAGCCCCACCCTACGGACCCAATCAATTACAACCACTGGAAACCTAATGCCAGAGGTGGAGTTTTCGGGGCGCAGACCTTATAGCCCCGAGCACACTCTAAATTACGCCAATAGAGCTTCTTAGCCCCAATCACGTGTTTACACACAAGTCATGCCTCCAATAGCACCCCTGTGCTGGCGCCCTTAACACAACCACTTAAAGGGACACTTGAGAAACAAAAAAGGGCCGCCACTGTGTGGCATAGCATGAGGTAGAGTGAGTTTTAGTTTTAGGTGACATAGCATGAGGCAAAGTGAGCTGTGATAAAAGGTAATATTGTATGAGACAGAGAGCTGTGCTGGAAAGTGGCATAGCATGAGGAAGAGTCAGTTTGTGGTGTAAGGTGGCATAGCATGAGACAGAGTGAGTTGTGGTGGAAGGTGGCATAGCATGAGACAGAGTGAGTTGTGGTGGAAGGTGGCATAGCATGAGGCAGAGTGAGTTGTGGTGGAAGGTGGCATAGCATGAGGCAGAGTGAGTTGTGGTGGAATGTGGCATAGTATAGGGCACAGTGAGTTGTGGTGGAAGGTGGCATAGTATAAGGCAGAGTGAGCTGTGGTGGAAGGTAACATTGTATGGGACAGAGTGAGCTGTGGTGTAAGGTGTGGTGTAAGGTGGCATAGCATGAGGCAAAGTGAACTGTGGTGTAAGGTGGCATAGCATGAGACAGAGTGAGTTGTGGTGCAAGGTGGCATAGCATGAGGCAGAGTGAGCTGTGGTGTAAGGTGGCATAGCATGAGACAGAGTGAGTTGGGGTGTAAGGTGGCATAGCATGAGACAGAGTGAGTTGTGGTGGAAGGTGGCATAGCATGAGGCAGAGTGAGCTGTGATGCAAGGTGGCATAGCATGAGGCAGAGTGAGTTGTGGTGTAAGGTGGCATAGCATGAGGCAGAGTGAGTTGTGGTGGAAGGTGGCATAGTATAAGGCAGAGTAAGCTGTGGTGGAAGGTAACATTGCATGGGACAGAGTGAGTTGTGGTGTAAGGTGGCATAGCATGAGGCAGAGTGAGCTGTGGTGCAAGGTGGCATAGCATAAGGCAGCGTGAGTTGTGGTGGAAGGTGGCATAGCATGAGGCAGAGTGAGTTGTGGTGGAAGGTGGCATAGTATAAGGCAGAGTAAGCTGTGGTGGAAGGTAACATAGCATGGGACAGAGTGAGTTGTGGTGTAAGGTGGCATAGCATGAGGCAGTGTGAGCTGTGGTGTAAGGTGGCATAGCATGAGACAGAGTGAGTTGTGGTGTAAGGTGGCATAGCATGATGCAGAGTGAGTTGTGGTGGAAGGTGGCATAGCATGAGGCAGAGTGAGCTGTGGTGGAAGGTGGCATAGCATGAGACAGAGTGAGCTGTGGTGTAAGGTGGCATAGCATGAGACAGAGTGAGTTGGGGTGTAAGGTGGCATAGCATGAGACAGAGTGAGTTGTGGTGGAAGGTGGCATAGCATGAGGCAGAGTGAGCTGTGGTGTAAGGTGGCATAGCATGAGGCAGAGTGAGCTGTGGTGTAAGGTGGCATAGCATGAGGCAGAGTGAGTTGTGGTGGAAGGTGGCATAGCATGAGGCAGAGTGAGTTGTGGTGGAAGGTGGCATAGTATAAGACAGAGTAAGCTGTGGTGGAAGGTAACATTGCATGGGACAGAGTGAGTTGTGGTGTAAGGTGGCATAGCATGAGGCAGAGTGAGCTGTGGTGCAAGGTGGCATAGCATGAGGCAGAGTGAGTTGTGGTGGAAGGTGGCGTAGCATGAGGCAGAGTGAGTTGTGGTGGAAGGTGGCATAGTATAAGGCAGAGTAAGCTGTGGTGGAAGGTAACATTGCATGGGACAGAGTGAGTTGTGGTGTAAGGTGGCATAGCATGAGGCAGTGTGAGCTGTGGTGTAAGGTGGCATAGCATGAGACAGAGTGAGTTGTGGTGTAAGGTGGCATAGCATGACGCAGAGTGAGTTGTGGTGGAAGGTGGCATAGCATGAGGCAGAGTGAGCTGTGGTGGAAGGTGGCATAGCATGAGACAGAGTGAGTTGGGGTGTAAGGTGGCATAGCATGAGGCAGAGTGAGTTGTGGTGGAAGGTGGCATAGTATAAGGCAGAGTAAGCTGTGGTGGAAGGTAACATTGTATGGGACAGAGTGAGTTGTGTAAGGTGGCATAGCATGAGGCAGACTGAGTTGTGGTGGAAGGTCTACTCCTGGTTGGTGGATGGTTCCATTGTTTGAAGCAGTGCTCCTGAGTGGTGGATGGTTCCATTGTATGAGGCAGAGTGTTCCTGAGTGGTGGATGGATACATTGTATGAGGCAGAGTGCTCCTGAGTGGTGGATGGTTCCATTGTTTGAAGCAGAGTGCTCCTCCTGAGTGGTGGTGTAGGGCGTGCACTAGGACCCGGCAGCTCTCCCACTCCCCGCCCCTCCCCAGCTGCAGTCCCAGCCCCCTCCATCTCTCTCCTTCTCAGTCCGCTTGCCTTGTCTCTCCATCCCCGGCACACAGTCAGCCTGCAGCCGGTATGTCCTCCGTTAGCTTCAAAACCCACCGTGTGGAGCTGCTGGCTGCCTATCAGGATGTCATCCATGACCAGAACTCCATAGACTGGTGAGTAGGAGTGAGAGTGGGTGGGTGCAGGTCGGTGTCAGTGTGGTGGGGGTGCACGTGTGTGGACTCTGCATTATGGTGCAGAATTGGGGTGCAGGACACTGGAGAGGAGGGGAGGGGTCACCTTGCAGTAAAGCCTCCATTACAATGCACTGTGCAGCACTAATAGGAGGGATGGGGGTGCATAGGATAAGATGGTGCAGTAGATCAGGTAATGTGGAGGAGCAGGGCAGGGTTGTGGTAGGAGGGGCCATAGGCAGAGCAGTGCAGGGATTGGGGTGCCTGCTGAGTGTATGGAATGTAGGGCACCGCTTGGTGACAGTGGAGTACAGGGGTGTGTTATCATAATGGAGGGGATGCACTGATTGCAGACTGCCAATTGCATGGCTGACCCCCCACAATACTGGACACCATGCTCACATATGCACCAAACATGACAGTTATCTGGGCCAATAAAGAGGAGCTCATTGTTCTCTTCCATCAATCACACAGGCTCTGTGCTGCAGTAGGCAAGATGGGGGTCTGATAATAGACCAGCATATCCTGAAGCATCCATCAGCCTGATGGCACATTTTAGTGGCAGTGCGGGCATTTCTCTATTTATTATTCTCATTGTCCTCCTCCATTCCTGTATGGGAGACGTCAATAAGATCAGGGTGGGTGTTGCACAGCCAGGCGGATGGGATGATGCACAATGCCCAGACTGGCTAGGATGCTGAGCTGTGCAGAGGGGCCGAATGGGGGCTGCTGGGTTAGATCAGATCCTTTGTGTCTGCTGAGCTGCAAAAAAAAAAAAGGGAATTGGAGGACATTATTGGTGAGCAAAGGAGGGTGGGTCACAGGATAGGAGAGAGACCAGCTTTTTTTTTTTTTTTGTGTTATCTGAGATGATTTAGGGGGGATTGGTGTGGGAGGAGACCTTGGGGAGACATTGAGAACCTCCATTTGGGTGGGTCTGTCAAGGATCTAGGAGGCTTGGTGGGGGTGAGATCAGACAAGACGATTACAGCATGAGAAAAAAATGGTTGAGATCAGCCTTTTGGGTTTGTTTGAACTTCCAATGGAATGTCAGGACTTATGGGCTTCATTCACCTTTTTTGGAGGTGAGCTGGGAATGGGGGAGCGAGACGTGAAATAGATGAGTTCTCTGGAAGAAATCAGTGGGTGTTAGCTGATGGGATGATGCAGCTCTGGTTACCAATGTGTACGGCCAGCTCTGTCCGGTGAATTGTGCTCTTGGCTCACATTCCTCACGCACACTGTGTATTAACTCATTCCCCAAACCCCCCCCCCCTATTTTTTTTTTTTTTCTTCTTTTTTTTTTTTCTCTTCTTTCTTGTAGCAACCCTTTTCTTTACTTGTTCTTTGTTTCTGGTCCACTGTACAGTATTTCTCCTGCCCCTCCCACTTTATCCATCTCCTTCCACCTTTATTAGAAATGCTCAGCCATTCTGTAACCCTGTCCAGTGTCAAAGAACGTCTCAGTGGCTGTAACCCTAATGACGTACCTTCACCTCATGCAATTCTACGGTTTCCAGAAACCGTAGCCGATTAATCATGGAAGGGGTGACTTAGCAACTGGATCATAACCTTTTGGAATAACGTTTACATGCTTCAGGTTCTTGTGTATATATGTAATTGTTCATCTCTGCACTGTTCCACGTGTTGTTGCTTTTGTCTTGTGCTACACTACTTTACAGTATCACATTTTGTCTTCTCCATTAGCCAGTTACCCTCTGCACTTGGAAATGGGTTTTTGGAGCCTGGAGCAACCAGTTTAGAATTGTCCTACTTTAGGTTTGAAAATGAATGAAGCATTCTTGCCATGAGCAACAAGGATGCTTTCTACCAGATAGCAGACACACGTTTCGAAGGGTTGCCCCAGAGTGTTATGGCAGAAAGACCTTCTTTGCCAACCACAGTGTCTTGGTACAGAGGTTCCATTGTGTGTTATGGCTCAATGACCTTCTTTGTCAACCACAGTGTCTTGGTACAGAGGTCCCATGTGTGTTATGGCGGAATGACCTCCGTTGCCAACCACAGTGTCTTGGTATATAGGTCCCATTTTGTGTGTGTTATGGCGGAATGACCTCCTTTGCCAACCACAGTCTCTTGGTACAGAGGTCCCATGTGTGTTATGGCGGAATGACCTCCTTTACCAACCAGTGTCTTGGTACAGAGGTCCCATTGTGTGTGTGTGTGTTTGTGTGTGTGTGTGTGTGTGTGTGTTATGGCGGAATGACCTCCGTTGCCAACCACAGTGTCTTGGTACAGAGGTCCCATTGTGTGTGTGTGTTATGGCGGAATGACCTCTGTTGCCAACCACAGTGCCTTGGTACAGAGGTCCCATTGTGTGTGTGTGTGTGTGTGTGTGTGTGTGTGTGTGTGTGTGTGTGTGTGTGTTATAGCGGAATGACCTCCGTTGCCAACCACAGTGCATTGGTACAGAGGTCCCATTGTGTGTGCTATGGCGGAATGACCTCCTTTACCAACCACAGTGTCTTGGTACAGAGGTCCCATTGTGTGTGTCATGGTGGAATGACCTCCTTTGCCACCCACATTGTCTTGGTACAGAGGTCCCATTGTGTGTGTGTGTGTGTGTCATGGTGGAATGACCTCCTTTGCCAACCACAGTGTCTTGGTACAGAGGTCCCATTGTGTGTGTTATGGCGGAATGACCTCCTTTGCCAACCACAGTGTCTTGGTACAGAGGTCCCATTGTGTGTGTGTGTGTGTCATGGTGGAATGACCTCCTTTGCCAACCACAGTGTCTTGGTACAGAGGTCCCATTGTGTGTGTTATGGCGGAATGACCTCCTTTGCCAACCACAGTGTCTTGGTACAGAGGTCCCATTGTGTGTGTGTGTGTGTCATGGTGGAATGACCTCCTTTGCCAACCACAGTGTCTTGGTACAGAGGTCCCATTGTGTGTGTTATGGTGGAATGACCTCCTTTGCCAACCACAGTGTCTTGGTACAGAGGTCCCATTGTGTGTGTTATGGCGGATTGACCTCCTTTGCCAACCACAGTGTCTTGGTACATAGCTCCCATTGTGTGTTATGGCAGAATGACCTTCTTTGCCAATCAGTGTTTTGGTACAGAGGTCCCATTGTCAATGAGAGACAGATGTATGCCTGAAATGTCACCAGCTCTTGTGACTACGATTATCCTCTACAGATGTCCTTGTGTGGCTAAGGCTGGCCATACACTATACAATTTTAATTTCCTTATTAGATTTACCTTCAACTATGTAGTGCAAGGGCCTGCCTGATTGCATACTAATTGAAAGGGTTTAGGTTTGACATCATATTATATGGTTTTGGTAAATCTAAAGGAAAGTTGAACAAGAAAATGTGTATGATCAGTCTTAGAGTAGAATCATCAATGTACACAGTTAAAGCAATATTAAACCCAACATCAAACATATATTATATTACAGCTTACCAATTCTTAAATGTGATGTCTGCATTAGTTTTCTTTTTAGGCTTTATTTTACCTTGTGATCTAGCCATTCATTTTTATTTTTTTTACCCACGAACAGCGCAAGGGCCTTGAAAGTGTGTGTGTGTGTATATATGTATGTATATATATGTATGTATGTATGTGTATATATATATATATATATATATATATATATATATATATATATATATATATATATATATATATATATATATATATATATATATATATATATATATATATATATTATATTCCTATCTATCCTATTAAACAACCCAGATGATGGTGCTGATGTCTTTATAAATTACTTGGCTGTGAGTGCCAATTGTAGACAAATTCCAATGCCACACATAATGCTCAACTACATGCCCAAGCAATGAACACTCTCTTGCGGTGGAGTTGCATTAATATTTCAATCTCATATAAAATCCAATGGATACTTTATTGAGTCAATACAGGTTAAAAACAAAGTCCACAGTGAGAAAATGTTATCCACATAAAAGCAGCAATCATAATTGGTATGTACACTGGTGTGCAGTGGATGAACCATGGTGGGACTCTTGTCTGAGGCGCACTCTCACAAACTACCTGACCAGTGGGTATAATGTGGCAAGATCCATACTCCCTGGAAGGTGAGATTGGAGGGAAGCTGCCGCATTCAAACCAGTGGGGATGCTAGAGCTGCTTTGTCGGACTGGAAGTGCATCACTGCTTACAGGAAGTCATGGGTGGCCATATTACCAGAGTCCACAGTGCCAGTAAGCATACAGGGTCTCAGAGATGACATGTTTCGAGGTCTTGCCCCTTTGTCAAATCTCTCTGTTTTTTCCATGAGAACAAGTTTTCTTCCAGATGTATCGGTTTACAAGGATGAGACAAACCATTTAACACTGGCAGCGCTGCTTACAATGATCATTTTTATTTTTTTATTCATGTAAAACCTTTTATCCCAAAAGGAAAAAAAAAAAAAAAAACACTGAATGCTGTAACTGATCATAAAGTGTTAGCTGCAGTTTGGCTTCAGTTTGTTAGTGTTTTTAAACCTGCTAATCAATTTAACACAGTGCAGTGCACATGACCGCAACTAAAAGGCACTGCTCCTAAACAAACAGAAGTGAGGGGGAGAAGGAGATGTCTGAGGGCTCGTGGAGGATGTTATTAGGAGGCTAAAAGACAGTCAGTCAGAAATAGTTTCATTGAAAATAGATTAGAGAAGTGGATGTGTAATGATTCTTTTTGGAGGGTAAGCGTATAGTTTACTGTCACTTCAACATGACGTGAATGTAGTATTGCATTCTGGAAACTGCCCTTAGAGCTGTTTTTTTTTTTTTTTTTTTGCCTGATACTCTTCATTCATGACCTATGATCACTTACTGTAGTTTTGTGTGCAACCACCTTAGTATTGGTTCATTCCCACAGCTAGCAGATCTCGTATCCCAGCCACACCCCTTTTTTCTTCTTTGTACTTTGCCATGGAGTCTTTGTGCTCCTCATCTTCTTTACTTCTCTTTTTAACCACTTCAGCCCCGGACCATTTGGCAGCCAAAGGACCAGAGGTCTTTTTTCAATTTCGCACTGCACTACTTTAACTGGTAATTGCGCGGTCATGCAATTTTGTAACCAAACGAAATTTGCGTCCTTTTCTTCCCACAAATAGAGCTTTCTTTTGATGGTATTTGATTGCCTCTGTGATTTTTTATTTTTTGCGATATAAAACGGAAAAAGAGCGAAAATTTTGAAAAAAAAAGAGATTTTCTACTTTTTGTTATAAAAAAAATCTAATAAACTCAATTTTAGTCAAACATTTGGGCCAAAATGTATTCAGCCACATGTCTTTAGTAAAAAAAATGCCAATAAGCGTATATTTATTGGTTTGCGCAAAAGTTATAGCGTCTACAAACTAGAGTACATTTTCTGGAATTTACACCGCTTTTAATTTATGACTGCCTATTTCATTTCTTGAGGTGCTAAAATGGCAGAGAAGTACAAAACCCCCCCAAATGACCCCATTTTGGAAAGTAGACACCCCAAGCTATTTGCTGAGAGGCATGTTGAGCCCATTGAATATTTTTTTTTTTTTAGTCCCAAGTGATGAATAAAGACAAAAATAAAAAAGATTTTTTTTTTTTCAAAAAGTTGTCACTAAATGATATATTGCTCACACATGCCATAGTTATATGTGGAATTGCACCCCAAAATACATTTTGCTGCTTCTCCTGAGTACGGGGATACCACATGTGTGGGACTTTTTGGGAGCCTAGCCGCGTACGGGGCCCCGAAACCCAAGCACCGCCTTCAGGATTTCTAAGGGTGCAAATTTTTGATTTCACTCCTCACTACCTATCACAGTTTCGAAGGCCATAAAATGCCAAAATAGCACAAAACCCCCCAAATGACCCCATTTTGGAAAGTAGACACCCCAAGCTATTTGTTGAGAGGCATGGTGAGTATTTTACAGCTCTCATTTGTTTTTGAAAATGAAGAAAGTAAAGAAAAAAAAATTTTTTTTTTCAATTTTCAAAACTTTGTGACAAAAAGCGACATCTGCAAAATACTCACAATACCTCTCAGCAAATAGCTTGGGGTGTCTACTTTCCAAAATGGGGTCATTTTGGGGGGTTTTATGCCATCTGGGCATTCCATGGCCTCCGAAACTGTGATTGGCAGTGAGAAGTGAAATAAAAAAATTACACCCTTAGAAAGCCTGAAGGCGGTGATTGGTTTTTGGGGTTCCGTACGCAGCTAGGCTCCCAAAAAGTCCCACACATGTGGTATCCCCGTACTCAGGAGAAGCAACAGAATGTATTTTGGGGTGTATTTCTACATATGCCCATGACATGTTTGAGCAATATATCATTTAGTGACAACTTTTTGTAAAAAAAATATATATATTTTTTTTTTTTCATTATTCAATCTCTTGGGACAAAAAAAAAAAATATTTAATGGGCTCAACATTGCTCTCATCAAATAGCTTGGGGTGTCTACTTTCCAAAATGGGGTCATTTGGGGGGGGGGTTTGAACTGTCCTGGCATTTTATGCACAACATTTAGAAGCCTATGTCACACGTCACCCACTCTTCTAACCACTTGTAGACAAAGCCCTTTCTGACACTTTTTGTTTACATGAAAACATATTTTTTTTTTGCAAGAAAATTACGTTGAACCCCCAAACACTATATATAATGTTAAAGCAAAGGCCCTACAGATTAAAATGGTGGGTGTTGCATTTTTTTTTTCCACACAGTATTTGCGCAGCGATTTTTCAAACGCATTTTTTGTGGAAAAAATACACTTTTTTTTATTTTAATGCACTAAAACACACTATATTGCTCAAATTTTTGATGAAATAAAAAATATGATCTTAGGCCGAGTACATGGATACCAAACACGACATGCTTTAAAATTGCGCACAAACACGCAGTGGCGACAAACTACATACATTTTTAAAAGCCTTTAAAAGCCTTTACATGATACCACATTAGATTCACGGAGGAGGTCTACTGCTAAAATTACTGCCCTCGATCTGACCTTCGCGGTGATACCTCACATGCATGGTGCAATTGCTGTTTACATATGACGCCAGACCAACGCTTGTGTACGCCTTTGCGCAAGAGAAGGGGGGGCAGGGGTGCTTTTTTTTTTTTTTTTTTTTTTTTTTTGGTTTTTTTTTTTATTTTTTTAGCTTTTTTATTTTATTTTTAAACTGTTCCTTCCATTTTTTTTCTTTGTTATGATTTTTATTGTTATCTCAGGGAATGTAAATATCCCCTATGATAGCAATAGGCAGTGACAGGTACTCTTTTTTTTGAAAAAATTGGGGTCTATTAGACCCTAGATCTTTCCTCTGCCCTCAAAGCATCTGACCACACCAAGATTGGTGTGATAAAATGCTTTCCCAATTTCCCAATGGCGCGGTTTATATCCGGGAGGGGGGACATTCCCTCCCACTGCTTGTAAAAGCAGTCTAGAGGCTAATTACCCGCTAGAATTGCTTTTACATGAAAGCCGATCACTGGCTGAAAAGAATGATACCAAGATGATACCTAAACCTGCAGGCATCATTCTGGTATAACCATTCAAAGTCCAGCAACATACTGGACATATATTGTAATCTTTTTTTTTTTCATGCAGCCTCTTGGCTGAACGAAAAAAAGAGATTGATTGGTGGGTATGCCCACCATTAGAATACCTCCCTTCATCCACCCACTTCTAATGATGGGCATACATGCACCATTTATATATGCCGATGCATGGGGGCATCCTCCCGCAAAAGTTATGCCGTGTACACACGGTCGGAATTTCGACCGTATGTACGTGGCATTAGGAGCCAATCGCTCCTCCCCCCCCCCCCGTCCCTGCTGCCCCCATGCTTCGGCATATATGCTCTTTTTTTTAACTGTGGTGGTGAAATCACCTCCTACAGCGTTGGAGTCGCGGCTTTATGTATCGTGGGAGCAAACGCTGTTGCTGTCAAGATAAATAAATCCGCGTTGCAACTGAATGGCGCACCTGAAAACAAAAAAATGCTTAACACTAAAACACAGTAAACAAAATTACATACCTGAAAAGCAAGCATGATAAAACATGATAAAACATAATAAAACATTGCAGAATAGAATGGAGTAAAAAAAGAGCAACAATAGAGAGAGAATAGAGTGAGAGAGAGAGAACAATAAAACGACAACTATTTTTTTTTTTTTTTTTTTTTTGAGATTCACAGGTAAAAAAGCTCCTGACTGAAGCGACTGAATCAAAACGCTACCACAAAAAAACTGTTAGCGATCGCAGGGATCAGGCCTGACTCTGCGAACGCTGCAGTTATGTGTGCTTAGTGTTTTGTAAGTGACAGTGATCGATCGATACTGCACTTGGGTGGGCTGGGCTGGGCGGAGAGGGAAAACGCAGGTGCTAGCAGGTATCTGGGCTGATCCCGCTAACAATGCGTTTTTTTTTTGGAACCCTAAACTGCTGGGACGCTAGTATAGATCTGATCAGATCAGATATTGATCTGTTCAGATACTGTGCCACTAAGGGAGGTGTATGCTTTGCGCGTGGGTGTTTGCGGTACTGGCACTAACCTGGGGCGACGCAGACCTTATTTGACCCTAAAACCTAATTGATATCACCCGCCGGGCGATCAGGGGGTTAAACCGTTATTGGGTAATAAATGGCGGGTGCCCTGACAGTATAAAAAACAAGCTAACTAACCAGCGTCACCCGTAACAGTAATACAAAAAAAAACTGGTTACCTAGCGACACTAATGCAGCGATCAGAAAAAACGATCGCTTAGTGACACTGGCAAAAGGGGGTGAAAGGGTTAACTAGGGGCAATCAGGGGGTTAAACCTTTATTAGGTAATATATGGGGGTACCTGACGCTATATAAAAACCTGACGGGGAACCTAAATAACGAAATAACTAACTGGCTAACCAGCGTCACCAGTGACAGTGATACAGTGATCACTGGTGAAAGGGTTAACTCTAGGGGCAATCAGGGGGTTAAAACCTTTATTTAGGTTGTAATATGGGGGTACCTGACCTATAAACCTATTTATGAACCTATATAAAAATGGCGGTTACCTAAAAAAAAAAAAAAAAATGGTTACCTAGCGACACTAATGCAGCGATCAGAAAAAACGATCGCTTAGTGACACTGGCAAAAGGGGGTGAAAGGGTTAACTAGGGGCAATCAGGGGGTTAAAACCTTTATTAGGTAATATATGGGGGTACCTGACGCTATATAAAAACCTGACGGGGAACCTAAATAACGAAATAACTAACTGGCTAACCAGCGTCACCAGTGACAGTTATACAGTGATCACTGGTGAAAGGGTTAACTCTAGGGGCAATCAAGGGTTAAAACCTTTATTTAGGTTGTAATATGGGGGTACCTGACCTATAAAACTATTTATGAACCTATATAAACATGGCGGTTACCTAAAAAAAAAAAATGGTTACCTAGCGACAGCAGTGACACTAATACAGCGATCAGAAAAACGATCGCTTAGTGACACTGGCAAAAGGGGGTGAAAGGGTTACCTGGGGGGCAATCAAGGGGTTAAACCTTTATTAGGGGGGGGGTAGGGGGCTACCTTGGACCTAAAACTAACTGCCCTGACAGTTATTACAGTCACACTGACACTAAATGCAGTGATCAGTAAAAAAATGATCACTGCAATTAGTGACACTGTGACTGGGGGGAGGGGGTGATCTGGGGGGTGATCAGGGGGTGACGGGGGTGGAATATGTGCCTAACTGTACTGGTGTCAGTGTACTGTTGTGCACTAACCTTTACATGTTCGCCGCTCGGCGTCTCCGGTCACATAGACCGGCGCACCGAGCGTGACATCACTTCCGCCTTCCTGTCTATACAATAGACAGGAAGGGGAAGCTTTTCATTGGCCAGGAGCGATCGCGAGGGGGTGGCCAGAAACCACTGGCCGTCCCCTCGTCCCGGATCGCTCCTGACACGATCCCGACCGTCCCCGCCGGCGGAGGGGGGTCCGATCGGACCCCCCAACCGCCGGAAGAATGTCACGTACAGGTACGTGATTCTGCCTGTACGTGCCATTCTGCCGACGTATATATACAGGGGGCGGTCGGGAAGTGGTTAAAAGTGGTTGTAAACGCTCCAAAAAAAAAAAATAAATAAAATAAATAAAAACCTGCAAAACAAAGGCATAGATGAAATTTTGGACATTTCCTGCTGAATAGGTGGAAATTCATCCTGTGGGTAGGTCATCGCATACTAGCTCATTATGAAATACTTATCTTAGATCGAAGCTGTTGCGGTCCCTGTACACCGCTGTGGCTGGCAACATATCTCCCGGAGTTATTGGCGGGCTCCAGTGCTGTGATTGGCCGGAGTCGCGATGACGTTGCGCATTTGCGTGGGAGCCACCAGTCATGGCACGGCCACTGAAGAAACGGCACTAGCGAGCTGTTTCTTCAGTGAGCATGTGCTGAGGACGTTGGCACGTGAGGATACAGTGAATATCTCCTAAACAGTACAAGTTTAGGTGAAATTCACGGTACTTACAGATAAGCCTTATTATATTACCTGGTAGGTAAAAGTGGTAGTACAGGGTTTACAACCACTTTAAGCCCCTATGTACAATCAATCACTAAGGAATATGTAGGCATCTTGCCCAATTCGCTTTTGAAGTTTCTTGCCTTGCTCGGGTTATTATGCTGATTCACAGGCTTTAATGCTTTGAATCACTGATCCGAAACAAGTCTGTAGATCAAGAGTTCTAACTTTGCTCCGACTTTCTTGCCTGCAGTGGTTCCAGGTCAATTACTAAAATGTTTAGACTAAGGAAAGCCAAGTAGCTTACAGTTTTGATAAGGAGAGATCAGCAACAGCCTTTGTACACCAACAGTAAAATGACATTGCCAAAAGCCCATTAAGGGCTCACTTAAACATATGGTAGCCCTTGTTGCCCCTCTGAAAAGCAGCCCTTGGTGGATCGTTTTTCAGAGGGTGGTTCACAGTTGAATTGGAGGCAATATGTTGCTTCCTCACTGCTTGTTTAACCCTTAAATGGCTGAACAACCATGCTGCAACAGGGTTCCTCATTTGAACAGGTCAGGTTCAGCAGTGGTAGCAATAATAGCTGTGTGTGAATGAGCCCCAACACTCCCACACATGGATGCCAGATACCGGCCCCACCAGTAAGCTTATTTCTGTTTTCTGGCAGCAGCAACAATGTGGCAAATCGCCACAAACCTATATCGGGTGAAGTAAAATCCATTTGTTTGTAAGATGATCACCTATAACCCGCCTTAAGTCCCCATCTCTTACATAGACTTCCCCTATGTGTTTCTCCAGCTTATGGTCCCCATACACTAGATAAAAAAAATCATTGGAAAATCTGTCATTTGGACCGTTCCTTCATTTTCCGTCCAGTTAACCGGGCACAAATAGAAAATCGTTTTTGACTTTTCAGAGCCAAAAAGTCAAAGGAACAGATTGGAAACTTCTGTCGAATGAAAGATTAATGTGTTTCTAGCCCATTAAAAATGTAACTGTTCGCACTACCCATATGTGACAAAATGGATGAAAAAATTATTAATTTATGTCCTTTAAACTATTTTATAGTTCAAAATGCGGCCATTACATGATGGCACCATTGTTTTCTCTTCGTTATTTGAAAACAAGTTCTTCAATCTAGAACTACTTGACATCAGGCCTTGTATTGGTCTTTCCTCTTTATTAACATATCCAAACCTTTTGTTACGATTTTTGAGTAGGGAATGAAGTCCATACATGCAGAGATTTATTTTGTTTAGCCTGCAAGCTAAACAAACGAAACGCATCAGATTCCTCCATTGATGATAAACGGCATGGATGAACGAATGCCCCCAGCTGGCTGTTGTAGTCTGACAGCCGACACTTGCACCTGTCAGAATGCCTGAACAGTGATTGGCAGGAGTCACTGTTCAGCTGACAATTTTCAACGTGGTTCCTCAATCTTCAGATCAAAGTGTGTGTGTGTGTGTGTGTGTGTGTGTGTGTGTGTTTTATTTTTTTTATTTTTTGGGGGTGGCCGGGAAGTGCTGACAAGGTCACCCACAGGATGAATTTCCACCTATTCAGCAGGAAATGTCCAAAATTCACCTATGGCCATTTTTAGATAGTTGTCCCAATTAAAGGATATCCTCTCACTACTTGTGACATCTATAACATTTTGGATTTCCTATTGCTTTCTGCCATCGTCACAGAGGTTGTATACACTTGCAGCCACCATTGCCACCCCTCTGTAAAGCAACAGCGGTCGATGACTTTTCAGAGGTGCTCGACAAGCGGCTCGGAGATATGTCGCCTCCTGGATGCCTTTTTTAAATTTTGAAAATTGGCAGCACCACATGGCAACAACCTGCATTAAACACTGCTGCAGGGTGACCTCATATAATTAAATGCAATCCAAAACCAAAAAGTTTTAGGCTGCATTCACGCCTGCGCCTTTTGAATTGCCGCCATTATGCTCGCGACTTCAAAACGCTCTGCTCAAATCACAAATCAAACAATGCGAATTTCAGATGCCATTCATTTAAAAAAAAAAAAAAAAAAACGCAGTGCGGTTGTGCCATGATTATCGCACAATAAATTGCCGCAAACCACATTACACAAAGCTTTTTTACACACCGCATTTTTAAGTGCCATTAAAATGAATGGCATCTGAAATTTAACGTTTAGCGGTTTGTCATTTTAGCAGAGCATTTTGAAATTGCGGGCAGAATCGCCACAATTCAAATTGCCCAGGTATCAATGCAGCCTAAGTAATGTTTCACACCTATGCAGGTTGGACTGTAGCGCATTTCTGCAAAACTGAAATGCACTGTAAAACGCATAGGTGTGAACCAGGCCTTAGAGGTATACTTTAGACGACAAGTATCTTTTTGTTATCCCAAGTGTCTTTGCTATGACAACTACCTTGCATTTTTTCTGCTATCGTTTCTTTTTACCCCATCGCCACATTTCTTTTCATTCTCTAATCTAGAGGTGGACATTGTGTGGGATGAGTGACCCGAATCGCACATCACTGCAGTGCAAATCACAAGCGATCTCTGTGTGACGCTATTTCAGCCATAAAGATAGTATGGCTGAATTTGTATCGCATTCGGGCCAAACTTGCACAGGACCCTTTTTTTTTTTTTTTTTTTTTTTCTTTTGGTCCGCATCAGAATCGGTGGGTGTTCACACCTATGCGATCCAATTCATGTCTGAACTGACAGTTTGCATTGCAATATGTGAACCGATCTGGGGGGATGTCGTTAGCTTTGTATCGCCACTCCCATCGGTTCTGCCTTGCGAGTCAGGTGTGATGAGGGAATCCTGGATACAGAAAAGTGTAACCTGAACTCAGAGGAGTAAAGGTTATCAAAGGGACTCCATGTAGAAATGCTCTACAGCGTGAGTACAAAAATGTATGGATACAAAAATCGCAGGGTTCCCGCATCGCACCAGTGTAAACCGAGCCTCCAACGCGGTCCAAGAATGTCTTGATTATCCTCAGAAATGTAATGCATCTAGGCAGACACTTTTGGGTTTGCTTAACAATTGCAGTTGAAGGATTGCGTCCTGGAAATAACACCCTTGGGATGCAGACTATGAACGATTGAATAGCAATTTTCTTCCTTGCTTTCAATCACATGTTCCATCTCTTACCACGGTTTAGGTACAGTGTTTTTTTTATTTTTTAAACCCCTTCATTAGGGTATTGTGACTTTCTATTTTATGTACTTGTTACATGTTTGCCATCTCAACGTGTTTCTTTAGTGTTATAAAGCCATTCGTACAGAAATCCATTAGCTGGCATTGTTTCTTTTTGTTATGCTTCACTTCTGAAATATGAGCACTCTATCCAGTTGGTGCTGAGATTGGTTTAGTGTGTCGTTCCACTGCATTACACATTCTGCTTACACCAGGGGCGGGGGGTACAGCTGTGCCCTGTACCTCTGCATTGTCTATATACCTGATCAGTGGCAGCAACAGCTGGTGTCTAGTCATGAATGCCGCATGGTATAATACCGCTGCATTAAAGCCTTGAACTTAGCTGCTATATCTTTTTATTATGCCTCTTAGAGAAAATACATTTTATTTTGCTCAGAGGTACTTCACATATCAGATCTAAGCAACATAGCCTGAGGTAGTAAGATCTGGTACAAAGTGCTGCAGGAATAAGCCAAGTTCTGTAAATATACACGTTCTGCATATTTTAGCATTAAATTGGATACAATGGACACAGATTTCCTGTTCAGTTTATTTTATTTATTTTTTTTGTTGTAAAATCTTCAGGTCTATGGAAAGATGGTATCCTAATTGTACAGGACACAGGCTGGATATTTATTGCACCTATGTCACGTGGAATGATTTACCATTATTGATTCAATCACAATAGACATATTGATTGTTGTATTAGCACTTTTTTTGCATGTATGCTACATGCATTTTTTTGTAACCTGTATTTGCACACCAAGTTATGTTTTTTAAATTGTATGTTCATCAGTATTTAGGGCGGCACTTTGATTTATAAGATTTATGTAGCAGAATTATATGGGTCTGTGAACAGTGTCAGCAGCTGAAAATTATATACAGTATATCATGAATTTAGATTTTTATTTATGTAGTGGTTCTGGTAGCTCGCAAGACCTTTTTAGTTATTCATCACTGGATATTCATAGGCCTGGGTTTTTGGGCTGCTGCCTTCAGGTGATTAGACGCTGGCAAAGCTTTTGGCATACCCTGTAAACTGCGTTGCACCAATACCGATATCAGTGCTGATACTAAGCATTTGCCTGAGTACTTGTACTCAGGCAAATAGTCAGTTCATATAGGTGCGGGCTGCTTTTGTTCAGGGGCAATTCCAATGCAAATTGTAGTTTGAGATTAGAAATCGCACCTGAATCAGTGAAATTGCACAAGACTCATTTTTCAAATTGCACTGCGGCTGGACTTTGAAGAGGCTATAAAAAATTAATGAAACTTGCATGAAAACTGATGTAAAGCTGTGTATGCTGTTTTTATGCATGTATGGTGTGAACGAGCCCTGTCGAAAGAGCTGTCACATGACACTAAAAATAGGTGTCAGTGATGGTGTCATCCTCCCGCTTGGCGGGGATCAGCGGACAATTCCCCATTGAGCAGGCGGGTCTGCTGCCAGAGTCCACCCATCTGAAAGGGGCCTTACAACTCTAGGGTCATTGTTTTGAATCCCAGTCTCAACACTATCTGGATGGAGTTTACATGTCCTCCTTGTACTTGTGATTTTCTTTTGGGGACTTCAGTTTGGTCCCACAATCCAAAGACTTGTTGTTGGATTAATTGGCTCCCATCTAAATTGGCCCTAGTAGTATGTATGCATGTATAGTAGGGACCTTAGACTATAAAGGCAGGGACTGAAGGGAGCTCTCCTTCACATCAGAACACGATGCAGAAAACCCACGTCCATGTACATTCCCCTCAGTGTTCAAAACACACTGGGTGTGTGATCTGCTGCGAGTATCAATATATTCCTAACACCCCAAACGCAGTTCGCAAATGCAGTGCGTTTACCTGCACCAGATCGCATGGTACTGCAGTACCATGTAATTTGGTGCAGTGTGTTTTTGAAAAATGGTGCATGCACCACTTTTTGTGTGATTTTCAACCCATTCAAATTGATGGGCTGTGAATTGTACCACACTGAGCAACATAGGACTTGTACAGATACTCGGTCCATATGTGAAGCTGCCCCGAGTGTAAAGTATATGTAAATCACTGTATAAATAAAAATGTGCTCCCTGTAAAGCAAAGGTTTAAAGTGGTTGTAACCCTTAAAGAGCCTTTCATTGGCAGTCCCTCTTCTTTATCTAACAATAACACACTCCTGTAAGTGTTTGTTTAAAAAAAAGATGCCTCTAAATAACTTTTTCCAGTTGCCTTGAGACTGGTCACGTGACTTCCAGCCGCTCTGCTACTACAATCCAGGGCTACAGCGGGAGGAGCCGAGATCTCCCTCTGATGTCGGCCAGTAGTCATGTGACCGCCGTGCTGGCCGCTCAGCACCTCCCACTATAGCCCTGGTTCATAGTAGCAGAGCGGCCGGGAGTAACGTGTCCGGCCTGAAGATAATTGGAAAAAGGTATATAGAGGCATCTTTTTAAAACAAACACATACAGAGTGAGTTATCACCGGATGAAGGACAGGGGCTGCCAGGAAGTTTTGTAAAGGTGTTTTTTTTTTTTTTTTTATAAATGCAGATAGAGACAGGGGGGGGGGGGGGGGAGACGGAGACGCAAACAAGGGAGCTAATGAGGGGGCGAGCAGGACAGAGGAGAGAGCGGACGACGGAGGCACAGCAGCTGACCTCTGTTTTCAGGGCTCAGCAGCCCTGATTATGATGGTCAGCTTACAGAGGGGAACACAGGAAGTGGCAGGATCAGACAAGTTTTTGTAAGTTCAGTGAGGGGCAGGTTAGACGGCACTAGCACTGTGCTGGTTAATCTGCTATAAGGGAATAGGTGCTATATATATTATTATTATTATTATTATTATTATTATGGGTTACAACCACTTTAATACTTTTCATACCACCAATCCTTCTTCAATTTTGAAGAGCTGCAGTAACGTTGTTAAAGCAGTCTGTATTCCATGTGCCTTTTCCATAAATAAAGAATTAAAACGAGGAAAAAAAATAAAAAATCTTGATGCACTAAGGTTGCTGAAGGATCTTCAGCCTCTGACACTTCTGGGAACATCAGATGCCTGTCCCTTGCTGTGCTCTGCGACTCCTTTCTCCATACCCAGTGCCATTACAGGATACAGCAGTGACATAGGAGCTGGCAGAGGGAACCACAATGGCTAATGGAAAGATGTTGGAAGACAATTCTTCAACAAGCTTTGTTTTTCAATATAGTGAAAATTGGCAGCAAAAATTGGCAGCAAGACAGGTACACTTTTTTTAAAAAAAGTTTAGCATGTTTCAATTGCCGTTATTAGTAAAAAAAAAAAAAAAAAAAAAAAAAAAGGCTGCCCAATCTGAGCTTGAGCAGTAATGTTCTTTTTAAACAAGCATTGGCTGTCTGGCTAATTGGATTTATCTTTGTTAAGGCCTCGGGTGGGTTGTGTGTATGTGCTGAAACATTGTTCATGAAATCTAAGGTACAAGGATGCTCATTACGCCTTTTTTTTTTCTCCCCAGAATGTTACTGTAGTGATGTGAAATCTCAATGCCTGATCTATAACCCTAAAGAAAAGAGAACATCTTGAAATGATAACTTTTTTTTTTTTCTGTTCTCCTAGAAGTCTGTTCAGCCCACCCTGGCCTTGTGTCTTATTAGGTGTGGACATTTTCTCACACGACTCTGATAAAATATTATGGGAAAATCAACCGATCCTAAGGAGTGGCCGCCTTTGAGAGAATTGCTATGAATTCTGCCTAGAATTCTTTATTTTTAATGGTTCATTCGTTATTATGAATGTGCTGCAGGAGAATTGTATTAACTGTTTAAAACCCAAACAATTTTATGTTTTCTGAAAGCAGAAACCCTGTAGAATAAAATGATGGTAGGCTGATTCAGAGTGCAGTAAAAGTGATCGGGGAAGCTCTACAGCTGGTCGCTGTCTGTAAAAAAAATAAATAAATATATATAAGTTCCAAGTTTATTGTAACCACTTGCTCACCTTCATTTTTGCACAGTTGACCTGTACTGAAATAGCTTACTCTGATTTCGCTGCACCCTGTGAGCATTCTCAGTGTGCATTAGAAACTGCAGAGCCTGCCTCATTTCCTGGCTGGTGGACTTCAGCATCATCTGGTCCTTTTTTCCCTGACCAGCCCTTCATAGAGGCTCAGGATCAGATATGGGTGTTGTGTAGGGTAGTCTGCATTGAAATTGCAACACTTTCAGACTGATAACTACCCATCGAGGCATATTGATCCCGAGAGCTACCCCACTGCCATTGAGAGAGGAGTACTGAGGCATGATCTAACTGCATTGCATATAGAAGCACATAGACACAGAAATGACCTCACTGGGTTTGGACAAGGTTTGTATCAAAAAATGGGTTTTATTTGAAATGAATCATGACCATGTTGATGAAGGGAGAAAGGAAAGGCTAATTGTAATCAGAATATACTCCATCTTTAAATTCAGATCTTTGTATTTTGTGCCATGCACCGAAAGTGATTGCTACCCCAAGTTTCTGCCATCAGCAAGCCTTCAAAAGTGCTATTGTACTGTAGGCAGCAAGAAAAAAAAAAAAAACACTGTCGGATTGTATGTGAAGTTTTGTAGAAATCCTCTGGAGGATCCTATTCATATATGAAAGTGTTTGGGCCTTGGCTGTTTGAGCACTGCCTTGTGGAGCATAGAAAGGATGCTCTTATTCTTCGCATACCCCTGAAGTGGGGATACTTCAATAGACTCAAGGAGTGAGCGTTGGGATGCTGCAGGTACAATCTAGCACCATTCGGTGCAGCTGTATGAATTTTTTTTTGGGGTAGTGCTGCACTTTAAATATTCATCATATTTATATAAGAAGATTTTTTTTATACACTACCAGTGGGTGCCGCCAAATTCTTGATCAAGGACATTTGCTCATCTTATTGAAGTTTTTAAAAATATTGGGCCTTCAAATATTGTAATTTGACGTAAAAAAATGACGTTTTGAACCTTTTGCTATGTGATGGTACCAGGTAGTGTGCAGTGATGTCATCAGGCATAGGTGGTCTCTTGCATCACAGCTTGATGGGAAGCTACACATTATGATTTGCAATGAGAGGCTGAATTTCTAACACACCGCTTGTGGTGTAACCATGATTATGTAACCATGCCTGAGATCAAGAACTTTTTCAACCTGCCCATTCTTCATTCTGGCAGTTAATGCTGATATGGTACGGTATGGTTTAGTCGGATAACACGTTGATTAGAATAGTTTGGATCGTGTGACAGTTTATTAGTGCAAATTCAATATTGTCTTGTAAAATCTATGCAAGGTACAAATTAAATTTGATTGGCCACAGCATTTTAGATACGGGGACCCTGAGGTCTGATGGGGGAACCTGAGGTCAGGGGGGTGAGGTCTGATGTAAGAGGGGCACTGATGAGGATTTTTTTTCTGGCTTGGGAATATTTGTAAAGTATACAATGTGGTTCTCGTACAGAAAGCTTTGGAGACCCACGTTTTTAAAGGCATGAGTTATCAGGTATAGTGAGGTGTGTGTTGTTTTTTTTTTTTTTTGTTTAATAAATGTTTATTGAAGAAAAACAAGAAATACAAGCAGTATAAATCATCATCTAAACAAACTATGCGATTTTTGTGTTAGAGTTGTGGGTAATTTCAGAAGGCATTTAAAACATAATGCGACCAGTGAAAACCCCATAGGACCAACTTTATATCCATTCGCTTCTAGTCCATCAACAAAAAAGCACTTGGTCTTTCCTTCAATAATAGTAATAAATGTTTACTTAAGGCGGATAAAGTGCATAGTCTTGGCATAGGTAATTTAGAGAAGCAGGAAGAACAGGAGGAAAATGTATAGAAATGAAAGGGGGAAAAGGGAGAAAGAGGGGGGGAGGTTGGCATGCATGTTACATTGTTTACTAGAAATCTCAATATATGTTATTCCAAAAGAAGATGGTAAACATTCGCTCAATGGCCTCAAGAAGTCGAGTGAGGTGTTTGTTAGTACAGACCTTAGGCTTTTGGAGTTGTGGATATGTTGCTTTTTAAACTCTGCAGTGCTGCTATTTAGCTGAATATTTCATAATAAGATACATGTTGATGATTATGACTCCCTAGAAACTCAGAGGAGTCCCCACCATCTGCAGTTCCCTTGTGATCCCAGGAGCTCCATTCTATCCAGATGGGAGGAATCAGTTTCACAACCACCCACATCAGGCAGTGCAGGTGCTTTGCAAGGGGGGGAGGTCCATGTTACTACTGAATCTGGGTATTTTCTGTATTTTCTGACATACTTGACAACCCTTTACGGTGACATACATTTCCTGTAAATCAGAACATGTACACATTTTTCTGGAAAGCCAGAGGAATTCTTTTGTTGGTAGAAGCTTTTAGCCAATTGATTCTCCTACTATGTCAGAGCTACTGAAGTGAATACGCTGTTCAGATAGAGGTAGTCAGTATCGTCTACAGGCCTCTGGGTTAAATGTCACATTTACATGAATAAGGTTGAAATCTAGGTAGAGGTATAAAGCAGTTGCATCCCTTACTAATCCCGAGGACCAGCCATGACACAGCCATGGAGGAGGTGACATCAGCTTTTCCCCAACACCAGCTGACAGACGCCAAGTATTTTAATGGCAGCTGTGGTGGAATAAGGAGCAGCAGGGGATTGCTGGAGAGATGAGTATAAAGTGGCAGACTTCTTAGCTTGGGAACATATGATTATTTTTAATGTTTTTTATCAGCCAGTGGGCTGAATGAAATCCAAAATGAACAGAGTCCTCCATCCACACTCTGTGATTGGTGAACTCCTCCCCGCTGAGATATTGTATTTTGTCAGCAGGACTCTCAACTGTCAGAATAGACTGATCAGTGTCCGCAGCCGGCTAATCGAGAATTCCCCCCCCCCCCCCCCCCCAACAATCCTGTTGGACAGAAGTTGGGGCGCGGGGGAAGCCAAACACAATGGCTCTGCGGGAGGGATTCCCCTGTCAACAGTGTCTATGCTGATGGGGGGAATCGAGGGTGCAAGAAAGAGAATCACTCAGTCTAAGGCTGGTTTAAGGGTATTTTGACAATTCAACATCAACGGAAGTGGATTCGTCCATCCCTGCTGAACGAGAAAAAAAATGTGTATGGCCAACTTTACCTCTTTCTTGTTGCAACAGCTGTGCAGGGTGTCTATATGATTCTGCAGCCCAAGAGCACCTATTGCTATCGGTAATCAGCACCTGATCAGACACCCACCCTCTCTTCTCCGCAATACAAGTCTTTGTGATGGCACTTCTTTAGAGTGTGTGGCTGTTACTCAGCTATACCGACTCAGAACACTTGAGGAGGAACCATATATTTTAAGGTATTTACAAGCAAGAAATTGGCACAAATTCACAGAATGAATGCACCAGAAGCAGGGACATCCTTGACCGCAGGTCCTTAGGTGCAGCTTCTTCTCCAGTCTGAAAAATAGTGAGTAGCAGAGTAGTTACTTCACTAAATACTCCATATCTCGTGAGACTTAAGTGGGCCATACACATGAAGATTTCTCTCATTCAGCATGGATTGAGAAATCCCTGCTTCTGGCTATTGTATTCGACGGTGGCTGCTGAATACCCATGTAGTACCTGCATCAGATTGGCACTGTTTGGCTCAAAGTTTTCTGACTGGCTTCTTTTGGCCATTTGGATTGAAGAGTCGACTTTCAAAGTGCTGACAGGGCCACCATGGCTTGAATTTCAGCTGATTTAACAGGAATTGGGTGAAATTCAAACTGTATATGGCCACCATAAGAGCAAAAATGTGCCTTTTTTAGATGAACTTAAAGCTGAAGTCCATCTTTTCATGCACTTTACTTCGTTTGGCCTAACTAATTATGTCCCTCACTAACGTGTGAGGTCCAAGCTGAAACTTCGAGTCTCATACCCAGAAAACAGAGTCTATCCCAGAAGTGCTCAGCGATTCAGAGAAAGCAATGTATTCTATCAATGACTACAAAGCTTCCTCTGATAGGCTGAGTCAGAGAAGTGGGCTGATGATGTCACAACCTCTGACTCACTCAGAGGAAGCCTTGTACACATTGATAAAATACATTGCTTACTCTGGCTGAACACCACTGTGATACTCTGTGTTTCCGGGTATAAGACAGGAAGTCTCGGCTCGAACCTGGAACACAGTGCGGTATGCTAGTGCATGAAAAGTGCATAACAGACCATGTCAGCAAACAATTTCATATAAACCAAAAAATAAATGTCCATAAATAACAAAATCTAATGAATGTCTAAAGCGTTGAAAAGATTATGCCCCTATGGTGCATTGAGCGTGATACGTCACTTCCGCCCCTTGTAATGCAGCTGGAGCGCAAACGGCGTTCCTCCACACATGGATGTTTGGCTGTGATGGACACTTGTTTTTACTTTTACATTTTTGAAATAAATCGTGATATACTTCACTATGGGAGTCCTCTTCTTCCTTTCATTTCTCTGAGGATCCGACGTCTGTCGGACTGGTGTTGAGGCCGGGAGCATCCTATTGGCATAATATTTTTATAATATTATATAGCTATTATATTTATAATAATATATATTAGTGACTACCTGTAATGGGTGTCGTGAGTAGCATGTGTGGCAGGTGATGGTGGTGAAAGATCTACAGTCACTCATTATTATTCACCAGAATTAAGAAGATTCACATGCACAGAATTGAATTTATTTTGGACGTTCACTAGATTTTGTTATTTATGGATGTTTATTTTTTTGGTTTATATGAAATCGTTTGAAATTGTCACGCACTAGCACTTTATAGTACATTTTTAAATTTTTTTTTTTTTTTGCCTTAAGAGAGAGCGTGGTTCAAATTAATTCACCAATTTTTTTTTTTTTTTTTCTCACAAAGTTTTTTTTTTTTTTTTTTTTACAACGAGCTGCTCTCACCATTACTGTTTGTTTTTATACTTATCACCATGTGCGCATGTTTAGGGCTTTAAAACCCCCCCCCCCCCCCCCCCCTCAGTGCGCTTTGCTGTATGTAACTGCAGCTACACAAAGTTTATACCGCATATCCATCGGCCTTGCATGCTAGTGAGGGACGTAGTTTGTTTGACTATGTAAAGTGTATGAAAAGATGGAGTTCAACTTTAAACTGCAATAATGCAGCAAGGAGGCTCAAGGCATGGTAAATGTTCTGCTACTATTAGGAGAAATTCAAGACAAAAGGTAAATCTTTGAGTACTGCTTTGGGAAAAATTATATTTGGGGAGGTTTCCTATAAAATGGCAAAGATTCACTTTGAATTCAGGTCCCCCTTTAAAGCTTATAAAAGATTTTAGTGATTGTTTATATATACTGTACTTTATGGTGTTGTTAGTGTAAATGAACCCTACGATACAGCTCGTGCTTTTACTGGCCCTCAACCACTCTCCTTTAGCTGCGTAGGCTAGGGGTGCACACATGCCCCGGCCACAATGTTTTGCTTTGCAGCAGGAATTGTACCCCCTGTGTTCAAGTGAATGGGGCTGTGCAGCAGCTGTGTGCAAGGCTTGTGGTTGCAGCACAGTAGTGTGACATTTAGGGGGGTTAAAACAGGCAGTGAGGATGTTACATCTTCACATACTGTCAAATGCCTGTGAAAAGTGATCAAAGTGTGAATCGCTTTTCAGAAGAGCGGAATTCCTTGCTGGTGTAAATGAGCCCTTAGTCTTTCTATCTTTTTTTTCCATTTGTGGATTATGGGTGCAATGCACAGGCTTCCTTGCAGGCTATTCTTACCTCGTTGTGGACCTCCCACTTATGGGGCTGAGGAAATATCAGTGGGCAATAATAAGTGAGCAATATCACCTAACTTGTGCTCCATGAAGTACTACGAGTCCCTCTGCTGCAGTGGAAGATGGGACCTGTGTTTTTTTTTTTTTTATTAATTTTTTTATTTTTTTTTCATTCACAAATTCAAATGACAGTATGCTGCATGAAGAACCTTCACTAGCTCACCATACGAGGTTCAGTCGGACTTTACAATACAAGGTTTAATTTGATTGTATAATCTCTGTACAATAAAATTTGGATTCAGATCCTAACCAAGATCCTGTAACGATGCGTTCTGAATAACTGATCAATATTCCATTGACTAGGTGCGTTTCTAAAGGCTCGTACACAATCAGAAAATCTGACACAAAAATACCGCTTTCGAAGCAATCATATGATAATCTGATGGTTAGTACACAGCTTTCGAGAGCCAATCACGACAGTTTATCTGATTATAATTTCTTTATATGATACCATATCGTACGATTTTTGTCTTAATCAGTACAGTCTTCGTCCGAAAACGCATACAAATGCAATATGACTTTTTTTTTTTTATTTTTTTTTTTCTTTTTTTGTTCTGTCGTACGAGAGTTTTTGTAACTTAAGTAACCGCTTCTTTTTCGATATGGAGACTAGAAAGAAAGCGGCGAACTGTCATTCGTCCGATAATCTCATCGTGTGTCCGAGGCTTAAATGTATAGTATATGCAATGCTGGATTGATTTTGATCTTGGTATTTGAATACTCCTTTTAAACATGTACACGTCAGACTAATTGTGTGTGACATTATTCAAACTCTAGAAGAGAAACCTGATTGCATGGCTGAAATGCACTGATCATGTTCCATGCTTCTTTTGATATCTCCTAACATCTGTTTAGCCATTGACTTCAGGCTGTGGGGTAGTTTTTAGTTGAAAGAGTAGGAGGATGTACATTTCCTTTTACAGTCCGTTGTCCTTTTACACCATCTGTTAAATTAAAATCTATTGATGGGTCCCCTCTACATCCGTGAAGAAAACAAAGCAACTCCCAAAGGGTGCATTGTAGAGGACTAAGCCAAATAGGGAATACAAATAAAAAAAAAAAAAAAAAAAAAGGGAACTGCCTTTGTTTTTTGCTTTTCAGACTGCAGTGTAAATCACATGCGATGTCTGTGCGATGTGATTTCAGCCATACAAATAGTATGCCTGAATTTGCATCGCAACAGGACCCTTTTTTTTGGTCCGTACCAGAATCGAATCTCATTGGTGTTCAGCTGCACTGTGATATGCAAACTGAAATGGGGGTGTCATTAACATTGTATTGACACTTTCAGCAGTTCACATATGGCAGTGTGAACTGCCTTGCAAGTCAGGTGCGATGTGGGAACCCGCAGTGTTTCCGCATCGCACCTATATGAACCGTAGAGGCTCATTCAGTGAGACGATGGCTGGGATGATATAGAGAATGCAGTAATTCAATATAAGCACTCAGGACTCATTAACCTGTAATCAGCACGTATGCTTAAAGCTGACCTGGGGAAATGGCTAAATGAATGAAATGCATATAAAAGGAAGCTGTTTATTTATTTTTTATTTTTTCCCATTATTCTTGTTACATTGGTCCAGATTGGATCTATGTATGTACAGTATGTGCCATACCTGGCTGATCTCCGTAAAAGCTGGAAACTACTGTAGTAGGCACTGATACGACAGTGATTGCTGCTAGCTTCCAGGTTTGTGCTGAGCAGCTGGCCTGCTGCATAGTGAACACAGGAGGTCAATTTCTTGACATGGGCTTTATCCAGAGAACACTTTTGCAGTTTTTTTTTTTTTCAATGAGTGCAAAGCAGGTAATTTATTAAAACTAGAGCAGACAGATTCGGGAGAAGCTGTGCATAGTAACCAATTCGCTTCAGCTTGTTCAGTTTAGCTTTGCAAATGAAAACTTAGCATCTGATTGGATGCCATGCCCAACTGCTTCAGTGTTAGAAATGCCCCACAAAGTAGTTGGACGAGGTAGAGATTGTGACATCACTTCCCTGCCTCTTCACCTTATCCAAGAGAAAGCTTTGCATTAATTGAAACAAATGTAGAGTCTACTCTGGATGGTGCCCATGTGAAGTGATTGACCTCCTGTGAGCTAGAAGCGATCACTGTAGTAGTGTCTAGTACAGTGATTTCCAGCTTCTACGGTGATCAGACAGGCATGGAACATACATACTTTGAACTAAGGTAGATCAATGTAACTTTGCAAAAATATCCATCCTAAACTTCAACTTTAGCCTAGGTTCACACATATGTGCGCGTTTCCTGCATGGCATGTGTTGCGATTTTGCTGGTGGTGTCAATACAAAGCTAACGACTCCCCAAATGCATTGCAACATGGTGCGGTTTGCCTGCACCGGATTGCAAGGTTCAGAACGAAGGGGCTCAAGTCGCACTGTACTGAATCGCATGTCAGCACTCCGGTTAGCACTTGCAGCCATTGGCCTTGACCTTTTTCTGTCATGCCCCTTCGACCAAAAGGCTTGCTTTTGTCTGACCGGCTGCCATACAAATGGGTTGAAAGTTGCCCAGTTTCCATTGAACTGACTGATGCCGTCCGACATTCGGCCTGTGTGTACTAGGCTTTAGGGCAAAATGTGCCCCCACGTTGCAATACATATACTAGGCACTTGGGCACAGAGCACTGAAGTCTGAGTAAGTGGTTACTGTGGGGTTATGTGTGCCATATCTAGAATCAATTTAGTTTTCCTTTGCCCTTCGGTGGTAATAAGGTGAAGTTGTGCTCACTTCAGTTAACCAATCATGTCCTAGCAAAAATGCATTTTTTTTTTTTTCCCCTCCTCATGCAGGTACATTTAGGATCTTTCACTTTGCCAAGTAAATAGCCCCTACTCCTTTAGTAAATCAACACTAATGAGTGTAGAATATGGAAGATTTGAAACGCATAACTGTTCCTTAGGGAAATCCTGGACTTTCTCAGACAGCGGGTCATGTAAATCAGTGGAGGAACTGATGTTCAGCCAGAGGTGGCCAATCTGCTGCTCTTTTCAAACAATCTCCTGATGTTATTCCTCCAATGCCTTCCTCACTAGCAGAGACTACACAGCCAATTCACTAGTAATAATCATGAGACCAGCATCTAAGGTAAACCTGGATTCATGTTTTACAGGAACAGGCTTTTTATTTTTTTTTTTTTTTAAATCCGTTCATCATTTTGCAGTACCCTTGTGTTTTAGGGCTCATGCACATGGCCAGAATGCTGCTGCTGCTGCTAGAGGCGTCTGGCTTTTTTTTAATGTCCATGAACACGGCTACATGTGGTTTAGTTTAGTCATGCACATGCCAGCATATATTAGTGTACAGAAGCATAAATAGAAAATGCCCTAAAGCTGGAGAAGTGCCATTAGGCATAGTTTGCGCTCATGCCTGTATATGACCCATTTTTGGAAAGTAGACACCCCAAGAGGATCCATAATTGTTTGTAAATAAAGAAACTTGCTAGTATTGAAATGGTTAAAATCTGGAGTTTGGCACAGTAGATACAATACTTAATATTAAAGTGGTTGTATACCCTAAAATTTAAACTTGCACCTACAGGTAACCCTAGATTAAGGCTTACCTGTAGGTACAAGAAATATCTCCTAAACCTGCAGGTTTTAGGAGATATTTGAAAAGAACGTTTTACAACGTTGTCTACGGCGCATGCGCGCCGTAGACAACGGTGCATTTACATGGTTAATCCCCATCCTCAACTGCGGCTCACCGCAGTTGAAGTGTCCCGCGCATGCGCGGAGCGACGTCCTCGCCGCTCTGGCCAATCACAGCGCCGCAGCGGCGCTGTGATTGGCCGGAGCGGCGATACCCGGAAGGGTATCTGTTTTGATATGGATGCGGCCGGAGGGGGAGAAGAACACGGCTTCGGGGGCCCCGATCTAAGGTAAATGATGCATAATGAGCTAGTATGCTAGTCATACTAGCTCATTATGACTGTCTTGCAGGTAGATAACCCAAACATTTTTTTTAAATGGGTATACAACCACTTTAAGGTCATACACAGAGGGAGGTGGTGGTGAAGGTGTTAATGTACTTGTCGCATACAGTAGGAGGATATTGATGAGTGGGTTGATTTGCAGAACAAAGGAAGTGAGGGATTAAAATACAAGTCTAATATGGGATAGGATGGAGATAAGTAGTAAAGGATGCAAGGGATCAAACACCCTCCACCTTAAATTGTTGATACTTTATTTGGAACTAATGAATGATCTTTAATTCATAAGTTCCTCTTTCCTTCATTGCAAGGGAAAGGACTCACAGATGTAAAAACTACAGTGTTTACATTTTGTGATTGTTGTGGTCGGTTAGTCACAGTGATCACAAGGTACAGAGCTGCTTGGTTTGGCTCTGTACACTGTGTTTATATAGATGGTCAAAGAAATGCCACTTCTGTTTCTTTGAGCCCTGATTGGTTAAAGTTGATGTGGGGTATAATTCTAACAAGTTGTCATCTGCTGTTTGAAAATGTTAGCCACGCCAAGTCCTGTTGGCTTTTTCCTGAAAGACCTTCATGTATTAATGGATCACACATTGATGATTTGGTGGTCTTTAGGGAATGAGTCTTTCGCACAGATGGATGGAGTTCCTATTGACATGATAATGTTCTCTTTTAATTGACGTTTGGACATCTGCCAATCTTCAAACATCTGTCATCACCTCCCCAATTCTGACCGTATACACCTGTAGCTAGCCTTTTCTTCCTGCAAGGATATTTTCTTTGAAATCGCCTATTTTACAGACATTATTTGTATTGTGTCGTACAAGTGATTGTTTGTTTTTTTTCCTCATTATTTCTTTGTCTGCTGCAAAAACTGATGTAGAAGAAATTCTCTCCTTATTTTCCTGCCAGTTTCAGCTCCCCAGTCACTCATTATAATGACTGTGTATACAAACCCCAAGGTTCTATGCAGCAACCGCTGAGCAATTTTGGCTGATTATCTGGAGGAGTGGGGGAACAGTAAATAGAATCCTCAGTTATTAAGTCTATACATTAAAAGCAACCTGTTTTACAACCCCCTGCAGTCCTATAACCTAAACCAATGAAAGCCTTGTGATATTTGCAGATCTGTACCGCTAGGCTCCCTCTGGCTGATGGCACCCAGGCACAACTGCTACAGAGAATTGTAAAAGTGCTGTCAAAGGGTGACATTCAGATGGAACCAGAGAGTCTTTTCCAGAACCACCGTTTGATAGGCAATGTGTATTCTGTTCAACCTCGTTCCCCCAGCAGTAGTATTTGGGTGCCCGTAGATGGATGGAATCTATAGCTGTTAATAGATAATCATTATGCAGCTTTTACTAACAGTTTAGGTTGAAGGACATAGTTTAGGTTTCTCAAAGGCTTTGGTCTGTATTTACATGTAGCTTAGTAAATTGCATAAATGTATACTATTATGTTTGTGCTAACACTCTAACATTTGCAAAATGTGCATTTGATGTTCAGGCACTAAGGCATACTGTGCCATTTTGAGGTAAGAACCACTTATGTTGCTGTGTATGTTTGTAAATATTTTTAAAATAATCTTTATTACATTCATTAAGGCACACTCCAATCAAAATTGAAAATGAAGTGCTGTAGTGCTATCAGAAAACTCAGCTCAAAGTTGTGTAGGCAATGCGAGGTTCCATCACTGAGATCTCAGTGCTGTTTGATCTGGATACTTGGTGCTGGGGGCACAGAGATTAAGTCTCTACATTAAAGCTACACTGAGCAGTACTGTGGCCATACTGGCTTTCTGTGCTGGTATCATCAGAGCTGAGCTCGCATGGCCCTGGTTTAAAATCGTACAGAACCGCTGAGATCCCAGTGTCAGAAGAACTTCATTTAGATGCTCCACTGGTGCATCACAACCACAATCATTTTGCTTACCTGTTTTTTGTACAGCAGAGGTATTATCAATCGTACCCACTGTAAGCTGTTTTCCATCTATCACCAAGTTTGCCAACTTTCAGTAAAGAATGTAATTTTTGCATCTGTCCGTGAATGTCCATTACGGACATGCAGACTGCAGACACATCACATACAGAAGGCTTAATGCACTGTATGAAAGTGTAAGCAATATAATGTTTCTTAACTGCCACCAGTCAGAATCATGCTTGTCATGGAATTTTATATGATTGGTGATATACCTATAATGAAGAGAAGAATTTATATAGAATATGCTTCAGGAAGAAGACCAATACATACTATGTATAAGGGGATCTCTGACATTTTAGGTATGGAGAACTCTGCTTAAAGCTGAACTTTTAACTATTGCAACTTGATTAAAAAAATTTTTTTTATTTTTTTAGCAAGGAACATAGGTTCTATATTCTTAATTATGCTATCAAAATGAGTGTTGGCTGTAAATTTCCTTCAACATTGCTGAAGCCCATTACCTGAACAGCAGCAAATCATAAAGTGCAACTGAACCCATCGATTTTAAGGATTTAAAAAAAGTTACAATCTTGGAATGCCAGGATTGCTAACTGTCACATTTGCTTGTGTCCTCAACCAAACTGTCAAACGACTGGTGTCCTAACTGATCACATGTGATGCGGTGTATTAGTGGATGTTAAACAGTATAGACACTTACTTTTTTTATGTTTTACATAACTTTACCTGCCAGGCCGGAAGTGATCTAGCAGGACTTAATTTACTGACTAAAGTTACACTTTAACCACTTGCCAACCATGCTATAGCGAAATGACGGCTACAGTGTGGTCGGCCAGTTCTGGGAAGGCGTCATATGACATCTTCCCGTAAGCACGCTGCAGCGGGACACAGCTGATCACAGATCGGGGTAAAGAGCCAATCACCTGGCTCTTTACCAAGTGATTAGCTGTGTCCAATCCCAGCTAATCACAATGTAAACACACTTGCTGGCCACAGCGTCGGGAGAGAGCTAGTAACTGGCCACTGTGAAAGGGGACGTCTGCACTGATAATCGGGGCTGCACTGATGATCAGTGCCCATCTTCCTGCCTATCCGTGCCGCCTATCGGTTCAGCCTCATCAGTGTTTTCTTATGGGTGCCACGTGCCCATCAGTACCGCCTCCTCAGCGCATATCAGTGAAGGAGAAAAATTACCCGTTTTCACAATTTTATAACGGAAACTAAGAAAAGTTGTTTCAAAACTTTTTTTATTTTTTTTTATTTTTAGACTTATTTTTTGCTAAACGAAAAAAAAAAAAAAAAATAAAAACCCAAGTGGTGATTAAATACCAGCAAAAGGAAGCTCTGATTGTGTGGGAAAAATTGCTGAAAATTTAATATGGCCACAGTGCTGCATGACCGCACAATTGTCATTCAAAGTGCAGCAAGCTAAAAATTTGGCCTGGGCAGGAAGGGGATAAAAGTGACCAGTAGTTAAATACACTTTAAAGCGGAGTTCCACACAAAAATTGAACTTCCGCTTTTTGGAACCCCACCCCCCCCCCCCCTCCGGTGTCACATTTGGCACCTTTCAGGGGGGAGGGGGTGCAGATACCTGTATAATACAGGTATTTGACCCCATTTTTGGGCATAGACTCCCACGGGGGGGGGGGGGGTTTACCCCCCCCCCCACTGTCTGCTGGGAGACACACAGGTCCCAGAGACAGCAGGGACCATTCAGATTGCGCAGCGCGACTCGCACATGCACAGTAGGGAACCAGGAAGTGAAGCCGCAAGGTGGCACAGGAGAGCCCAGGTCAGTGGCGGGAGGGGGAAGTCCCCTTCCGCTGCTTGTAATAACAGCCGAGCAGCTGCTGAGCCGCATCAGTTGTTATTACAATGAAGCAAACCCCTTGAGCAATATCTGTCAGTTTTTTTGACCGATACCAATACTTCTGAAAAAGTAAATATTGGCCACCGATAATCGGTCGATCCCTACCGAGAACCATAGATGGTTTTAGTTCCACTTCAATATTTTAAAAAGCAGCAGTGCTGGCTGTAATAGCCAAATTTTAATGTACCTAGTCATTTGCACATACCCTCAAATATCTTTTGTGAGCTCTAATAGGCAAATTCCAAAACTTCTTGACTTATTTTACGATAGTCTCCCCCCCCCCCCCCCCCCACAGCACCTCCATATTGGCCACAGGAGGAAATGGGCCAGCTCAGAATTTAAGCAGAAAGTGCTGATATTTTTCACAAGGTGCCTGCTCCCCTGTCTAGCGCGCCACCTATACCCCCACTCCACAGCTGTACTGGCATGACTAGCCCTGTGCAAAAATTTACATTCAGGAAGAAAAGCCCTGGCAAGGTAGGGGCTGGTACATGCTCTGCTCCACAGACCTGGAACAAGCTTGCAACAAATGAGCGTCCGATACATTTTTGCCATTATCTTTTTTTCCTTATTCTGGGTCAATCTGTAGAAGTCAAAGCATCAGCATGACAGCCAGGGAACAAGCATTCTCAAAAGGGTCAGCTATTGCAGCCTATATGACTCCATGATCCCTTAGGGTGATAACACGTGTTTTTGACCCTAGTAGACTTCAATGGGAATGCCATAACCAGACAGAGCATTTTTTGCACAGAACAACTATCTACTCCACCTAGTTAATGGGTTTCCATTGGTTAGATTTAAGTGTTTTGTTTTGTTGTATGTTTACAACTCTTAATATTTATGTTGCACCTTCCTAGTTCAAAGTAGGCTGCTAGGTAAATTTAGTGTGGCTTCTATGTAAACAGAGGGTCAGGAGTTTATTGCTTAGGGCTGTTCATTGTTTCAGTGCTGTTCTGCTACTCCCCCTGTGTTCTAGAGGCTTCTAGAAGTATATTGGGAGGGAGAGAAGGACAGGCAGTCTGAATATTTATGGCACTCCAACCAATCCCTGGGATGGTGTGCCCAGAATGTGGCGGGAGAGCTCGTAAAATATTCAAAGACCTTGCAGCCAGTGTGCAGAGTGCCAGGGTCAAGTCCTTCAGGAGGTGACCCCTGAGGCAGAGAGGAAGCTTGGGGAGACTTTGAGGATGTTGAGGTCTCAGGCTTAGCTGGGGGGTCCTACCAAAGAGAGCTTTGCCCAGAGACTGAGCAGAGCCAGAAGGGAGTTGGTGGGGGAAGCCCAAACATTCTGGGACTGAGTAGAGCTGCACGATTAATCGTTAAGAATCGAGATTTTTTTTTTCCCCCCCTTGCAATCTTAACAAAGCATTTTCCTGATTTCTTTCTATGCAGAGAATTCTCTGCTCAAGCCGACAGCTGTCAAAAAAAACAGGCAGTCTGCCAAGTATCACAATATTCCTCAGCCCTGAGCAAACTATAAACATTGTAACGTTTTTGTTCTTTAGATCAAAGGAATGAACTTCTGCTGTAAATGAGGGAAGTTTAACCACTAAAAGACTAAACAAAAACAAAACAGTAAAGTTAGCCCAATTTTTTTTTTTGTATACTGTGAAAGATGTTACGCCACGAGAATCGTACACTTTATTCTAAGCAAAGAAATTGTGATTCTCATTTTGGCCAGAATCGTGCAGCTCTAGGACTGAGTGAGTAATTTATTCTGCTCTACAGAAGAGAAGTGACTGTGTGGTGGTTTGTTCTCCCAAGCACATGGAGTGCAGCCAGAGGTTGTGCAAAACAACCTGCATTTTTGTATAGAGCAGCCAGAAGCCTAGCAGTTCTGAAGTTGTGTATTTCTACAGTTCCGGGGTATCCCATGCTCCCCATCCCTATCCAAGTTACTGTTCCAATAAAAACCCCAAAAGAAACTCATAGACTGATCTTTGAGCCAAAGGCAGATTGCTGAAAGTGCTGTGTATGCTGAGAGTGGGGGAAATAGGCCCAAATTATCACCAGCTCCTGCGGGGGGTAGCACTAAATTTACATGCAATGTTTTTCCATTACTAACTGCTAGGGGCTTGTATGGCAAGTCTGTAATTGAGCAACCTGCTAACATGACAGTTCCAGTTGGGAGATCCACTAATTTCCTATGCTGAACAGTTGGACGATCCTGTGAAATATTTTCCTAGTGTGTGTATATACATTAATATTAGAGATTGATTGCCAAGTGCGTCATACTATACAGTGCATAGAAGTGAAGGTTACTATATACACTCCTTAAGGTTGATTAGACACAGAACACAGAGGTGAAATGTTCAGAAGAAGCTGCGTGTTGTACAGCTGTCAAAGGGAATGCATGGCTGCTGATGAACAAGATACTGTTTACTTTATGGGCTCATGTACATGTCTGTATAGCATGCAGAGCCTGTACAGGTACTCTCCAGGGACCCGCAACCTCTGCAGACAGCCGCCCATTGGGATACACTGGAAGATGTGGCTATAAGCAGTTGTGCAAATTGCCCACACACTGCACAGACATACAGTATGCTCCAAACGCAGATGGCGTGCGTTTGGAGCATACATCCATGCAGGTGCTTTACGCAGCCTGTACGGCCATGTGCGTGAATTCGTCTAGTTTTATTTTTGTAAGGTAAGCTTTGCAGCTTGTTGAATAGTAATACACAATTGCGCAGTTTTATTTATTTATTTATTTTTTTTCATACTTTTGCAGGAATTCACTGAGTGGGGCAGATATTCTTGGTTGAAATTGTCTGGGCGCAGGTAGTTGTGGATGGTGTAAAATGTTTCTGCTTCACTAGACAACATTGTTTTTTGTTTTTTGTTTTTTCCCCAGAAACTCCAATAGCTTTTTCAGCAGGGACCTATAAAAACAAGTTTACATGGCTGGTTGTAAATGTTACTTGTGTTATGTCTCGTCATTTCATGTATGGTGTTATAAAGTGTCTAAGGAAAACTTTCTTCTTGTCTATTCAAATACACTCTAAATGCCACCTGTCATTTTTTCTTCTACAAGTTTAAGGGCTGGTTCACACTAAAATGCACTCCAGTTCCATTCCAGATGCATTTCTGCATGCACGTCTTTAATGTGTTTTTCATGCGTTTTCAGATGCCTTTTTTCTGGTTTTCTTTTCATTGTACTGGGGTCCGGTGCGTTGGATGCGTTCCAGGTCATTCTGGTGTATTTTTGATGCTTTTTACATCCATTCCAATGCAGGCATGCATGCATTTTCCTTTTTACTGGAACTGACTGCACTGGTGTGAACTATGCCACTGGAAACCATATAACCTACTTTCCATGCGTTTTTGATGCAGAAAAAAAAATGTACTGGACTGCATGTGTTGTGAACTGGCCCTAAAGAATGTTACCGCAACATTTCATATTCCTGATGTGTCCCTGTTGTACCATGCACAGTACTTTAAAAGTTAAAAAGTAACCTGTTCTCTTTGCATGGCTTCATTTGTGCGAAACACCTGGTGATCCTGCCAGTTTCCCGGCTCTCCCAAATTAAACTGACCATGCTTGACATAAAAGCACATCCTGCCCAGCGTAGTTGGTTTTCTGGCTGTGCTGGGAGAACAGCCTGGTTGTTCTCCAATGATCTGACACAAGTGTCGGCCAAACAGTAGCTGCATCTAATCAGATACAGCTGCTGTTTAGATATCCTGGCAGCTGCCAGTGTTGGCTGTCAGAAAACAATAGCTGGCACTGTAGATTTATCCATTTGCACTGTATAGTGTGGATGGTGGAATCTGTTAGATTTTTTTTTTTTTTTTTTTGCAGGTTGAACAAAATAAAATTCAGTAAATATAAAAACGAAAACAAATCTGCGCTGGGGAAGATTTTAAATCTGCCTACACCAGAATCTGCGATGCCAAATTTGTGCAAAAATAAATCCAATAGTTTTTTGCTAAATTAATACAGCATGATAGAAAATATTCTGTACTTAATGTGCTTAAAACTCTATGAATTGAGATTTTTATAATTCATATTAAAGTGGGAAAATGTGAAATGCTCATTTACATTTATTAAAAAAATCACCAACATAAAATCAATATTCAAATCCTATAAACATATAATAAGTCCCAATTCATGAGTTAAAAAATCAAAAACATGTATAATTCATGCGCAACATCCAAACAAATATAAGGTGTATAGTCCCATATCCAAATGCAAGTGAATGCTGCTCTTATCCAATAAATATAAGCAATCCAAGAAATAGTTGTTACATCCAAGGCAGATGACCACAGTGAGATCGCCTGTGGTATAAGATAAGGTTGGTTCCTTACCAGATAGTGTGGACCATATTAAATGGTCAACAACACCTTTTTAAAATGACAAGGATGTCTTCCTGTCACTCCTCATCCCCTTGCTGTGAACTCTCCCAGCAGCGTAATGCAAGAAAACGTCATCTCCTAGCGCCAATATGTTTAAAATCTGTATCTTTAATAATAGAAGTGCACTTGCATATTTTCCACATCAAGATGCACAGCATGGTTTCCTGAGCAGGCAACCTCCAAACACCAGTGTTCTGGCAGTCAGATATCCTAAAGGCGCCACGTGTAGGTCCTGCCCGACGCATGTTTCGTCAAAGAATGACGTCTTCAGGGAAATAGGCCAAACTATCCATTTCTTGGATTGCTTCTATTTATTGGATGAGAGCGGCATTCACTTGGATATGGGACTATACACCTTATATTTTTGTGGATGTTGCACATGAATTACTCCATTTTTTTTTTTAATTTCATGAATTGAAACTTATTTGTTTATAGGACTTGAATATTGATTTTATTATGTTGGTCAACTTTTTTATGAAATGTAAATTTGCATTTCACATTTTTATCATTTATTTATATTCGAGATTTATGCACATCAAGTGTGGTATATTTTCTATCATGTTGTATTAATTTAGTGCCACACTGCTTGAATTGGTTCAAAAAAATTCAGTGTATGGTCAGCTTTTGTACAAGTCCCACCTAGTAAAAAATCCCAGTTTGCTTGATTAACTTTTTTTGCTGGGAAACTTTCCTACATGTGCCTTGGAAACTAGTTAGGTTTTTTTATTTTATTTTGTGGCTGTGGTCCAACCTTTTAGCGAAACCCCATTCAGTGCCATCGCTCAGTCCAATAAGAGTATCTTGGTGACCAATTAAAGTGGTATAAGGGGCATGGCAGTTGGTGGGCCTTAGTTTTAAAATAAGAGACGTCAGGCGCCTAATAACAAGATGCTGGTTTCAAAGAGGAGTGTTTGTTGGGTAGTTTGTTGGGTCTTGTGCGGGAGACTAATCATATGGAAAAGAGGCAGCCATGTGAACCAGTCTGACTAAACTATATTGCACAGTGTTTATCACTGCAAGCTTGTAGACATGAGTGAAAGCAGAGTGGGCAAAGTGATGGCTTTTTCAGTGTGCTCCATCCATGCTCAGATTTCAGGTCAACAGCCTGGAGGCTTGGCTAGTGACTTAGCATTATACTTTAACTGTAGGGATCCTGCTGCCTGGTGGGTTGGCTGGATTATATAACTGGCTGAACTGAATTATACATTTTTTGGCAGTTAAGACAGCACTAGTCCAGTATGTGCTTTAGCTTTTGTATTTCGTTGTCTGAAGTTCAGATTTAAATATCATCATGATAACACAAATACCTTACGTAGGTCACAGAGCAGCAGAAACACCTGACTGTACGAGTACAACAAATAGTAAATGCTTTGCCTAATATTTGTTAATAAATAACTTTATTATGCTGCTTTTAGCTTTGGAAAACACAATTGGTGCTGTAATGGCCAACATCAGCTGGTACAGCAGAGGACTTGCAGAGGTTACCATGTTAACTCCTTGTATATTCACAGTTATGGTAAATGGAAACTAAAGGCAAACACTTATTTATTTATTTATTTATTTATTTATATTCTACATTATAATTGGAAGTGTAATGTCCCTTTCATAGTGGCACAGGTAGAGTACTCACAAATACTTGCAGAGTCCACCACTTTGGTTTTGAAATATGAAATTTAAACCTATGAAATGTATCCCTTACTCTATACCATTAGGTCATTCAGATTTGTGCATTTGCTTAGGATAGTTGTGGGCAGGGTTTACTGCATCCAAGTGGTGACCCCCCCCCCCCCCCCCCCCCCCCCCCCCCCCCCCGAGTGAATGCTCACTAGTGCCCCCAAAAGGCAGGCTGAGGCTGCCGAACAACGCTAGCCTGATGTTTAAGGCAGCACTCCCAAATTAAAGTAGAAATTCACCCTAAAACTAAAATCTGTAAATCTACAGGCATCCACAATCTAAGACAAACCTATTTAGCCCTGCAAAGAAGAAATCGCTATAGATACCATATTCTTTTTTTTTTTTTTTCCTGAAGCTGATTCGGTCTCCAGAAGCTCTGTGCAGGAGATGGCCAACAATGGCTGTGAAGTGCCAGGGAAGTGACGTTGCCTATAGGGGTTGCTATGGGCCTTCCATTGTCGGCTACCTCCTCTGCACACGCCTACACAGAGAAGCCGCTGCTGACAGCTCAGCATGGGACCAGAGCGGCTTTGGAAAAGGTATGTATATTGATTTCTTCTTTACAGGGCTAGATAGGTTAGTCTTAGATTGTGGATGCAAGTAGATTTACAGATTTTAGCTTTAGGCTGAACTTCTACTTTAAAAAGGGATGCTCCTCCACAATATACATAATTTAACTCCTTGTAATCCATGGCTCAACCTCTGTACTCTTTACATTGTTTGTTTATTCAAAATATAATTTCCTCATTACAATCTTTGCACTCCAGATAACAGTTCTTTTAATATTCTTGTTCAAATATTTTTATTAAGGAAAAGAACATGCATAGAATAAAGACAGGATGATTATTCCCATAAAGTGAGGGGACCAAAAAGACCCCCTGAATGGGACTTTGACAGACCATCAACGCATGCAACAGAGCTATAAAATATAGTGTTTATTGGTACAAAAAATGATAAAAACAGACGACTAGCGTCTGAATAGTAACAATACGCAATGAAGTACAGAACAAAAAAAACAGAAAAACATAAAACAATAAGAGTACCCAATCCCCTATGAGAGCATAAGTGCTATCTTGCTATCTTTTTAGTGGCGCTTTTAATCCCTGCTAGCGGCTGATAAAGGGTGCAAAGCGCTGTTGCCGAAGTGCTTTTCAGGTGCATCGGCAATGCTGGCCATTGATTTCAAGTCAAATGCCAATCGAGTTCCACGGTGCGGGGCAGTAAGCACAGGGCCCACTAGAGGATGTTGGGCCCTCAGGCCACCCTCATAAAATCTGTTTCTGATTATTTTGGCAGAGACATTATCACCAGTGGCCTTCTGGAGGTCATTTTGTAGGGATCTGGCAGTGCCATTCTTGTTCCTGCTTGCACAAAGGAGCAGATGCTGTCCCGCTGATGGGTTAAGGACCGTCTAACTCTCATAGAGTAACTGCCTGTCTCCTGGAATCTCCTCCATGCTCTTGTGACTGTGACCAGACTGTGCTGGGAGACACAGCAAACCTTCTGGTAATGGCACACATTGATGTGCCGTCCTGGCAGAGTTGGACTTCCTGTGTAACCTCTATAGGGTCCAGGTATCGCCTCATGCTACCAGTAGTGGCAAAACTAGTGAAAAAGAGCCAGAAAGGATTAGTAGGGGGGAAAAATGGCCTTCACCTATAAAACCATTCCTGTTTTGGAAGTAGTCTCATTGTTGCCCCTTCTAGTGCACCTGTTAATTTACACCAAAGCAGCTGAAACTGATTACCCCCCTCCCCCCTTTGCTACTTAACCACTTCCCGCCCGGTCAATAGTAAATTGACGTCCGGGAAGTGGCTTCGTTATCCTGACTGGGCGTCATATGACGTCCTTCAGGATAACAGCCGCCGCGCGCCCGTGGGGGCGCGCATCGCGGCGATCGGTGGAGCGGTGGGTCAGTCTGACACACCGCTACACTGATCTCGGTAAAGAGCCTCCGGCGGAGGCTCTTTACCACGTGATCAGCCGTGTCCAATCACGGCTGATCACGATGTACACAGGAAGAGCCGTTGATCGGCTTTTCCTCACTCGCGTCTGACAGACGCGAGTAGAGGGGAGCCGATCGGCGGCTCTCCTGACAGGGGGGGTCTGCGCTGATTGTTTATCAGCGCAGCCCCCCCTCAGATGCCCACACTAGACCACCAGGGAAGCCCCCAGGACCACCAGGGAAGCCCCCAGCATGTGGATGGCCAGGTACATCCCCCATGGCCATCCACATGTTAAAAAAAAATCAAAAATATGCCAATCAGTGCCCACAGATGGGCACTGATTGGCACATCATATTTAATAAAAAAAAAGTAAAAAAAAAGGATTCCCAGCAATGCCACCCATAAGTGTTATCAGTGCCACTCATCAGCGTCCATCAGTGCCACCTATCAGTGCCCATCCGTGCCCATCCATGCCACCTATCAGTGCCCATCCATGCCACCTATCAGTGCCCATCCATGCCACCTATCAGTGCCCATCCATGCCACCTATCAGTGCCCATCCATGCCACCTATCAGTGCCCATGCATGCCACCTATCAGTGCCCATCCATGCCACCTATCAGTGCCACCTATATGTACCCGTCAGTGCCACCCATGAGTGCCCATCAGTGCCACCTGAGTGCCCATCAGTGCCGCATACCAGTGCCACCTATCAATGCCCATCAGTGCCACCTATCAGTGCCCATCATCAGTGCCACCTCATCGGTGCCCCCTAATTGGTGCCACCTCATCGGTGCCCATCAGTGCCGCCTTATCAGTGCCCATCAGTGCCGCCTTATCAGTGCCCATTAGTGCCGCCTTATCAGTGCCCGTCATTGAAGAAGAAAACGCACTTATTTACAAAAAAAATTAACAGTGACAAAGAAAAACTTGTTTTTTTGCAAAATTTTCGGTCTTTTTTTGTTTGTTGCGCAAAAAATAAAAATCGCAGAGGTGATCAAATACCACCAAAAGAAAGCTCTATTTGTTGGAACAAAATGATAAAAAATTTGTTTGGGTACAGTGTAGCATGACCGCGCAATTGTCATTCAAATTGCGACATCGCTGAAAGCTGAAAATTGGCTTGGGCGGGAAGGTGTCTAAGTGTCTGGTATTGAAGTGGTTAAAGTGGAGTTCCACCCACTTTTACAACTCTTCAGCATCCCTCACTAAACTGCACTGTAAACAAATTGGATATTTTCTTTATTTTTTTTTCAGCACAGACTGTATATCTGCTGTATTCATTTTTCACTTCCTCCTCCCTGGCCACGGCCTATCGCATAATTTCCTGTTTGCAATGCCTCCTGGGAAGGGGCAGCAACTTCCTCTCAAACTGCCGTTGCTATGGAAACCTGACCTGAAACCTATTGCACTGCTTATGCTGCACTGAGCATGTTCGAGATCTACAAGGATGAGATCCAAGAAGAAATACAGTCTGGCTTCAGATGCCCACACTTAAGATGGCCACGGCCTGCTGCAAGTTTATAAAATAACAAACTACTGCTAAAAACTAACAAAACAGACCTTAGTTTACAGACTAACTTTACTAGAATACATTAAGCTTGTGTATTATAGGGGTATTTTTATTTAAAAAGTATAATTTCGGCCGGAACACCGCTTTAACTGACCAGATCAATATCCCAGGAGTTTAATTGACTTGATGCTATGCTCTGATTAAAAAGTGTTCCTTTAATTTTTTTTTTTATTCCTGTACATGATCTTTTAAGTGCTTCTAAGTAAGTGTCCTGGTGCCCCTTTTGAGGTTGTCATACCTTGAATAGGTGAGTGAGTCCAGTAATCCTTGGTAAGCAAGAGCCCATTTAGAAATGGCAAAAGTCTATATGCCTGAAACACTGACTGAGATCCCACAAAGGGTGGTTAAACCGGAGGGCCATCCTAAAAAAAAAAAAAAAAAAAAAAAATGCAATAAAATGCTTCTAAAAAATGTAAACAAAAATAGAAAAAAAAATATTACTTGCCAGAAATGGCTTTTGCTAGGCAGATCGTCATAATCTGCCACTTCCTACACCGTGGTGATCTTCAGTCTTCTCCGCCTCGCGTTGTCTTCTGGGGAAGATGACGCGGTGTGTTCTGGGAGCTGTGTGTCCCAGAACACAGCCGGCCATTCACAAAGCGCCGCGCGACTCGCATGTGCGCAGTAGGAAATGGGCAGTGAAGCCGCAAAGGCTCCACTGCCTGTTTCCTTTACATCGAATGGCGGCGCCGGGACCCGATCCGACGGACGAATCGTCCTCCTCTTTAAGTGCAAGAGGTAATTTGCATTATGTTTCAGAAGTGGGGAGACCTGGAACCAAACCTTCGGCTGCCTTACTATTTATGGCACCCCCGAGATGCGATTTTTTTCCCTCTCCTTTTTTAGATGTTTGCTCCAGTAGATGGGAAAACCTGACCAGCAGTGTTGACCTCTACATCCCAGGGAGTACCACCTCAGCCAGACTAACATAAGTTAGCAATGCAGATATACTCATGTTGGAATATTCAGTTGCACAAAGAAACAAGAAAAATGAACACCAAAATCTACAATGATTAAAACATATGGAATAAACACGCAACACAGAAAAATCCCTATGGAAGCATCTCCTTGCATAGGGGCACCTGATGCTTTGGAAGGGGATTTAAATAGAAAAAGTTTAAGAGCCCTTGTGTATAAGCGTCCAGGCAGATTTGCCTGCTTGCACTCCTAGCAGCATTTGTTAAATTGACTAAATATTGCAGGGTGAATGTTTAGCGGATGTATGGTGAATCTTCATCAAATGCAGACAGGAAAAAATGAAGTGCAAGTAAGACTTCATGCACACGGATGTGTAGAGGCTGCAAAGATAAAATCCCCAGCATTTTCCCACGCCCAAAGAGCCATGGTGCATACAACCACCCATACAAGTGAATGGCTGTATACGTCCATACTAGTGTAAATGAAATTTAAATAAATAGTAAATTGATATAGGTAATGCAATAACCGTTTATATATCTGTTTTTATATACGCAGCCAAGCCGCAACCACATGTTACAAACTCCAATATATCAAATTAAAATAGGGCATCATCCAGGAGCAGAGTTGGGCCCTGTTTACACCTGAGCGATTTTTCTGCTTGAAGCTTGTAGCCCTAAACGCTCAGGTGTGAATGGTAACTTAGGCTGGGTTTACACTTGTGCAATGCAGGAACCAGTGCAATTCCATTGCAAGTTCCCGCATCTAATGTCACTTGCAGGCAGTTCACACTGCCCTCTGCGGACTGCTGCCGGTGTCCATGTAAAGTTAAAGTGGAGGGCCACCCAAAACAAAAAAAAAATGCACTAAAGCGGTTGTATACCTGTTTTTTGGTGTTGTGTTTTTTTTTTTTTTAAACTACCTGCAAGACAAAGTCATAATAAGCTAGTATGACTAGCATACTAGCTCATTATGCATCACTTACCTTAGATCGGGGCCCTCGACGCCGTCCTTTTCTCCCCCTCCAGCCGCAGCCATCTCTCCACAGATACCCTTCCGGGTATCCCCGCTCCGGCCAATCACAGCGCTGCTGCGGCGCTGTGATTGGCCAGAGCAGCGAAGATGTCGCTCAGCGCATGCGCGCGGGACACTTCAACTGCGGCAAGCCGTAGTTGTGAGTGGGGATTAACCCTGTAAATGCACCGTTGTCTACGGCGAGCATGCGCCGTAGACAACGTTGTAAAACGTTCTTTGCAAATATCTCCTAAACCGGGCAGGTTTAGGAGATATTTCTTGTACCTACAGGTAAGCCTTAATCTAGGCTTACCTGTAGGTGCAAGTTGTAATTGAGGGTATACAAACGCTTTAATAATCTTTAAAAGAATAAATGTTTTTCACTTACCAGAAACCCCTGTTGCTAGGCAGTCTTCCTAATCTGCCTCTTCCTATTCTGCTGCGCTTCCTCCTCTTCGGTGAGCGGCCCCATTGCCTTCTGGGATGTGTGCGTCCCAGAAAACAATGGGGCCATTCACAAAGCGCCGCAATGACTCGTGCATGCGCAGTAGGAAACAGGCAGTGAAGCTGCAAGTCTCCACTGTCTGTTTCCCTTCGTTAAGATGGAGGCGCCGGCAGTGTTTGTAGCTGCTGACTTCTTGGCCGGAACGCCCCTTTTAATTTCCCCAGATCGGATCGCAGTTCAAACTGTCAAATTGTACAGCAATCTGATTGCATGGGTGTGATTCCAGTGTGGACCAAAAAAAGGGTATTGTACCGTTTTGGTCCGAATGCAATGCCAATTCAGCCATAGAAATGGTATAACTGAATTTGCATTGCACAGACATGTGATCTGCACAGCAATACGGTGCGACTCACATGCAATGTCTGTGTTGGCACCAGTGTGAACCCAGCCTTAGTTCTCTCACAGCATAGGCAAATCTTGAATCGGACCTCTAACCCAATGTAAACCGAAGCCTAGGTTTTTCTGGTTGAGATTTGTTGTTCTCAAAGGTAGGTAACCTCTGGAAAGGTATTGCAGTGTATTAGACCCCATACACACTTTTCAATTCTCTGCAGATTTTTGTCTTATGGTTTTGGTAAATCTGAAGACAAAAATCTGCAGAAAATCTAATAGTGTGTCTGGGGCCTTAGTGTAGAGACCATCTATTCAGGGTTTCCTAGTGGAAGCCATGTTAATTAGCAACTCCTTGTTCTTTCTATTGCTGCTTTGTCTGTACGGTGAATGTGTTTAATTTGTCAGCCTTTAACATGGAGTAATCAGCGCATCCCAATAAAGAATATCGTAATTATCTAGAAGTGTCTTAGATGTGAATTGGGCACAAGGGCTTTTTTGTTAAGTCTTCTTCTTTTTTCACTGTTGTTTTTTTTTAATCTTTTATGTCTCTTACTGAGTTTTTTTTTTTTTTATTTTTTTTTTTAGACAAGTTAAAAGGAACCAAAAATCCCTTCACTAAGCCAATGTGACACACAGCAGAGCCTTCCTGAACCAATTATCTGTATATCTCGCATCTATCACAGAGTGGGATTCCTGATGCAAATGAGACTACCAATGTGGTATCTTTTGGGAAGCTCTGCTATTCTTTGACATTTTATAAAATATACAGTCAGCATGGTGAAGATCTTGTCTGCAGGGAAACGCCCTCTCGGATTAAATATTTTTTTTTTTATTAAGTATGTTTGGCCCCGACCTCTCATGTTTAAATCATTCTTTGGAATGAAGATAGGAGAATTGTCTTAAAATATAAGACATGTTGGTATCTCTCCAGTAGGATGGCTCAGATGTTAAGAACGTATCTTGCTCCACCCTCTGCTCACACTTTGGATGTGATAATTGCATGGGTGGCTGATGACAGGGGGGCAGCATGTGCCGCTGTACAGATTCATTACACAGAGCCCTGAATGCTTGCCTGCCGATTTGTATTTTCTGTAGCTCTCGATGGCTTGTAACAATGAAGTCCACAGATAGGCTTCATTTAGCTGTAGGTACAGTTTAGAAATGTTGTTCATTTTCTGCGTTCGTATTGTAATTTTTGATTTTATGCCATCCATGAAGAATGTATAGGGAGAGCTGAGTAAGCCTCCCACCTTTCCTTTGGCAGTGTTTTGATGCTGACAGTCTGTCCGATTATCAAGGTTTGTGCCAAGCGCACTGGTGATAATAGGATTGCTGGCAATGCAGAATTTCTCTGTAGAGCGCCAATGTGGGCTGTCACAGCCAGGATCACATGCAAGGTAAAGGAATGAAATGGTGGCAGCAATTTTTCCTTGTATAAAGCAACAATATAACCCACCTACATAGAATAATTATTCCCTATATTAACACTTGTCTATAAAGCACTCAAGCAGATTCTTTGTGACAAATATAGCCCAGATTTTTTTTTTTCGCTACTGTATAAATGCTTGCCCCCCCATCAGAAAATAACTTGACTGCAAAATGGAATGTTTAATAACATTTTCTTTGTAGCTTTCTTTAGTTGTCCATTTTATCCAGTAACCCACTTTTACCAGTCATATGAGGGCTTGAATTCCTTGTGCTGGTTGGTTCCAGGTACTGTATTTTATTTTATTTTGATCATGATGTGTTTATTTTATATCAGGAAAACTGTGTGTTTTTTTTATGTGTGTTTTTTTTAGGTCTTCTGTGTTGCCACACCTCATCCTACCTAATGGCACAGCTAAAAATGTATTGTGCAGTAGACATATGCAATTCGTTTCGTTCCGAATTCGTTTTTTAACTAATTTCGACAATTTCGTTAATTCGGAAATATCCAAATTAACAAAAAGCTGTTTAACAAATTTTTCCAAATATTTGTAAATTCGTAATTTCGAAATAATTAACTAATAACTTGACTATTACTAACTATTGAATTATAGGTATTGTAATTTCCTTTCAAATTTGTCTGTTAGTGAACGTAACAGATACAAATGAATCCGAAATAATGAATGCCGTATCCAAACGAATGGAACGTAATGAATTAATAATAACAATAATAAAAACTTTTTATTTATTATTAATTTGTACCATTTGTTTAGATGTGGCTTTCGTTATTTTGGATAATTCGTAACTTTGGATAAATTCGTATTTGTTACGTTCACTAACAGCCAAATTTGAAAGGAAATTACAATACCTATAATTTTAATAGTTACTATTTCAGATTTTCACTAATTGCGATCATAACAACCCGAAAAACGGAAAAAAAAAATGAACACATTTTTTTGGCAGTGCACATGTCTATTGTGCAGGTAAAAGGCAGCTCCATTGATGCAGTTGGAGAGTTTCCTGCTCTGCTCCAGCATTAGCAGATTGGTCAGCCATATGATAGATAGGCGGGAGTGTGCACAGACACATTTTAGGAGAGTTTTAGATACTGGACTACATTTTAAATGCATTCCCATTGTGAGGAATGTAAGTAAAATGTATATAGTTTGAAATATGGTCATTGTTTTAAACATATTACCATTCATCAAGTGTAGCTTGACTGCAGAGGAACAGATTTACAAATTATGCAGCTAGCTGCTCTTGAACCCACAAACTGATGGGACCAAAATTGCTTTGATCAAACCTGGCAGAAAACCAAATCACTTGACGAAACTGCTGTTGTTTTTTTTCTGGTCTTGAAATTTTTTTTTTTAATTCCTGTATTAAAGGACTTTAGTTCATAGTCCAGTTCAAACGATCACATTCAGGTGATCGATCAAACTCATGGGTGGTAGATTGTTTTCAGGCAACCACTTTGATTTGTTTATTCAATTCCCAGTCATTTGGAAAGTGGTTAAGGCTGGCTATACACGGTGCAAATTTAAATTTTGCACGATTCCCCCATCAACACAGACAGTGTCGAGATGGGATTCGGCAATTTTCTTCTCCCGTTGGTAGGGCTGGGGAAGCCATCCCTGCTGGGGGAAGACAGTGATTATTGCTAGCAGCCACTAGTGATAATTACAAGAGAATCCTTCAGGCTGGTTGTACTCAAGTTGATCAATCAACTTGGTACATTAAGCCTGCCCATTAACGGTTCGAATCTTGGCCGGTTCCAGCTGAACCGGCTGAGATTCAAACTGTGTATGGCCGGCCTAAGGGCACATTCACATCAGTGGCTGCAACTTACTGCGGCCATTGCTGTGTGCTCTTAAATTCATGTTTGCTAAGCAATGTGTAAGTGTAAAGCTGGCCATACACTATTAGTTTTCTAGAATTTGTCAGTGTTATGGCCAGCGTGACGCTACTGGTATTGATGTCTGTTTTTACTAGAAGGACTGCACCTTTTTTTAACCCAGATTCATCCAGGGGTTAGTATGTTCTTTGTGGACCAAAGCTGGCCAATGGCTATGCACTAGTAGAATTTAATTTGATGATCTTTGTTGATTAAAACTTAATTTTTTTTTAGTTGGGGTGGGTCAAATTGATAGTAATTTTTCAACTGCATTGACAATGTTATCCGAAGGAGCAGGATTGAAATTTGTTCTTGAACACACAAAATTAACAGTGCATGTGATTATCGTACAGGGAATTCTATTGTTGTCAAAATCAGATGTTAAAGGCAAATTACGTTTTCAAGTAGCGTGCTGTGCCTTGGCCCAAACATGTCAAAATAGAACTTGTTCCTGCTGGCTATTTAGGAAAGGAAGAATATTTTGCATCTCGGTGTTTTTGGCATGTCTGTTGTCTGTACAAACGTCCAGTCTCTGTGTGCGTTATCAAATGTATTGGTTGGATTTTTTGAATTGGCATTTGTTCAAAATGCTACCAATGTTTTGCCAGCTCATGTACGCTCATGTAACACACTCCTGTAAAAATCCATGCCTGTATTGTTTGTTTTCTTGGCAGTGTCATAAGTTGGCTCACACAGGTCACGGCTTGCCTTTTTGACCCAGTGAACTGTCAGGACATTACAATATCATACAATCCCAGTGCGTGATCAGGAAGAAAATGCTTCCTCCTGTGTGCAGTATACAGATGTTTCTTTCAAGGTACACTTGTCAGGCTTAGAGGATCTTTACCCTAGGAACAAATACTGTAGCTGCTGACTTTTTTAAGCTGGGTTCACGCTGCAGCACGCTCTTGCTCTCACAGCAGGGGTCCGTCCGGTGCATCCTGGTTCACTGTTTTTGGCCTGAATTTTTGGCTGAATTTGGACATGAAACGGACCAAAAGACGCACAGGACTCCTGTGCAATTCACACCGGAGTCGCTGCAGAGATGTGTGAATCGGCTCCATATGCTATGCAAATTGGATGCGGGGAACCCCGCATGCTATTCGCAACAGTGTGAACCCAGCCTTAATAAAAGGACACTTGCCTGTCTAAGGATCCAGCTCTTTGCTCACCTGGGCTGGCTTTTCACCAGTTTTTGGGTCCCCAGCATCGACCTCTTTAGAGTGGGAAGCTGGCTGTGACTCCTTGCGGCTCACCACTGCACATGCACGAGCCACGCTGCACTTTGTGAATGGTTCTGCAGCCTTTTAGGACCTGTGATGGACTGTTTGTTCGATGGGGTGCCGAACTTCGGAAGTGGGAGCGGGTACAAATAATAAACGGGAACTTCCCTTTTTGGAGTTAAGTTCCGCTTTAAACAAAGTAATTTGCCTGGAACTTGAAGACTTTTATAGTTGTGCTCATAAGTTTACATACCCTGGCAGAATTAGATTTCTTGGCCATTTTTCAGAGAATATGAATGATGACACAAACTTTTCTTTCACTCATGGTTAGTGTATGGCTGAAGCCATTTATTATCAATCAACTGTTTACTCCTTTTTTTTTATTTTTTTTATTTTATAACAAACTACCCAATTGACCCTGATCAAAAGTTAACATACCCTGATTTTTGGCTTGATAACATGTACACGAGTTGACAATAAGGGGTGTGAATGGCTATTAAAGGTAACCATCCTCACCTGTGATCTGTTTGCTTGTATTTAGTGTGTGTGTGTATAAAAGGTCAATGAGTTTCTGGACTCCTGACAGACCCTCGCATCTTTCATCCAGTGCTCCACTGACGTTTCTGGATTCTGAGTCATGGGGGAAGCAAAAAAATTGTCAAAGGATCTGTGGGAAAAGGTAGTTGAACTGTCTAACACAGGAAAAGGATATAAAAAGATATCCACAGAGTTTAAAATGGCAATCGGCAGTGTTCAAATTCTAATCAAGAAGTGGAAAATGAGGGGTTCTGTTGAAACCAAACCACAGGTCAGGTAGACCAACTAAAATTTCAGCCACAACTGCCAAGAAAATTGTTCGGGATGCAAAGAAAAACCCACAAATAACTTCAGGTGAAATACAGGACTTTATGAAAACATGTGATGTGGCTGTTTCAAGAAGTACACTAGGGAGGCACTTGAAAGTGGTTGTAAACCCCCCCCCCCCTGACCTATTTTTACATAAATGTAAGCCTATAATAAGGCTTACCTTTTATGTACTGAAAATATCTCCTAAACGTGTGCCATTTAGGAGATATTTGCCTTGTAGTGTGCCGTTTCTTCCCCTGCATGGGTCGTGACTGGCGGCTCCCGCGCGCATGCGCAGGAGTGACGTCACGTGGCTCCGGCCAGTCACAGAGCTGGAGTCCGTGGCCCCAGAAGGAAGACGGGAGAAGATGGATGCTTCCACCAGCGGGGACATCGCAGGCTTCGTTTGCAGGTAACTATCCCGCTTACAATACGCCAAACAGCACAGAGACAAGCCTCAAACCTTCTGGCACAAAGTCATTTGGAGTGGCGAGACCAAAATTTTAGCTTTTTGGCTACAACCATAAACGCTACATTTGAAGAGGAGTCAACAAGGCCTATGATGAAAGGTACACCATTCCTACTGTGAAACACGGAGGTGGATCGCTGATGTTTTGGGCATGTGTGAGCTACAAAGACACAGGAAATTTGGTCAAAATTGTTGGCAAGCTGAATGCAGTATGTTATCAAAAAATACTGGAGGAATATTTGCATTTATCAGCCAGGAAGCTGCACATGGGACGTACGTGGACATTCCAACATGACAATGATCCAAAACACAAGGCCAAGTCGACCTGTCATTGGCTACAGCAGAATAAAGAGAAGGTTCTGGAGTGTCCCTCTGTCTCCTGACCTCAATATCATTGAGTCCCTCTTGGGAGATCTCAAACGTGCAATTCATGCAAGACAGCCCAATAACTTTCAGGAACTGGAAGCTTTTTGCCAAGAGGAATGGGCAGCTTTACCATCTGAGAAGATAAAGAACCTCATCCACAAATACCATAAAAGACATCAAGCTGTCATTGATGTTAACCACTTGACCACTGGGCACTTAAACCCCCTTCCTAACCAGATACATTTTCAGCTTTCGGTGCTCACATTTTGAATGACACTGTTTGTCCTTTTTATTTTTTTTCATACAAACAGAGCTTTCTTTTGGTGGTATTTAATCATCGTTGTTTATTTTTTTTTTTTTTTTTGTGCTATAAATCAAATAAGAAAAAAAATTTGGTAAAAGAAATTCTTTGTTTCTGTTTAAATTTATTGGCAGAGTATTGGCACTGAGGGCTGGATCTGTAGTGCCCACAGTGCTGCAAATGATCTCTCCCCCTCTCCTCTCACACTGTACTGAGCGGTACAGAGAGGGGAGGGAGGAACCGGCGTCATGGCAATGATGCCAGTTTGTTTACAAGTGATGCTCCGTCATTTGATAGCGGGCGTTTACCGTGATCCGCCACGGATGTTCCCAGGGGCGCGCGTGAGCGCTATTCTGGGAGGACGTCCCACGGGCGTCCACCCAGATTAAGCCGACCGCGCTGTAGCCGTCTTTCGGCTATGGCCCGGTCGGCATGTGGTTAAAGGGGGCAATACCTGGTATTAACCTCTTCGCGCCCGCGCTATAGCCGAAAGACGGCTGCAGCGCGGACGCTCTCTGCTGGGAGGACGTCCCTGGACGTCCTCCTGTTTACTTCCCTAATGCGCGCTCCTGAGAGCGCGCATCGGGGAAGTTCTGTGCTGGCCGTGTCCGTCGGACACGGCCGGTCACAGATCGCTGTAAACGGCCAATCACAGCGGCCGTTTACAGCGAGATCGGCGTGTCCAATGACAGATGATCTCATATGGAAACATATGAGATCATCTGTCAGCGCCGCTCTCTCTCCTCACACAGACAGCGTGTGGGGAGAGAGAGATCAACGGCTGCAGCAGCCGTAAGTAAAAAAAAAAAAACTAAATGTGCGATCGATCTCCCCATCTGTCCCCACATGTGTCCCCATCCATGTCCCCATCCATGTGTCCCCATCCATGTCCCCATCCATGTCCCCATCCATGTGTCCCCATCCATGTGACCCCATCCATGTCCCCATCCATGTGTCCCCATCCATGTGACCCCATCCATGTCCCCATCCATGTGACCCCATCCATGTGTCCCCATCCATGTGACCCCATCCATGTCCCCATCCATGTGTCCCCATCCATGTGACCCCATCCATGTGACCCCATCCATGTGACCCCATCCATGTGTCCCCATCCATGTGTCCCCATCCATGTGTCCCCATCCATGTGACCCCATGCTTGTCCCCATCCATGTCCCCATCCATGTGTCCCCATCCGTGTGACCCCCATCCGTGTTACCCCCATCCGTGTGACCCCCATCCGTGTGACCCCATCCGTGTGACCCCATCCGTGTGTCCCCATCCGTGTGACCCCATCCGCGTGTCCCCATCCGTGTGACCCCATCCATCTGTCCCCATCCATCTGTCCCCATCCGTGTCCCCATCCATCTGTGTCCCCATGCATCTGTCCCCATCTGTGTCCCCAGTGCCATCTGTCCCCAGTGCCACGTATAAGTGCCATCTGTCATCAGTGCCACGTTAGTGCCATCTGTCATCAGTGCCACGTTAGTGCCATCTGTCATCAGTGCCACATAGTGCCATCTGTCATCAGTGCCACGTATCAGTGCCATCTGTCATCAGTGCCACGTATCAGTGCCATCTGTCATCAGTGCCACCTGTCAGTGTCACGTGTCATCAATGCCACGTATCAGTGCCATCTGTCATCATGTCACGTGTCATCAATGCCACGTATCAGTGCCATCTGTCATCAGTGTCACGTGTCATCAGTGCCACCTCTCACGTGTCATCAGTGCCACATATTAGTGCCATCTCTCATCAGTGCCACGTATTAGTGCCATCTGTCACCAGTGCCACATATTAGTGCCATCTGTCAGTGTCATGTGTCATTAGTGCCCCGTATTAGTGCCGTCTGTCATCAGTGTCACGTGTCATCAGTGCTCCATACTAGTGCCATCTGTCACCAGTGCCACATCAGTGTCACGTGTCATCAGTGCCACGTATCAGTGCCACCTGTCATCAGTGCCACGTCAGTGTCACGTGTCATTGTCCTGGTGCTCCAGGGCCTTCAAAAGTGTAATGGGTATTCAACAATTTAGATGTGTAATTTATGCTCCTAGAACACGTGATGGCGCTCCCTGCATTTTGGGCCTCTCTAAGTGGCCAGGCTGTGTAAAAGTCCCACACATGTGGTATCATAATACTCAGGGGGAGTAGCGAAATTTATTTTGGGGTGTCATTTGTGGTATACACCTTCCATGTGAGAGAAATAACCTATTACAATGACAATTTTGTGGAAAAAAATAAAAAATAAAAAAATAATTCATTTTGCAAAGAATTGTGGGAAAAAAATGACAACATCAAAAAGCTCACCATGCCTCTTACTAAATACCTTGGAATGTCTACTTTCAAAAAAGGGGTCATTTGGGGGGTATTTGTACTTTCCTGGCTTGTTCGGGTCACTAGAAATGAGATAGGTCACCAGTACATTAGGTGTGATCAATTTTGTATGATTTGCACCACAGTTTGTAGAGTCTGTAACTTTCACAAAGACCAAATAATATCCACTAATTTGGGTTATTTTTACCAAAGATATGTGGCAGTATAAATTGTGGCCAAAATTTATGAAGAAAAATTAATAATTTGCTAAATTTTATCACAGAAACAAAGAAAAATGTGTTTTTTTTCAAAATTTTCGGTCTTTTTTCATTTATAGCGCAAAAAATAAAAAACCCAGAGGTGATCAAATACCACCAAAAGAAAGCTCTATTTGTGGGAAAAAAGGACAAAAAATTCATTTGGGTACAGTGTTGCATGACTGAGTAATTGTCATTCAAAGTGTGAGAGCACCGAAAGCTGAAAATTGGTCTGGGCAGGAAGGGTGTTTAAGTGCCCAGTAAGCAAGTGGTTAAGGACTGGGGTATGTAAACTTTCTATCAGGGTCATGTGGGTAGTTTCTTTTGCCATTATGATTTTAAAAAGAGTAAACACAGTTGATATATAATAGATGGTGCTGATGTGTGTGTGTGTGTTGTTGTTGTTTTTTATTTTTATTTTTTTTAAGATATTGAGGTTTTGCATTCTGCCATTTTAGTCCTGGTTCACACTAATGCAATGCGGGAAATGCCCAAGTTTCTGCAACGGGTGCCAAGTATAGTCTAGAGCAGAACAGAGTCAATGTTTGGGCCTATTTATAAAGTAGATCTCCCTGCTTGGAACAAATCCCATGTCTGTTGCATGTTGTCATATCTAAAGTGTGCTGCTTGCACCATTACCTACATATGCTGTGGCAGCCACGGGCCAAGGGGACTATGAAAGACTGTTGAGCAGTATCCAAACTTGCTTGGTTTGTTCTTGGTTTAAGTAAATTCCTGTCTTTATACTTTGGTTGTTGGTTATCAAATGGCAGTTATAATAACCTGCTGTACACTATTTGCCCCCTGTGCTGCGAGGGCAGGCATAGCAAATTTGAATGCCTTGAATCCTACCACTGTATTCTATCAATCTTCCCCTGCAATCTCATACAGTGCACGAACATTCAGTACTAGCTACCAGTTCCCAGCTGTGTGTTCACGTCTTGTTGCCAAGTATCTTTTCATTTCCCCTAAAGCATTGCTTCCCCTCTGTCTGCTACCAGATTCTGCTAGCTTGTGTAGTGCAGATTTCCTGCCTCCTCCTTTTTGTGACAGTGACAGGATTGTATGGATGTAAGCACTTCCCTCGATGATAACTGTGCGACTTGACCTCAAAGAAAATTCCCAGACAACGTGAATTAGAACTACAAAGATTTGGGGATGCTTTTAAGAGAATAAATGAGTGGTATCCCATAGGAGAAGAATAAGATAATACCTATGAGGATACACGGACAGATTCTGGTGGTATTGGTATGATTTATTTTTTGTTTATGACTAAAATATACAATGCATATCATCCACGTTTCATAGTAGCAGTTTTCAGTTTATACCACCTAAACAATATATACATTGTGCAAGCTTTTCAGCGGCACATGGTGTGCTCCCGTTACTGTAATCCTCACCCCTTCTTATCATTTGTCTAAATGTATTATAGCACATATAGTGGATATTCTCCTCTATGCCCTTTTGGATTTTAGTGGTGTTGAATGCTTCTCCATGTTCTTCCTTTTCTCAACCCCTGTGCTTTGTACAAACCACTTTATCAATAGTGAAATATATCGAAAGCAGAGATTTGAGGACTTGGTAAAGCACTTTTACTTACCTGATCCTCCACTCTTCTAAGCTCCTCTAGTCAAGTGGTTCTTACCCTCAGTCCTCAAGTACCCCCAACAGGCCATGTTTTGGGAATTTCTCTTAGATAAAATAGCTGTCCAAATTTAAAGCACCTTTGCAAGATAAAGGAAAACCTGCAAACATGACCTGTTGGGGGTAGTTGAGGTCTAAGGTTGAGAATCATTGCTATAATCTACGCTCATAGGCTGGTCCCTGCAGTCCTCTTTCTCCTAAGCTTTGGTAGTATAAGGTTCTCTGATGTCTTCAAGACCAATGCAGGGACCACAGCATTCAACGTGATGAGGCTGAGAAACAGTTCAAATCCAGAGCATAGGTGAGCGGAGGATTGGGTAAGTAGTGGTGTTTTTCCTTTGCCTAGACAGAAACAAGCATTCAACCCAATTCACTGTAAGCAAGGTTTTTAGATTTCCTGGAGTTGGAAAGCCTATCCATGAGGAAAAAAAATAAAATAATATTCGTAAAAATTCTATTTTTTTTTTTTTTTTTACTTGAGTATTTTTTGATTTGCTTAAATGTATACATTTGTCCCATCTCTGCAGATTCCTGCACTTTAGGGGTCTTGATTGATGTGTGGAAATTCACACAGTGCAGAAATCCAATCAGACAGGTCTGCATGCCAATATTCAGGTGAATTTAAAGTTAGTGTTTGTTACCCCAACACTTCCTATTCCTGATATGTGCCTGCTGTACCATGTACTTGTATGAGAGAGTCTCCTGCTTTTTGTATTGATTCCTTTATGTGAAATCCCTGGTATTCCTGCCAGTCCCTTTTTTGCTTTCCTATTAAACACTGACCACACTAAGCAGGAGAGCACACCTTAGTCAGTTTTCTAGGTATGCTAGGAACTCTGTGTACTCTCCCCCAATGATCAGACTTGTCCTGACATGTCCCCCTGATGCACAAACATTCACTGAGAAGCTCAGTGTACTTCTGTTTCTCCTCCCCGAGCTCTTATGCAGCTGAGAACAGAGGGAATATGATCACTTCTAAAAAGGGGGAAAAGTTTTTTATATATATATATATATATTCTCTATACAAAAATGTGTTGCCTTTCATTTCTATTTTAAACTGAATGGGTTGTTTGATTGTTTACAATCACTTTAACCAGTTTACAATTCCCTTGATCAGGGGTGTTGCTAGGTCTACAAAAGTTCAGGGGGTAAAGCCCATAGCAGCGTAGTAAAGAAAGTCATACGCTTGGGCGGGCATACACATCTATATAATATATACGTGTGTGTATATATATATATATATATATATATATATATCTATCTATATATCCCCAGAGAGCCTCACCTTTAAATCAGGGTGCCCAGAGAGCCTCCCCTCCCCTTGGGGACCCCTGCAGAGACTAGGGGCTATAGCCCCAAAAGCCACCCCTAGTGATGCTACTGCCCTTGATTCATTTATTGCCGCTGTTATAACAAGGCTCTGATTAGTCATGCTAACAAAAACTGGGTGGTATATGACCAGCATAAGGAGGTCTAAAGGGTGCTTCTTTGTTTCCAGCTAGTAAAGAGGTTTTGAATTTTGAAGACCTCATATTCTTGCAGGGCTTTAGCTTATTTCTGCCTCTGCTTGAATTGGAAGCTCTTTGTTCTTTTTAGCAAGCAAGGTCACATTTCACTATATTCCAGAGTCAGGAAATGACCTCATTGGTCCATCACTCATTTCATGTCTGCTCCCCCCTTCCTGAGTATTGCCTTGCTTGTCCCAATCCAACATCAATTGTCATATCTGCTTCCCTTATGAGTGTCTGATGACACATTAGGACTGCTGCAGGAGATAGATGTATTTCACATCAGACTCTTTTCAGACAATGGAGAGCTCCCTCCTCCTATCCCCAGCTGCTCTGGATAGTCTGTAATTATTGGGGGGAGGAAAGGGTGTCTTCAAGGCTTGAATTTCTTGCAAGGAGAAAGATGGGTCGAGGCGTTTTGTTCCTTCCATACTAAAATCTGTCAGCTGCCCAGCTTAGCAGCCGCAGTATCGCCATGGTAACGGAGGGATGCCTCTCGCCTCAGTATGCTGCAATTTATACGTTTTACAAAAAACACATTTGAGTACCTAGCTAGAAGACCAGTGCCTGTAACACTGGTGATGATACATGCAAGGTTGCAAAGTGGCAATCCCCACTTGCACAAAGGAGGAGGTGGCTGGGATGTTTAAGATGCAAATTCATCTGCTGATGTTTTTTGTTATATTGGTAGTTGTCACAAGCCTTGGCAAATAAAAGAAGGCACATGATAGAGATAATTCATAAGCAAAGAATACTTGCAGTAAGAAACCTGGTATCCTAATGAGATCTAGCTATTGTGATATTCTAATCTTGACTTCATTGAACTTGGTCCCTTATTTGTCCATCCCCAGAGACTGGCCAAAAAATGAAAGCTGAGACTCTGGAGAGTGGGACCAAGCATGGGTTTTACAGGAAAAATGGAAATTTGCGTATAATTTTTAGACGTCTATATCGCTGGATTGACCGTAAGCTCTGTTGATGCAATTTTCATCATATGCTCGGTTTGCATTGCTCAGGTTTGTGATAGGTTTTCTTAAACTGATCCAGCTTTTTTCAGAAAGGGTTCATGAAACTAGCACCTATTTTGGGTGTACTAAGACCACTTCACACCTGTGCAACTTTTTTTTTTTTTTTTTACCACTTTTTTTTTTACCACTTTTTTTTTTTGGCGCGTTTGTAGTGCAACAGCATAGGGCAGCCCATTCACTTGAATGGGCTGCCCTACACACGACAAACACGTTAAAGTGTATACCTTTTTGGCAGTGAGCTAAGAGCAGTTTGTGATGCAAGCTTTTTAGTATTGCCCACATTTGGGGTGCCATTGGGAAATAATGGCACCGCAAACATGATGCACCCCTTGCTATGTTTTCCCACGCGTTTCCAGGAATGCAGGCAGAAATGTGTGTTTCTACCCACTTTCCTGTTTAGGTGTGAATGCAGCCTTAAGCCAGCCATAGATGGTGCGAATTTCTTTCCTGCTCGATTCCCCCATCAACACACAGTGACAGGGAAATCCCTCTGGTGGTCAGTTTTCTGGCTGTGCTGGGCGCAGACCAGACTTGTGCCCTCATTTTTATCACAAAGAATACTGTAGTGACAAGCTTGAAAAATGTTTTATAATTTTGAGCACTACTTTGCGGCCACACAGTTGCTATGTGAACAGTGGTCTATGGACTGGTAGACAGTTTGAAATAACTGCTTTCATCAGTAGTTTTTATTTCTGTTCCATTCCCCCCCCCCCCCCCCCCGCCCCCCCCCCCCCCCCCACCCACCCCACCCCCCCCCCCCCATGTAATGAATTGCAGCTTACAAATCCTTTAAATGTAGTGACTGTATTCATTATTCTTTTTTTTTTCACCTGTGATCTAGCAAGGAAGACACTTCCGTCTTTGGGTGACTCCACTCTGGATGGTGGATCAATAAAAGCCACCCCTGAACAGCAATGCCAATCTTGGTTAGATCAGTAGTAGTGTTAGACCAGCAGATTTACATGGACATGGCTAATAAGCTGAATTTCAGCTAACACTTTTTAAACAGTTACAGGAAACGTGTGTGTGTGTGTGTGTGTGTGTGTGTTGGGTGGGGGGGATAAAGGTTTTACATGATAACTAAACACTGACAATTGTCAGCACCCCTGTCTGGTACATGGTTTAGCTCAACCCTTTAAATGCCACTTTTGCTGGACGGCTTGTTCTGTTAACTCATGTTGAAAAATAACAGACTTACTGGCCAGGTCATCAGGTGAAAATAAAGAACCCCCCAAGAAAGAAAGGCAGCCACCACATTTTAAAGCATTACTAAATTCCTTTTGGCATCGGCATTTTTTTTTTTCCCAGCTTTATACGATTGCTGGTCTTCAGGCCAATCTTGGTTGAAAGGCACAGGTTAATGTCACACTCATGCATTCGCAGGTGTGCAGTTATCCTGGTGTGCCAGACTGGTAACATGTGCAGCACAAGCTCCATTCCCACCTATGCAGGTGGTACAGAATGCATGCGTTATGCACAGCGCATTTAGTGCAACTGTTTTTAATAGACTGCCCTACAAGTAAGAAATGCATAAAAGTGACCAGACTTTAAAAAAAATCTTGGCGCACCAAAATGCGTGGTACTTTTTTAGCGCATGTTGGCAAGATGTGTGGGGGTGCCATTAAAAATTAAACCATCAATGGCATGCCACGCATCTGCAAAAAGGCTGCACATTTTTGTGAGTTGTGGGAAAGCATGTGATATATATATTTTTTTTTTTTTTTTTTTTGCATGCTCCCGCAGCATCAGTGTTTATTCTACAGACGACTGTGAGCTGGTAGGTAGCTTTAAGTCCTCACATACTCGAGTTTTTTAATATCAGACTTTAGTTGCGCTTTTTGGCCTTATGCACACTGGACGATTTTAACGTGGCTGTTAGGGGCGTTTTGGCATTTTTTTTTCTTTCTGCCTCAAAATGTTAGCATGTTAGCCTATGTGTCCATGCAAATATGGGCGTTTAGCGGCAGGGAAAAAATCCACAGCCAGTGTGTTCAAGAGCAGCAGCATTTTGAAAGCAAAAAAGCTTGATGCGTGTAATACGTCTAAACGTGTGTTAATGCTAGGCTTATCTCAATGGCCATAATACATTATTATTGTGGCCAATGGAGTGAATTAAGCCCAAGCGCTTGACGGGCCTAAACACATTACATGCTTTTGCAAGCATCAGGTGTTTTCCTGCCAAAACGCTGCTGCCAGGTGGAAACATGTCCAGGAGAGATAGCAAAACATCCAATGTGTATGAGGCCTAAAGCAGAACTCCACTGTATATGAGCATCACTAACTGAAAATGCTGTTTAATTCATTCCTTTTATTCAAAGCAAACTCTCTTATCCATTCATGTCTTCATGGCCATCTTGAGTAAGGGCAGATTGATGCAGCATTTACTTCCTGGAATCCATCTGTCCTTAGCTCATGCATACAGGCAAGAGGATGTGCCTAGCTGAGAAAGCTGATTCTCCAGATAGAACAAAAAGATCATAGTTCTTGCTGAGATAGTGAGAGAGTTTAGTTCCGCTTTTTTAAGGAGAGGTCCAGCCTGGGCTTGTTTGGCTGGGCTACTCCTATGGGTCACAGGAGTGCAATTTAGTTTTTCACTCCTGTGACCCGTTTTCAGCAGAGAGTAGACTGAAGTCCACTCTCTGCTGTCACCAAGTTTAGTTCAGGCACCGCATCATCACGACTTTGGAAGTCTGGATCCGCTAGGTCCCTGGACTGATGGCAGTCTCAGCCTCTCGGCGAGCCACTGAGACAGCTGCTCCCGCCCCTCCACAGCTCATCGATCCAGTGAGCATGGAGGAGCAGAGCAGGAGAGCTGCTGATTGACAGCATCTCTCCTCTTGGGGAGTTGAGAGAACCGAGCCATCTGCGATGTTCGATGACTCGGCTCTCGGTGAAGAGGTGCCAGGGGACAGGTAAATACGATTAGGGAAAAAAAAAAAAAAAAAAAAACATACTTCTCCTTTTAAAGGATTGGTATGCTGCAATATATTCCATATTTATTTTGGGTTTATTAAAGTTTCTAAAAAGCACAAAACTGTCTCACCAAAGATCTTGGTCGCCTTACTTGCTTTTAATTGCTCCAAAACAAACATCAACGTTCAGTTCATCTTCATAGACTATGTCTGGACACAGTAGACCTTGGGTGAGATTTCAGATGAGATTCCCTCAGCACTATACCGTACAGAGCCTGTGATTTGTTGCTGTCATTTATCTCTCATGGTGTAGAGAAAACAAAGGGGGATTGTCTGCAAAGCTCCTTGTGACCCCACAGCTTCCCAAGGTTAGGTTATTTTTGAAATCTTGTTCCTGTAAATGCTGGCCTCTTGCAGTTCAGTAAAAGGGAATGTTTTTAATTCTGAAAATATGAAATCTTGCTTGTATTTTTGTATTCTCATTTTTAGAGCTCTGTTTTTATTATTGATGGTATATGCTCATGGCATTACCACATTTTAAAGATAAAATCCTTTGTTTTTTGGTCAGTGCTAGTATATTGAGCAGGGTGTTAGTTGGTGCTACTATGCCTTGAGTGGTCACTGCAGATATCCTAAAGTTTAAAGTAGTAGTAAAGGCTCTGTTTTTATTTTTTATTTTTTTTCCTGTAATAAATCAGTATTGATGTCCAACTCTGGGCAAATAAAAAGTGTAGCTGGGCTGCTGCACTGCAAGGATTAATTGCTTGTTTATGTCTACAACAGTGGTCTCCAAACTGCGGCTTTTATCTGGCTCTTGGGGCAATATTCACCCACTGAAGCCAATGATGGGGCACAGTTCCTCCCAAGGACACAAACGATGGGGGGGGGGGGGGGGGCACAGTTCCTCGCAGGGACACCAATGATGGGCATGATTTACTCCTACTGATGCCATGACATTTTCTGTTTCCATTGGCCACAGTCTGCCCCCCTAAAGTCTGAAGGACAGTAAACTGGCCCTTTTGTTTAGAAAGTTTGGTGACCCACTGGTCAAGAGGAACAATAAAAGGAGATATACTTACCCAATCCTCTGTTTCTCCCCGTTGCTAGACTGGTTTCCACAGCTTCTGTACCCTCATGCTCTAGTAGACTAGAGTCCACGTCATCAAGACCAGAGCAGGACCATAGGGACGGTACATCATTGGATCATGGGGGAGCTGCTATCTGCCAGGGGAGCAGAGGGTCAGGTAAGTATGTAACAATTTCTCCTCTTCCCCTAGACTAAATGAGCAACCCTGCTGCAAGAGATAATTTTTCATCTTCCCATAGTTCTGCTTTAACAAATTCTGCTCAAATCAATAATTGTTTCCATTAAAGTCCTGGAACACCTAGGCTTCATGTACACGGGACGTTTAACCTCTCCTGAACGATTTAACTGGACAGCTAGAAACCAGCGTCTAAAAACGTCTGTTTAGCCACACTTGCATGCCGCATTTGCATCTAGACGTGTTTGTAAAAGTTTAGTCCTGTAAACGAAATGCTGATAAATGCAATTTATTGCGTTTAGCACGTTTACAGGCATTTGGTGTTTCAAATGCCTCTGAACATCCGTCCTCAACCCATTTTTTTTTTTTTGCGTTCCAAAAAATGCTTCTAAACACAACTATAAACGACCCTGTGTACATGTAACATAGAGCAAAGTTCAGGGGCAGCTGGAAAAAATGCCCAACTGCTCCTAAACGCCAGTTTACCAGCAGCAGTGTAGATGAGCCCTAACTATTGCGTATCAGGGCTGTAACCTTGGGTCCCTTTTGCACAGCTTCCCTGAACATCCTGTTGGGGCTGCTTCCTCATTACTTCTTTACAACATTCTGATCTCCATCTGCCCCAAAACTCATAGTGCCATCACGCATATGTGGTGTGCAGAAACCACAATGCTCTCGGGTTGCTTTAGCCTGGGCATATTATTGGGTCGCCCTGTAATCCTTTAGGTGAATAAGCCACCCTGACACAGGAAAGCAGGGCCAGCACTGTGGGCACCACGTGACTTAGGGGGAACAAATGACCTCTGTACAATGAGAAGTAGCACAGAAGGTAAGTGTTCACATCAACTGTAGACATAGCAATAAAAAAGAGTTTTTAATATTGCTTTATTGGTATTTGTTTGCAAATCATGTGTGGTGTATCTGGCGTTCTCAGCGTCATACTAACTCAGTAGACATCAGCAGTATTTGACATGTTTATTAACAGGTAGCTTTCTGTTAATCACTGAGCTTCACAAATTTGTTCCATCACTAGGTTCCTCCGTCTGCTTCCATGGCAACATCCTCAAGCCCCCTGTTTATATCTGCAAGCTGTGGGGTCTGCTTTTGTCTGTGTGCTGTATGAGAGAGGAGGGGATGCAAGGCATTCTGGGCACTGCCCCAAAATCTCCTGCACCTCTTTCTCTATGTGTTTATTTCTCACACAGCATTGCTTCCAGCCTCCCATCCCCCAGCCTTCTAACTGCTATGTACGTAGCAGGCGGATTAGGGATCTTTGAGGGAAGGTGGCTGTGAATGTTACTGCGTTCATCATAGAAATGGCACAGCTGAATAATAGGGGGCTACATTTCCTCTGCGTACTATGTATCTATCACTCTGGTATGACTCATTAACAGAAGCAGATTGTATACGTTTCTGACATTTTTAGATACTAAAATGTAAATGTATTTCCTCTTCTATATAGATTTTCATATGGTTTTATAGCTAGTGTGTGGATCAATATGTCTTTCCCTTAGATGTGAAGCCCTCTGGGCATGCATAGACCAGTGTGGTGAGCGGAGGTGTGCGTATTTGAGGGGTTGCGAATAATGCACCAGACGCTACACTGTGTGTAGCATAATGAGAATCACTATCCTTCATAATCTGCACTGTACATTACATGTACTGGACCTACAGAATCAGATAGTTGTGCTATACATTGCATACACGCTACAGGCTGCACTGTTTGTTTCAAGCTCACTGTATGTTATATACCAAGAACTGCACTGTGGTTACATGTTTGCGATCACCTTAGTCTATCCTGTGCTATATGTTACTGTGAGTGCATTACCTGCACTGGACAGCCATCCTATATACTGTGCTATAGAAGACATTCTATGGGCCACAATTCTCCATATGCTGTGCTGCATTTAACTTTGAGCCACAATGTTTCATACATTGCTCTGTACACTTCATGCTGTGGACTGCAGCCCTGTACATTGCCACAATGTTATATATTCTATACCCCTCACTTTACTTTTTTTTTTTTTTTTTTTTTTTTTTACGCTAAGCTGTGCGTAACATTCTTCATAATTATCATATCATATAGTTATTCTGTAAATGCAAGTAATATTTTTTGGGTACTTCCACACTGTTTAAGGAACAGGCACACTTTTGCTAGTCATTGTGTAAAGCAGGGATTGGATTCTTAACTGGGAGTATCCTATGGTGATATGAACCAAATACAGGCGGTCCCCTAGTTGCAAACATCCAACTTACAAATGGAGGGAGACAACAGGAAGTGAGAGGAAATCTACCCCTAGGAGGGGAAAATTTCTCCTGTAAGTTATTATAGAAAACAGTGTCTCCACTGAAGCTTTATCACCAATCCTTGTTTCCACAACAACCCAAAATTTTCAAAATCCAATTTGTCATTGTGACAGAAGGTGAGGTGAAATCTTCTGAACAGGGGCACAGACTGCAAAACAAATATTACAGGGGTGATAATCCTTCCCCCATGTTATCCAAAAAGCTTAAAAAATATTTTTTTGGGCTGGCGCCACACTTAAAAAATGTACCTTATCTGAATTACAAACCGATTCAACTTAAAAACATTTTGCACAGTGATTTACAAAATAGAGACAGTAGCGTTGCAATACAACGTAAGACAAGGGGGTTAGGAGAGCCGTGCTTGTGAGATCTAATCGTTTCTATTATAAACTTGATGTGTCGGATAATATGAAATTAACAATGTTGGTAGCTGCACAAAACCATAGAATAACAAAACCAACACAAAAAATTAGCTAGTTCTAGCTAACCTGTATATTTGTGATTTTCTGTTTTTTATATTATGTAAACAAATAGATATAATACAATCCCTATGATTTTCTTTCAGCTGTTCTGTTTCTAGCTATCCATAAAACTATTGACATCTCTTGAAGCAATACTGGTACTCCATAGGACTGCTTATGAGGATTTGTGCAGTTTGATGAAGAGGGTATGGGGGCACATTGGGTTAATCTGTTGGGACTTGGGGAGCCTGTAATAGTGAAAAGTTAGTTCACCTTTACAGAACTAACAGCGGACACGCTCCCCACAGCCACTGGTCCCCGCTGTCAGCTTCCCACAACCGCTCCAGCGCTCCGGGGATTTGAAATCTTTGCATTTCTACCTCTGTCAGTGCTTCCAAGATGGACCAGATTGATTCTGATTGGTCAGTCCTGTCAATGTGATGGCCCTAACCAATTAAAATGAATTTGATCTGTCCTGAAAGCGCTGATGGAGAAGATCCAGGATTTTAAACCCCCAGACCACTGGAGATGCTGTGGGAATCAGAGGTGGGGGACTTGAGTCACATGACTTGACTTAAGTCAGACTTAAGTCACCTGTTTGAGGACTTGCGACTTGCTTGACTGAATTCAATAAATGACTCGACTTGACTTTGACTTGTCACTACTGACTTGCGACTTGACTTTGACTTGGGCTATATGACTTGCAATGACTTGGCAAGTTGGCACCATAACACTACCACCACTAACTAACACTCCCCTAACCGTAACCACCACTAACCGCAAGCCGCCGTCTGCCTACCCGATCAGCGTGTCATGCAGACAAACGGCAGACATTGCAGTGTTTAAAAGCTGCGCCTCCTCGTCTGTGATAGGCGGAACACTCAATTTCACAGCAGACAGTGTTCAGCCTATCACGGACATCCTCTCATCCTCGTCTGTGTTATGAGGATGAGTGGATGTCCGTGATAGGCGGAACACTGAATGCTGGGAAATTGAGTGTTCTGCCTATCACAGACGAGGAGGAGGCGCGGCTTTTGAATACCAGAATGGCCGCCGCCCCCGGGACGCCGTCGATCAGGTACACGGCTGCCTAACCATAAAGTTTATAATATACTGTATAATTTAATATAAGTCATTATATATATATATTAGTAATTTAATATATAATGATGTATATATAAACTAGTGAGAAGTAATTTCCTTGTTCCTCATCCCTGACATTTTTATGTGCACAACCACCTCTACATATCCTCTTCTTTAATAGAGAAGATATCTTGTCGGTACTAGGTTTAGTATATTGTATATGCATAGTATATTTTTATATAGTATGTTTTTTAATTCTGCTGTAGTACAATGCACAATCAAAAAATAAAGCCCACATCTTTGGTTCAAAAAGAATCTCGCTCAGAATTGTCCATTAGGTCACTTGTTTTACAGATGTTAATTGTGTTTATATATATATGAAACGTGTACATAAGTGCTGCTGATGCAATCATAGTGATTATCATACTGACCTGCACTGTAATTTGATGTTATTTTATCAGGGCATAATGCAGAGGATACAACTACCACTGACTATAAATGTATAGGGTGCTCTTTACAAAGTATATTAAAACCCTAAAACTGATCCATTGCACACCCCCAAATCTGGCATTTTAAGTGGCTATTCTCGTCACCATTCAAGTGTCCAGATGTTGGCATTGTGTTCTGCTCCTTGCCTGCTGTTTGGGCATTCAAAGTGTTTCTTTAATATGCCAAGAAAAAAAACACAAAGCAGTTTTGTTAATGTTGAAAATAAAACAAAACCTTTCCTGAACGCTGACTTTTAACTCATTTAAAGGTGGAAATGGGGTAGATCAGTATTTTGACTTGATTTGTGACTTGACCAAAATAAATGACTTGACTTGCTTGACTTCTAGCAGGGACTCAAGTTGACTTGCTTGCTTTTCGCCACAGTAACTTGGGACTTACTTGAGTCTTGAAGGTTAAGACTTGAGACTTACACATGTGTGACTTACTCCCATGTCTGGTGGGAATGCTAACGGCTCAGCCAACATGGGGGTAGTACAGCAGGGACCAGAGGGGTAGGCAGGGTGTCCAGCGGTGGTTCATTTTTACATTTGTTCTGTAAAGGTTAACTAATAGTGCAAGAAAGTGGTGGGGAGGCAAAACCACTACTATATGTCTAGTGTTAACCAGTGGTTCAGAGAGTAAGAAGTCTTTATTATAAATGATACAGTATGTTGATTAGAGTCATTAAAATAATTGTTCTGTAACTCCCAGATGCTATTTATTTGCAGCCAAGTCAAAAATCAATTGTGCTTTGTTATTCAAAGATGTATTTGCAGAGGGGCAGCATAGAGAAATACAAGATTAAAGCCATTGGGAGTCCCGTTGGCCAGGCTGTACATATGGAAAGTTGGATCCTGGAAAGAAAATCCAACTCTATTGATCACCTGGAATATCTCTAGAGAGAAGGAAGTGGCCCAGTGCTTTTATAAGGCATTAAATACCTCTGCATTTCATTTTATGGTGCATTATGGTTTTAAAACTCTAACCAGAAATGTGCCTGGTTTTGGAAAGGGTTAGAGTCTCGGTTAGGTTACTGTTTGTATCCCTATTGGCGGGATTCTCCCTCACTTTTTGTCAGGACAGGAAATAAGATCACTAGTGGGGATGCAAATATATAAACACATATTTTGAGTGGGAAAGGGTTACTGCCGAATAGAAAAAAGTAAAAAATGGCAGCAGTACCCTATAAATTGAGCTATAACTGGATCAAATATCTAAAAAGACAAATTCCTCAACTGAAAAAAAAATAATGTGCATAAATACTCATTTGAAATCAAAAACTATTTCTTATGTTAATCCATAATTGGTAAAAGTTTCTAAAAAATCAACAGTGTCTTGTGCTGTAAGTAAATATCAAATCATCACTGGGTGCAGTTCATCATAATATTCAAGTGCTTTCAAAACCGTTCAAAGTGTCCCCTGTTCCACAATGCATAAATAAATTGTTCCAAAAACAATGCATCATGTATCTTCAATATGTCACCACTCCTACTATAGCCAACCGCTGTGCACACCTCCAGTCTGGCCACCGCCGTGTTCACTCTAACAACTCACCAGAGAAATCGGCCTTTAATCTCTCATTGCTAGATCCGATCCACTCCAACCTCCAACTAATCTCTCCCTCTTCAAAGAAATACCTCCAGTAATTATTCAATGCCCCAGTGGAAAACCCAAATTAAGAAGCGGAAAAGGATCTCCATAATGTAAAATCCCCCACTTAATTAAAAACCTAAATTGTGCTTACATATCAATGTGTCACTACCGACCCTAAAGAGCAGGCTAGTTTGTATATCACTTTTTAAGCCGAGCTGGCTCCAGCCGCAGTACCCTGGCTGCGGGCGCGCTTGATGACGTCATATCCAATAGACCCTTCTCAACGCATTTCGATGAATTGATGTTTTTAGTGGGTGGACTGGATGCCGCATATCTTTTCCTACTCTTAGGCTGCTTTCACACTGGGGCGGTTTTCAGGCGGTACAGCGCTAAAAATAGCGCCTGTACACCGCCTGAAAAAACCGGCCCCATTCACTCCAGTGTGAAAGCCGGCGGGCTTTCACACTGGAGCGGTGCGCTAGCAGGACGGTAAAAAAAGTCCTCCTAGCTGCATCTTTGGAGCGGTGAAGGAGCGGTGTATTTACCGCTCCTATACCGCTCCTTCCCATTGAAATCAATGGGAAACCGCGGGGATACCGCCCGCAAACCGGCGCTGCAGCGGCGCTTTGCGGAGGTTTTTAACCCTTTTGCGGCCGCTAGCGGGGGTTAAAACCACCCCGCTAGTGGCCGCATACCGCGGGTAAAACGATGGTAAAGCAGCGCTAAATATAACGCTGCTTTACCGTCGCCGCCCCGCACCGCCCCAGTGTGAAAGCAGCCTTATACACACTGAACCTAAAATTGTTACATTGTATAACATTGTAATAATAAATCTAAACCAACATATTAAAACAACATTAAAAGAGAAGTAAATTTTTTTTTTCAATCGTACTTGCCTGGGTTGACCAGATGCTGCATCTGTCCCCTGGTGCCTCTGCGCTGAGGGATTGAACACCGCCTATCACTCCGTTTTCACAGCTCCATGAGCATAGAGCTGTAGACTGTAAGTCGCAGCTCTCTGCTCTGCTCCCTCCTTGCTCTGCTCCCTCCTTGCTCTGCTCCCTCCTTGCTGTGCTCCCTCCTTGCTTCATTGGAGCGCTGTCTTAGACTCTCAGCAGCTCGCTGAGAGGCTGATCAGGGTGTCAGTCCAGGTGGATCCAGACTCCGTGGTTGGGTTGATGTGTTTCCTGAAATTGGTGACGTCAGCAAAGAGTGGACTTCAGCCTGCTCTCTGCTGAAACCGGCTCACAGGAGTGCAATTCGTTTTGCACTCCTGTGATCCATAGGAGAAGTACAGCCAAATGAGCTTTGGCTGGACTTCTCCTTTTTAATAGCGGCATTAATGGTAGGCATAACATCTTAAAACACCCAAAAAATATACTTTAACAAATCTCGATCTTTTAAAGAGATTTTCACCAAGTTAAGGTGGCGCTCCTCACCACTTTAAAAGAGTCTTACACCACAAATTGGTATCATATCCACCACTAACGTACTCCTAAAGACCACCTAAGCTGTCCACTAACCATATTAATCTGGACTGGGGGGAAAAAACAAAGTTTAAAACATTTTTATATTTCTGTAAATATTCAATTCAATATTTAAATTGTCAGAAAACCGTTTTACATCTATCTCTGTATGCAGTCCTCATGGTTGCAATGTGTCAAGTCCATATATCCATTTATTGCCAAAAATTTTTTTATTTCTGTCTGTCTTTCTGTTCCTGTGCTATTTCTTGCACTGGTGTCACAAGAACAGTAAATGCAAAAAAAATCCCCCCAATGGTATTAGACAGAAGGGAAAATGTTGCAGAATTTATTTTAACTCTTCCCCACTTTATCTAATCTTAGTATTTATAATTTTACTAATCTAGTGTATATCTAGAAGGCTATACATGCCCTCCTGCATGTATCCTTACCTGTCAAAACTCAGCTGTGTGGAGCCCCGCAATATTGCAGAATCTGTGGAGGGATCTGCTGTCCAACGCTCGGTGGGCAGAGTCGTGACGTCAGTACTCCTCCACCCACCACTACACTCCCCTTGCCAGCCAGCGTTGCAAGGACAAGCCTTGCACCAGGGGAGACTAAAGTGCATGCACATGAGTGGCAGAGCGTGTTCTGTGAAGAAGCAGAGCACGCTCATGTTACTCCTGCACATGTGCAGATACACAGCCATCTACAGTGGACGATTCTAAAGATCTGTGAGAGGCAGAGACAGTGACATGATCATTGTACCCCAAGAGAGAAAATTGTGAAGCATATTTTCACTCCCCTCACAAATCTCTCTAAACTAAGAATCCTTTTTTTTGCCTAATTTTCATAATGCCTCTCTAAGGCGTGTGCATGAGATATGTAAATCGCCTGTTGCTCAGAGCTGGATTAACTCTTCGTGGCAAGACTGGACAGAGATGACATGGAATCCTATACTGTACAAGGTGCAAGCCTTAATTAAAACATTTTTGGGGGTTTACATCCACTTTAACCTAAAATGAGAAAACATTAGTCAGAAAGTAGTCAGGTATACAAGTTCTGCCTTAGAGAGTGACATTGTGGCTTCTCAAAGAGAGGGAGGGGTTGGGCTTTATGGAGGAGCCAGTTAAAGTAGAACCATCATTGTGGGTGTTTGACATTATTAGAGACTGTAGAGAATCGGATGTTTTGAGTCATGACTTATTGATCAGAGGAGCAGGATGAAGCAGAAGCTGTTTATATAATGAAAATGCACAAATCTATATAATTATAAACTATGCACAGTTTTCTGATAAGATTATCTACATTTATCTGATTTTATTCTCACTTTCATTTCTAAAAATGTGTGTCCCCTTTAAGATGTGACAAATACATTTGTATGCAGACGCTGTTCTGTCAGCGCATTCATTTTAGCAACAGATTTTTTTGTGAGAGATGAAGTTAAAGGTTTAGAAACCTATGCTGCAAGTGATATTTAAAAACAAATGACGCACCACAATGAAGTACGTCCTCAAGTTCTTTTGTGTAAACAAAATTGACTGTATTCTTGGGGTTTTTGAATTCTCTTCTGGAACATAGCTCCATGTAAGGCTTCATTCACATTGGCCAAATAACAGTGCATATAAATACATGTAATCATTTTTATTGCTATAATCCATACTGAACATTTTTTAGGTGCATTCAGTTAGCTACATTTAGAGAAAGTAGACATTTGTGTGTCCAGGGGCAAATTAAAGTGGAGGTTCACACAAAAATGGAACCTCCGCTTACACAGCAGGTAAGTATGACATTATTGTTTTTTTTTTTTTTTTTTTAAAAGCCTGTAATGTCACTTCAAAATGGAACTTTAGGCAAAACCTTTTTTTTCCATTTTAGATAGAGCAAGGGAGGGCCATACTCTGTTATTTTTTGCCATCTGTGTCCCATTGGGATGATTTCCCTTCACTTCCTGTCCCATAGCCAAATGGGAAGTGAGAGGAAATCCCTGCAAATTAGGGAAATTCCATGGAGACTCCCAGGTCACCAGAACTAGTGTCCCCATTGAAAGATTTTTTCCTCTTACTGTTCTGGGATGACTTTCTGGATGCCTGAACAGTGACTGCATCTGATTAGAATAAAATGGTTACGTTAATTTGGGGCAAGCACCACATGCGGAGGTGTGCTCAGGCTGGTCTGTCCATTTGAACAATCCGTCCTAAGGGCTGGTTCCCACCAGCTGCATAGCGCCTGTTGTGCAGTGCGACTAGCTGGATGATGCACTGAGATCGGCAGATCGCAGTTTCCTTTTTTTTTTTTCTTCTGCCGGTCACTCAGTGGGCTGCCTCTTACTGCATTGCTCTGGAAAAAAGTATTTGCGTGCAGTACTTTATTTTTTTTTTAAAGCCTGTCGCATGAACCAGGCTCATAAAAGACAAGGCATTTTGCCCTGTCCATGTGGTGGGACTGCCCAACACAGTACCACCACATCTAGTGTGAACCAGCCCTCAGGTGCAGCTGGGCTCCCTCCCCACCACTGCAGGTCTCACATAGACAGCAGTGACCAAGGAGTTTTATACCTGGGTGGGGGAGCCAGATGAGGATTCCGAGGCACTAGTTCCCCATCGGGTCCTCTCTCCCACTGATTACCAGGCAGTGGGCATTGGCTATAGAACCCACACACTGCCTGCTTTCAGTTACAAGGAGAGAAAAAACCTGATAGAATTAGTCCCTCATTTTCCACATCATGCTGTACCCACTAGCAGCGTCACTGCTAGCAGTCTGTAAGCTGTGAAGCCGACAGTGGCCTTTACAGCCGGTTACAGGTGGGGAGGGGGTAGCGGCAGCATCAAACATGTCACTCTACTACACAGAGTATAGAGACAGGCACTCTGCCTGTCTCTGTAAGCCACATTTAGGTTGGTCCTAATTAACTCCAGTTTTATTATCTACAAACTAGAGATCTTTTCTTTGCAATCTGCTGTAGGTGTCAGTAAAGTTACCAAACTGGCGGCAGGGCTTTTTGAATCTGGCACAGGTTTTAAAGAGCCATACCACCAGAAAAGTGTCATAAGAACTTTATTGAATTTCACCCACAGTTCTTACATAAGCATTATTTTTTTGCAGAGATATGCATGTCAGAAATGGCATTGGTGCTATCTTTTAGCATAGTTGATTTAGCTAGTAGTCCTTCAAACACTGATATGCTTTGCAAAAATGAAAAGCATCCCTGCATTGGCTGTGGTATGATAAACAGAACCTTGAAGGAATGAATGGTGTTTTTCTCTGCTGAAATAATCTACTGCTGTGAGTTTCTCTGTATCTTCATTTGCAGCGTGTTGCTGGGAGGTCGTGCTCTCATTCCAGTACAGCTGATGTGATGCATTGACAACGAACTTATGTCCCGCATACTGGCTGGTGCTGCTAATGCCCTTGGGCATCTGTGATGGTAAAGCGATCTGCTAGTCCAGTGCTGCGTGTTAAGTGGCTGTGCTGCTGCAGAGAGAGCTTTGTGTCAACAAATGTACTTGTGTGTCTGGCATTGGATTATAGTTCATAGCTAGAGGGTCTGCCAGAATAATTGCACAGGAAGGCTGCTGAGCTCCACTACCATAGTAGTGTAGCAAACTGAAAATAAAATACAATTAAATAATCCTTAGCAATTAAATAACATAGCATGAAATTGTGTGATGTGTTTTTCAGGAATTGGAGAAGTAATATTTAGCTTGCTTCAAAAATAAAAAGACTCTACTAAACCTAAAATGGACATATAACAATCCTATTCAAGCTTTAAAAGTGCCGGCAATCTTTCTGTTTGTAATTGTCATTCTGAAGGCCCCCTTTCACACGGGTTGTCTGATCAGGCCCGTCAGTTTTTCAATTGAACCTGATCGGAACCTCCAGTTTCTTCTATAGCAAAGGTCAGCGGACACATCTGCTGACACCCGCTGCCATCCGATCCTTGCCACCAAAGAGATGGATCGGATGGAAATTGACAGGTGGTCCATTTCCATCTGATTTCCCCATAGAGAATTCCCCCACTGAGCAAACAAATTCTGCTTGGCAGAGGTACCCGTGTGAAAGGGGCCCAAATCGTTTTTGTATCACTTATTGTTTCCAACACTGTGGGATTGATTTACCTAGGCCGGTTTCACACTGGGGCGGTGGGGGGGCGGGCGGTAAAGCAGCGCTATATTTAGCGCTGCTTTACTGTAGTTTTAGCCACGGTATTCGGCCACTAGCGGGGTGGTTTTAACCCCCGCTAGCGGCCGAAAAAGGGTTAAAACCCCCCGCAAATCACAGCTGCAGCGGCGCTTTGCCGACAGTATTACCGCGGTGTCCCATTGTTTTTAATGGGTAGGAGCGGTGAATACACCGCTCCTTCACCGCTCCAAATATGCTGCTAGCAGGACTTTCCTGCTAGCGCACCGCTCCAGTGAGAAAGCCCTCCGGTGCCGTTGCTTCATCACTTAGGTTAAAGTTTTACTAAACCCACAACAGGAAAATCGGTCTGTATATGCAGTAAAGCATGCTTGTTGTTCTCACTGTGGAACCTAAGGGGTTAATCCTCTGCAATGCGTAAAAAGGATGCTCGATACAGTCTTCCCTGATCCTCCAACCGTTCCTAATCCATCTCCTGATAGTACAGAACCTTGGGAGCAGCTCTGCACATACTCAGTGTGGTGTGTATTGCTAGAGTTTATTTTTTTCTTGGGAGGTTACATGTGATCGGCAGAGGGCCAATCAGCACTGTCCAGACAGAGGGTCAGGGGTCATGCAGCCTCTTAGGACAGTCAGAGTAGAATAACAAAAACTTCTCCTACCAACTTTAACCAGACATTGATAGAAGTCACAAGACCGCTGTATACTACTGATGAGAAAGATGTTCAGCAGTTTAGATTTACTAGAATAATTGCATTTCCATGTTCTGTGGGGGACCAAATCTAGTGAATGCAGGGTCCTGGGTTTCATAAGCTTCACTTTGCAAAGAATACCCAATCACATGCAAGGAAAAAAAACAAAAAACATTTTTGCTTGCACATTGGATGATGGACGTCAACAGGGCTTGCCCTCATTTACCAAGCTCTGGAGCATCCGCACTTGCAGAGTGCAACTGCAGTTGCAAAGTGCACAGTCTATTTGCCTTTATCACATCAGTTTGTTGTTCCTTGGAAAAGGACACAAGTTTAAAGAGAGAATTTCTTGATCCCTACATCTACAACACAGTCGGTGTTAATCAGGGAATCCCTTCCGTTGTGCTATTGTTATATGACAGTGGGAGGTTCCCTTGCCATCAGAATACAATGATCACTGCTGGCAGCTAAAGCCACTGGCAATAATCACACAAAAAGAAAAACCCTGACAGGCTGGTTGCAATCAGCCTGCCCATGGACGGATTTAAACTTGTCTGGTTCCTACTGAACCGGCTTAGTTGCGATCTGGTTATGGCCTGCCTTAATTCTTTATCTTAATTGAAGTACTACTTGTAAGTTTTTAAAGTGACAATTTTTTAGTTTTGCTGCTATTTTGTATTACGAGCAACCACTATTTGTCTTCAACACGATAACTAAATACTTCCAAAGCCAGCCATACATAGATCAAAGTTCAGCCAGTTCAGCAGGAGCCAGTCAAATTTCAATCCATGTATGAGTGCCCTTGTACACAAGTCGATCCCCCAAGAAGGCTATAAAACACAATAGCACTGTGTGAGGGATTCCTCCATCAACACTGACTGAGTTGATGAGGAAATAAAGCAATTTTCTTTTCTTCCATCGTGGGTTGCATAATGTATGGCCTGGTTATGCTTGGAAAAAAAATGTCTCTGCTACCAAGATTTACTGGGAACTTTTCATGGACTGTCCTAGCACAAGCTATAACCACATAAGATCTCACAACTACATCTTCTGGCATCTTTAGATATGAATTGTATAACCACATGAAAGAACCTTCTGCAAGAGTTGTCGTCAGTCAGCAGGACCTGGAAAATAGGATGGTACAGACAAACTCATTATGAAGCTGTGGGGCTCTAGGGAGCTCTTATATTAGTTGCTCTAATATTCCAAGATAAGTACCTTTTTAGAGTGCTACTTGGTATTATTATTGAGTGATTTTTAACATCTTCTCATTTTTAAATGATTTTCTACTTTTTTTTTTTTTTTTTTTTGCTCAGGTATAAATCTGTTGGTTTTCAGCTAATTTGATTTAAATTTCACCTGCTTGTTTCATTATAGTGAAAAATCGTTTTTTCCTTATATTAAAAACACTAGTTCATGTGTATCGTCATTAAAAAAGAAACCTCTTAGAACAAATCTGAGCTGAGAATCCAATAGTCTTTCCTGTAATAACACCATCTGTCACGGCAATTGCACTTGTGCCCAAACTATGAAAGGATCAGATTGTTTATATTGCTCCTTTTATTTCGCTACTCTTGGAAGTGCCCTCATTTGCAACCTTGTTTTGTGTGCAAGTGAGGGCATGTGAGCAGGGAGAAGATGTCCCCTGCTATTTCTGCGAAAAATGGACAGTACTTGTGTTTTATTTAAACTAGTGATACATCAGGAGATCGTTCATATTTATGTGCATAACCTTCTGTAGTTCAGGATTGAGTGTTTAAATTACACAGGGATAAAAATAAGCCCTTGCTGAATCCATATAGCTTGCAATCTAGGATAATTTGTTTTCCTATATGGAGTGATTATTGGTGGCCATACATGTATTGACAATTTAATCGGTACAACCAACGTGTGTGTGTGTGTGTGTGTGTGTGTGTGTGTGTGTGTATATATATATATATATATATATATATATATATATATATATATATATATATATATATATATATATATATATATATATATATAATTTATTCCATTGCTTCTGATTGTTCAAACAAATATCTGTGTGTGTTGGAAAAGCAATCATATGACAGATCATTTAATTGTTTTAATACAGGTTGAAGGGAAGAAAATTGCTTGATTCCCTCCCGCTACACTTATTGTATTTTGGCAGTGGGAGGTTTCCCAGCTGTCAGATCGCTGCTTGCTGCTGCTGGCAGTGATCGAACAAAAAAACTCTTCAGGCTGCTTGTACTGAAGTTGATCGATAGGTTGACTTCAGTACAGCCGACCAATCCATATATGGGCAGAAGTTCGGTCGGTTCCAGCTGAACAGAAGAATGTCGATAAATCTATGGCTGGCTTTTAGTCAGTTGCTTCTGATTGATCAAACAAATATCTGTGTGTGTTGGAAAAGCGATCATTAAACAGATAACTAAGAGGAAAATACCCCATTGTTGTTTTAGTGGGGGTAACATTGCCTCATCGTTCTTGTCTGTGGCAGGAGTAGTGCCATATTGTTGCTGTCAGTGATAAAAATAGTGCCCCATTGTTGGTGTCAGTAAGCAGATTAGTGCCTCAAGAGCTGGTTAAAGGCACATTCTCTTATCTGTGCTCTGATGGAGTCCACCCTGGAAACCGGCCAGAGATGATCCATGCTAGCTGCATGCTCTCTAACAGGATCTACTCCTGTGCAGTGTTAAGCAGGTCTCTTATTCGATTATTATTTTGCACTACAAAGCAAGTTTTTTTTTTTTTTTTTTTTTTGTTTTGGGTACCAGCTTTCATTATTTTCAATAAAGGTTTTATTAACGTGTCACATGATACTTGTTGTGCACTTTGTTTGTTCTATACAGTAGAGGAAAGGGAACTCCTAAAAATGTTTGTTTAGTGTGCCTTCCTGCCCAATAACAACCACTCCCCGCAATTCTTCTACGGTGACAGGAAGTGAAGAAAAATCATTCCAAATGGTTCACAGATAAAAAAAAAAAAAAAAATCTCACATGAATTTAAATTATTTTCTGCTCTACCCAAAATTGATATTAAATAAAAACACTTTGCTGTAGTTGACTACTGATTTGATTACTTTGGATTTATATTTAATTGATAAGTGGTGCTAATCCATTTCAAGCAATTCTCTTTATCTGCTGCAGCTAGCAGATTTGTTTATTCTTCACTTTTCTCAGTTCATTTCTCAAATAAGGCAGATTATATTTTATATTGGTCTTTTTATTAGTTAAAGTATCCAGGATGCAATTTCACAAACATTGGTAAAATCTTCTGAGATGAACAAACATGCTATATAATAGAAATATATTTGTTTCTTCTACACCTACAGTGTGTACTGTTTACAGTATGAATAGAGCAGTAAACCAGGTCTATCAAAAGATAAGGTTATGCATTATTTATAAGTGTTATCAGAATGGATATGAATTGTGCAAAGCCCTTCTTTTATGTCAGGCCGCCCTTAATTTGATGCAAATGAATGTTAAAATGGTTCGCTATATTGGCACAGTACAAAAGTTGTTGGGCTTTGGATATGAATGAAGAGGGTATGTGGCGCTAACCCTTATGTAAATCAATAAATAATCTAAAAATAATCTAAAATGACCAGTTTGCAAAGCTCAGAGTATCCGAAAGATGAGTGACCTTTCACATAAATAGATATATAAAAACATAAAATAATGAACTAAATAGATAAAATTCCTTAATAGCAATACACATAAAATATTGAATAAATATAAGACGTGTGTATAAAATGAAAAAATGTTCAATAAAAGTGATGGTGCTAAAATAACCGTGCTGAAAATAAATATATGTGCTGGGGTAAAAATGATGATGGAGTTGGGTTAAAAATAGTGAACACGAAATCTTCTAGCAATAAAAGGTGCACAGTGCAACGTGCAAAATATGTGAATAAAGAACCAATAGAGAACCGATAAATTGATTCTGAAAGTGCAAGGGAATTGCAAGGAAATTGCAAGGGAAATTAATGATTGAATGTGCAGAAATATCCAAAATAATGACAAAGTGACCATACAGATGAAAAGAGTGTGTCACTGTAGGTATGGTATAATCAGATGATACCAAAACAATAATATCGCTGAAAAAAATTTTTAAAAAATAAAAATAAAATTTGGTGCACTACAAGTCCCAGCTTGTAAAGAAAAAAATGGCGGAAAATAAACGATAAAGTCCACAATCTGGAACAATGAAGAGCATAATGCTCTGGAATAAGTGAAGGTGAGTAGAAATATTCAGGAATCTTTGTGTTGATCACAGTGATGATCCGTGCAGGCAGTGCTCTGTGCTGACTTCAGGGGTGCACCCTACTAGTTCCCCCAGCCTCTCACCTCTATTTGCGGCCCCTACAGGCCTAGTGGAGCAGATAGCCTCTAAAGTGGCAAGCCTGGTCACTTTCCGGGTCCTCCTTCTTATGGGCTCCTATGGGCTCCTATAGGCTTCTATGGGCTCCTATGGACTCCTACTCCAATCCAAAAAGGCACTCCAGGGGTAAGGGGTCACTCACGGGTTAGATCAGCATGTAGGGGTTAAAGGTACAAAGAAGCGCTCCAATGTGTAGTAAAAAACAGGTTTATTGAAACAAAAATAATATCCACTCACATTTAAAGTTCTCTTGCATCAGCATAGATGAACTTCCGGTCGCGGCCGCAAACCAGAAGTAGAGCGATAGGCACCTGACTTCCTTCCTCCCTCACTAGTATCGTCACTAGCACACGTGACTTTGACAAAGTCACGTGTGCTAGTGACGATACTAGTGAGGGAGGAAGGAAGTCAGGTGCCTATCGCTCTACTTCTGGTTTGCGGCCGCGACCGGAAGTTCATCTATGCTGATGCAAGAGAACTTTAAATGTGAGTGGATATTATTTTTGTTTCAATAAACCTGTTTTTTACTACACATTGGAGCGCTTCTTTGTACCTTTAACCCCTACATGCTGATCTAACCCGTGAGTGACCCCTTACCCCTGGAGTGCCTTTTTGGATTGGAGTAGGAGTCCATAGGAGCCCATAGAAGCCTATAGGAGCCCATAGGAGCCCATAAGAAGGAGGACCCGGAAAGTGACCAGGCTTGCCACTTTAGAGGCTATCTGCTCCACTAGGCCTGTAGGGGCCGCAAATAGAGGTGAGAGGCTGGGGGAACTAGTAGGGTGCACCCCTGAAGTCAGCACAGAGCACTGCCTGCACGGATCATCACTGTGATCAACACAAAGATTCCTGAATATTTCTACTCACCTTCACTTATTCCAGAGCATTATGCTCTTCATTGTTCCAGATTGTGGACTTTATCGTTTATTTTCCGCCATTTTTTTCTTTACAAGCTGGGACTTGTAGTGCACCAAATTTTATTTTTATTTTTTAAAAATTTTTTTCAGCGATATTATTGTTTTGGTATCATCTGATTATACCATACCTACAGTGACACACTCTTTTCATCTGTATGGTCACTTTGTCATTATTTTGGATATTTCTGCACATTCAATCATTAATTTCCCTTGCAATTTCCTTGCAATTCCCTTGCACTTTCAGAATCAATTTATCGGTTCTCTATTGGTTCTTTATTCACATATTTTGCACGTTGCACTGTGCACCTTTTATTGCTAGAAGATTTCGTGTTCACTATTTTTAACCCAACTCCATCATCATTTTTACCCCAGCACATATATTTATTTTCAGCACGGTTATTTTAGCACCATCACTTTTATTGAACATTTTTTCATTTTATACACACGTCTTATATTTATTCAATATTTTATGTGTATTGCTATTAAGGAATTTTATCTATTTAGTTCATTATTTTATGTTTTTATATATCTATTTATGTGAAAGGTCACTCATCTTTCGGATACTCTGAGCTTTGCAAACTGGTCATTTTAGATTATTTTTAGATTATTTATTGATTTACATAAGGGTTAGCGCCACATACCCTCTTCATTCAATTTTACCTTTACAAGTGTGAGATCACTTATATGTTGGCTGCTTTCCTTTTCCATTTTTCTCCTTATTTGATTTAATAGTTTTTGGTTGAGCGCACTGGTTACCCCTATTATCTAGGGCTTTGGATATGACCGCTGTGCAGATTGTCTACATATGAATTATTTGATAGAATATTTTTCTTGTTTAATATTCAGTTTTAAAGAGGAAGTAAACACTCTTTTACAACTTTAGCTTACAGGTAATCCTTGCAGGCTTACCTGTAGCTAACAGGGATATCTCCTAAACCTGCACGGTTTAGGAGATATACCTGTATTTGCATGTGCCGACGTCATACGGCACATGCGCACTAGCGACAACTGAAGCATCGGCGCTATATGCCGATGCTTCAGTTGTTATATGCCGCTCTTGTGCGCATGCGCGTGCCGTCATCGCGGCTCCGGCAAATCACAGCGCCGGAGCCGCGATACCTGGAAGTCACTACGGGAGAAGATGTCGGCGGTCGGAGGGGGAGAAAAGGACCGATGCCGAGGCTTCGATTTCAGGTAAGTGATGCATAATTAGCTAGTATGCTATGCATACTAGCTAATTATGCCTTTGTCTTGCAGCTTGTTTTTTTTTTTTTTTTTTTTTCCCCCCCAAGAGGGTTTACTTCCTCTTTAAGACGATAGTAAATGCCTTGTAGGTGTTTTTGTCTTGGCACATGTGCCACATGTTACACACATGTGCCACATGTTACACACATGTGCCACATGTTACACAACGCCTTGAGGCGATTCAGTTCGCATTGTAGCGCTATACAAATTATTCATTCATTCATAGACTTGGCTAACTTGCATATTAAGTACCTGCTGTTCTAGTTGCATTTATATTTTAAATGGCAGTCCTTTTGTTGGTTAGAAGTAGACTTTGTTTATGAAAAAGTTTTTTGCTGTGCAGTAAATCTTTTGGAGAAATTTTATCCACTATACTAGAGCTGCGTGATTCTGGAAAAAGTGAGAATCAATTTTTTTTTTCGCTTTGAATCACGATTCTAGACTGAACATCTTGCACATTATACAAAAAAAAAAAAATGGGCTAACTTTACTGTTTAGTTTTTTTTTTTTTTTATTGAAGTGCATTTTTTTCCCAAAAAATACAGTGTGACATAAAAATTGCAATTGCCATTTTATTCTCTAGGGTCTCTGCTAGAATTATATATAAAATATATAGAGGGAGACCCTAGAGACTAAAGTGGCAATTGCACTAATATGTTTGTATATGTGTATGTGTATATATAATATATATATATATATATATATATATATATATATATGTATATATATATATATGTATATATATATATATATATTTATAAATGTTTGGGGGTTCTAAGTAATTTTCTAGCATAAAATACTGATTTTAACTTGTAAGCAACAAGTGTCAGAAAAAGGCTTAGGGCTCTTTCACATGGACTTTCCGCTCAGCAGACTCCGCTTTGCTCAGCGGGGGATTGATCTGCTGAGCAGGCGGATAACAGGTCCGTCTCCGCTCACTGTGCAGACGGACCTGTCAGAGCCCCGGTCTCCTCCTATGGGGAGATCGGATGAAAACGGACCGCCTGTCCATTTTTCATCCGATCCGCCAGCTGGATGGAGAACGGGGTCTCCATTCGTCTGGATTTCACAGATCGGATTGGATATCGGCGGACATGTCACAGCTGACATCCGCTGCTCCATAGAGGTGCATGGAGCGTCTGATCAGGTCCGCCTGAAAAAACTGACAGGTGGATTTGATCAGAAATCCCGTGTGAAAGGGGCCTTAGTCTTTAAGTGGTTAAACTGACTTCATTGGCAGATTAAAGTTAATCCCTTTGATCTAAAAGAACTAAAATGTTACAATAGGGTTTATTTACTAAAGCTGGAGAGTGCGAAATCATGCTCACTTCTGCATAGAAACCAATCAGCTTCTAGGTTTTATTGCCAGGCCCTAACTGAACCAGCTGAGTTTAGAAGCGGATTGGCTACCATGCACAGCTGCACCAGATTGAGTGCTCCAGCTTTAGTAAATATACCCCATTGTTTCCTTTTATCGCTCAGCACTGAGCAATGTTGATGTTTTTGCCAGATGTGTGTTTTTGTTTTGTTTTTTTGTGAGCAGAGGCGATGCATGACATTGGAACACTAGGGCTACTTTGATGGCTGATTGTGCAACTTTGAAAAAGAACATTAAGAAGCATGGATTTCTATGTAAAATAAACTAAAACAGACAATGCAGATCATGCTTATTTGTGCCTGGACTTCAGTTTAACCACCTGATTACTGTGCACTTAAACCCCACTCGTGACCAGACCAATTTTCAGCTTTTGGCGCTGACGTACTTTGAATGACAATTGCGCGGTCATACAACACTGTACCCAAATGAAATTTTTTTATCATTTTTTTTTCCCCACAAATAGAGCTTTCTTTTGGTGGTATTTAATCACAGCTGTGGTTTTTATTTTTTGCTAAATAAAAAAAATGGAAAATAAAAAAAAATCATGTTATAGTTTGTTATATGCACTGTGGGCACTGACAGATGGCAGATGGCACTGACAGGCGGCACTTTAATTAGGCAAAGGTGGGCACCATGTATTGGGCACATTGCTGGGCACATTGCAGTGAGAGGGACTGATGTCCCTCTCACTGCCGCCGGTGATCAGCTTTTTTTTTTTTTTTCTCCTGTGCTGTCAGCGCGAGGAGGAAAAAAAGCCGATTACCGGCTCTGTTATTATCACATGATCAGCTGTCATTGGCTGACAGCTGATCACGTGGTAAGGGGCCGGGATCAACCCCTTACTCGGATCTGTGATCCAGCGAGTCTCATAGACTCGCTGATCACAGAGCGCGCCGCGCGCGCGCCCTTCAGGGGGCGCGCAGGCAGCTCGTGGCTGGGACGACGTCAATAGACGTAGTCCCGGCATCTTAGATCCGCGCTGTAGCCGTCATTCAGCTATAGCGCGGATCTCAGGTAGTTAAAGATGTTACCCTGTTAGTAGGAGAGTAAAGATAATATACAAAGCACAAAACCCATAGAAACCAATCAGATAGTGGGATAGCTGATCACATTTTATTTTATTTTATCACAGGTACTTGTATAGCACCATCAATTTTACACATCGCTTTACATAAAAAAATATATCAAATAGTTTTGAGACTAGTTTTGTAACATGCCAACAGATGCGCACAGTCCCAGGGAGCACCGACCTTCATAAGTCAGTGTGTCAAAATACATCATTGTATACATCGGGAGCTGTACAACTGGTGCTATTCTGACCACATGCATTACCACGTCTGCTATTTTACCATGGACAAATTGGAACAAGGAGCAAATGTGAAATTCTGCAGGAAACTGGGCAAATTGCCCACAGAGACATTTGACATGATTTGGCAAGTTTAAGGCAATGCTGCAATGAGTGATTCAAGTTGTTTAGAGTGACATGTGCAATTGTTCTCCAATAATCATCATGCACAAGTTGCCGAATGGTTTCCTGGGGGTTGAGCTTGTTGAAGGTCTTCCTGATCTCTCATCATCTTTTGGTGATGTTCTTCCACTCCTTGAAGCAGACAATGTATTTTGGCACATTGACTTATAAAGGTCGGTGCATCCTGTGACTGTGCATGCAGCCTTGTGCTGCCATCTGTTGGTGTGTTACAAATCTAGTCTCAAAACCTTTGATACCACCTCGTGTATATATTGTACATTCACATCAGTCCCTGCCCTCAAGCAGCTTAGAATCTATGGTTCCTAACTCAGTCATACATACACACACTACGGCCAATTTAGACAGAAGCCAAATAACCTTCCAGCATGTCTTTAGAGTGTAGGAGAAAACCGGAGTGCCCGGAGGAAATCCACACAGGGAAAATGTTTAAACAGCAGGCAGGTAGTGCCGTGGTTGGGATTCGAACCAACGACCCTAGTTCTGCTAGGCAGAAGTGCTAACCACTTAGCCACCATATCAAATAAACCATTTTGGACTGCTAAACATGGATTGTCTTCTCTGTAAAAAAAAAATAAAAATTAATCCGTGGTAATTGTTGCCTACAGAATCCCACAGTGCTTCAAACAGAGGCATAATCTTTCATTTTTTTTTTTTTTTTTTGTCTTCTTGAAGGGTTGTATTTTTAAATTTTTTTTTTTTTTTTTTTTTTTTTTTTTTTTTTTTTCTTTTACTGAATTTTATTGAGATTTTACAATAAAAAAAAAAAAAGAGAAAAATACAGAAGAGGTAAAAGTGGTACATAAATTAAAACTGATGCATGAAGTATCAATATACCTTGTACAAATAATACTCCCCAAATGTGAAGTAAGAACGGTAATGGTCTGATAGTGTGAAATTACATAGGTAAAACGGGACTCCTTTAAATACAAATTGAGTATCTGTAACAGACGGTCGTTTGTCCACAGAAGTTGCTTATAAAGAAAACCATATAGTCAATCGAATCAATATTAGGCAGCCCATATCCTAATGCTTTTATAACTCGCATAAAAATATGAACAAGGGGTCTGACCCAAAAAAGGGAATAATCAGCCATGGCCTGCGCTGTTCATCCAAAGCCTACAGGGGCTCAACAAAGAGGGGAGGAAGCAGGTAAAGGCAAGCAACAAGAGAATAAAAAGAAAAGAAATTGAGGTAATGACACTTTTAATGTTAGACCTGTTCAAAATCCTTTAGACTTTGGCTATCCTAATACATATTTTGTGTGCGCTCCCCCCATTATTTGACACAGGACTAAAACGTCATAAAAAGGTAACATCTCCCAGTATTCATTTGGTTTTGTTCTAAAATGAATCGGGATCGCGTCGATAGGCAGTTAAAATTTATACCCAGCAGAAATATTTTCTGGTGTCTGCAGATGGTCTACAAAAGTATAGGAAAGGTAAAAAAAAAAAGGGGGGTTCCCAATAGCAACACAAATTATTCCTAATATTTTTAAACCTGCTTTTGAAATGTTCGACAGCACTTCCTCTTTCTTCCCTCAGCTTGTAGGATTGCCTCCATTTTATTCTACAAACATGTTATAGAGCTGAGCAAGAAGCCTCTGTAAACATAAAATTAGTAATACGTATTCTATAGATAAACGTACTGAGGGCATAATCATTCTACCTTTTCTCCATCCCAAGGACGTTGAGGGTTAAGAATATTTTTTGTGCACAAGCCATTGAACTCGTCAAACGTGTAGCCCACACTTGGAGAGAACTGCGGTATATCTTTCGTATTGAATTGAGATTATCTTGTAAATGAATGAATAGCCTTGTTGCAAGTGTTTTTATTCATTCATCTTTATGGTAATTATTTGTTGAAATCTGCTTGCGCTGGGGAAATGGTAGACAAGCACATCGGTATCTTTTATCTGCCTATGTTTGACTAAAGTGGGCACTGTGGCCTAATTCGGGGGTAGGTAACCTGGGGCCCTCCAGCTGTTGTGGAACTACATTTCCCATGCGGCATTGCAAGGCTGGCAGTTAAAATGACTCCCAGAGGCATGATGGGACTTGTAGTTCTGCAACAGCTGGAGGGCCCCAGGTTGCCTACCCCTGGCCTAATTGATACATAATGAACAATCATTTCCCTGTGTATGGATGTTTGTTAAAAAGCTTTTAGTCATAACAATCTAGTTGTGTTTATAGCAAGTCTGTATCACCAAAGGCAGTCAATATTTTGTCTGATGCAGCTAAAATACATTTTTTAAAAGTTGAATAATCAATATAATATAGTTCCTCAAACTCAAGAAACGAATGGTCTCGTATGTGTTGGATTATCTAAAACCATTGGATTTTGTATGCTCATTTATAAAAAAAATTAAATATCTCTTTTGACACTAAGCATATATGACCAGATGTGACCCAAATTTAATGCAAAGCGGTCTCTTTGCCTCAATTTTGATTTATGTACAGATTTGTTTCATGTGCACCAAAGAGACCATTTCCTTCTGTCTATCCATGGTAAAATGAATAAGTGTGATTTTGTTGTAAAGAAGTAAACTTTTTTTTTTTTTTTTTTTAACATGCTAGTCTCATATTGAAAACAAATAGGTTCTAGAGTTACGAAAAAAATTCTCATAAGACAGAATCTAACTTCCCGTGATGATGTAATGTATTCTATTGTTTCTGAGCATGTGTGGTCTTAGTCACTCGATTTATTTTTTTATGTCACAAACACTGTGCGGATTAAATGAAAATCGTTAGTTGTGTTATCGTACATTTTGTGCTTGTCCCTTCTCATAATTTCCCATGAACTGTCATGATCAGCTCTTGAAATCTGTGTACTAACAATCAGATTATCGGACGATCGCTCCAAAAGCAGTGTTTTTTGTTGGAATTTCTCATTGTTTATACTAGGCATTAGGTTGTTCTCATTGCTTTAAGAGAACCTATGTGTGGGGGTCTCTAGTAGTATAAGTCTGGAGAAGATTGACTAAGATTGATTAACTAAAACTGGAGAGTGCAAAATCTGGTGCAGCTGTGCATGGTAGCCAATCGGCTTCTAACTTCAGCTTTTTCAATTTAAGATTTGACAAAAAAAAAAAAAAAATGGAAGCTGATTGGTTTCTATGCAGAGCTGCACCAGATTTTGCACTCTCCAGTTTTAGCAAATAAACCCCAGTGTTAAAGCACATAATGTAGCTTACATCTTAAGGGGTCTCCCCTAACATAGTGTGAGCTCTCATCATCTGGGCTAATGGGACTCTATTTTTATCAAAAATTTAACAAATTGGTAACATTTTCTAAAATGGTGTTGATGACCACATCTTATGCTTGGAAGCACTTGCAATCACTACTAAACTCTTATCTGGGCCAGCTGTTGCGTTTGATCTCTAAATCTGTCGTATCACTTACAAAGACGGGGTTCCATATGCAGTGACTGATTTAGACCTGGGGGGGGGGGCACTTCAAGTTTGGGGGCTTCTCAACATAGACCTCAAATTATGACACATAAAAAAGTGAAATGGAATGATGAACCTCATTTGTTCTTAAAAAAAAAAAAAAAAAAAAAGTTTGTATTCTGCAGAAGATTTTTCTCAATTATATTGACTGTAAGAATACACATTACACATGTAACTGGAACTAGCAAGTCATACATCTGTAATCCATCGCACTACAATATTTACAAAAAGTCTTCCTGCACTTAGAATCTGCAAAATCTTTTACTAACTCATCATACTCTTTGCGTTCACTGCTCTCGACAGCCAGTAGGTACAGAGTATTTAGGCCAGCCATAGACTGTTCAAATCTTGGCTGGTTCAGCAGGAACTGGCTGAGATTTAAACCATGTATGGGCAGGTTGATAGTACCAAGTTGATCGATCAACTTGGGTACAACCAGCCTGCTGGATTTTACATCTGATTATCACTAGTGGCTTGTATAGCCATTGGCAATAATCACTGTCTTCTCCTGGGACAGGGATGGCTTTCCCCTCTGCCGCCCTGGGAGAATACAATGGCTCAGTGGGAGGGGTTCCTCTATCATTACTGTGTTTTGGGGTAATTGAGTGTTGCAAGAAAGCAGTTTGCTCTGTGTATAGGCTGCCTTAGTCTTTCAGGGGTCATTGTGGTTCTCAATTCTTTATCGGTACCAATTTGCCAAACAACCTTTCTCCCGAACATTTAGTGACCATCATGCTCGAATATATTCTAAGCTACAATAACACCTGGAAAGGGATTAGCAAACCTTCATGTAACAAAACTGCCTGTTGAGATGGAGTGAGACATGACCAGAGCTACGGTGAGGACAATTTCCTCACCGTACACACTACTGAAGTCTGGACGGAAAATACGTTTCATTTTTTATAATGGAAGTCTGGGGGGGCAGAGGTAGTTGCCCCTGATTAATCTGACACTGTCTGGCTACCAAACTATGGTTTCAAGATGAGTTTGGCAACCTTTACAACATGATACAAATTTTAAGTTGCCCCTGATTAATCTGACACTGTCTGGCTACCAAACTATGGTTTCAAGATGAGTTTGGCAACCTTACGAAATAAGGTGCACAGTCTGTATCAGTGTCTGGAAAGAGCAGGGTTGACATTTTTTAGTTTATCAATTCAGTAACACTACTCCTCTACAAACAATTTGCAGCTTTGTCATTGTTGACACATACTACCTTTAGAGCAGTGACACATGACAGTCACAGGAAGGCCTGAAGTTTCAACATGAGGGCCGAGACTGAAAGCCAAGTTTTACCTTTTCCTTCTGGCACCCAAAGGGGAAAGATAGGGCTCAGATGGCAGATTGGAGCACTTTTTGTTTTCTGAGTTGTTTATGAACCATATTGTGCATCAAAATGCAAACTTTCTGTAACATTGGTAAGAGAACGGGGTAGATGTAAATGACTTGCTTTTACTACAGCTCTGCACACATGAAAGCTACTCAGTTTAGTTCCAATGCCTGTTTTTTTTTATTTTATTTTTTTTATTTATTCTTTTGACGGTAAATACAGTGCCGCAACACAAATTATTGAACTACAATGAAACAGGTATTTGTTTTCCAAAATGTTTTTTTTTTTTTTTGATAGCATAAATGTGTGGTTGGGCTGTGCTGAAATGTTGACGATATCCTACTTTGAATTTGCTGAGTCTAATTCTGTGTCTGTTGATGTCATTTCTGTTTATTCAACATAGTCACTGCATTAGCTTTCTAGATAAATCATTTGCCCTCCAGAATTTTAGTGCTTGTTGTCAGAAACCAGGCAAAACTGGGTGCGTAAAATGTGCCAAGACATTTCCTCTTCCCAGTATCCTAAAGGTATTGCATTCTGATGGCTGAATGTTTTCAGACAATGCAATATTAACTATATATGAATTCCCCTTTTCCTTTTATTCTCTTTTACATGCCATTGTTTATATTTTCTCCATATTTGCATACGTACCAAACTGTTTAGTAGAAACGACAGTTACAGGGGTTGGGGCAAACATAGGAGTTTCAAGAAGGTTTAAACCGTATGAATAAAAGACCTGTTTTGAAAAAGCGAAAAATATAAAGTATGACCAATACACTTGGTTAGACATGTGCGGTTTGTTTCATTCCGAATTGAAATTCGGACAAATTTTTTGTTATTTGGAAATTCCGTTGTGTCTGAATTTCCGAATTACAATGGTAACAAATTTTAAACAAATCCGAAATAACTAAACAAAATTTTGTACGAAATTCGAATGGTTATCAATTCCAATCAAATTTTAATGATTTTTAGAATCGAATAGAATTTGAATCAAATTCGAATTGCCGAATAGAGAAACATAGAATACAACCATATTCTGAAATTCGAATTTCAAATAGAATACATTTGAATTTGCATACAATAGAAAAAAGAATTTAATAGAAAAATAAAGTTTTCAGAAATGCGAACAGAATAAATGTGAATAGAAAAAAATTAGACTAGAAAAAACAATAGAAAATTAGAATTTAACAAATATAAGCGTTTTCTGAATTTAGAATAGAATGAATTTAAATAGAATGGAAAAGCATAGAATATAACAGAATAGAATAGAAAAAACAACAGATAAGAATGGAATAGAAAGAATATAACCATCTTCTGAAATTCGAATTTCAAATAGAATAATATTTTTTTTTTTTTTTTTTACGGAATTCAATTCAAATTTTACAAAACAAGAAATTTAACTAAACGAATTTATGTAAATAACAAAACAAATGTATTTTGTTCTGCACATGTAAACTCTTAGTGCTGTTGGCATTTAAAAGGGTGGCATAATGTAAATGAAAAATAAACCACCCTATATGCCCAAAAAAATCTCTAGCTAGCAGCTACAGGTTAAAGAAAAATTAAAGTAAAAAAAAATGAGGCGCTCTATGTTCCCCTATTTTCTATTGTTTTGATGTCTAGGCAAGTACTGTTTCATTTATTGTTCTGTCTTCTTCTTACAGGGCTCTCTACACATATGAGGATGGCACAGATAATCTCATGTTGGCAACAACAGGGGGTAAGTTGTGAACTCTCACTGTACCAATACAAAATGCACGGTTTATGTTCCATTCTGTGCAGTGTATTTTTTTTTTTTCCTTTTTACTGCTTCTTCCCTAGTCTAGGCCAATCTGCTATATGTTCACTATCAGACTTATTCTGTGAACTACAAGAAGCAAAGTGCAAGGACAGTGACTTTGCTTGAATTGGTTGTAAACCTCAGACATGAAATATGAACCAAGCATACAGTGCATCTGGAAAGTATTCACAGCGCTTCACTTTTTCCACATTTTGTTATGTTGCAGCCTTATTCCAAAATGGATTAAATTAATAATTTTTCCTCAAAATTCTACACACAATACCCCATAATGACAATGTGAAAGAAGTTTGTTTGACATCTTTGCAAATTTATTTAAAAAAATCACATGTATTTACAGCCTTTGCCATGACACTCAAAATTTAACTCGGGTGCATCTCGTTTCCACTGCTCATCCTTGGGATGTTTCTACAACTTGATTGGAGTCCACCTGTGGTAAATTAAGTTGATTGGACATGATTTGGGAAGGCACACACCTGTCTATAGAAGGTCCCACAGGTAACAGTGCATGTCAGCGCACAAACCAAGCCGTGAAGTCCAAGGAATTGTCTGTAGACCTCCGAGACACGATTGTTTCGAGGCACAGATCTGGTGAAGGATACAGAAACATTTCTGCTGCTTTTGAAGGTCCCAATGAGTACAGTGGCCTCCATCATTCATAAATGGAAGAAGTTTGAAACCACCAGGACTCTTCCTAGAGCCGCCTGCCCAGTTCAATCTGAGTGATTGGGGGGAGAAAGGCCTTGGGGAGGTGACCAAAAACCTGATGGTCACTCTTGAGAGTTTCAGCATTTCTATATGGAGAGAGAACGTTGCAGAAGAACAAACATCTCTGCAGCACTCCACCAATCAGGCCTGTAAGGTAGAGTGGCCAGAGGGAAACCACTCCACAGTAAAAGGCACATGATAGCCCCTCTGGAGTTTGCCGACAGTCACCTGAAGGACTCGGACCATGAGAAACAAAATTCTCTGGTCTGATGAAACAAAGATTGAACTCTTTGGCCTGAATGGCAAGTATCATTTCTGGAGGAAATAAGGCACTGCTCATCACCTTGCCAATACCATCACTACAGCGTAGCATGGTGGTGGCAGCATCATGCCGTGGGGATGTTTTTCAGAGGCAGGAACTGGGAGACTAGTCAGGATCAAGGGAAAGATGAATACAGCAATGTACAGAGACATTGATGAAAACCTGCTCCAGAGCATGCTGAACCTCAGACTTGGGCGAAGGTTTGTCTTCCAACAGGACAGCGACCCTAAGCACACAACCAAGGTAACAAAGGAGTGGCTATGGGACAACTCTGTGAATGTCCTTGAGTGGCCCAGACTTGAACCTGATTGAATACCTCTGGAGAGATCTAAAATTGGCTGTGCACCGATTGCTCCCATCCAGCCTGGTGGTGCTGGAGAGGTCCTGCAAAGAGGAATGGGAGAAACTGTCCAAAAATAGGTGTGCCAAGCTTGTAGCATCATACTCAAAAAGACTTGAGGCTGTAATTGGTGCCAAATGTGCTTCAACAAAGTATTGAGCAAAGGCTGTGAATACCTATGTACATGTGATTTATTTTTTGTTTTTTTATTTTTGATACATTTTCAAAGATTTCAAACAAACTTCTTTTACATTGTCATTATGGGGTATTGTTTTTATAATTTTGAGGAACATTTTATGAATTTAATCCATTTTGGAATAAGGCTGTAACATAGCAAGAATGGAAAAAGTGAAGCGCTGTCAATACTTTCCGGATGCACTGCATCTCTCTCTAGTGTGCACTCGTCTCTCAACTTGTCAACTAACTTGTGTCTCAATTAAGAGAACGAATTGTCACTTTTGCCTGCTGCTTTGTTCCTCTGCTATCAGCATGAATTACGTCCTGAGTTTTCATGACACCAAGAGAAAAAAGTGACAGGGATCGCCAGCTTATTGACAGCCTCAGCTCTGTTCCTGTATGCTGTGTAGAGGGGGTGTGTCCCTTCCCTACAATCAGCTGTCAGAGCTCTCCTCCCTGATCTCTGCAGAGTGTAACTTTAGCTCTCCACCTCCCTTTTTTTCTGAATGCTCAGACAAGCTCTAAAATTCTGCATTTTGAATGCATGTGGAGAAGAAAGAGCTGCTACTAAACAGGTACAACTTTTATGTAGGAGGATTTATTTTATCTCTGTGTATCACCTGAGGCCACTCATTTCACTGGGTATATGTAAGGGTTTACAACCACTTTAACTCGGACCAGAACAGGATGAATTTTTTTTTTTTTTCCCCATGTACTTAACTTTATTCTGTGTTTTATTCATTGAAGTGACTTTGTTGTCGCAACAAATTTATGGCAAGAGCAATTTCCTGCAAATAAATTCCCTGTATGCTTGCCTTTTCTGCAGCCCCTGTCTTTTTTGCCTTATTACACTACTGCAGCCTCCTCCAGTCTTGTTGGCATTTGACACTTCCTGGAATGTCCGATGCCTGTGCCCATCCTCTGACCCCTGCATCACTACAGGACTCAGGAGTCACCTAGTTGTTGCAGATGTAACCATAGTATGCAACAGGGGAAAGAAAACATCCAACACTCCAGGAAGTTTTGAATGCTGATGGACTGGTACTTTGTTGGAAGTGCAAAATTTGCCAGCCACTAGTTGACTTTGGGACCACTCCTAATGCTATGGGTGTATTTGCTGGCTGTCCAAAAGATTAGTACACCTGATGTTGAAAGTGACCACATATATATATCCTTCCCAGAAGACAGAGGGTGGAAGGGTCACGAATGCACAGTGCAAAGCACGCTGGTAAACGAGCTGATTGAAATAACTCAAGGCTGCTGTCAGTTAGCTGGCCATCCAATCCTGGGTAATACTGTCTCGCCAATAGCCACCTCACCTTCAGAACTGGGTACTGGCATGGAGCTCTACAGAGACCTCAAAAGATTAATTGACCTTCCATAATCTGTTGACCACCTATTAACCCCCATGCATTTACTGACCCTCTTCTGACGGTCATTTTAGCTACCCCTTGGATATTTCCATCAATTCCTGGGGGTTCATATTGCCCACTTTGTGCAACCCTGATGGTAAATATCTATGCTCCCAACCTGGAACATACTGTATATTAAGCAACAAATAAACTGAGAGCAGGCCTGCCTTATAGGTCCCATCCGCCTTCCTTTTTTATTTTTTTTATTTGCTTTGTAGGTTATTTGTGGGAATACCTCTTTTTATACCCTAGAGGCTTATGCAATATAAGCATGTAAATGGATACACTTTGAATGATATTGGAATGTCAAGTACTTCCAAGTAATCATAAGGCAACACACAGAGTGAAAATATTACTGGAACATGGAAAGGTAAACTATGGTATGGGTTCCTGAGATTTGCTACTGCCAGTTTGTAAGTTAGTTTTTCTGTTGGGTTTGAGATAAAGGTTCTGCTACTTACACCCATGAAACATGTTCAGTCTGCGCTAATCTAGATCAATGTGGTATGTTTTTCTGTTATGTTTTTTTTTTTTTTTCAGGTGGAGGTTTGCCTGACCTTTCTAGCCACTTTGAGAACCAGAAAGTGATGTATGGATTCTGCAGCGTAAAAGAGCCCCATGCCATGCTTGCTCGATATGTTCTTATAAACTGGGTAGGACATTAGTGTTTTCATGCAATGTCCCCTTTCTGGTGTGTGTATTGATGTATATTGAGAGAGAGAGAGAGAGAGAGAGAGATAGGTGTGTATGTATGTATATAATTTATCTCACAATAGTGAATACACCCTTCACATTTATGTAAATATTGTATTATACCTTTTTAATGTGACAATACTGAAGAAATTACACTTTGCTACAATGTAAAGTAGTGATTTTGTTAAAAAAAAAAAAAAAAAAAAGTAGTGAGTGTACAGCTTGTATAACAGTGTAAATTTTCTGTCCCCTCAAAATAACTCCACACAGCCATTAATGTCTAAACTGCTTGCAATAAAAGTGAGTACACCCCTAAGTGAAAATGTCCAAATTGGGCCCAAAGTGTCAATATTTTGTGTGACCGCCATTATTTTCCAGCACTGACTTAACCCTCTTGGGCATGGAGTTCACCAGAGCTTCACAGGTTGCCATACTTCACAGGAGTCCTCTTCCACTCCTTGTATTGGAGTGTTTGGGGTCATAATCATGCTTGAATACTGCCCTGCGGCCCAGTCTCCAAAGGGAAGGTATCATTCTCTGCTTAAGTATGTCACAGTGCATGTTGGCATTCATGGTTCCCTCAATGAACTGTAGCTCCCCAGTGCTCGGAGCACTCATGCAGCCCCAGACCATGACACTCCCACCACCATGTTTGACTGTAGGCAAGACACACTTGTCTTTGTACTCCTCACCTGGTTGCCACCACACATGCTTGA